>CM022299.1:252223859-253423859 GCA_011799875.1 Thinopyrum elongatum
AAAGATGTCGGCGTACGACACCTATGGGATTCGAGGGACCCCTTTACGGTTCGGCAGGGAGAGGGGTACACACAAAGAGCAGAACCGATGATCAACGCGAGGGGATTTTTTACCCAGGTTCGGGCCGCTGATCCGTGTAAAACCCTACTCCCGCTTTAGTTTATTATCAGTGATTCATCCCAGTTCTTGGAGCGCTTGCAATGAACAGTACATTCAAGCAGCAGCTATGCATGCAGAATGGGCTGAGAGTCATCCTCCTCTGTAGCAGTTGCCTTGGGCCTCCTTTTATATGATCAAAGGGGTCACCACAGTGGCAAACTGCTCATCTGCGAGGTGTAAATTAGCTACATGGTTATCATACCTAACCACTGACGATTTAGTACAAATGCATTTAATGCACCGTGAGGTGTCCCTACTTTCTTGGGGATAGAAAAAGGGGCCATCCCATCAGCACCGCTTAAGCTCGCCTCCACTAGCGCCTTGCCACGCATCCAGAGGTGGCGCCAGAATGCTAGGCCGGTCGCTGTACTGGAGCGGTGGCACATTGGCGAAACCTTCTCGGGTGCGAATCTTGCCGGGCTTGGCGGGCTACCCGGGCAAGATCTTTCCGGGAGCCGAGCCCTTGGTCTTCAGTCGTCCTTATCTTCTGATCCTTGGCGTGGATGTCTCTTGACAACCTTGGATCGATCTTCAGCTGTTCCCCCGACAAGCCTTGCCGTAGGTATGGCTACAACTGCCCATGCACAAGTATGGGGTACTAAAGGCCCAATATTTAGTACACCGACATATACTATCACCAGTCCGAGTTCCACCAGATTTATCTCCGCCACCAGTCCGAGTCTAGTATTTGCTTCTCTGTTTTTGATTTTCAGATCACGCCCTAGTACGAGTCATGACAGAGCAGGACTCCCCTACTTCTATGCCGCCCGTACAAGAAAAATAGTTCCAGTTTAAAAAAAAATCTGGCTAGGCAGTTTTTAGCCCATTTGTAGACTTTTTCGAAAAAAAATTGTTGCGGAGCAAAAAAAAGAGGAAATAAAGTGAAAAAAAAAGTGAAAAAAAAGAAGAAAAAAAAGAGATTCAGAGTGTGCTTCTCCCTTGTTTACGTGCATCGCCATGATTTTGTTAGTGTTCTAGGCTCGCGTCTCTAGAAGGTCTAGCCTAGGACTAGCACAGTATCGTCGTTGAGCGTTTATTCGACTTTGCATCTCTGAATTGATTATTGCTGACCCTTTTTGCTACCATATTATAAACCTTCCCAACTCCACATACATCTACGTTGTGTGTTTGACACCACCTGGCAATCGCTTTATCCAAGCTTTCAGAGTTTTGACTTCTACGGTTCCCGATCACCACCTGCTGCTTGGTAAGAACTGGTAATAATTTGAGGTTTGCTTGACGGATTTGTGACACCCCGCCACTTTCTAGTAGTCTGTAGGATCATATTCTTGTGTGTTTATATTGCTGCTAACCATGGCAGGACCACAAGCCGACGAGATTGACTGGGAGAACATGACGAATAAGGAGTTGCATGATAAATTTCAGCAAATGACGGGTCAACAGGTGGAAGACGTGATGGCCAGCTTTGGAAAGGCACTAGAGAGGATTGATGACATTGAGAAGACAATGGACGCCAAGTTTGATGAAGTACTCACGCGTCTAATGCAACCACCAGCCGCCTCTGCTGCACCGTTGCAACAACATCAACAACCAATTCCACGTAGCGATCCAGCAGGACGAGCGCAGCGTGTCCCTCTTGAGCCATAACAAACTTCTGGTGCCGCTGCCACTGCTGTTGATGCTTCTGTAGCTCCTGCTGCTACTACAGAAGAGGAGGACAATTACGAGGATGAGGTTGATCAAAATCAGAACTACGTGCAACCACCAGCACCACCACCACCAGGTTGTCCTCATGCATATAATCGCAAGGGTAGGGCTGCACCACCCCCTCAGGTACGAGATCAAGACCACATCCCTCAACTAAAGTTGAATATCTCGCCATTCGAGGGTAGATACATTCCTGATATTTATCTTACTTGGGAGTTAGAAACTGAACAACGCTTTACATGCTTACAATACCCCGAGGATAGACGTGTTGCTGTTGTTGTTTGTGCTTTCACTAGTTTTGCATGTGTTTGGTGGTTTGAATATTGTAGATTATATCCTATTCCAGCTACTTGGGCAGCTTTGAAAACTGCCATGCGTACTTGTTGGGTTCCACCATATTGTCAACGTGAATTACTACAAAAATTGCAGCGTTTAAGACAAGGAAAAAGTTATGTAGAAGAATATTATCAGGAATTACAAATTGGCATGATTAGATGTGGTATTGTAGAGGATAATGAAGCTCTGCTTGCATGTTTTATGGATGGATTAAATAGAGAGATTCAGACCATTCTAGAGTATAAGGAGTATAATAATATCACTCGTCTTGCTTGCAAAGCTGAACGTGAAGTGCAGGATCGACAGGCATTGGCGCGAACTAATTTTTCTGTAGGTCGATCTTCATCATGGACACCACGTACATCCTCTACTTCCACACATCCTACTACAGCACCGCAGACTTCAGCCACCAATTCCAACCGAGATACAAGAAAACAGGCACCACCACCACCATCTGCCAGGAGCACACCTTCTGGTCCCACACAGAGCTCTTCTTCATCCATGGCATCAACAGGGCAAACACATGAGGTTATATGCCATCATTGCAATGGTCGAGGTCACTATGCAAGCAAATGTCCATCGCTGCGTGTGATGATTGTTACTGAGGATGGTGGGTATGAGTCCCCTAGTGACTATGATGAGGAGACTTTGGCTCTTATTGCAAGTGAAGAACAGGGTGGAGATGATTCTGAACATGAGACGCAATACATGGCTACTGAAGATGCTGACAGGTATGAGAGTTTAGTTGCTCAACGTGTTTTGAGTGTGCAAGTAACACAAGCTGAGCAAAACCAGAGGCATAATTTGTTCCATACAAAGGGAGTTGTGAAGGAACATTTTGTTCGCGTCATCATTGATGGAGGGAGTTGCAACAACTTGGCTAGCATGGAGATGGTGGAGAAGCTGTCTCTCACCACAAGACCCCATCCGTATCCTTACTACATCCAATGGTTCAATAACAACGGCAAGGTTAAGGTAACATGTACTATTCATGTGCATTTTAGTATCGCTACATATGCTGATTATGTTGATTGTGATGTGGTACCCATGCAAGCATGTTCCTTATTACTTGGTAGACCATGGCAATTCGATAAAAATTATGTACACCATGGTAGAAACAATCAGTATACTCTTGTTCATAAGGATAAACATATTACTTTGCTTCCTATGACTCTTGAACACATTTTGAAAGATGATATTAATAGAGCTAGTAAAGCAAAACAGGAGCACAACAAGAGTGAAAATCATATTGTGGCAAAAGAATTTGAGCAACAAATGATGCCTAATAACAAACCATAATCTAGTGTTGCATCTGAATTAAATTGAAAAGCGGATGTTTACTTGCCACCAAATCTGATATTGATGATCTAGATTTTAGCAAATCTGTTTGCTATGCTTTTGTGTGCAAAGAAGCATTATTTTCATTCAAGGACGTGCCTTCCTCTTTGCCCCTGCTGTCACTAACATTTTGCAGGAGTTCGCTGACGTCTTTCCACAAGACATGCCACCAGGATTACCACCTATTCTAGGGATTGAGCATCAAATTGACTTAATTCCTGGTGCATCGCTTCCCAACCGTGCACCATACTGTACCAATCGAGAGGAGATGAAGGAGATTATGCATCAAGTACAGGAGCTGCTCAATAAAGGTTATAAACGCGAATCCCTTAGTCCTTGTGCTGTTCTTATTATACTAGTCCAAAAAAGGATGGTACATCGCGTATGTGTGTTGATTGTAGAGGCATTAATAATATCACTATTCGTTATCATCATCCTGTTCCTAGGCTAGACGATATGGTTGATGAATTGACTGGCTCTACAATATTCTCCAAAGTTGATTTGCATAGTGGATACCATCAAATTCGTATGAAATTGGGAGATGAATGGAAAACAATATTTAAAACTAAGTTTGGATTATATTAGTGGATAGTAATGCCTTTTGGGTTAACTAATGCACCTAGTACTTTCATGAGATTAATGAACAAAGTTTTACGTGCTTTCATTGGACGATTTGTGGTAGTTTACTTTGATGATATACTTATTTAAAGCAGATCTTTGGAGGAAAATTTGGAACATTTACGTGTTGTTTTTATTTCTCTACGTGATGCATGTTTGTTTGGTAACCTTGGGAAGTGCACCTTTTGCACCGACCGAGTATCTTTTCTTGGCTATGTTGTTACTCCACAGGGAATTGAAGTTGATGAAGCCAAGATTGAAGCTATTGATAGTTGGCCGCAGCCCAAAATGGCCACACCATTGAGGAGTTTTCTTGGCCTCGCTGGTTTATAGGCGTTTTGTGAGAGATTTCAGCACCATTGCTGCACCTCTCAATGAGCTTACGAAGAAGGATGTGCCTTTTGTTTGGGATACCGCACAGAAGAAGCCTTCACGGTATTGAAAGATAAGTTGACACATGCTCCTTTACTCCAACTTCCTAATTTTAATAAGACTTTTCAGCTTGAATGTGATGCTAGTGGAATTGGATTAGGAGGAGTGTTACTACAAGATGGTAAACCTATTGCATACTTTTCTGAAAAATTGAGTGGGCCTAGTCTGAACTATTCTACTTATGATAAAGAATTCTATGCTCTTGTTCGGACTTTAGAAACATGGCAACATTATTTATGGCCCAAAGAATTTGTTATACATTCTGATCATGAATCTTTGAAACATATTAAAAGTCAAGCAAAACTGAACCGTAGACATGCTAAATGGGTTGAATTCATTGAGACTTTCCCTTATGTGATAAAACACAAGAAGGGTAAAGAAAATGTTATTGCTAATGCATTGTCTTGTCATTATACTATGCTTTCACAACTTGACTTTAAAATATTTGGTTTGGAGACCATCAAAGATCAATATGTGCATGATGCTGAATTTAAAGATGTGCTGCAAAATTGTAAAGAAGAGAGAACATGGAACAAGTTCGTCCTTAATGATGGATTTGTGTTCCGTGCTAACAAGCTATGCATTCCAGCTAGCTCCGTTTGTCTTTTGTTGTTGCAGGAGGCACATGGAGGAGGATTAATGGGACACTTTGGCGTCAAGAAGACGAAGGACGTACTTGCTACACATTTCTTTTGGCCAAAGATGAGATGGGATGTTGAGCGTTTTGTTGCTCGTTGCACTACATGTCAAAAAGCTAAGTCATGACTCAATCCTCGTGGTTTATATATGCCTTTGCCTGTACCTAGTGTTCCATGGGAGCATATGTCTATGGATTTTGTTTTAGGATTACCTCGAACAAATAATGGGAGAGATAGCATATTTGTTGTCGTGGTAGATTTTCGAAAATGGCACACTTCATACCATGTCATAAAAGTGATGATGTTGCTAATGTTGTTGATTTGTTCTTTCGTGAAATTATTCGCTTGCATGGTGTGCCAAATAATATTGTTTTAGATCATGATACTAAATTTCTTAGCCACTTTTGTAGATGTTTATGGGCTCAGTTGGGGACTAAACTGCTTTTTAGTACTACTTGTCACCCCCAAACTGATGGACAAACTGAAGTAGTCAATAGAATATTGTCTACTATGCTAAGGGTTGTTTTGAAAACAACAAGAAAATGTGGGAAGAATGCTTGCCTCATATTGAATTTGTTTATAATCGTTCGCTGCATTCTACTACTAAGATGTGCCCTTTTGAGATTGTGTATGGTTTTCTACCTCGTGCACCTATTGATTTGTTGCCGCTTCCATCTTCGGAGAAGGTTAATTTTGATGCTAAACAACATGCTGAATTGATATTAAAAATGCATGAGTTAACTAAGGAGAACATTGAGCGTATGAATACTAAAGATAAACATGCTAGAGATAAGGGTAGAAAACATGTTGTGTTTGCACCTGGAGATCTTGTTTGGTTGCATTTGCGTAAGGATAGATTTCCTGATTTGTGCAAATCAAAGCTAATGCCACGTGCTGATGGTCCTTTTAAGGTGTTAGAGAAAATAAATGATAATGCATATAAACTTGAGCTGCCTGTAGATTTTGGGGTTAGTCCCACTTTTAACATTGCAGATTTGAAGCCTTATTTGGGTGAGGAAGATGAGCTTCCGTCGAGAACGACTTCATTTCAAGAAGGGGAGGATGATGAGGTCATCAATACCATTGTTACACCCACAGCCCCTGTTGCTATACATACTGGACCAATTACTAGAGCTCGTGCACGCCAATTGAATTACCAGGTACTTTCGTTTCTTGGTAACAATTCTAATGTTCATGAGAATATGATGCTGCCTAAATTGGATACATTTGTGTTGATTACAAATGAAGGGCCTAGCATGGACAAGAGGGATGAACACTGGAGCAGGATCAAGCATTGAGATGAAGGCGCGCGTGAAGGGAACTAGAACGGCATTTCTAGTACATATTTCAGTACTTTGAAGCCTCTCTGAAGACATACAAGGACATGGACGAAATATACAAGATGTCCCTTCATAAATTTCATCCATAGCTTATTTTAGGTGCTGCGCCACCTTATTTTTTGGCCAGACCCATGTAATTTCAAAATAAAACTTCCTAGGCTGTTTTTAGGGTCCGTGTGTGTGGGGAAATGGAATTACGGTTGGTTTTGGACCCCTCCTCCAAGGGGTCACGAAATTCCCCCTATTCCTTCATATATACAGCCCTTAGGGCGTCATTTAGACTTTGGGTTTTGTTTAGATTAAAAGTTCGCCATAGCTGCAACTTCGTGTACTTCGTTTGTGTTCATCGACCAGTCCAAGATGTCACAGAACCCCTCCTTGATCAATAAAGCTTTCTTCTTATATTCGCAATATCTAGATTGTAATGTTAGTTTCTTGCTTGTTCTTCGTTTGCTTGCAGGAAATAGACCCTCGTGGTCAGGTTGATCATGCTCCGGTGTGGTTAATAACCTCTCAGAGTTTGTTTAGCGATTGCTAAGGCGCGACGTCCTCGCACGTTCGTAGTCATATCGTCAAAGTCTACTCCTCCAAAATGATAATCAGCTTCTCATCGAAAGATGGGACACCTTTGCCTCTATCACAGGTCTCCATCGTCACCAACGACGATATTGAGGACTTGAAGCGTGTCGGTTACCTCCTAGCCGGAATCGCTCACCAGGCCCCAGAGGAGGGCCAGGCCGTCCCCACACCTCGACCAGGCGAGAGGGCGGTGTTTATCCCCCACTTCATCCAGGGATTGGGCTTCCCGCTCCACCCCTTCGTCAGGGGGCTGATGTTCTTCTACGGGATGGATTTCTATGATCTGGCCCCGAATTCCTTCCTCCATATCTCGGCCTTCATTGTCATCCACGAGGCCTTCTTGCGAGTCCGGCCACACTTTGGCCTATGGCTAAAGGTTTTCAATGTCAAGCCGAAGATAGTTGATGGCCAACAAGCAGACTACAGCGGGGCGATGATCAGCAACCTTGCCTGGGTCGAGTGGCAAGAGGGCACATTCATTGATACTGTCAAAATTTGGCAGAAGGAGTGGTTCAATATCACAGAACCACGGGGCGCGGCGTGTACGGCGGCTCCTGAATTCAGATCCGGACCCCCGGCGAGGCTAACCTCGTGGACCAAGAAAAGTCATGACTGGGGGTCCACTGCGGATGTGGAGGTGCTGCAGAAGCGCGTCACCAATATGATAAATGTGGGCATCCAGCTGACCGAAGCTGTCTAGGTGATGCTCTGCCGCTGCCTCCTCCCCTGCCAACAGAGGGCCACCCCAATGTAGTCCTACAAGCTCACGGATCCGGCCACCATACAGTACTTCTATGGCACTACCCATGATAAGCTGTGGAAGGTGTTGTTCAAGCCTCAAAAGGCGTGGCCGGCCAAGGAGGAGGACATTGGTCTCGACGCCGCACACCCCCCAAAGGAGGTAACAAAGCTCTACCCGTTCTATCTTCGGACATTGTTCTTATAGGAGACTTACTCCCGATTTTCCTACATCCACAGGGCTGGCTCGGGAAGGCCAAGAAAATTGACAGTCCAGCCCCATTGCCCGAAGACCCTCAGTCAGCTCAGGTAGAGGAGATGCTGACCGTGGTGCCGTCCAAGGCACCAGAGAAGAGGGAAAATAAGAAGAAGGAGGTGCCAGAGGCCAGGGAAGGTTTCCGCCCAAGAAAGCATTCGGGCAGCAAATCCGGAGAATGCTAGACCCCCTCCGCCCAAGAGGGGGAATAGGAAGGGGACGAGGAGGAGAGCGGATCCTCCCGTTCGAAGAAGAGGGCGGCATCGAATGACGCTGAGGGGGAATAGCCCCCTCATGCACCAAAGAAGCAACACAAGCCCAAGCTGATCCTGCCTGGCGATAGCTCAGACTCTGATAAGGAGACTGCGATGTCGAAAGATATTCCGGAGTGGAACCTCAGGGTCAAGCCCCCTGTCGAAAGGTATGAATTTGGACACTCTTTAGGTGTTTGTTTTAATGTTCTATTGTTGATAGCATGTCTGCCCTTTACGTTGTGGTCCGCCGCGGGCCCACCCTGCTGACCAAACCTCAGAGGGGACTTCTCCGCCAGCCGAACTGGCAAAGAGCGGGTCTGCATCGCACTTTGCGCCTCCTCGATCGTCGGCGAGACCGGGGAGGTGCTGTCCTGAAGGACCCCTCCCGGCACGGACACGGGAGGTGGTGGTGACGAGATTATGGCCAAGGCTAACACCTCGGTCCCCAAAGACCAGGAGGGGGAGTCCCTCCTGGTGAACACAGAGGGGGAGCTCGGTCAATCCGAGCCCTCCCGGAAGACGGCCTCTGAGCCCCAAGGCCCCCGGAGGCGTCAATTCTGCTTTCCATCGAAGAAGGAACCGGGGCCCTGCCGCCAGCACCGGACACCAGCGATCGAGCTGCGGCTGGGTGGCCAGTGGTGATGGAGGAGGCCTTGAACTGCTCCTCCATCATTGCGGAACACCGTGCCTTAACGGGCATGGTGTTGCAAAGTATTTGGTCCATTAACAGCGGACTGAAGGAAGGCTTCGGTGGCCTCCTGACAGGCTTCGAGGTAAGCCATGCGATGCGGCTTGAACTACGTCGGTATTTCCCCAAAGAGGAAGGGATGATGCAGCACAGCTATGGTAGGTATTTCCCTTAGTGATGAGACCAAGGTTATCGAACTTGTAGGAGAACCACGCAACACTATGTGAACGGTACCTGCACATAAAGAACAAATACTTGCACCCGACGTAAAAGAGGGGTTGTCAATCCCTCCCTGGTAAAAAGATAGATAAAATTGTAGTAGATTCGATAAATAGATCTCGCAGGAACGCGAGATAAAATAAATAACAAAAAATTGCAGCAAGGTATTTTTGGGTTTTTGGATTAATAGATCTGAAAATAAAAGCAAATAAAAATAGATCTCAAAGGTAAATATGATAAAGAATAGACCCGGGGGCCGTAGATTTCACTAGTGGCTTCTCTCGAGAAAAATAGCATACGGCGGTTAAACAAATTATTGTTGGGCAATTGATAGAACTTCAAATAATTATGACGATATCCAGGCAATGATCATTATATAGGCATCACGTCCAAGATTAGTAGACCGACTCCTACCTGCATCTACTACTATTACTCCACACATCGACCGCTATCCAGCATGCATCTAGTGTATTAAGTTCATGGAGAAACGGAGTAATGCAATAAGAACAATGACATGATGTAGACATGATCTATTCATGTAGGAATAGACCACATCTTGTTATGCTTAATAGCAATGATACATACATGTCATTTCCCCTTCTGTCACTAGGATTGAGCACCGTAAGATCGAACCCATCACAAAGCACCTCTTCCCATGGCAAGAAAAATTGATCTAGTCGGCCTAACTAAACCAAAGATTCAAAGAAGAAATACGAGGCTATAAGCAATCATGCATATAAGAGATCAAAAGACTCAAATAACTTTCATGGATAAAAACATAGATCTGATCATAAACTCAAAGTTCATCGGATCCCAACAAACACACCGCAAAAAGAGTTACATCAAATAGATCTCCAAGAGACCATTGTATTGAGAATCAAGAGAGAGAGAGAGAGGAAGCCATATAGCTACTAACTAAGGACCCGTAGGTCTACAATGAACTACTCACGCATCATCGGAGAGGCACCAATGAGGATGATGAACCCCTCTGTGATGGTGTCTAGATTGGATCTGGTGTTTCTGGAACTTGCGGTGGTTGGAATTGTGTTTCGTCGACTCCCCTAGGGTTTTTGGAATATTGGGTTATTTATAGAGCAAAGAGGCGGTGCGGGAGGCGGCCGAGGTGGGCATAACCCACCAGGGCACGCCTGGGCCTCCAGGCGCGCCCAGGTGGGTTGTGCTCTCCTCGGAGCCCCCCTCTGGTACTTCCTTGGCCCATCGTGTGTCTTCTGGTCCAGAAAAAATCACCAAAAAGTTTCTCTACGTTTGGAGTCGTTTGGTATTGATTTTCTGCGAAGTAAAAAACAAGCAAAAAACATTAATTGGCACTGGGCACTATGTTAATAGGTTAGTCCCAAAAAATGATATGAAGTTGCTATAAAATGATTGTAAAACATCCAAGAATGATAATATAACAGCATGGAACAATCAAAAAAATGTATCACCATGTAATGCTCCTTTCATTAAGAGGATATTTGAAGAAAGTTGTACACCCTTTGTATATGGCAGCCCCCGAGACTTTGCCAGGTTTTGAAAAACCCTGGCAGAGGATCGAAAAATCATGTAATCGGGAGTCTGAACGTATGAGAGTTTTATTGTTATTGCAGGCCTCATCTCTTGCGGCGGCTGCTAATGCCGCAGTGTTGGATGAGATGAATCAGAAGCTCAAGAGTTCTGATGAGGAGCTCGACCTCGTCAACAAATGGTTTGATGAGGTGCAAGTTTAGCCCAATCGAGACTTTATGTTTCTTATATTGAGCAAGGTGTTCGGGATTAGCCTTAAGCAAAGGTGCTTAATTATGTATGCAGCTGCCGCCGCGAAGGTGGATGGTCTTAGGGCTGAACTAAAGAGGGCCAAAGAGGCGGTGACCGAACAGAAGGCGGCGGCTGATCAAGCGGCCGGCAAACTCAAGACTGTGAAAACCATGAGTGAGAAGCACGAGGCCAGAGTGGCCGAAGTGCAACAAGAGCTCAAGTATGTCATCACTAAATGTGAGGACCTTGAGCAGAAAAATAAGGATCAAACCACCAAGTTGTCAAAAATAGGGCAAGAGAGCCGGGAGGCAAGGATGGAGGCGCGAGTCACCCGGGAGGAACTCTGCCAAGTGAAGCAAATTGTAGATGGTAAGTCATACTTATTGCAAAGTGTCTTTGGTGTTCAGAAGTTCGTGTTGCTCACTCGGGTCTGGCGTTCTTCAGGCGCATTTGCGGAGCTCCTGAGGAGTGCGACGGATGCGGCAAGGCACTATGCAGCTCGGGAGGGTGATTCAGACCGCAGGCTATTTTGGGCGCAGTTCCAAGCGCCCAAACATCCTCCCCTCCTTAGCAACCAGATGAAGCAGCTGATGGAGCTGCATCGGATGGCTGAGCCAGCCATGAAGGACCTCTGTGTTCGGCTGTGGCCCGCAAAGCCAATACCGAGCAGTTACTTCGGCCTGGTGCAGAAGCTGCGCGACGCGTCCTCCCGGGTTCATGCTGTGAAGCACTCCGCGTGCATCGAAGGAGCGCGGATGGCCTTCGCGAAGACCATGGTACACTGGTCGAAAATCAAGCCAGTTGAGATGGCCACCGGTCCCCCGCCTATTGGAAAGGAGCATCGTCATCCCGAGCAGTATTTCCCCATTGTTATGGATGGTGCTCGGGCGATAGAGGACCTGTGTCCCAAAGATGTAATCCTTGAGTAAATTATCATGTAATGACAATTAGACCTTTTGCTTAACGCTGCCCTTTGAATGTTTTATCATACTTGAATATGTTTTGGTTTTATTTTGACTCCTGTGCGGCCGTTTTGAATCTGAAAGTTGCCAATCGTCGGCTTCAGCCCCCATGTAGATGCTACGAGGGGTGTTTCTCCCTCCACACTGTGACCCTTAGCCGACGTCTGGGTGCCCGGAGGTGGTAATGCGTGAGGGGAAAAGGCGATCAGACTATGTGGCTTTATTACCTTCACTTAGCCATAGGAGCTTGACTGCGGGGGCTGATGACTAGCCCCTAGTGTGATATTCGGAAGATCCGAGGTATGTACCTGTATCACTTGGCTTGGCCGAAGACACAAACGCTTCGTATTACACGGTGTAATCGCCAACGATTTTTAGTTTAACACTTGTCATCGGATCACCGACCAGTTCTCTCTTATTATGACATTGAGTTTTCGGCTTTCTCCACTTAGGTACTTAACCAGGCTAGCCGGAAGTACAATCGTAGTGGTTCTCCCTTTACTGTCTTAGCCGAACGTGCAGAACATAAGAGGGTAAACACAGGAGTAGGGCAACCCAACTATTGACCCAAGACATAATTTAGAACTGATGCATATAATGATATATCCGAGACACCAAACACGTAAAGAAAAAATAGTGCCGGACTTGCGGCATAGGGCGAGTATTATGCCGAACTAGTTTATAGTGGTGTCAAAGAGCAGAAGAAAGGTGCAATATAAAAGATAGAGGACCGTAAAAAGTGGTCTTTATTTCCAAAAAGCTCATGACGTCTATCCGTACAATTCGAACCGCCAAAGCATCTGTTACAAGCACTTTATATAAAACGTAAAAAAAGGAAAAGTTTTCCAGATGAAAGGTTTGCACAAGGCCTTGAAGCGTGGGTTGATATCCCTACTGTGCCCTGCTGCACGTTTGCGCCTTTGCTTGTGTTGGGGGGAAAACTCTGTAGAGGGATTGAGAATCGGCCGACGGGCCCTTGAATAGGAGCCTTGAGAGGTCGTCGAGCTGTTCTGGCTTAATGCCAGATAGGTCCATAATGGTACCTATTCGACTTCCGAACATGTGTATGACCATAGTTCGGTTGAGCCAAATGCTTGGGTTTTAAATGAATTTGGTTCCCACAGCTGCCCATGGTATTTTGAGTGTGAATTTGTGCCGATGAGGCACATAATATGCGAATGGGGTGGGTGTGTTGTGGGTGGCGTATCCCTATTTACGTGGGGCGTAAGGGTGGTCCTCAAACGGAGATAGAGCTCGGGCCCGTTTCCTTGCTTCCCATGCCTTGACGGCGGGCTGATAGTGGGGCCCTCGATATTGGTTTGGACTTCGGCCACTAGGGCCGATTTATGTTCTTCAGCCCGGAGTGAGCGTTCCGTATTGCCATTGACTGTAATGGCGCCCTTAGGTCCAGGCATTTTTAGCTTTAAGTATGCATAATGGGGGACAGCGTCGAAACGAGCGAACGCTATCCGGCCCAAGAGTGCGTGATAACCACTACGGAAAGGGACAATGTTGAAGATCAAGTCCTCGTTGTGGAAGTTGTCCGGCGAACCGAATACCACTTCCAAAGTAAGGGTGCCCGAGCAGTGGGCTTCCACACCAGGGATTACCCCTTTGAAGGTAGTGTTGCTGGGTTTGATCCTTGACGGGTCGATCCCCATTTTCCTCACTGTATCGGCATAGATCAGATTGAGGCTGTTGCCTCCATCCATAAGGACTCAGGTGAGGTGGTACCCATTGATAATGGGGTCGAGGACTAGGGCAGCCGCTCCTCCATGACGGATACTGGTCAGATGGTCCCTACGGTCGAAGGTGATTGGGCATGCTGACCATGGGTTAAATTTCGGGGCTACAGGCTCTACGGAGTAGACATCCCGAAGTGCACGCTTCCGCTCCTTCTTGGGTATGTGGGTGGCATAGATCATATTCATTGTTTTTACCTCGGGAGGGAATTTTTTCTGGCCCCCATTGTTTGGCCCGCGAGGTTCTTCGTCACCCTTGTTGTGGGGGCTTTTGCCTGTGTCCTCGGCTGTGAGCTTGCCAGCCTGTTTGATTACCCAACAGTTACGGTTTGAGTGGTTGGCGGGTTTTTCAGATGTGCCGTGGATCTGGCAGGGCCTGTCCAGGATTGTGTCCAACTTGGTGGATCCATCCTGGTTCCCTTTAGAGGGTTTCTTCCGAGGTCCCGATTTGGAATTGCGGAATCCGGCATTTACTGCCGTATCTTCGGCTTCACTGCCGCTGTTGCGGCGCTTGTTTCTGTTGTGCCGTGGTTTCCCGTTTTGGTCCCAGACCTCCGAGGTCCCGGGGTCTTCGGGGTTGGTGCTTCTACGAGCCAGCCAACTATCTTCTCCCGTACAAAAGCGGGTCAGAAGAGAGGTAAGTGCCACCATTGTCCTTGGCTTGTCTTAGCCAAGCTGGCGTGCGAGCCATTCGTCCCGGATACTATGCTTAAATGCGGTTATTGCTTCTACATCCAGACAATCAACGATCTGGTACTTTTTGGTTAAAAACCGATTCCATAGTTGCCGGGCTGATTCTCCGGGCTGTTGGACCACGTGGCTCAGGTCACCGGCATCCGAAGGCCGGACGTAAGTGCCTTGAAAGTTTGCTCAGAAAGCATCCTCGAGCTCTTCCCAACTCCCTATAGATTTTTCAGGGAGGCTATTCAGCCAATGCCTGGCTGGTCCTTTGAGTTTTAATGGCAGATATTTTATGGCGTGGAGGTCATCCGCTCGAGCCATATGAATGTGGAGAAGAAAGTCTTCGTTCCACACGGCCGGGTTTGTAGTCCCGTTGTATTGTTTGATGTTTACGGGTTTAAACCCTTCGGGGAACTAATGTCGCATTACCTCGTCAGTGAAGCACATCGGGTGAGCGGCGCCCCTAACCCGGGCTACGTCACGCCATAGATCAGCGGCCGTGTCGGCCCGATGCTGCTCCCGAATTCTATCGTTTCGGTCGCGCCATGATTGGTATCTGTCCCGTCCAGCCGGGGCGTAATCCCGAGATCCATAGATGGATCGTCTCTGTCCTGCTCTAATGGCAAGGTCATGATGGAGATCATATTGGAATTCGTGTTGTGCAGCCTCCTTGCCTTTACGGCGAGGGAGAGCGGGTGGGTATTCAGCCTCTCCAGCTGGCCTATCCCTTCCTCGAGGGGGCTGTCGGGCTGGTCTGCCTGTGTATATTTTGGCGGTGCGGGCACTGGAACCTTGTCGTCAAATTGTGGTAGCAGCTTACGCTTTGGGTAGCTTTTAGTCTGCTATTGTTAGTCTTACCCCTTGTCGGCTACCAGGACTTTGGTCCATCTATCATTGAGGGTATTCTGTTCGGCCTTCAGCTGCTACTGCTTCTTCTTCTTCAAACTCCGCACGGTGGCTATGAGCTACTGCTTGAACCGCTCTTGGTCCAATGGATCTTCTGGAACAATAAATGTTTAGCTCCGAGGCTGACGTCCTCTTCGGAGAGAGGCATATAGTTGCTATCCTCAGAATCATTGGGGTCTTCAGGGGTATATTGACCCCCATGCCCCTCTGAATCATTAGGCTGTTCTCGGGGGTGGGGTCGCCGAGGTCATCCGCATTGTCCGGAGTATCGCCCTCTCCAGTGCCCGTGTTGCTTTCCCTGCCTCGACGCCCCTTGGATCGTTGGCATTGTCTCCGGAGTTTGGGGGGCTCCTCGCCAGGCTTGTTACTATCTCTTCTGGGGGTGCCATCCCCATTATTAGTGCCATCGCTGTTGTCCTTGGGGGTGTCCACCATGTAAACATGATAGGTGGAGGTGGTCATCCATTGGCTGATTACGAGAGGGGCAATGTCAGTGTGGGCCATGGCTTCGCAGTCGGCGTCCATGTCATTGGCCTCCTCAGAGGCTTAGTCCAGCATGTCGATTAAGTCTTCGATAGTAGCTACTAAGTGGGTGGTGGGTGGGACGTAAAATTCCCTGTAGCCCGTCTCGAGGCCCCGCTGAGCGTGAGCCGAGGTTGGGCCATCCAAGATAGTCATCATCTGGATCCGGTCAAGCGCCTCGTTTAACAGGGCAAGGCTGGCCGGATTGGCGTATGAAGTTTCTTCGAAGCTGACCTTTGTTGTGATGGCGAGGCGGGGTGTGAATCCGGCCAGGACCGACTCCTGGTCTTCGGATGTCGAAGTGCCGCCAAGGCTCAAAGCCAGATTTGCGGTAAGGAGGGGGAGCCTAGCCGAGGGCGACTCGCGGCCTTCGGACGCTGATCCGGTGTTGAGGCTCAAAGGCATATCCGTGGTGAGGAGGGTGAGTCCGGCCGAGGGTGATTCCCGGTCTTCAGGCATAGCGGTTGCATCCGAGCTCGAAGCCAGCCGCGAGGTATGGGCTGATCCAGAGATCGGATCGAGGAGAGGCCCCAAGGTTGATGCTTCGGGGCCCGTGGGCATCCCAGGTGAGGCTGAGAAGCCAGTGAAGATTATATCGCCCTGAGCGTCAGTGATGTACTCTAAGTTACCAAACCTGATCTGATGCTTAGGGGCGAAACTGTCAACCTGGTCATGATGACCGGTCGAGTCAGCATGCAAAACGATGCTGTCGAATGCGAAGAGTTGCCCGGGGACGAAGATGTCCCCGGTGTTGATGCCATCTCTGATGATCAGGCGAGCCATCGATCCTTTAATGATCCAACAACAGAACTCTCAATGAAAGCACCAATGTCGGTGCCAAAACCGGCGGATCTCGTGTAGGGGGTCCCGAGCTGTGGTTCTTGGATCAATGGGGAACAAGGGACTAGGGACACGATGTTTACCCAGGTTCGGGCCCTCTCTAAGAGGTAAAACCCTACGTCCTACTTGATTATATTGCTTGTGTATATGAGGATTACAGGGTCGATCTACCACGAGATAAGATGAACTAAACCCTAGACTAGTAGGATGATGGTTGTTGTTCTAGCCTCTATGGACTAAACCCCCTGGTTTATATAGACACCAGGGGTGCTAGGGTTACACATGATCAGTTACAAGGAAAGGATAAACATGCCGATTCTTCTTATCTTGACTTGGAGGACACACCAAGGCACCAAAAATCTTCTTGTCCGGACACGGGATCTCCACATAGTACAGCCTCCTAGCATTGGTAACACGGCCCAACAGTCTGGCCCTAAGGGATAGGCCGGCAGGCCGAAGACCCCCTAATCTAGGACTCCCTCAGTAGGTATTGCCATGCAATGGATGCACTAGAGCTATAAGTGTATGAAAGCTCGAAAGAAAACTAAGTGGGTGTGCATCCAACTCGCTTGCTCACGAAGACCTAGGGCAATTTAAGGAAGCCCATCATTGGAATATACAAGCCATGTTCTATAATGAAAAATTCCCACTAGTAATATATGAAAGTTACAAAAATAGGAGTCTCTCCATCATGAAGAATATGGTGCTACTTTGAAGCACAAGTGGGGAAAAGGATAGTAACATTGTCCCTTCTCTCTTTTTTTCTCATTTTTTTCTTTTCTCTTTTTTTATTTTGGGCTCTTTGGCCTCTTTTTTATTTAAGTCCGGACTCTCATCCCAACTTGTGGGGTAATCATAGTCTCCATCATCCTTTCCTCGGATGGGACAATGCTCTAATAATGATGATCATCACACTTTTATTTACTTACAATTAAAGAATTACAACTCGATACTAGAACAAAAATAGGACTCTACAGAATGCCTCCGGCGGTGTACCAGGAAGTGCAATGATCTAGCGTGACATGTATAAAAATATGAACGGTGGCCAAGCCACAAATACTATGTCAACTATTTGATCATGCAAAGCAATATGAAAATGATGGTGTGTGTCATAATAAAACGGAATGGTGGAAGTTGCATGGCAATATATCTCGGAATGGCTATGGAAATGCCATAATAGGTAGGTATGGTGGCTCTTTTGAGGAAGATATAAGGTGGCTTATGTGTGAAAGAGCGTATCATATCACGGGATTTGGATGCACCGGCGAAGTTTGCACCAACTCTCAAGGTGAGAAAGGGCAATGCACGGTACCGAAGAGGCTAGCAATGGTGGAAGGGTGAGGGTGTGTATAATCCATGGACTCAACATTAGTCATAAAGAACTCACATACTTATTGCAAAAGTTTATTAGCCCTCAAAGCAAAGTACTACTATGCATGCTCCTAGGGGGATAGATTGGTAGGAAAAGACCATCGCTCGTCCCCAACCGCCACTCATAAGGAAGACAATAAAAAATAAATCATGCTCCAACTTCATCGCATAACGAGAGACCATACGTGCATGCTTCGGGAATCAAAAACCTTAACACAAATATTCTTACTAAATCACAATTACTCACTAGCATGACTCTAATATCACCATCTTTATATCTCAAAACAAATGCAAGGAATCAAACTTCTCATATATTCAATGATCTTCATGAAAGTTTTTATTATATTCCTCTTGAATACTCATCATATTAGGACTAAATTCATAACCTAAGCAAATTGCCATACTATTTTTAAGACTCTCAAAATAATATAAGTGAAGCATGAGAGTTCATCAATTTCTTCAAAATAAAACCACCGCCGTCCTCTAAAAAGATATAAGTGAAGCACTAAAGCAACTACCTAGCTCTAAGATATAAGTGAAGCACATAGAGTATTCTAATAAATTCACGATTAATGTGTGTCCCTCTCAAAAGGTGTGTACAGCAAGGATGAATGTGGCAAACTAAAAAGCATAGACTCATATAATACAAGACACTCCAAGCAAAACACGTATCATGTGGTGAATAAAAATATAGTCTCAATTAATTTATCGATAGATTGAAGACAAAAGAGAGGATGCCATCCGGGGCATCCCCAAGCTTAGATGATTGGTTGTCCTGGAATATTACCTTGGGGTGCCTTGGGCATCCCCAAGCTTAAGCTCTTGCCACTCCTTATTCCATAGTCCATCGAAACTTTACCAAAAACTTGAAAATTTCACAACACAAAACTCAACAAAAAACTCATGAGATCCATTAGTATGATAAAAACAAATCTCCACTTTTAGGTACTGTTGTAAACTCATTCCAATTTTATATTTGCATCATATATACTGTATTCTAACTTCACCATGGCTCATACCCTGTCACACCCTAGCTAGTTCAGGCATTAGAGTGTTGCATCATGTTTAAGCTTTTCCAGAAACTTGAAATGGGGATGATAGAACCCCCAGCCACCCCTGGAAACAACTAGGGTTTACTAAAATCTTTTTCAATGAACCTGAAATGCCCTTCTAAAATGTCCATCATTTTTGTCTTGGGTTAGAACCTCTGCCAAAACTGGTTCACATTTTTCTAGGTCATCATAAGGTCATTGAATTAAATCATATGTAACCTGCATTTGGGCATTTAAATGCTAGTAAATATTTTAAATGTCCAAATAATCCCAAACTGAAATGTTCCATGTTGGATATACTCTATACAGTGGGCATGAGCAGTTTGGTGATTTTTGAAAGTGCCTAGGTATTTTTAGAAAAGCCACAAACTTGCAGAAATTAGAAAACAGAAATAAAAAAAAGGAAATAAACTTACCTGGCAAAGTCACCAGCCGGCCCACCTGGCGGCCCAGCACTGTGCTGGCCCATGCCAGCCAGCTGCTTCGTCCCCGCCAGGCAGGCAGGGAGGTGACGCCGGCGTGCGCGAGCCCGCCACGGCGCTAGCTGCTTGCCGCTCGAGCCGCTGGACGCCTGGACGTCCTCCACGTCGTCGCCTCGACCCCCTAGACACCTCATTCCCCCCCCCTGCGCCTCTCTCTCGCTCTCTCCCCACCATGACCGACGCAGCCGCAGCCGCGCCACCGTGAAACCCGCGTCCACCGTCGTCCCCGAGCCGCGCTTCCGTGTCCACGAGCTCCGTCGTCGTCCTCTCCATCGAGCAGACCGAGCCCCGAGCGCTTGTTCGCCTCGGAACCACCGCAACAGCCCCGCCCGACCTCGCCGTCGCCGGAGATCCCTTTCGCCGTCACCACCGCAGCAGCTCGTCCCCGACCTCGCCGTCTGCTCTGTCGTGACCGCCGTGAGCTCAGCTACCTCCCCATCCTTTCCGTTCTCGCTCTCGAGCCCTGCATCGACTGCATCGAGCTCGGCCGCACCCGCCGCCGCCTCAGCACATTGCCGTCGTGGCCACAGCCACGTTGGCTCGATTCCGAGCACGCCATCGTCTTCGCCGCACTCGCAGGAGTCCACAGAACCACTCCACGCACCTCGCCGTGCCCCCTAGCGACGAGCCTGAGCTCGCCCGAACTCCGGCAGCTGCACAGCTCGTCGCCGGCGTCGTTTCCGGCCACCCCAGCTCCACCCACTGCCACCACTCGACGCGGCTCACTCCCCGCATCACGTAGATGTGCTCCGCCGTCATTTTGGTCGCCGGAGCACGAATTCCGCACTGCGCCGCCGTGTTTGGCCTCGCCGGCGGCTAAACGCCGGCGGGTTTGACCCCGCTGACCCAGTTTGACCCCCCTGGCTCTATGACAGGTGGGACCCGCCTGCTAATTAATTTAGGATTAGGACTAAACAAAAAATTAGTTAGACTAATGACACTGACACGCGGGACCCACTGGCCAGGTTTGACCTGGACCGGCCCCGTTGACCGCTGACGTCATCCTGACGCAATGCTGACGCAATAAGTATTTCTCTGGATTTATTTTTATTCAGGAAATTCCGAAAAATTCTACAAACTTCAAAAATTCATAGAAATTAATCTGTAGCTCCAAATCAAACAAATTATATATGAATTTGGATCAGAAAAATCCAATCTTTCCATCTGTACTGGTTTCATGCATGTCAGAACACTTTAACCTTGCTGATTAGATGAAACAAGTTAATGCACTAATATGACCTCTTATTTTGAGTTTGCATTTGAATCCTTGATTCAAATGAACTCAAACCAACCTGTTCTAAGATGCATTAGCCAAAACACACTCATTTTGCCATGTCATAGCATGCATCATATTGTTGCATATTGCCATGTGATGATTGTGTTTCGATGTGTTCTTCGTGGTAGGTTCTGCCTCCGAGGATATTCACGAGTATCCAACTGAAGGGCAGTATTCCACTACCACTCTGTCAGGCAAGCAACCCCATTGATCATTTCGATACCAACCCATCTTCTCGCTTCTGCTCTCGTTTACTGCATTAAGACAACGCGTTTCAAACTGTTGTGTGTTGCGGTAGTTGAACCCATATCCTCTGCATGACCTGTCATTGCCACAGTAACTAGATGAAACCCACTAGCATGTGTAGGAGTTGATTGAGCCAAGTCTGTGTTTCCTACCATGCTATGCCTGCTATGCTTAGAGTTGTGTCAGGTCTGGCTCATCAGGGTGATGAACTAGAGTGAATGGTTGTGTCGGTAATGAGAGTGAAGTGTTGAACATGATTTGGTAAAGGTATCGATGGAAGGCCATGTAGGAGTACATGGTGGGTTGTTTCATTGAGGCCGTCCTTAAGAACTGAGATCTGTATGCGTGATTTAAGATTCAGCTACTACCACACGTTGGGCCCTGAAATATGACCCCGCTCGACTTACTGACCCCTCTCGTCCTCTGTCCAGGAGTTGCAAGTAGTTACTGGTGTTTGTAGTTGCTGTAGGCCGTGCGCAGCGCTGACCTTAGGGGTGGGCTGTGATGCGGTAGGCACGTGGCCGGTGTACCGAGTCGCCCGTTTGGTGTCTCGGGAACCCTGCACACATCGTTTGGGGCCGTTGAGGACACCCCGGCCGGATTTCCTTGCGGATGGAACCCGAATAGGCGATAAACCTGGACTAGAGACTTGTGTGGTTAGTCAGGTCGTGGTCTACACCCACGTCGGCTTTCGCTTGAAGTCTGCCGAGCACATGTCGTGTGCAGACGCTAAGTGGTGGAGACATGTGTGACGAAGTACACCCCTGCAGGGTATAAAACTATTCGAATAGCCGCGTCCGCGGTAAAGGACTACTTGGTCGCTTATGCAGTTCATAGACAAGTTAATGGTTACTACTAAAAGACTCAAGATAAGTGTGAGTACCACGGATGGCCCTCTCGTAGGATTACGAGGGAGGATCCACAGTGGAGTATTGTGATGGTGATTAGTGGACTCGTGTGCGAAAACTAATTTCTCAAGTGGTGTCTCGTAGGATAGTGTAGCCAAGAGTCAAAGCTGGCTTGCTGCAATAACTCCACCACCCTTCTTGAGAATGTGCATATATATTAGGATCTGTTGTAAGACTTGCTGAGTACCTTTGTACTCATGTTGCTTTAATAATTGTTGCAGACGAGAACACCGCCCCCTCCGATGGGTTCTATGTAGATCTCGACGTTGACAAGTGACTTGCCACCCAGGTGGTGACCTGAGCTTGTGAAGGGCCTATGTAGATAGACAGGCTTCGTCAAGCCTTCTTTCTTTCTAGTGTCTGTACTCAGACTAGTTGCTTCCGCATGTGCTTGTATGTTTGTATGATTTGAGTGTCGGGTCGTGTGACCCCTATCTGTATGAACATGTTATGTATGGCTCCCCGGAGCCTTTAAATAAAGTACTTTGAGTTGTAGAGTTTTGTTGTGATGCCATGTTGTATTTACACATATCGAGCATATTGTGTGTATGATTGAAATGCTTGGTATGTGTGGGATCGGACTATCTAGTTGTTTATCCTTGGCAGCCTCTCTTATGGGGAAATGTAGTCTGGTGTCTCCACTGAGCCTTGATAGTCTGCTACAGCCCAGTTTACCGGAGTCCTGCTAGCCCAGCACTGCTGCTCCGGAACACTTAGACTGGCCGGCATGTGTTTCACTTCGTTCCTGTGTCTGTCCCTTCGGGGAAATGTCATGCGGTGATATCCGGAGTCCTCCCTAGCCTGCTACAGCCCGGTTTCCCGGAGTCCTGCTAGCCCAGTGCTACAGCCCGGATTCACACGCTGCTGACCGACATGCTCGATGTTGATTCATGTATGCCTGTCCCCGTAAGTTAGCGCCGCTTTGGGTTCACGACTAGCCATGTCGGCCTGGGTTCTTTGTCATATGGATGCTAGCAACACTATCATATACGTGAGCCAAAAGGCGCAAACGGTCCCGGGCCATGGTAAGGCGACACCCGTGGGAATACCGTGCGTGAGGCTGCAAAGTGATATGAGGTGTTACATGCTAGATCGGTGTGACTTAGAATCGGGGTCCTGACATACCCCCCGACACGACCCATAGATCCATCAAAATAAGCGAATAACACAACGAAAACAGAATATGTCAAAAGCAGAACAGTCTGTAAAGACTCAAATTATAGTCATACTTATGTAATTCAAAAAATGCTGAAACATTAGGACAACGTAGAAAATCTGTATATCAATCTTGTGTAAAAAATTCAGAGTTTTTCCAAGTTCCAGCAAATTTTAACAATTCTGCTACTAGACGCAAAAGTTTCTGTTTTTCAGCAAAATCAAATCAACGATCTTCCAAATCATCCCAAAGGTCTTAATTGGATCAAACACTAATTAAAATATTAAAACACAATCATAAAAAAGGTATAATTGCATATACTCATAAAAACAGAAAATAAAAATATTGGGTTGTCTCCCAACAAGCGCTTTTCTTTAAAGCCTTTTACCTTGGCATTGATAATTTTAATGATGCTTGCATGATAGACAAGAATTGAAGCACAAAGAGAGCATCATATAGCATGTGAAAATCACATTTAAGTCTAACATACTTATGATGCATAGGAATTTTATAAGCAAACAAATTATCAAAACAAGCAAAAACTAGCATATGCAAGGAAGAAGAATAAAACATTGACAATCTCAACATGAAGAGAGGTAATTTAGTAACATGAAAATTTCTACAACCATATTTCCCTCTCTCATAATAATTACATGTGGGATCATATTCAAATTCAACAATATAGCTATCACATAACATACTCTCTACATGATCCACATGCATGCAAAGTTAACACTCTTCCAAAATAGTGGGATTACCATCAAATAAAGTAATGAGCTCTCCAAGCCCACTTTTATCAAAAATTTCATAGGATTAAACACTCTCCAAATATGTGGGATTATTTTTACCTAAAGTTGACGCTCTTCCAAACCCACTATCAATATTATTACAAATATTATTATCAATATCATATTCATCATGAGGCTCAAATAAAATTTCAAGATCATAAGAAGCATTATGACCCCAATCATGATCATTACAATAAGTAGCGGAGATAGCAAAATTAGCATCCCCAAGCTTGGGGTTTTGCATATTATTAGCACAATTGATATTAATAGAATTTATAATAACGTCATTGCAATCATGCTTTTCATTCAAGGAGCTATCGTGAATCACTTTATAAATTTCTTCTTTTAGCACTTCATCACAATTTTGAGATTCACGAATTTCAAGCAAAACTTCACAAAGATAATCTAGTGCACTCAACTCACTAGCAATTGGTTCATCATAGTTGGATCTTTTCAAAAGATTAGCAAGTGGATGAGGATCCATAAAATTTTTGTTTTCTTATTTTCAATAAACATGCAATTATGCCAAGCGAACAAGCAAACAAACCAAGTAAGACATAAAGGCAAACAGAAAAAAGGCAATTATTTTTGTGTTTTTCTGAAAACATTTTTGAAGTGGGGGAGAGGAAAACAAGAGGCAAATGGTGAATAATGTAAATGCAAGAGATGAGAGTTTATGATGGGTACTTGGTAGGCTTGATGTAGATCCTCCCTGGCAACAGCGCTAGAAATTCTTCCTGCTACTTCTTGAGCTTTCGTTGGTTTTTCCCTTGAAGAGGAAAGGGTGATGCAACAAAGTAGAGATAATTATTTCCCTCAGTTTGAGAACCAAGGTATCAATCCTTTAGGAGGAACACACAAGTCACCAATGGTTGCACCTACACAAACAAACAGATACTTGCACCCAGCGCGATAAAGGGGTTGTCAATCCCTTCACGGTTACTTGCAAGGATGAGATCTGATAGAGATCGGTATAAAAGATAAATAAAAGTGCAAAATAAAGTAAAGGTAAATAAATTGCAGCAAGGTATTTTTGGATTTTTGGTTTTATAGATCTGAAAATAATATGATAAAAATAGACCCGGGGGCCATAGTTTTCACTGGAGGCTTCTCTCTTGAAAAAACACATACGATGGGTAAATAAATTACTGTTAAGCAATTGACAGAAAAGTGCAAAGTTATGAAGATATCTAAGGCAATGATAATGAATATAGGCACCATGTCCGTGACAAGTAGACCGACTCCTGCCTTCATCTACTACTATTACTCCACACATCGACCGCTATCCAGCATGCATCTAGTATATTAAGTTGCCAAGAACGGAGTAACGCCTTAAGCAAGATGACGTGATGTTGAGGGATAGATCCAATCAATATGAAATAAACCCCACCTTTTTATCCTTCTGGAAACAATACAAATACTTGCTATGGAGCCGTATGTCTGTGGTAAACTACTCACACATCATCGGAAGGGAAGCAAGGTTGATGGAGAGGCCCTCTGTGATCGAATCCCCCTCCGGCAAAGTATCGGAACAGGTCTCCAGATGGACCTCACGAGGACAGAAACTTGCGGCGGCAGAAAAGTATTTTTTGTATGCCCTCTGGTATAAGGGGAATATTTGGGTATTTATGGAATTGAGATTAGGGTTAGAGGTGCCATGGTGGGCCCACAAGCTTGGGAGGCACCCCCCTAGGGCGCAGCCTCCAAGCTTGTGGCCCATCTGTGGCTCTTTTGGCCTCCTCCCGAAGCTTCCTAAGTGTCTTCTGGTCCAAGAAAAATCATCAAAAAGTTCCGTTCCATTTGGACTCCGTTTGGTATTGATTTTCTGTAAAAGACAAAAACAAGGAAAAAATAGCAACTGCCACTGGACACTAGGTTAATAGGCTAGTCCCAAAAAAAGATATAAAATAGCATAATAATGCATATAAAACATCCAAGATGGATAATATAATATCTTGGAACAATAAAAAATTATAGATACGTTGGAGACGTATCAAGTAGTCGTAGTGTACATGGAGATGACCGTAGGATGCTCCGCATCAGGTTATCTAAGCATACACACTTTGGTTTTCTGGATGGATATTTTGGTTTCTCTCAAATAGCTGTGTCAAAAGAAGATCAAGATAAAACTACTTTTACTTGCCCTTTTGGCACTTATGCTTATAGACATATCCCTTTTGGTTTATGCAATGCACCTGCTACCTTTCAAAGATGTATGACCGCTATATTCTCTGACTTCTATAAAAATATTGTTGAGGTATTCATGGATGGTTTCTTTTGTTTACGGGACTTCTTTTGATGATTGCTTATGCAACCTCCTTTCTATTTTTGATACATACTACATCTGTCTATTGACCATGTTCTTACATCAAACTAATGCTCTTCTGTATCCCTCATTAATCACTTATGATGAGACAGTCACCCCAGTGGGTTACTATGAGACGCACTACTCTTTTAAAGAGTGCAGTGTCATCCTCCCCACATGATTCTCAAGAAACAGCAAGGCTAAATGAAGATATTCAACATGGCTCTGTAGTTGATGACCGCAATTCCCCTACACCACCATCGCATGTGCTTGCTCTTACTTGGCAATGTGATATGTGGTTGCATGTTACATATGGTGTCTACCTTGGGGTTGCATCTGCTTAGTTAACACATTATACCTGTGAATATGACAATCCTTCCTGTTTTTGGTACATACTACGTCTTTCTATTAACCATGTTCTTACATCAAACTACTTTTCTTGTGTATCCCTCATCAATCACTTCTGACGAGACACCTTCAAATTGACAGTGTAATATTGGTTGCATCTTGCATATCATTTCAAGCATGTACTGCCTCTAATTTGTTGAAAAGCCACTTATAATGAGACACTTCTGACTTGGTAGAGTGATTTTGGTTGGATCTTTCATATGCTATCTAGCTTACATTGCTTACAATTTGTTGAAATGCCTTCTGCTTAGCGTTTTTCGTACATATTCCATCCTCCTACAATGTGGTTACCTTACATAAAAGTTGTGTTCTTCAGTATCATGCATCAACGAATTTGGAAGAGCGAATTTCATTCCTTTTTCTTGTGTGTTTGACTTGACAAGGCAAAATCTAAAAGGATGAATGCACGGGATGATGGTGGTCCTCTGGAGCAACCGAAACTGACGATCTCTGTAGATTCTCCTGCTACTCCTACTTTAGTGCAAGTTCCAAATCTCATCTCCCCTACTCCACAACCCCAGGTGCTTGCTCTAACATGGTAGTGTGATATCTGGTTACATGTTGCATATGGTGCCTAGCTTGTATTGCTCCTAATTTGTTAAATTGCATCTCCTTAGCTTACACATTATACATGTGAATATGACACGCCTTCCTATTTTTGGTACATACTACATCTGCATATCACACCATGTTCTTACATTAAACAACTGTTCTTGTGTATCCTGCATCTATCACATATGATGAGAAAGTCACGCCCGTGGGTTAGTATGAGATGTGCTACTCTTATAAAGAGTGCAGTTTCATCCTCCACATATGATTCTCATGAAACGGCAAGTCTAAATGAAGATATTGAACGTAGCTCTGTACTTGAAGACCGCATTTCCCCTACACCACCATCGCAGGTGCTTGCTCTAACTTCACCGTGTGATATGTGGTTGCATGTTGCATATGGTGTCTATCTTGTAATCCTTCTAATTAGGATAAATTGCATCTTCTTAGTTTACACATTATACCTGTGAATATGACATGCCTTCCTATTTTTGGTACATACTACATCTATCTGTTAACCATGTTCTTACATGAAACTACCGCTCTTCTGTATCCTGCATCAATCACTTACGATGAGACACCTTTATTCGTTGCATATTGCATATTATTTCTAGCCTGTTCCCATGTATTGCTTCTAATTTGTTCAAATACATTTATGAGGCCACCCTTTTAATTTGGTAGAGTGATATTGGTTTCACCATTCATATGGTGTCTAGCTTGCATTGCTTCTAATTAGTTCAAACACCTTGTGCTTAGTTTACACTTTACACATCATACATGTCAATATGTCATGCCGTCCTGTTTTCCATACATATTCCATCCTCCTATCATGCGGTTGCCTTACATGAAAGTAGTGTTCGTCAGTATCATGCATCAATGAGTTCTGAAGAGCAAATTTTATTCCTTTTTCTTGTGGGTTTGACTTGACAAGGCAAAATCAAAAAAGAGGAAGGAAAAGAGAAGGAAGGCGATGCTGGTGGTCCTCTGCAGCAACGTAAACGGAGCATCTGTACGGATTCTCCTCGTACTGCTAGTGCATTGCAAGTTCCAAGTCTTCGCTCCCCTACTCCACCATCCCAGGTGCTGGCTCTAACTTGGTAGTGTGATGTCTGGTTGCATATTGCATATGGTGTCTAGCTAGTATTGCTTCTAATTAGTGTAAAATGCATCTTCTTAGCTTACACATTATACGTGTGAATATGACACGCCTTCCTATTTTTGGTACATACTATATCTGTCTATCACACCATGTTCTTACATGAAACTACTCTTCTTGTGTATCCTGCATCAGTTACTTATGATGAGACAACTTTAAGTTGGCAGTGTGATATTGGTTTGCGTCTTGAATATGATTTCTAGCATGTAGTTCTTCTAATTTGATGAATGCCAGCTATGAAGAGACAATTTTAACTTGGCAGAGTGATATTGGTTGCACCTTCCATATGGTGTCTAGCTTGTAGTGCTTCTAATTTGTTGGAGTGCCTTCTGCTTAGTTACCACACCATAGGTGTGAATATGTCATGCCGTCCAGTTTTTTGTACATATTCCATCCTCGTATCATGAGTTTGCCATTCATCAGAGTAGTGTTCGTCAGTATCATGCACGAATGAGTTCTGAAGAGCGAATTTTATTTCTTTTTCTTATCGGTTTGACCTCACAATGCAAAATCAATAAAGCAGAAGGAAATTGGTTAGGCATTGGATGTTGATGGTCCTTCCGAGCAACTGAAATGGAGGGTCTCTACAGATTCTACTCCGCCATCCTCCCAACAAGATTCACAAGACAATGCAAGGCTAGAGAGTCAACGTAGCTATCTAGATGATGAGCACATCTCCCCTACTCCACCATCACAGGTGTTTGCTCTAACTTGGCACTATTATATGTGGTTGCATGTTGCCTATGATGCCTAGCTTGTATTGCTTCTAACTATGTTGTATTTCATTTGCTTACTTTACACATCATACCTGTGAATATG
Organism: Thinopyrum elongatum; assembly: GCA_011799875.1. Taxonomy (NCBI): domain Eukaryota; kingdom Viridiplantae; phylum Streptophyta; class Magnoliopsida; order Poales; family Poaceae; genus Thinopyrum; species Thinopyrum elongatum. The sequence continues at coordinate 252,253,047 of CM022299.1, forward strand.
ACACGTGTTCCTGGTTCTAGAACATACTATATCTGATCACACCATGTTCTTACATCAGACTACTGTTCTTGCGTATCCCGCATCAGTCACTTATGATGAGGCACCTTTAAGTCGCCACTATGATATTGGTTGCATCTTGCATATGATTTTTAGCATGTACTGCTTCTAATTTGTTGAAACGCCAGCCAGTTTAAACTTGGCAGAGTGATATTGGTTGCATCTTTCATATGGTGTCTAGCTTGCAGTGCTTCTAATTTGTTGAAATGCCTTCTGCTTAGTTACCACATCATAGGTCTGAATATGTCACGCCGTCCTATTTTTTGTACATATTCCATCCTCGTATCATGTGTTTTCCTTTCATCCGAGTAGTGTTCGTCAGTATCATGCATGAATGAGTTCTGAAGAGCGAATTTTATTCCTTTTTCTTATTGGTTTGACTTCACAATGCAAAATCAATACAGCTGAAGGAAATTAGTAATGCAGTGGATGATGGTGGTCCTTCGGAGCAACTCAAACAGAGGGTCTCTACAGATTCTACTCTGCCATCCTCCCAACAAGATTCGCAAGACAACACAAGGCTGGACAGTCAACGTAGCTGTGTAGATGATGAGCACATCTCCCCTACTCCACCATCATAGGTGCTTGCTCTAACTTGGCACTATTATATGTGGTTGCGTGTTCCGTATGATGTCTAGTTTGTGTTGCTTCTAATTTTGTTGAATTGCATCTGCGTAGCTTACAACTTATACCTGCAACAATCACTTACCCATAAGACACATTTAACTTGGGAGTGTGATGTAGGTTGCATCTTGCATTGTCTTCTAGTTTGTACTGCTTCTAATTTGTTGAAATGGCACTTATGACGAGACACTTTTTACCTAGTAGAGTGATATTGGTTGCATGTTCATATGGTGCCTAGCTTTCATTTCTTCTAATATTGTTGAAATGCCTTCTGCTTACTACTTTTCATACATATTCCATCCTCCTATCGTACGTGTGAATATGCAATGTTGTCGTTTTTTTGTATATATTCCATCCTCCTATCGTGCGCTTGCCTTACATCAAAGTACCGTTCGTCTGTATCATCCATCAACTAGTTATGCAGAGCTAATTTTATTCATCTTCTTGTGGTTTTGACTTCAGAAGGCAATATCCAAAAAGAGGAAGGAAAAGAGTAAGTTAGGGGGATGTTGGTGGTCCTCCGGACCGACGCAAACGGAGGCTCTCTAGATTTGCCACTACTACTGCTACTGTAGTTGAAGTCCCAAGTCTACATGATGAGTTCATCTGCCCTACTCCACCATCGCAGGTGCTTGCTCTAAGTTGACAGTGTGATAATTGGTTTCATATTGCATATGTTGTCTAGCTTGTATTTCTTCTATTTTGATTAAATTGCACCTGCTGAGTTTATACGTTATACATGTGCATATGACATGCCTTTCTGTGTCTAGAATACACTGCATCTATCTATCATACCATGTTCTTACATCAAAGTACTATTGTTGTGTATCCCGCATCAATCACTCATGATTGGACACTTTTAACTTGGCAGTGTGATAGTGGGTGCATCTTGCATTGATTTCTAGATTGTACTGCTTCCAATTTTTCGAAATGCCACTTATGACAGGACACTTTTAACTTGGCAGAGTGATATTGCTTGCATCTTTCATATGGTGTCTAGCTTGCATTACTTCTATTTTCATGAAAATCCTTCTGCTTAGTTAACACATCGTAGTTGTGAATATGTCACGATGTCCTGTTTTTCTTACATATTCCATCCTCCTCATACGGTTGTCTTACATAAAAGTATTGCTTGTCAGTATCATGCGTCAATGAGTTCTAAAGAGCGATTTTATTCTTTTGTGTTGTGGGTACGGCTTGACATGGCAAAGTAAAAAAAGAGCAAGGAAAAGAATATTGTAGGGAATGGTGTTACTCGTCGGGTGCAATGGAAAAGGATCTTCCCTCGAGATTTTACTGGTACTTATAGTGCAGTAGAAGGTCCAAGTTCACCAGCTAAATCTACAAACACAGTATCACCTGCTCCACCATCTGCAGCATCCCCTTCAACTGTACCGGCATCTCAACGAGTTACTCGTTCGTTTGCTCTGCAACAGGCCTGTTCCCAAGCTCCTTCACACCTAACACTACTTTCGAAGCACTGCTGACACAACATGACTTGGCAAGATCAGATGAACCTCATGAGCATCAACACCAAGATGGTACCTGACCGAGTCAAGTTGCAGTTGCATGCTCCTTTATATGCACTCTCACAGTTTGATGTGCACTAACACTGTCCATATTCGTTGTTGAACTAGCACCACGGCACAAGCGGAAATAGACATCAGGGATAATGCTTGACAGATTAACAAAATCTAAAGGAGGAAGAATGGAGATCCATTTTGAGGCAGGTTTAAAAAGGCCACATGATGCTATAGAGTCAGCCAAGTTAGTATCAGAGGCAGCCGCTGCCGTTAGGTGTCATGCACGTATCCTCCCAACGTGGATCCATTACAGGTATGAGAAAGAGGATACCCAGTTTAACACCTTCCTTGACCATTTATCCGTAAGTAATGTTATTCATCGCAAATTGTAATATTGTCTTGCTCTGTCCCATACTTTCTAGCTTCCTCCTAATAAGACTCACATTCTTTTTTCAACAGATGAGGTTCAAGTTGGATCCGAAAGATGATGCAACTAAACAAGCATGCACTCATGTTTTTCAGTCTGCTCTGCGACAGTATCGGTATCACCTTAGAAAAACTCACTTTGAAGGCAAGGTAACAATGAAATCGCCCGAACATCTCCAGTGGAATATATTACAGATGAAGACTGGACAACCCTTGTTAAACACTGGTCTGATCCAAAGTATCAGGTAGGGTATATGTATTTGATCAGATCACATATTGAACTCGTATTTACATATGTGCCTTACAAGTGTATCTTCTTCTAGGCTAACTGTTTGAAGAACAAGACCAACAGTTCTAAAGTGAAATTCCAATAGACAACATGATCTCGTAGCTATATTGCACACTGCAAGGCTCTTGTAAATAGCTGCTAGTTCCTTCTTTTTTCTATGCCATATTATTGTATCTATATTGACTTGTTCCAAATACAGAGGAAAGCCCGTGCGGACCAAAAAAGAACCTGAACCGAATGCAGTGCAAGTCTTCAAGGATTGCCACACCAGCAAGATGAAGGGCATGAGCACACCAGTTCAAGCCGCTGTTGTAGGTCCTTACTCCTCCTGCCTTTGAACTGCTTGTTACTGTGACGTTTTCATTTAACTGCTTGGTTTGCAGCCAATGTTAGTTACTCTGTTCACTTTTATACAGAGTTGTCTTAATGTATCATTTCACCTTACACGATTTAAAAGAGAGGAAGGATATTCTTTTGGTCTTGATCTGTAATCTAGTTGTGATGTTCACGTGCCCACACAATGATACAATAGCCTGTTTGTTTGATATCTGTTTGCCCATGATATGAATGATGTCATACTATGTTCATCCTACTTTAAACAATGTCTCTTTATCCTTAGATGTCAACGGATGTGAGGAAATAGACAATACAGTAGGCATGCTACGTGGACATATGTTCTGAAAGTGATTTTATTATGTAGTTGGCACTAAAATACATGCTAATGTATTACAGTAGTTCACCAAAATAAGTTATGTATAAACATGAAACCTATTTTGTTTGTTTTCGTCTCATTAGTAACTTATCTGGTACACTAATCTACAAGTTCAAACTTTCAGCAAGCTATGGAACAAATGATTGAACAACCACAACCACCTGAAGGTGATGAGGCTACCACAGGCACAATGTCACCTCTTGCTGCAGTGCATCAGTATCTCTCCACTAACAGTGCAAAAGGCACCTTCCTGCGTAATTCTGGGTTGGTTGTCAAGGTAACCTCGTCCAAATTGCCTACTGAACAAAATCTGCCGGCTAGACAGAGTGATATATCTGTGCTCCAGACACAAGTCCAATCCCTAATGGAGGTCATTTCGGAAACAAGAATAGTGGTTGACAAATGTCGTCAAGATATGAATGGTTTTGAAACCAGACTATCAGACATTTGCTTCGTAGTTCAAGAGCAATGGTGGAAAAAAGGGGAAGATCATGCTGCTCCATCAGATTATACAGCCTGAAACATTAGCACTCAGGTCAATTGATCTGTGCTTCTATACATCTGATGGTGCTTTTATCTCCAAGGACTGTAAACTTTATGCCAACAGGCCATTTGTTGTATGGCTGGAATTTATTTTGTTGTGATACAACATTTATCGTGCTGCCAAAGGCTATAGAAATTAAGACGCTATTTTTGTATAGTGTAGGTTTATCTTAGTAATGTATTCGGCCGAAAGCTTCTTAGGAGCCCAACGTGCCAACATTCGTTGGGCCCACAATTCCAATTGGGCTAAAAACGACTATAGGTCATAATTTGCATGTAGCCCACTAAAAATATCTGCGCCTAAATCAGCATAAGCTTTCTTACTTTTGGTAGGCCTGTGCCCACAGTGGGCCTTTAGCAGGCCTAAACATAATTTGGGCCCTCAGAAACAACAGTCCATTAACATGTGTAAATATCTCGAACCTAGAAATAACATGGGCCTTTAATAGGCCGAAAGTGAGATTGGGCCCTGATTGTGCCAAATAACCAACTGGTCATTAGCAGGCCGAAATGTATGTCAGCTTGTGGTGGCCCATTTACAATGCAGATCGTTCACAGGCCAAAATTCAGACAGGCCGTAAATGCGCCAACCTACTACACGGACCTTTACCAGGCCAGAATTGCGGTCGGGCTTGATTAGTATCAGCTTTATATGGGTCGTTAATAGGCCCGATGTGACGTGGGGCCACATATGACCCATGGATTTTGTCCGACGTTAACAGGCCGAAAAACACAACAGGCAGGAAGGGCCCAAATCTACAGTGGGCCTCTAACAGGCCGAATGTCAGACATGGCCGAATATGACCCAATTCCTTCACGGTCGTTTATGGGCCAAAAGTTTCAATGGCCAATAAATGGGCCCAAATGAAGCAGGGCCTTTAACAGGCCGGAAACACACCGTGCCGTAATTCGGCCCAAATACTTAGCGGACTGTTAACGGGCCAGAAGTGACCATGGGCTGCAATGATGACAAGTCTAGAATGGGCCGTTGACGGGCCGATTTGACACTAGTCTTACGGGCCTTAACTTTGAATGGGCCGTCTGCAAGCAGGCCGTTAACGGGCCAGCCTGCTAATTTTAACTGGGCCAGCCTTTTTAACCTAAATGGGCCGCCGTTGGGCCTTGCCACATGTCGACGTACCATAGGCGCCTCCTGTCCATTGGGCGGTTGGCATTTGTCCTTTCGCGATGCTGACATGTGGTTGCTACGGCCAATGAGAATTTTACACGTGGAAAATCCCCATTGGTCCGGGCTGTTAACAGGTTATCGGATCCAAACAAGAACCTGATAGCTTAATGGTGACCCGTTATGGTGGATGCCACGTGTCAGTTACCCTTGACGAAAGCACTTCCATGATGCGCCATTTATCGTCATGGAAGTGGACACTTCCATGATGATAATTTTGGTATTGTCATTGAACACTTCTACGACAGCACATTTATGACTATCTTGATTCTGTCATAAAATCGTCATGGATGTACATGCATGACAGAAAATGTGACCTACTGTGACAAACATGTATCATCACAGAAGTGTATATTTTTTGTAGTGCTAGTGGCGGAGAGGGAGGCTGATGCGCAACATCCTACGGACATCACCATGACAAGAGTTCATTTGGCAAGTGACACGTGCAACATCTATTTCACATACATAAAGGTGAATCATCTGCTTTACACGTGCTCATTTGACCCCTTCGAGGATGGTATACTACTTGACACTCCACTCGTGTTCATACATAGGTATTATCGGAACACCACAGATGATGAGGAGGAGTCTAAGCATAAGAGTACAACAACACCATCCCCGAGGGAAGCATAGAGAAGGAAGCAGAGGACTCTTCCCAGCCCAGAGATAGAGGTACAACCGCTCTGAACACCGGTACAACCGGTCCACTACTGCCCAACTACCACTCCGCATTCTGTGATCGAGCAGTGCAAGACCGGTATTGCCCAAGTTGTTCCCAAAGTGCAGCCTGACCGGTACAATCGGTCCCTACCGCCATGAACGCCTCCAGGAAAGTGGTACAATCACCCCAATCGGTACAACCGCTTGTATGACTGGTACAACCGGCCTGCCTGCACGCAGTGAAAGGGGCCACGACTCATGTAACCCCAACTTACCCTTTAGACTATAAATACTCGTCTCCTAGCTCCGAATTAGGATTAGCACATATGATAGCTCATCTTAGTAGAGCTTTGCTCCTACCACTCGTCCTATGGAGAGAGAGAGAGAGAGAGAGAGAGAGAGCACTCCATTGGAGTTCAAGACCTCCTTTGGAGAAGATCCCCCAGGTGGATTCAAGCCCCCTTGAGGGAAGATCCCCTAGTGGATTCAAGACCTCTTTCCTGACGGATTGGGATGAGCTAGCTACCATGTATCCTCCTTTGTTGGATTTGGACCTTTGTGACCTCTTTGTGTATGTGGATTTATCATATGTGTTATCTCGGATCTTGTTGATTTGAGTGTTTCCCCTCTCTTGTGTTCATCGTGTTCTTCGGGAATCCCCCTCCAAATCGGGAAAGATCGGCCATTAGGGTTCCACCCTACATCATCTTGGTATCATGAGCGACGTTGATCACGAATTTGGAGTCCCTACCCCCCACTTTCTAGCCTAATTTTGTGTGTTGTTGTCCAATTTCGAAAATCCCCACAAAAAGAGCCATACCAATTTTTTTTGTGATTTGTTGGTTTGATGAGATCTTGTTGGATTTGATCCATGGATTTGCAGTGTTTCAACTGGATCTAGCTTTCCCCATCACAAATTCCATCCCAAATTTTTTGTTTCCCCATCAATTTTTGAGTTGGTCCGCCTCAAGTTCATCTCGTGCTCAGATCTGGGAATTTTCTTGATAGAGGGGTACAACCAACCCCCAAGGCAGTACAACCGCTCCCCCGTCCCCTGATACTTCCGCCCACACAAAACTGGAACTCCAGGATGCTCAAGGAGTGGTACAACTGCTATCGCAAGAGGTACAACCATCCCTCCCAGTTTCAGCCTCAGCTGATTTACCATTTTGTCCATAATTAATTCATTCGGAGTCTGATTTTGATGTTATTTAGCTTGTTTTGAAGCTATTAACATCCCGCATCCCACAAAAAAACTTCCAACATCATTTGGCTCCATCAAAATTTTGGAACTTTGGCATAATGTCCTAGGCCATACACAATATCTTCTGCCATACCACCATAGCCTTCCGCAACCTAACCCATTTTGTTCCCCATAGCATTTGTGGTTGTTTGATTGTGATTTGAGTCTCCTAAGGTGTTTTGGCTTCTTAGGGATGTTTGCTTCTTCATCAACCACCACCACCACTTCCGCATTGCAAACTCCGAAACCACCACCCCATTCCGCTACCACCATTTGACATTTTCCTAAGGTGTTTCGGCTAATTAGGAATGGTTCGACATCAAGAACACCGCTACTCATCATTGGCATGGCATCGACATCGACAACAACCACTTCATTATTTTGAAACCCCAACCATATGCAAGGAAGGTAACCTCGACGACATAATTGTACATTCTCCTTGCCATTTACATTGTTAACCCCCGAGCCATCTTTGCGTCACTTTCCTATCGAGACTAGTCATTGAGTATTGCTGGGCAATGCTACTTCTGCACTTTAGTGATAATTGATCCGCACCTTCCATTGCATGAATATATCATCGTATCATCTCTTGTGTCATACATTGTTCCCGTATATACACAATTGTTATCTTGGTTCGAGCATTTCGCATAGTGGCTATAACAAAAATAAAAGGAGAAAGAATAAGCTTTTAAGCAAATAGAAAACAAAGTGCTTGTAAGCAATAGCCATAGCATCGCCACATTGCATATCATATACCACCATTTATCATCTTGTATCATCGTGTGCGAAACACCGGGAACCATACATACATAGCATACTTGGGATAGAAGTCGTTACATTTTGCCTCATAGGTTTTGCGCACAAGTTTCGTATCCGCCTATTGAGCAATCGTGCTAGCATATGTCTAGAGTTGTGCAACAAGAGCATTTTCCGTGGATTCCACATTTTGAGCATGTTCCTTGGTTGCACGACCCCACATATCTATCCGTGTGTGTGTTTCCGTGTGCCATTCATTGCTATTGGTCTGCTTGTTTCACTTGCAAATTTGTGAATCTCTTTCAACATCATTGACTCTTGTTAACAATTGCATCAAATTTTTTGCCACTATGCTCACCAAGCTACTCCATAAGCCTTACTTGTGTAGGTGTGAGAATAGACAAGGTCCGGTACCAATTGTGCTACTTCCGTAATACCATATTGGGTGATCATTGATCCGTCTTCAACATTGGAAAAGGTACATTTGGTCTAGTTCTTCCCTTTATTCCACTCACATTTGCTCGAGTCTTGTGATGGATAGGCAAAGCACATCTACTTCGGTCTACAACAACAGTGACAAGTTCGATGCCACGAAAAACCACATCGACGCCAAGATGGAAGCTCTAAAGGAGGAGCCCAAAGACCTCATCACAAACAACAAGAGGTCTCCCTCATTGTTGAGAAGAAGCTCAAGTGCAAGTGCTTCCGAGCTACCATCTCCGGCAAGGTCACATCGGCATCGACACCATCACCGACAAGAACGTAAAGGTCAAGATCTGAACAACAACCACCGCTCTAGGACTTCACCATCTACCTTGGCATCTTCGCCAAGCAACTTCAAGGTACCTTCGCCTTTGGACATGAGGCATCTTCGTAAACAAGCGCCTCAAGATTACGCTCAAGAAAACCTCCCCAAGCTCAAGTTCGCGACTTCCACGAGATACTATGACTTCGACATTGACCATGAGATTCCTTTCTATGGGACTCAAGACCCTAAGGAGTATATCGAGTGGGAGCGCAAGATGGACGACTACCTCAAGCTACATCAAGTCCCCTTCAAAGACCAAGTGAAGTGCGCCACAAGTAACTTCTATGACTACGCATCGACATGGTGGCTACACACACCTTCGAAGAGCTTCAACATGAGTTGGCTGTCGGGGTACGACACCTATGGGATCCCGAGAGACCCCTTTACGATTCGGCGGGGGGAGAGGTATACGCAAAGAGCAAAACCAGTGATCAACGTGGGAAGTTTTTTTACCCAGGTTCGGGCCGCTGATCAGCGTAAAACCCTACTCCTGCTTTGTTTTCTTATTGATGTTCTTGAGCCCAGCCTTCAGGAGCGCTCGCAATGAACAGTACATTCAAAGAGCAGCTACGCATGCAGAATGGGCCAGAAGTTCTCCTCCCTTGTAGCAGTTGCCTTGGGCCTCCTTTTATATGCTCAAAGGGGTCTCCACAGTGGCAAAATGTACATACATTGAGGTGTAAAATAGCTACAGGGTATCATACCTAACCGCTGACGGATTAGGACAAGCGCATTTAATGCACCGTGAGGTGTCCGTTTAGGTGTCCTCACTTTCTCGGGGATGGAAAAAGGGGCCATCCCATCAGCACCGCTTAAGCTCCCCTCCACTGGTGCGTTGCCACGCATCCTTGGAAGGAGCCAGAATGTCAGACTCGTTGCTGTGCCGAAGCGGTGGCACAGAGGCAGAATCTTGCCGGGCGCCAGGGCTTGCCGGGCGCCAGGGCTTGCTGGGCGCCAAGGCTTGCCGGGCTCCACGGGCCATCCCGGCAAGGATCTTGCCGGGGAAGATGGCCTTCGATTTCCAGCTTTGCTTATCTGATGATCCTCAGATCTCTGACTTGACGATTTCCTTGATGACTTGAATCGACCTCGAGCTGATCCCGGCAAGCCTTGCCGCGAGGACGGCTACAACTGCCCGTGCACAAGTACGGGGTACTAGTGGCCCAATACTTAGTACACCGACAGGAGCCCTCGGGCCTAGGCCATACATGAGTGCGAGGCGTTGTTGGGCTAGGCCCAAACAGTGCACGGGCACGCGTGGCAGGGAATTAATCTGCTCGTGAATATCTTGTTTTACTGTGCCCCCCACTACGCGCACGGAGCGCGCGACATGGGAAGCGTGCCAAAAAGGCTGCAAACTGTTTCGCGCCCATAGAGGCGCATTCATATTGGGGGATAAACAAGGCGGCCCCGCTCCTTCCCCATAAAAAGGAGAAGTCGTGGAGGCGCAAACCTATTCACCCCCCTCTTCTTCCCAATCTAGCCATCGCCATCGCCTTCCTCTGCTCGAGCTCAGAGCGAGACCTTTTTTCTCTTCTGCCCGCTGCTCCCGCGTCCGCTCCGCCCCCCGGTCTCCATCTTCACAGTCGCCATGCCGCCCAAGGCTAGCAAAGGCAAGGGCATGGACAAGGAGGCGAAAGCTGAAGTTCCGGAGAGTGAACTGGTGAATATGCAGAAGAGGCTCGTCGTCTTCCCTCCGATGCTCGACGCCGAAACTTTGAAGGGGCGATATCAATGCATGTGGGCGAAGGGAACACAAGCCCACCCCGCCACACGCGTAATCCCAGGTGCTTGTTCCAAAGGCGGATCGGACAGATACCCCTTCTTCACTGCGTATTTTTATTGCGGGCTCTGTCCACCCTTTTCCGATTTCTTCAACGACATCATGTACACATACGGCTTCCGCCTTCTTGATTTCACGCCGAATGCCGTATTTTGCATGTCCATCTTTGCTCACCTTTGTGAGAATTTCGCTGGCGTGATCCCCAATTCCGCTCTTTTCCGCCACTATTTCTATCCTCGAATCCAAAAAGGAGAGGCCCTCTCTGGATCTATTGCTTGGATTCCAAGGGCTTGGAACAAAGAGATATACCCAGATGGGGTTTACCGCGAAAAGTGGGACGAGTGGCGGGCCGAATGGTGCTGGATTCAGGAAGCAGATCCTCATCCTTTTTGCCATCACCGGCGACAGAAGGTGGTCCGCGGCAAGGATTGGGGCGATCTCGCCGCAGAAGACGAGAAGCTCACAATCGCCACTACCAGGATCCTCCGCTTGAAGGCTGCCGGGCTGACAATGGAGATGATCGGCTTCGACTTCCTCCGCCGCCGCATCGCCCCTCTGCAGAACAGGGGGAGGCCAGTCTGGGAGTACAAGAACGCAGCAGATGTCATGAGGCTGCGCCCCGGGCTGAACAATAACCTGACTGCTATGCAGCTTGGCGCTCTCCGCCAGAAGTTATTCCAGCGCGAAGACAAGTACCGGCTGCCGGCAAGGATCGTCCCTTGTGCAACAACTTTGCATTGGTGTCGATCATTGCCTTCTTGCTGATGTTCAACGCCCACGGCCTTGACCCGACCTGGGTCGAGCCAAGCGAGGAAGAAGCGCAGAAATTCTTCGACAATCTGACGGAGAAGCCTGTCCCGCAAGAGTCAGATCTTATCCGCGCCACCACTGATCAGGAGGTAGCATACATCGCTACCAGAGTGGAGGAAGCGAATCTTGCCGCGGAGGCCGGCAGCGTTGGCTTCACAGAGTGGGAAGCCAGCGATGCAGAGGTGGTGGTGGAGGCAAAACCCGCCGAGGAGAACAAGGTTGCCGGGGAAGAAGGCGGCGCAGTCGCTGAGAACTCATCCGGCGAGGACACGGCCGAAGAGGAGACGCGAGAAGAGCCCTCGCCCCCGAAGAAGACAAAGCGTGTCCTTCGGAAAGCCGCATCAGGCGTCCCGGCAAGCCAGCCTACATCGAGCGGCGACTCCCCTGGCAAGAAAGTGGCCGGCAAGACCGGACCGCGGCAGGGGGCCCGTCAACAGCCCGCGCGGCGCGCGAGACCCACATCAGTGACCACCGCCGGAGCGGCAGGAGGGTCTCGTACAACCGTGCCGGAGGCTGCCCCGGCGCCTGCCACAGCCAAGTGGCCCAGGACCCCTCCTCCGCCTCCCCACTCAGACATCGCAACGGAGGTCGACTTTGACATCTCCGGCTTCAGTCCAGAGCGGGAGGAAGAAGAGTGAGTATCTGCCACAATTTCCACCTTCCAATCTGCATCAATCTTACTGACTTGCTTGTATTGTTTCTGCAGTGATACAGAAACCTTGCTGGAGAGGATGGCGAAGAGGTCAAGGACTTCTACGGGCGACGAGCCCCCGGCAGGCTCCACTAGCGTGCCAGAAACCGTCATTGTGAGCCCGGAGTCTAGTCCTCAACGCAGCCCCCAGCGCAGCCCCCAGCACAGCCCCCAGCGTAAGTTCATTGTCCCTTTTTCTGTTGTCTGGTGCCGAGGCTTTCATTCTTGTCGCTGATATCTTTGGGTTTGCAGGAGAAGAATGGCAACAAGGAGAAGATAGCCCCATTGTGCCTCCTTCATTGACCGCTCCGCCCACAAGCACATCCCCGGCAAGAGATCCTGTCGACGAGCCCGTCCGGATTGAGGAGGAGCCGACAAGCACGGACTCCGGCAACCCACCCCCGGCAACCGGAGTTGTCGGGAGAGGCGAAGCCACTTCTCGACAGCCCGACGCAGGTACTCAATCGCCTAAGAGTGCTAGTTATTCTTTTCCTCTTACTTCTTTATCTTTAGTCACTTCAAAATCCAAAAACTCGATCTTATTCTGTCCTCCTCCTTCGCCCTTCAGAGTTCTCCGCAATGGAACACATGGACGTCGACGCCGTCATCGAGGAGACTGCCAGGGATGCCGCCGCCGAAGCGGACAGGATCACTGCCAGCGAGGCCACCAAGGATGACGTTGCCGGGGCTGGTGATGCTCTTGACGGGGAGGCCGCCAAGACAGCACAAAAGGAAATCGCCGAAGAACCTGCTGAAGAGGGCGACAGGGAGGCTGGGGACCATACTGACAGCATTCCTGCCGCAGGAGCGCCAGGCGCTGCGTCGGCCACGGAGCCCCCTGTCTCTGGTGAGGCGGCCACTGAAGACCAGCCATCAACATCTGAAGAGCCCTCATCCAGCAAGTATCTCAAGGTTGGCAAAAATCTGTTCATCAACTTGCCAGGGACGGCAAGCACAGAGGCACCAGCCGAAGGAGAAATTTTCGAGGAGATTATTGCCGCTGTCGGGCTTGAAGTTGTTGACGACCCCAGTACTAGCAGCGGCAAGTCTGAAGAGGATCAGCTCCTTCAGGCCATGGGCGAGAACTTCCGCAAACTCCAGGCTCTCCAACGTGCCCGAAAAGAGAAGGCGGACTCCAGAATGGCAGTTGTCGAGGCAGCCGAAGCGGATTTTCAAAGGCGCGTCACACAAATGCAAATCTGGCACGCCGAGGCTCTTCAAGAGCTGGTTGCCGGCCGAGAACAAGTGAGCCAGCAATGGAATGAGGTCCTCCTGAAGCAATCCGATATGGAGAAGGCGCATGATGAAGTTGCTCAAAGGATTGCTGCCGAAGATGCCCTCCTGACGGGGCACCGCATTGCTCTTGATGCTCATGAAGAAGATCTCACCGCACGTGAGCAGGTGCTCGCCGCCAAGCTTCGTAGCAAGGATGAAGACATTGAAAATCTTGTCGCGCGGCGGACCCAGGAGCTAGAGCAGAAGCACAAGGAGGCGCTCGAAGCTCTAACTGTTAGTCACGCCGGCAAGGTCAAGGAGGCCGTCGATGCTGCCGAAGCTGCAGAGGCTGCCAAGAACAAGCTGAGCGACAAAGTGAAGAGGTTGGAGACAGATCTCGACGAGTACAACAAGGAGCTCTCGACGCTCAAGGGGGACAGGGAAAAAACCCTCCACTCCTTGGCGGAGATGCAAGTCGCCCTGTCCGACAAGACCAAGCAGCTCTCCTCTGCGGCTGATAATATTGCGGTACTGGAGCTGAAGCTGACCACGCTGCAGAAATCTCTCGAGACCGGCAGGGCCCGTGAGAAGGCTCTACTCAAGGATCTCCAAGGAGAGAGGAACCTGCTCAAGAGTGCCGCCGCTGCCCAGAACGAGTACGAGAAGGGAGTGGAGATCTGGACTGGTCGTCTCATTGCTGCCGCGGAGAAGCTTACCGCAGAACTGTCAACCATGGGCTTGTCGAACTTCAGATATTCTTCCGAGGAAAGAATATCCCCAAGCGCCAGATTGACGATGTTCTTCGAAAGCATCATCAACGCATTGCGGGCGCTCTAGTCTAGCCGGGCGACCCAACTGGCGAACGAGACTCGCCGGCTTTGCCGGGCCGTCCTTCGCAAGGTGCTCCTCAAGGTGGTGCACAGCAATCCCGGCATCGACCTCTCCAGCGCACTCGGCCACCTGCCAAAGGATGCAAATGTTGAGGCGCTTGAGAAGTGCATCGCGCCAATCCTCGAGAAGGCGGACTCCATCAAAAGGATCGAAGGCCAGTGCAGGGACTGAGTGCTTCTCTTTTATTCTTGCCGCCATCATCTCATGTAAAAGACAATTAAGTCTCAAGTTAGAACTGCGGCAACTTATGGATGCAATATAATTTGACTATGTTTAGGCTCATGCTAGTTACTTTCCTTGTCTGATTCCTTTATGTATGGAGTTCATCCTACGCTTACTGAAAAACTTGCCGGCGCGCAACCTGCCACGAGCGCTGGGTGCGGGACTTCAGCAGCCTGCCGGAGGCGCAGCAGCCGACAAGACTCCTTGGCATTCTCAGTGCTGCCACTAAAATCGTTGAGCGGACTCGAAACAAAATAAGGGCGCAACTGATTACAACAAGGGTTCCTTCGCATGCAGATTTCCCATACAAGAGTCGGAATCGTCCAAGGAAATAACTTGGTAACTAAAGAAAACACTTGCTCTAAGTTTTAGGACTTAGCTTTCTGGCTTTGTTCTTCCTCCGGCAAGCATCGATTCTGAACGTCACCAACTGGTATTCATATCTCCCTTCCCCCCGGCAAATGTGCACGCGAGGAATCCTTCTGTCTTTGAGAAAAAGAAAGAAGAGAAAACAAAGGGATGAAACCTTGGCGGTTCGTTAGAACTTACCGGGATCGGGTGCCATACAACATCTTAGACAAACATGCAGATATGAATGCGAACATGAGAATCAATAAGGGAATGTACAACACTTAAATTTATTCATCTGTGCTCAGGGTCTGCGCCTGGCTTTGTACAAAGGATCACATGCCTTGCCGGCAAGACTTGTACAAAAAGGTGGTTGCCGGGAGCCGCCGGCAACCGCGCCTTATGGATAGAACTTGCGAAGATGTTCGATATTCCAGGAATTACTCACTGGAACGCCATCTTCGGTCTCCAGGCGGACAACACCAGGCCTGGTGACTCGTACTACCCGATAAGGGCCTTCCCACTTTGGCGTCAACTTGTTTGAATTCTTGGCGAACTGAATCCGTCGAAGAACAAGGTCGCCTTCCTCAAGGCTTCGGGCATGAACTTTGCGGCTATGATAGCGGCGCAAAGCTTGCTGGTAGCGTGCAGCTCGCACAGCAGCCTGAAGACGATTCTCCTCAAGGAGCACAGCGTCATCTTGCCGCAGTTGCTCTTGCTCGAGCTCATCATAAGCGAGTACTCGAGGAGATCCGTATATGAGTTCCGTGGGGAGAACTACTTCCGCCTCATAGACCAGAGGGAAGGGCGTCTGGCCGGTGGCTCAATTTGGTGTTGTTCTGATTGACCAAAGAACCGCCGGCAACTCATCAATCCAGCGTCTTCCACACTTTTTCAGCCTGTCAAAAGTTCTGGTCCTGAGACCGCGCAGCACTTCAGCATTGGCCCTCTCCGCTTGGCCGTTGCTTCTTGGGTGAGCAACAGAGGCAAAACAAATCTTGCCGGCAAGGTCTTGGACGTACTGCATGAAGGTGCGACTTGTGAACTGCGTGCCGTTGTCGGTGATGATCCTGTTAGGCACACCGAAACGGCAAACAATTCCTTTGAAGAACTTGATAGCCGACTGCGCTGTCACCTTCCTCACCGCTTCCACCTCCGGCCACTTTGTGAACTTGTCGATAGCAACGTACAAGTACTCAAAGCCCCCGGTAGCATGGGGAAAGGGGCCCAGTATGTCGAGCCCCCAGACCAAAAATGGTCAGGAGAGAGGGATTGTCTGAAGAGCTTGAGCTGGCTGATGTAATTTCTTCGAATGAAACTGGCACGCTTCACACCTGGTTACTAGTGCAGTCGCATCCTGGAGGGCGGTAGGCCAAAAGAAACCTTGCCGGAATGCTTTTCCGGCAAGCGCTCTTGACCCTATGTGAGAGCCACACATGCCCCCATGTATCTCTGCCAACAGCTCTAGTCCATCCTCCCGAGGAATGCACTTCAATTTCACACCATTTGGTCTCTTTCTGTACAGGACGTCATCGACGAACTTGTACATAACAAACCGTCGGGCTACTCTCTCCGCTTCTTCTTGTTCCTCAGGGAGTTCACCTGTCTAGAGGAAATAGACAATGTGCTACGCCCATGCTGGAGCCTGAGGCTCGACAACTAGGACTAAAGGCATCTCGTCCACCGGGGGAACATTTGTCTCGACAGCAAGGGCCTGAGGCCCTGCCGGAGCCTGTTGTTCCCCGGCAAGCGTGTCGATCCTGGGAACTTCCTTGCCGGTGGCTCCGGGGAGCTCTGCCGGGAAGTACTGGCCAGAGTTCAACTTTCTTCTCTTTTCTTGCCGCATCGATGGCGCCACGGATGGTTGAGTCAATTGGAGCACAAAAGTTCCTGGTTCCACAGGCAACTTGAGGGCAGCACGCTTTGACAGGTCGTCGGCAACACTGTTCTCGGCACGAGGGACATGCTCCATTTGGAGACCGTCAAAGTGTTCTTCCAATTTCCTCACTTCATCTACGTAGGCTTGCATCAATGGGCTTTGATAGTTCTTGTTGACCTGCCTGACGACAAGCTGTGAATCGCCTTTGACGACGAGCTTTTTGATACCAAGGTCTGCCGCGATACTAAGACCAGCAAGCAAACCCTCGTATTCTGCAGTGTTCTTGGTTGAACTCTCTTGGGGAAAATGCATTTGGACTACGTACTTGAGGTGCTCTCCGGTGGGTGCGACAAGCAGCACACCAGCACCGGCGCCTTGCAGCGAAAAAGCCCCGTCAAAGTACATAACCCATTGCTGACCGGTTTCCTTGCCGGGAAGACTTGTTTCTTGAACTTCTTCGTCTGGTGTCGGGGTCCATTCTGCAATGAACTCCACCAAGGCCCTGCTCTGAATTGTGGAAGTGCTTTCAAACTTAAGACCAAAGCTGGACAGCTCCAACGCCCACTCCACGATCCTGCCGGTTGCCTCCGGATTTTGCAAAATCCGTTGCAACGGAAAGCGAGTGACGACGGTGATCTCATGTGCTTGAAAATAATGGCGCAGCTTTCTCGAGGCCATAAGGAGGCCGAAAAGCAACTTCTGCACACCAGAGTATCTTGACCTAGCTCCTTGTAACAGAGAGCTAACAAAATAAACTGGGCGCTGCACCATCTTCTTCTTCTGCACAAGTTCTTCTGTTTGCGCAGATCCTGTCTTGCCGGGATCAACCCTTGCCGGGAAAGATCTTGCCGCGTCACTTGGCGGTCCTGCCGCTGATGTTGCCTCCATATCAGCTTCTCTCTGCGCCACCAGCGCAGCACTAACCACTTGATTTGTTGCCGCCAGATACAGCAGCAACGGTTCTTGTGGTTTAGGTGCGACTAGCGTCGGCAGAGAAGAAAGGTATTTCTTCAAATCTTGCAGCGCCGCCTCCGCTTCCGGAGTCCATTTCATTGGACCTGCCTTCTTCAAAATTTTGAAGAAGGCAGGGCGCGCTCAGCAGATTTGGAAATAAACCTGCTTAGAGCAGCAACACAGCCGGCAAGACGACGCACATCCTTGACGCGTCTCGGTGCTTCGATTTGCTCAATGGCTTTGATCTTGTCGGGGTTCGCTTCGATTCCCCGGCAAGATACAAAGAATCCGAGGAGCTTGCCGGAAGGAACACCGAACACGCACTTCTCAGGATTGAGCTTCAAGTTGATCTTGCACAAGTTTGCAAATGTTTCTTCTAAGTCTTGAATGAGCGTTGCTTTATCCTTAGTTTTGACCACTATATCATCCATATATGCCTCCATATTTCTATGGAGTTGTGGCTCAAAACCAATCTGGATTGCTCTGGCGAATGTTGAACCAGCACTTTTCAACCCGAAAGGCATCCGTATAAAACAATAAGTACCACATGGGGTGATAAAGGCGGTTTTCTCTTCATCTTCCTTTGCCATAAAAATCTGATGATACCCTGAATAGGCATCAAGGAAGGACAGGAGATCACAACCAGCGGTGGCATCCACAATCTGGTCGATGCGCGGCTAGGGAAAAGGATCTTTTGGACAAGCTTTATTGATATCTGTATAGTCGATACAAAGCCTCCATTTCCCATTCGCTTTCCGCACCACAACTGGATTGGCCAACCAGGTTGGATGAAGCACTCCTTTGACCAGTCCTGCCGCCTCCAGCTTCTTAATTTCTTCGGCAATGAATTCTTGCCACTCCAAAGCCTGTTTCCTCACCCTTTGCTTGACGGGCTGCGCATGAGGACAGACAGCAAGGTGGTGCTCAATCACTTTCCTGGGAACGCCGGGGATGTCAGACGGTTGCCACGCAAACACGTCGACATTCGCCCGCAGGAAAGCAACGAGCGCGCTTTCCTATTTCTCATTTAGGGTGGAACTTATGGTGAAAGTTCCCCCCGTTCCGTCCTCCCTGGCAGGCACCTTCTAGGTTTCCGGCAGGGTGGCCTTGGACTTCTTGTTCTTGCCGGTGGAACTCTCTGGTACGTCCTCGACGGAAGCGCAGCACTCCGAGGAGGTGTGCTTGCCGGAGTTTGCGCCAAGGTTCCTGCCGGTCTTCTTCTTCCCCCCGGGAGTTCCAGCGGTAGGAGCAGGTGCCTTGATGACAGGTGCTACAACTGCTTCCCGGTAAAGTTGGTCGACACAGATGAGCGCATCCTTCTTATCAGAATGGATAGCGATGACGCTCAACAGCCCAGGTATCTTCAAAACATTGTAGGCGTAGTGTGATGCTGCCATAAACTTAGCCAGCGCTGGCCGACCAAGGATCCCATTGTATGACATGGGGATCTTAGCGACATCAAACACCACCTTTTCGGTCCTGAAGTTAAACTCGCTGCCAAATGTTACCGGCAGCGTGATCTTGCCCTTAGGCTGGGTTCTTCCCGGGTTGACCCCTTGAAACGTACCCGTTTCCTCGAGGTCTTCGTCGGGAATCTGAAGCTTTGTGAGCACATCTGGCGAGATTAAGTTTAGGCCGGCCCCGCTGTCAACTAACATCTTCGTCACCTTGAGGTTGCGAATTGTTGGGAAAACCAACAATGGCAAACACCCGACCGTAGTTGTGCGATCAGGGTGATCCTCGGCGTCAAAGATGATAGGTGTGCTGGACCACTTCAGAGGCCTACACGCATCGGGGGATGGCTCTCCCGCATTAGCCTCCCGCATCCACTGTTTAAGTTGGCGGTGGGAAGAATGCAGCGAGGCACCCCCATCAATGCACATAGCCTCCGTGGCCTTCTGGAATTCCTGCTCACTGGATTCGTCATCTTCCTCATCATCATCTCCTTCTTTATCACGGCCCCGAGCGGGCCGATCCTTCTGTTGCTTGGCCTTGCCGCGGCGACCCCCTTGGCCACCGTGTTTCTTGCCGGACCCCTCAGCACCATCTTGGGCCTTCTCCTTGTCTCGCCTCTCGTATTCGGCCTTCTGCTTCTCGGCAAGCTGCTCAACTTGCCGGCAGTTCTGGAGATCATGGCCCTTAGTGCGATGGATCTTGCAATACTGCTTGCCGGAGTTCTCTGACTTGTCGGCAGCCGCCAAGGCCTGACAGGAAGGGCACCTGGCAAGATCCTTGCCGGGGTCGCCAACCTTAGCCTTCTTGGCGGCGCCAGGGTTGCCAGATTCCTCGACGGTAAGCACGGCCTTGCCTCCGCGCTTCCTGTTTCGCCGCCGGCCTTTCCTTGACGGAGCCGCGGCATCTTCTTCTTCTGAGTCGCCTGCCGCACCAACAGCCTCACCGGGGAGTTTCCTCCCCTCTTCAGCTCGAGCGCACTTGTCGGCCAAAGTGTAAAGCTCGGCAATACTCCTGACTTTGTTCATTGCCAGCTCTTCCCGCATCCTGCGGTTACGCACGTTCTGATGGAACGCGCTAATGACAGCGGCAAGATGAACGTCAGGAATATTGTATTGCACCCGGCTGAACCTCTGCATAAACTTGCGCAGGGACTCGACCTCCTTCTGAGGGATGATGTGCAAATCACTTTCTTGGCCAGGAGCTTGGTGGCCTCCGACAAAGGCGCCAACAAACTGATGGCACAGATTTGACCAGGAAGAAATAGAATCCTCCGGCAGATGCATCAACCACGACCTGACGTTGGGTTTGAGCACCAATGGGAAGTAGTTGGCAAGTATCATGTCATCTCGGCCCCCGGCAGCTTGCACCGCAATGGTGTAGATGCTCAGGAACTCCGAGGGATGGGTCTTGCCGTCATATTTCTCCGGGACCTCTGGCTTGAAGGTTCGGAGATTGGGCCACTGGACTTGCCGCAGCTCACGGGTAAACGCTGGAGGTCCTACCTCGTAAGGCAAGTCTCCTACGTTCCCTGGCGCAGGCTCGTCGACAACCGGCACCGCGCGCTTATCAGACTGATAGCGCGCTTCCCGTCGCTGCTCGATGGTTGTTCGAGCGTCCTCCTTGCCTCGTTCCTGGAGAACCAGAAGCTGATCACGGCGCATCCGTGGATCGGATGACACCGTGGAAACTTCTTCATGGCGCTCGACTTGCTGAGTCGTCAGCCGCTGCTGACGCCGCGGAGGAGAGTGCACTGTAGTTGCACCACCTCCGGTTTTCTCTGCACCGGCTCGCGTCGGAACGATGGGCCTCCGCTGAGAGGGCCCTGCCTCTTGCGGTCCATCCTTGTTAGCGAAGCCGATAAGGCTCTGGATAGTAGCTCGCCACTCCTCCATCTTCTCCGGGGCGGGAGGAAAATCGAGGAGCAGCTGTGCACGCGCCAAGGCTTCCGCTGGCGTAGGTGGCGGCGACAAGTGCGAGGTACGTGAGGTGCTCTGACTCCTAACTAAGTTAGAAGGAGCACCACCACGGTCACGCGACCGTGCACCACCTTCGTCGGCAGCTCGGTGTGCATGCTGGTCCCGCGCATCTTGGGATCTATGCGCAGGAGCCTTTTCATGGGGACGCCCCGAACCACCAGCGCCATGATGTCGCTCATCTCGCACGACCTGGATAGGTTGCGAGGCTTGCGCCGGCGCGGGAGCTCCAGCAGGCGCCCTTCGATCCCTAGAGTTAGTTGTGCCACCCGTAGGTAACACAGCACCATCTCTAGATCCAGTGGCGCGCAAGTTACCACTGCCACTGCGAATGATACCGCTCGCTTGGCTTGGGTCACCAGAACGCCACGGGGGTTCTAGTCCTCTTCCTTCTGCACCCACACCATCGCCTGTCTGCGAAGGCACAAGCAAAACGGACCCGGACGGTTGTGCTGTCGCAGCGTTCTTCTTCTTGGGCGGCATGATGATGAAGATGATGAAGGAACTAGGGCGTCTACCACCAGATCAGGTTCACGCAACCCTCAACCCCTACCTGGCGCGCCAAAGATGTCGGGGTACGACACCTATGGGATCCCGAGAGACCCCTTTACGATTCGGCGGGGGGAGAGGTATACGCAAAGAGCAGAACTAGTGATCGTCGCAGGAAGTTTTTTTACCAAGGTTCGGGCCGCTGATCAGCGTAAAACCCTACTCCTGCTTTGTGTTCTTATTGATGTTCTTGAGCCCAGCCTTCAGGAGCGCTCGCAATGAACAGTACGTTCAAAGAGCAGCTACGCATGCAGAATGGGCCAGAAGTTCTCCTCCCTTGTAGCAGTTGCCTTGGGCCTCCTTTTATATGCTCAAAGGGGTCTCCACAGTGGCAAAATGTACATACATTGAGGTGTAAAATAGCTACAGGGTATCATACCTAACCCCTGACGGATTAGGACAAGCGCATTTAATGCACCGTGAGGTGTCCGTTTAGGTGTCCTCACTTTCTCGGGGATGGAAAAAGGGGCCATCCCATCAGCACCGCTTAAGCTCCCCTCCACTGGCGCGTTGCCACGCATCCATGGAAGGAGCCAGAATGTCAGACTCGTTGCTATGCCGAAGTGGTGGCACAGTGGCAGAATCTTGCCGGGCGCCCAGTCTTGCCGGGTGCCAGGGCTTGCCGGGCGCCAAGGCTTGCCGGGCTCCACGGGCCATCCCGACAAGGATCTTGCCGGGGAAGCTGGCCTTCGATTTCCAGCTTTGCTTATCTGCTGATCCTCAGATCTCTGACTTGACAATTTCCTTGATGACTTGAATCAACCTCGAGCTAATCCCGGCAAGCCTTGCCACGAGGACGGCTACAACTGCCCGTGCACAAGTACGGGGTACTAGTGGCCCAATACTTAGTACACCGACATTGGCCCAAGATGAAGAAAGCTATGTGGTGACAGTTTTTGCCTTCCATCAACTCGGAACTACTTCAACACCAGTTGGAGAACACCATACAAGGATCCAAGTCCATCAACGAGTACTTCAAGGAGATGAAGAAAGCCTTACGGTGAGTCAGCGTGGACGACCCCATGTCAATGAAGTTCCACTTCATGATGGGATTGAACAACGACATCTCCAAGACTATCTTCCTCGAGAACTACAAGTCCCTTGACGACAACTACATTGGTGCTCTCAAGGCGGAACAAGAACACATGAAGGCCAAGGCTTCTCCACCCGAAGCGCACTTTGCAATGACCAAGCTCCACGACAACGAGCATGAGGATAGTACCGCCAAGATGTCCAAGCCCAACGAGCTCCAAGACAACACTCCCAAGTTCGACTTTACCACCATTCCTCTTTGTGGCATTGACGATGCCGAGCCTACCACGACTCTTTTTGAAGATGGCACGGCGACGATTATGACTACCGAGACTCTCAAGGAACAAGCTATGGAGGCAAGCGACACGGTGACAAGCAAGGATGATGTTTCCATCTTTGGAGCCGATAGTGATGATGTGCCATCTCCGACCTTCATCCACAGCAACAGCGATGAGATGGTTGAGCATGGCATTTTCCCTTCAACCACGGAGGCGTATGATGACTTGAGTGACTTGTGTCACCATATTGCGAGTGAGAGCGAGTTCACCACTAGTCCCATATATGGTGAGTTGCCCCAATTCCCATGTGAGGAGAGCCACAACCCCCACCACTTGAATGAGATGAGTGACTCCATCATATGTGACTTTGAGTGCACCTATTTGAGGGAGTGAGTAAGCCACCACATAGAGAGAGTGTGATAGTTGATAGGTCATGTGAGGACATTTTGAACTCTAACGACTTAACCTCTACCTCTATTGTGTCTTCTCCTTTGGTGCTAGGTCCCATATATGATGACGCGCTGACCCTTAACGACTTCGTACTTCCTTTGGACAAGATGATGGCCATAGTGGAATATGATGCACCCCCCACATGGTCCCATCAAGATGATGACGTTGACCATGATTTGGTCTTTACCACTTCACCTACACCACATGAGTGGAATGAGAAAGGTAACATAGGTGAAAGTGATGCTCTAGTCTCACTAGTGGACATTGATTGATTGCATGATGTTGATCCACCTATTACCATGCTTCATGCTAGTGCGACTTCCTCATGTGATAATTTATTGCCCATTTATGATGAGTATGATGATTCTCAAGTGGAGTCTATTTGTTGTGATGCCATGTTGCATAGGATTTCTTGTGCTAATTCTCTCGGTCGCATCATGTTTGACAACCCGCTTGACTTGTCATATGCTATGCATGAGATCAACAATATGTCACATTTGCAATCTCATCATAGTAACTATGCATATGCAATTAAAATAAACCCAATTTTCACATATGCCATAGATGACAAGCTCATGGTTATTGGCATTTGTTTTTCTTGTGATGATATTGATATGTTCCCTTTGCATCATTGCCATCATATGCCATGCCATGACCACCTAGCTTCGGATATGCATTATTTTGGATGTTGTTCATTTTCTCCATATGATGCTTCTGATTTTGCTCATGAGGAGATTTTGATCAATCCCATCCATTGCATGATCCCAATAATTGTGTGCACAGTATGCTCCCAATGAATGAAAATGCTATTGATGTGCGATACACTTGCACGCTCAATTTGTGTCCCCATCGTGTCATACATAATACCTATTCTTTCATGTTGGATGACATGTTCTTATACCATGCATAAAATTTCTTTGAGCGATGCTTGTTTTGTGCTAATTCACACGTGCACATACACATCATGATGGATGATGTGTACATTTACCACACACACAATTTCTTTCATTTGTGTATTTGTTGTGTAGGTACCCATACTTCCTTGTCACCCTCGCAAGAGCACAAGTTGACGATACGAGCTCAAGAGAGCAATGATGATTTGGGATCCTGTGGATTGTCTTTCCCACCATTTCCATCGTGCCATGACTTCGTGCATTTCTTCTACATGGCCCTCACATGGCTATGGGTTATTGTACCATACATATTCTATGCCCATCTTGCCATGTTCACTTTGCATGATATGCTCATTCATATGCCTTTGCCTTGCATTTGTGACCAATGCTTTGCATCTCACATGACACTTCATTATAGCACTTGTATGTGTATTTGCAAGCTTGGTGGAGATATCACTTGCTATTACCATGTTTGCTTCGTGCCCCATGCTTAAGATGATACTTTGGCCATGATTTGCTTTCGTGCTTGCGATATGTCATGTGCATTCCCTATGCTTATTATTCGCTCACATGACATGATTGCCATGATTTCTTCTAGTGTGTTGCATCTTCGCTCCACTAGTTTGTACGACTTGATTTCTATGATTTCTTATGTTGCATTACCCAAGATTCATACTTGCTTGTTTCATGCGATTGTTGACAACCATTGCCTTGCTTTACACATGATTGCTAGTGAATGTTGTCATATGTCTCCTTGTGTTACCTCCCTCATGCTAGATGATTTGCCATGTATTGAGTGCAACAATGATTTTAGTCTTGCTAATGAGATTGCCCCCATAGCATTCTCGCATATATTTGGAGATTTTTACATATTTCTTGTGAAGCATGCTTCTCTTCTTTGCACCATATGCCTAGTGCCATGAACATAAAGATTGTTGCATCATATTATTCATGCACTTTTGCTACTAATGGTTATGTGCAAGAAAAGAGAACCATCACGATGGATGATGTGATCCACCATGCGCATACGCTCTGTGTTTTGTTGTGTGCATGTGTAGGATACTTGGACTTCGTGTCAACTTCCACTTCATGTGAGTTGACCATTCGAGCTCTTGAGAGCGAGCCTCACACATTCTACCATGACGCGGTTCTACATCACACTTGCTTGTGCTTCGGCATTGTGAAGGACGCACAAGGACAAACTTTTGAGTGGTATCCTTCTCTTTCGAGAACCCCAAAACCTTGAGCATGGATATTATGGATCATACTACTTGTGTTGCTTGCACCATGAGACTTATTGGTCATCTTGGACTACTTGATTGCGCACATGTTAGGATTGGTTACCGTTTTTACATTTCCATGCCTCATGATATATATGCCTTGTGTGTTGCACCCGACTTGTGCACCTATGATTGTCACATGCTTTACTAGATTGCCTCACACATGATGACCAATTGCTCTTTATATTGTGTTGAGTGCCACACTATCTTCACTACACCATACGCACATTATGCTTGGATTGTCTTGCCCCATGTGTTTGGACACTTCATTTTCTTTGGTGTTGTGAATGATTCTTATGCTTACCATAGACCCTTTGTTGAGCGCTTTATGCATGTTTGCTATGACCTTGAGGTAGATGCTTGTTCTCTTGTCACACATAGTAGCATCTCTACCTCACACTTGAATGCTTGTTTCCATGATGCTCTTGATTGTGATCAATTTATGTGCTTACATACCATGTCACAATCCTTTGTCACACCATGCATTATGACGACACTTGTTTGGTGAATCACCACTTGAATGCTTGGTTTTGCACTAATGCTAGCCACATTTGTTTTTCCAAGTGTTTGTTGTCCTTACTCCGTTTAAAGGAATCACGCGATGGTGTGACATTGGAGAGTGCCCATTTTGAGCTTCAAGATGATGAGCGCTTGGTGATCGTCCACTTCTACATGGCGATGACATCTCTTTCCCATGGTGATTTGGATTTCAATCCGAGGACTCATCTTTCCCAAGGGGGAGGGGATGATGCTGAGCATCCTACGGACATCACCATGTCAAGAGTTCGTTTGGCAAGTGACACATGCAACATCTATTTCACATACATAAAGGTGAATCATCTCCTTTACACATGCTCACTTGACCCCTTCGAGATTTGTATACTACTTGACACTCCTCTCATGTGCATACATAGGTATTATCGGCACACCACGGATGATGAGGAGGAGTCTAAGAACAAGAGTACAACTACACCATCCACGAGGGAAGCATGGAAGAGAGTGAAGAAGAGGAATCTTCCCAGCCCAGAGATAGAGGTACAACCGCTCCAAACACCGGTACAACTAGTCCACTACCGCCCAACTACCGCTCTGTGTTGTGTGATCGAGCGGTGCAAGACCGGTACCGCCCGATTGTTCCCACAGCTGCAGCCTGACCGATACTATCGGTACTCTTGTATGACCGGTACAACCAGCCTGCCTGCGCGCAGTGAAAGGGGCCACGACCCATGTAACCCCAACTTACCCCTTGGACTATAAATACTCGTCTCCTAACTCTGAATTATGGTTAGCAAATATGATAGCTCATCTTAGTTGTGATTTGCTCCTACCACTCCTCCTCTTGAGAGAGAGAGAGAGAGTGAGACCACTCCATTGGAGTTCAAGACCTTCTTTGGAGAAGATCCCCCAAGTGGATTCAAGACCCCCTTGAGGGAAGATCCCCTAGTGGATTCAAGACCTCTTTGCTCACGGATTGGGATGAGCTAGCTACCGTGTATCCTCCTTTTTTGGATTTGGAGCTTTGTCACCTGTTTGTGTATGTGGAATTAGCATATGTGTGATCGGATCTCGTTGATTTGAGTGTTTCCCTCTCTTACATTCATCGTGCTCTTCGGGAATCCCCCTCCAAATCGTGAAAGATCGGCCATTAGGGTTCCACCCTACATTGCAGAACCTTGGCGGAGTTCATTGCAGAATGGACGCATATGCCAGACGAAGAAATTCCAGAAGCCTCTCTCCCCGGCAAGGAAACAACTCAGGACTGGATTATGTACTTTGATGGAGCTTTTTCGCTGCAAGGCGCCGGTGCTGCTTGTCGCACCCACCAGAGAGCACCTCAAATATGTGGTTCAGATGCATTTCCCCAGGGAGAAGGCGCAACCAACACTGCTGAGTATGAGGGACTGCTTGCCGGTCTTAGGATCGCGGCAGACCTATGAATCAGAAAGCTTATTATCATAGGTGACTCACAGTTGGTTGTGAAGCAAGTCAACAAAGATTATCAAAGCACGTTGATGTAAGCATATGTGGATGAAGTGAGAAAACTGGAAGAGCATTTTGACGGATTGCAAACGAAGCACGTTCCTCATGCAGAGAACATCATTGCAGACGATCTGTCAAAGTGTGCCACACTCAAACTACCTGTGGAACCAGGGAAATTTGTGCTCCATTTGACTCAGCCATCCGTCACACCATCAGTTGGGTAGAACTAGAGAAGAAAGTTGAACTCCAGCAAGTACTTTCCTGCCAAGATTCTAGAAGCTGCCAGCAAGGATGTTGCTGGAAACAACGACAAGCTTGCCGACGAGGAGCATGCTCCGGCAACGAACCAAGTTCTTGCCGTCGAGACAAGCTCTCCCGCAGCAAAAGAAATGCTTTTAGTCCATGTCCTCGAGCTACAAGCTCCGACAATGGGCACATCAGATTGTTGAATTCTTTCAAACAGGAGATCTTCCCGAAGATCAGGAAGAAGCTGAAAGAGTAGCTTGTCAATCCAGTATGTATCATTTTGTCAGCAACGACCTATATAGAAAGAGACCAAATGGGGTGGAATTGAAGTGTATTTATTGGGAAGATGGACAAAAGTTGTTGGCAGAGATACATGGGGGGATATGTGGCTCACACATAAGATCAAGGGCCCTTGTCGGCAAAGCTTTCCGGCAAGGTTTCTTTTGGCCCACTGCCCTCCAGGATGCAACTGAGCTAGTAACCAAGTGTGAAGCATGCTAGTTCCATTCAAAGCAGTCACATCAGCCAGCTCAAGCTCTTCAAACAATCCCTCTCTCCTGGCCCTTCTTGGTCTGGGGCTCGACATACTGGCCCCCTTCCCACGCGCTGCCAGGGGCTTTGAGTACTTCTACATTGCAATCGACAAGTTCACAAAGTGGCCAGAAGTAGAGCCGGTGAGGAAGGTGACAGCACAGTCAGCCGTCAAGTTTTTCAAAGGAATAGTTTGCCGTTTTGGAGTGCCCAACAGGGTCATCACCGACTACGGCACACAGTTCACGAGCTGCACCTTCATGTAGTACCTTGATGACCTTGGCAGCAAGATATGCTTTGCATCAGTTGCTCACCCAAGGAGCAACGGCCAGGCGGAAACAACAAATGCTGAAGTGCTGCATGGGCTCAAGTCGAGAACTTTCGACAAGCTGCACAAGTGCGGAAGACGCTGGATTGATGAGTTACCGACGGTTCTTTGGTCAATCAGAATGACACCAAATCGAGCTACCTGCTAGACACCTTTCTCCCTAGTCTATGGGGCAGAAGAAGTGTTCCCCACAGAACTCATTTACGGGTCACCTCGAGTGCTCGCTTATGATGATCTTGAGCAAGAGCATTTGCGTCAAGACGATGCCATGCTTGACGTAGGGTAGAACCCTAGGTGCCCGATCTTTCACGATTGGAGCGGATCCCGCGAAGAACACAAGGGGAAAACACGAGGGGAAATGCTAGATCCACTTGAAACCAAGCAAATTCATGGATCAAAATCAACAAAACATCATCAAACCAACAAATCACAAAAAAAAATTGGGGCTATTTTTGGTGGGGATTTTCGAAATTGGGGAAGAACACAACAAAATCAAGCCAGAAAACAAGGTGTAGGGGCTCCAAATCCGTGATCAACCTTGGCTCATGATACCAAGATATCATGAGACAAGCTGGCTCTGATCCAAGATGATGTAGTGTAGAACCCTAGGTGCCCGATCTTTCACGATTGGAGCGGATCCCGCGAAGAACACCAGGGGAAAACACGAGAGGAATCACTCAAACCAACAAGATTCGATTACACATGTGCTAGATCCTCGAAACACAAAGAGATATACGATCCAAAGACAACAAAGGAAAGATACAAAGGTAACTAGTTCATCTCCGTGAGGAGGTCTTGATGATATCCTAGACGGATCTTCCCGTGAGGGGTCTTGAATCCAAGATGGATCTTCTCAGTAGAGGCCGCGGTCTCTCTCGGTGGAGTAGATCCGGATGGATGAGCAAAACTCTATCTCTAAATGAGCTAAACCTATGCTAACCCTAGCTAGGAGGAGGTAGGGGGGTATTTATAGTCTAAGTGGGAGCAAGGGTAAGTGGGAAGGGATACAAGGCCAAAGGCCCACGGCTGCGCACAGGCAGTTACCGGACGACCGGTGGGGGTCGGACGTCCGGTGGCTCGGGACGGTCCGGACGTCTGGCGCGCGTCGGAAGTCCGCTGATTCTTCTCGGGTGTAGCGGCACCAGATTTCCGGAGGTTGTCGGACATCCGAGCGCTAGGACTTTGTCGGACGTCCGGTGGGATGCGTCAGGTACCAGATGTCCGGTGGCGTCCGGACGTCCGGTGGCTGTAGCTTGTAGCAGCTCCATTTCTCTTGCTCCTCGCGCTTGGTGTACTCGCCGTCTTGTCCATGGTCCTCCTCTTGGTTCCTGGTCAGGCATAGCATATATGTTTGAGGTAGTAGCCATGTCTCACATGTGGCAAGTGACGGTTCGGAGAGGAGCGAGTTCACCTTGTGTCCAATGGCGTGTGTTCGTGGTCTCGTCATATGTCCTCTTGGGGCTTGGAGAGTAGTCGGAGTGTACATGGGGATGAATGTAGGATGCTCCACATCAATGCTCCTTGAGGAAGATTGTCTCCAGGCTGCTGTATGTGCTGCACGTTACCAGCAAGCCTTGCGCCGCTATCACAGCCGCAAGGTTCACGCCCGGAGCTCAAGGGGTTACCACAGTGGCAAAAGGGGAATTATACAATGATTAGATAGCATACGGTGCTATCATACCTAACTCTGTTAGTTAGGACAAAAAGCATTTAATGCATCGCTAGGTGTCATGAGGAGGAGAAGCCCCGGCAAGGATGTAGCACTGCTTACCCAGCTAACTCCTATTAGCTTAACACACTATTTGGCCGGGTGTCGATAAAGGTAATCTTCCCTCCAGCATGCTGACACGTGCCCGCAAACTCCACCTTGCTGCTTGCGGGCTCGACACCTCACCGATCAGCGACCAGCTGGCTCGTGAGGCAGAGCGCTGGACATAGGCGGGGGTTTTGCTAACCACGGGGCTTGCCGGGTCTTCGCCTTGCCGGCTTGACCTTGCCGCAAAGGTTGCCTCCAGTGCTTTGCCTTAGTGTTTGTCTTGTTATGTTCCTTGGTCTTCTTGATGCGCTTCATGGTTTTCCAAGGAGCTGTTTCTTTGACTTGGAAATCTGCTCCAGGGTTTGACATTTGGTGGGGGAGCCGCTACTTGTCTGTGCATAAGTCAGGGTATGAAACACCCAAGTTTAATACACCGACAGGAGCCCCCGGGCCTAGGCCACATGTGCTGCTGGGCGTTATTGGGCTAGGCCCATACAATGCACAGACAAGCGAGGTTGATCCAGTTGGAATGGTGTCTGTGTCTTGAGATCTTCTTTGCTTCTTCATTAATCTAACCTCGAGCTAGCCCCCAGCGTTCCTCTGGTATCCTTGTCGTCTAGGTGGCTTTCACCACTCACGTAGAAACCAGGGGCGCGTACATACGCGGGTTGCCACCAGACTCAGCCGGGCAGGCCCATAATTACGCGTGGCTTGAGGTAACTGCCATTTCTATCATCACTCCCTCCTTTTACTGCAGCTCCTCCCACGATGCGAATTAGGCGCGAGACATGGGATTGGTGCAGAAGGGCGGTCGTGGCGATAGTGCTTCGATCAGAGGAGACAGAAAGCCGGATTGGCGAAACTGGGCGATTGATGGAGTAAAGTGCCTGCCAGAGATGCTGGGTGTGGGATTGGTGGAGCGGGGCAGTTGCCCTAGGATAGTGGAGAGCCAGCGCCATGCCTTCTCCTATAAAAGGACGGGGGCGCGTGACGCGATGCTCATCCACCTCTCCATTCTCCATTCTCCTTGCGTCTGCCACCACCATGGCGAGAGGAAGAGGCCGGGCTCGTGCTTCCGCTGCGGCAGCGAGAGCTTCTCCTCGGCAACACGCCCTTGCTTCAGCAGCGGTCACAGAGGCCGGCTCTAGTGCACGGGGTGGGGCCGTAGGTCGAGGTCGAGGGCGACGAGGCACTCATTGTTGAGGAGGCCGGACCGGGGCACTGGTGGTTCCGACTCCAACCGCTTCGCCCCCGGCGGAAGGCCATATGAGGGACATGGTTCTCGAGTTCATCGTGGAGCTGCGCGACCCGCCGAGGAGCCGGCTGCGGCTCCCTCGTCCCTTCGCTAGGGTAATGGAGGTGGACCATCCGCTCAGTCTAGGGCTACGTGTGAACGGTTGCCTCAATGGCGTCGTTTGGGTGAACGTAAAGTTCCCCGCCAGCGGTGTCATGTACCTCACCCGAGGGTGTAAATCCATCGCTCGTGCCTGCTATCTGGCGGAGGGGCACTTTCTCCACGTCAAGTTGGTCGAGTCTGATACGCTCTCCATGAAGCTCTTCGGGCCTTCAAGCGCTCGCCTGGGGTGCTGCGCGGAGAGCTCGAGCGATAGCGAAAACTCCTCCTCGAGCGACAGCGACGAGGAGGAGGCAGATGGTGAAGATGACGGTGGCGAGTCCCCGATCGTCAAGTCCAAATACGACGACTCAGACTCCAGCTGAATGTCGGCAGCACCATCATCGCTACCTGAGCACCGGCAGCACCATCATCTGTAGCTAGGCCCCGGCAGATTGGTCCGCCGGGGGTGCTTTGCCTATGCGCCCCTTTTGCCCTGGGTTGCACTCGATGTAAACCCTGCAGGGAAAGGACTAGAGAAAATGTTAACAAGCACTTTTTTTAAACAAATATTTGACATTTGCCGTGCTCAGAAAACCATGTACTATTTACCTTATCCGTGTTTTTTCGTGTATGAATTGGTTCCGACACCCTACGCAGTTTGGAAACCTGCCAGGATGCGCACTTGCCATGATGCTTTGATGGAGTGGTCCTTAGCAGCCTGTTGGAAGTAAAGTACCCGGCAAGATGACTTGCCGGTCTCAACGCAGTTGCAAATTACCCCTTCGAGTCGACTCGAGGCAAGGATAAGAGCGTGGACGAAACACGGCAAGATTCCTTCGCATGCAGGTTTTTCATACATAGATAAATCCGAAACAAGGAAAAATTCCAAATGTAACAAAGAAATTCTTAGTTGTTTTTCAATTTATCTTTCTTTGTTGTACTTCTTGTCGCATGAAATGAAAAGAACGCCAAACGCCGCCACCTGGAATGGTACTCCATTGTCCCCCC
This sequence comes from Thinopyrum elongatum, assembly GCA_011799875.1. Lineage (NCBI taxonomy): Eukaryota > Viridiplantae > Streptophyta > Magnoliopsida > Poales > Poaceae > Thinopyrum > Thinopyrum elongatum. The sequence goes on from CM022299.1 coordinate 252,285,762, forward strand.
CGAGAAACATGTACGCAAGGAATCCTTCTGTCTTTGTAGAAAAAGAAAGAAGATAAGAAGACAGAATGGAGATCTTGGCGGTATGTTAGCCATTTCATTCATACAAAGCGTAATCACCTCATATCAGGCATAAGCACATAAGTAAATATTCATAAAAGTGTGTGGAACACTTAGCTTTATTCACATGTGGACAGGATATGCGCCTGGCTTTGTACAAAGGGTTACCAATCTTTGAGACTAGGCTTGTACAAAAGGGGTTGCCGGGGCAAGGCCCGGCAACTACACCTTACGTGTAGAACATGCGAAGATGTTCGATATTCCACAAGTTCTATACTCGGATACCATCCTCGTTCTCTAGACGGACTGCGCGAGGCCTGATGACTTGAACTACCCGGTAAGGGCCTTCCCACTTTGGCATCAACTTGTTTGATCCCTTGGCTGACTGAACGCGCCGAAGGACAAGGTCGCCTTCTTCAAAGCTTCGAGCATGAACCTTGTGGCTATGATAGCGACGCAAGGCTTGCTGGTAGCATGCATCTCACACAGCTGCTCGAAGATGATCTTCCTCAAGGAGCACGGCATCGTCATGCCAGTTTTGCTCTTGCTCTACCTCGTCATAGGCAAGCAATCAAGGTGACCCGTATATGAGTTCCGTGGGTAACACTGGCTCTGCACCGTAAACTAGGGAGAAGGGTGTTTGGCCAGTAGCTCGGTTTGGTGTAGTTCTGAGTGACCAAAGAACCACTGGCAACTCATGAATCCAGCGTCTCCCGCACTTGTGCAGCATCTCAAATGTCCTCATGTTGAGACCACACAACACTTCATCATTCATACTTTCTGCTTGTCCATTGCTTCTCGGGTGAGAAACAGAAACAAAGCAAACCTTGCTCCCAAGGCTCTGGATATACTGCATGAAGCTGCGGCTCGTGAACTGTGTGCTGTTGTCGGTGATGATTCTATTTGGGACTCCAAAATGGCAAACTAATCATTTAAAGAACTTGACGGCTGACTGTATTGTCACCTTTCTCACTGGTTCCACTTCAGGCCACTTTGTGAACTTGTCTATGGCAACATACAAGAACTCAAAGGCCCCAGTAATGATAGAGGTAAAGATGTCCCATCTTTCGATGAGATGGTGATTATGGTTTTCGGAGGAGTAGACGTCGACGATTTGAATACGAACGTGCGAGGACGTCGCATCTTAGCAACCGCTAAACCAACTCCGAGAGGTTATTGACCATGCCGAAGCACGATCAACCTGACCACGATGGTCTATTTCCTGCGAGCAAACAAAGAACAAGCAAGAAACTGAGATTGCAACCTGGATATTGCGGATATAAGAGGAAAGCTTTATTGATGTAAATGGGGTTCTGTGACGTCTATGTCTGGCCGTTGAACACAAACAAAGTACGTGAAGTTGCAGCTATGGCAAACTTTAATCTAAACAAAACCCCAAAGTCTAAATGACACCCTAAGGGTTGTATATATGGAGGAATAGGGGAAATTTTGTGACCCCTTGGAGGAGGGGTCCGAATCCAATCCTAATTCTGTTTCCCCACACATACGAACTCTAAAAACAATCTAGGAAGTTGTATTTCAAAATTACATGGGCCTGGCCCAAAAATAAGGTGGCACAGCACCTATAATAAGCTATGGACGAAATTTATGAATGGGCATATTGTATATTTCGTCCATGTCCTTGTATATCATCAGGGAGGCTTCAAAGTGCTGAATCTGCACTAGAAATGCCGTTCTGGTTCCCTTCACGCGTGCCTTCATCTCCATGCTTGATCCTGCTCCAGTGTTCATCCCTCTTGTCCATGGTAGGCCCTTCACGAGTAATCAACACAAATGTATCCAATTTAGGCAGCATCATATTCTCATGAACATTAGAATTGTTACTAAGAAACGAAAGTACCTGGTAATTCAATTGGCGTGTGCGAGCTCTAGTAACTGGTCCAGTATGTATAGCAGTAGGGGCTGTGGGTGTAACAATGGTATTCATGTCCTCATCATCCTCCCCTTCTTGAAATGAAGTCGTCCTCGACGGAAGCTCATCTTCCTCACCCAAATAAGGCTTCAAATCTGCAATGTTAAAAGTGGGACTAACCCCAAAATCTGTAGGCAACTCAAGTTTATATGCATTATCATTTATTTTCTCTAACACCTTGAAAGGACCATTACACTACTGCAGGATGCTACTAACGCGACACTACAATCAGAGACCCTTCGACGAAACTGTGTGCGATGCATTAATCGTAAATGGTGATGTAAAAAAACTGTAAAAAACGATGCAAAACATTTGCGATGGTGGATACATCAAACACGGTTCAGATTTTCGATGCGTGTGCGATGCTGGGCATACGGTTGATCCCTACGAATTGTTTGTGATGATACAGAACAACAGAAATGGGCAGCCAGATCAAGGTGTGTGCGATATACGGCATACAGTTCACCCCAATAAAATGTCTGTGATGAGGCGGAATAACAGAAACGGGCAACCAGATGAAGGTGTGTGCGATATACGGCATACAGTTCACTCAGATGAACTATTTGTGAAGGCAACACAAAAGAAACGGTCAGCCCGATGAATGTGTGTGCGATATACGGCATACAGTTCACTCGGATGAACTGTTTGAGTTGAGCCAAGAGAACAGAAATGGTTCAACTTAACAAGATGTGTGTGATACGCGGCAAACAGGCCTGCAATCGGAAATGTGTGGGAAGACTGATAACAACACAGACGATTCATGTTAACAAGCCGTGTGTGTTGTGAGCAAACGATTGCTGGTATACAATTGTGAGTGATTGATGAAAACATCACCGATGGGTTCCATTGTTCAGTCCGTGTGCGATGTGATTTGCTTTATCCGCACAAACAACATCTACGCTCTGTCTACAGAGCATAAACATATATACTTAAAAAGACAGCATTGCATAACCAAATTAAGCATACAATTACACAAGTGACTACACACATAACATTTCCACACACCAAAGTAAGCAATTACATGCATACTAAACTAGGAGAAACGAGGATCTAATCATCTACTTCTTGTTGCGACGACGCTTGCCATTGCTCTGCTTTCGGCTGGATCCCTGGCCGTTTTGGGGAAGGAGGCACTTCCTCATGTCAACAATCCACCTGTACACGATGTGAGCTTTGTTGAGTTTCTCCATCCAGGCTGAGTGCCAGGCACGCTTGTCCTTGTTGCAGGAATCCTTCATGTCTCTATAGTAGGGGTTGATGATGGTCTCGGCGAGGTGAACCAGTGAGTCCTTCTCATGCTCGTTGCTGCCCCAAATCTTGTATTGGCCCTGGATGTCGACAAGATTCGGGCAGGCGATGCCCTAATTCGTGAGCACCTTTACGTCATTGGTGATGTCCACCATAGCGAACATGTAGTGGGGGCTATTGACAAACCTGGGGAAACGCTCGCAAGACCTTGTGGCCAGGCAGTAGTGGTAGACGAGGACGTGATTGCGCACGCACATCTGGGCGACGGCGACCTTGGGACGAGACCCGGCACGAGCGCGGGTGTACTCAAGGTCGAACCCGACCACCTTGTACTTCTCCTCAGTAAGTAACAGCTCCATGATTTGGATGGAGTTCTCCACCCAGACCGGGTTGTTGGTGTACACCACCGAGAGCTCTGTGAACCTTCTGTGGGTGTCCACCACGGCATGCATGGTGAACTGCTACTAGTCGTCGGCAACCGCTCGGAGCGCCATTGGAGCCGCACAGGAAACCCTTTAAGAATTTGTCGTGGTGGGTGTGCTTCTTGCTATAGTGGGGCACGATCAAAAGGTTGAAGAGACACAAGGGTTAAATGGTCACTGTAATAAATGGGGGCCGGCTGGCCTGTAATCGTTACGTCTTGTCACCGCGTTCATATCGGAGGATTCTAGTGCACACTTGAGAACACCGCACGCGTTTCGTTTGACCACGCGTGGGCTCGAAGAGGTGCCAAACGTATCGTTGGTGAGCCTATTCCCGCGCAACTGGGTAGTTTACCGGGCAAGCTTCCCGCCCGGCTAGCTTGGCCACGTGTCGGCTAGAAGACGGACAAATCATGGGCGTTTATTGGCAAAAAGCTTTGTAAAATGAAGTGTGTGGAATGACTTCGGTCATAAGTTTACCCGTGGCTGATGAGGTCAAAGTTACACAGAAGGGTGATGATGGACACACGAGTGCGATAATTAATTCCGCACTCTACAGGGCACACGGTTGAAGAAACCAACTGTGTGCAATAATGTCAAAGATCGCAGTCGAGTTAGCTATACAGATCGTGTGCTATGAGATCGACGAGGTAGACACATTCAAGAATGGTTAATAAAATCTAAGTCCATTGAGTATTAAGGTCACAATAGTGCTACCAATATACGAGTCTCATACGATGCCATTTCAACGATTGTACCACAAAAGCTCAAAATATTACAAGGTTCAAATTCCAGAGTTATATGGCTCAAATTCAAAGATTACAAGGTTCAAAATGATAGTAGAAATGAAATTCAGCTCATCCGCTACAAACGCCGGCGCTGATGCGCTGAACATGGACATAAGAGAGGTTCAAACTAATATTACCACCTATTAAGGTAGGTTTCAAAACCTCATAATTTTTGCAAAGGGGCCAGCCAGTGAGAAGTCATGTATGCGGTTGACACGATGACTTCCGATTACTCTATCTTCTGAAGTTCCAAAATAAAATTCAGCTTTTTCGAAGCCTATTCCATTCTGCCGCAGCCGCTGGCGCTGATCAACAAACCATTCATTTTTGCGAAATAAACATAGGGCAAACCTCATTACCTTCAGCACCCTTGCTCTGACAATAAAGAACCTGGCGAATATAATCTCCGGTAAGGTCCCTTGGTAGGAGTTCAAAGTAATTTCTGAGAGATGCAGATCTAGGCATTCGATGTGATTGTTATATTGTATCACATTATCCACCACCGGGCCTAATCTTATCTGCAAAAGAAGAAAACGTGTTAGTGCCTACTTGCAGTTTTGAACACTACTACAGGCCTATTTGGTTTGCAGGATTTGTAAAATGCACTAACGTGCCATCTTCGATCCGACATGATTAACATGGGCATTTGATTACAATCTAGAAAAATGTAGCCTTCTTCACAAGAGGTTGGAGTGGATGAAAAGTTCCCTAAGAAAACTAGTATAGATGAATCCAAAGGAGAAATGCTTATGGATTGTAACCATATGGATCAAGCAACCATTATGGGGGGGAAAGCATGTATGTACTGAAATCCTCCAAAAATCCTTCAGAAATTGTAGTACATTGTCATTGTAAACTTGGAAAAAAGGTGTAAAAAATTGAACTCCCTTATGGTTAACATTTAGCAGGAAAGGAACCTCACCTCGATATATAGCTTCTCCAGGCACGGAAAGCATCTCAGGAAACTGATAACTTGGTCCAGGTTGGGGCCGATAGATTCTAGTGCCAAGACCTTCACTGTGCGCAATTTCGGGATCAAGCTTGTCGGAATCATTTTCTGGATGACAGACAAACATACATCTTCAAAATTAGAAATAATGTGAATGTCTGGAAGGAGAGGTAGAAGGCGTCTGTTGTACCTGAACGGGTGTGGATCCAATAACAAGTTCGGAGTATTTGTCAGACGAGTAGCCAACCACTGTCAATTTCGGCGCAGAAATGACATTGATTCTTGTTGGACCTTCTTGATCAACTACTAGTAATCTCTCTAGTGAAGGTGTGTCCTCAATGACCATACTGTGGTACACATTTTGTGATGTCTTCTTGCAGCACCAGCAACACACATAAATAGTCCGGAGAGTCATGGAGGTGATGTGGAAGCTACTCAACCCATTGATCGCCTGAAGACGAAGGTACTCGAGTGCAGTACAGCCGCGGAGCAGGCACTCCATGTCATCGTTTGGGAGGCAGATGGCGACGAGCTCAAGGTGCTTCAGTCATGGTAGAATAAGAGCGGCTGCGTCATTAAGGGTGGGGAAATGGCAGTTCATGAACTTGGCGACGCGCAGCGAGGGAGCAAGGCGGGGCGCGGACGTTGGCAGCGAGCGCATATGCCCATCATCAAAAGTGAGCTCCTCTAGCTGATCTAGGGCAGGGGATCGGAACCACTCATCAAGCTTGGATCGGTCCTTGCCGTTGGAACGGAACTTGCCCATTCTAAGGCCTCCGGTTGGGCCATTGTGACTGTCGAGGATCTGGGAGAATGCATCCAAGCTTTTGTGTCAGTGTACTAAGTATTGGGCCACTAGTACCCCTTACTTGTGCACGGGCAGTTGTAGCCGTCCTCGTGGCAAGGCTTGCCGGGATCAGCTCGAGGTCGATTTAAGTCATCAAGGAAATCATCAAGTCAGAGATCTGAGAATCAGCAAATAAGCAAAGCTGGAAATCGAAGGCCAGCTTCCCCGGCAAGATCCTTGCCGGGATGGCCCGTGGAGCCCGGCAAGCCTCGGTGCCCGGCAAGGCTTGGTTCCCAGCAAAGCTTGGCGCCCGGCAAGCCCTGGCGCCCGGCAAGGATCGGCGCCTGGCGAGATTCCGCCACTGTGCCACCGCTTCGGCACAGTAACAAGTCTGACATTCTGGCTCCTTCCCAGGATGCGTGGCGGCACGCCAGTGGAGGAGAGCTTAAGCGGTGCTGATGGGATGGCCCCTTTTTCCATCCCCAAGAAAGTGAAGACACCTAAACGGACACCTCACGGTGCATTAAATGCGCTTGTCCTAATCCGTCAGGGGTTAGGTATGATACCCTGTAGCTACTTTACACCTCAATGTATGTACATTTTGTCACTGTGGAGACCCCTTTGAGCATATAAAAGGAGGCCCAAGGCAACTGCTACAGAGGAGGAGAACTTCCGGCCCATTCTGCATGCGTAGCTGCTCTTTGAACGCACTGTTCATTGCGTGCGCTCCTGAAGGCTGGGCTCAAGAACATCAATAAGAACACAAAGCAGGAGTAGGGTTTTACGCTGATCAGCGGCCCGAACCTGGGTAAAAGCTTCCCGCGTCGATCACTGCTTCTGCTCTTTGCGTATACCTCTCCCCCCGCCGAATCGTAAAGGGGTCTCTCGGGATCCCATAGGTGTCGTTCCCCGACATCTTTGGCGCGCCAGGTAGGGGGATTGAGGTTTGCGTGAACCTGATCTGGTGGTCGACGCCCTAGTTCCTTCATCATCTTCATCATCATGCCGCCCAAGAAGAAGAACATTGCGACAGCACAACCGTCCGGGTCCGTTTTGCCCGCGCCTTCGCAGACAGGCGATGGTGTGGGTGCAGAAGGAAGAGGACTGGAACCCCCGCGGCGTTCTGGTGACCCAAGCCAAGCGAGTGGTATCGTTCGCAGTGGCAGTGGTAACTTGCGCGCCGCTGGATCTAGAGATGGCGTTGTGTTGCCTACGGGTTGCACAACAAACTCTAGAGATCGAAGAGCGACTGCTGGAGCTCCCGCGCCGGCGCGAGCCTCGCAACCTGCCCAGGTCGTGCAAGATGAGCGACATCATGGCGCTGGTGGTTCGGGGCGTCCCTACGAAAAGGTTTCTGCGCATAGATCCCAAGATGTGCGGGACCAGCATGCACACCGAGCTGCCGGCGAAGGTGGCGCACGGTCGCGTGACCGTGGCGGTGCTCCTTCTAACTTGGTTAGGAGTCAGAGCACCTCACGCACCTCGCACTTGTCGCCGCCACCTACGCCAGCGGAAGCCTTGGCACGTGCACAGCTACTCCTCGATTTTCCTACCGCCCCGGAGAAGATGGAGGAGTGGCGAGCTACTTTCCAGAGCCTTATCGGCTTCGCTAACAAGGATGGACCGCAAGAGGCAGGGCCCTCTCAGTGGAGGCCCATCGATCCGACGCGAGCCGGTGCAGAGAAAACCGGAGGTGGTGCAACTACAGTGCACTCTCCTCCGCGGCGTCAGTAGCGGCCGACGACTCAGCAAGTCGACCACCATGAAGAAGTTTCCACGGCGTCGTCCGATCCACGGATGCGCCGTGATCAGCATCTGGTTCTCCAGGAACGAGGCAAAGAGGATGCTCGAACAACCATCGAGCGGCGACGGGAAGCGCGCTATCAGTCTGATAAGCGCGCGGGGCCGGTTGTCGACGAGCCCGCTCCAGGGAACGTAGGAGACTTGCCTTACGAGGTAGGACCTCCAGCGTTTACCCGTGAGCTGCGGCAAGTCCAGTGGCCCAATCTCCGAACCTTCAAGCCAGAGGTCCCGGAGAAATATGACGGCAAGACCCATCCCTCGGAGTTCCTGAGCATCTACACCATTGCGGTGCAAGCTGCCGGGGGCCGAGATGACAAGATACTTGCCACCTACTTCTCGTTGGTGCTCAAACCCAACGTTAGGTCGTGGTTGATGCATCTGCCAGAGGATTCTATTTCTTCCTGGTCGGATCTGTGCCATCAGTTTGTTGGCGCCTTTGTTGGAGGCCACCAAGCTCCTGGCCAAGAAAGTGATTTGCACATCATCCCTCAGAAGGAGGGCGAGTCCCTGCGCAAGTTTATGCAGAGATTCAGCCGGGTGCAATACAATATTCCTGACGTTCATCCTGCCACTGTCATTAGTGTGTTCCATCAGAACGTGTGTAACCGCAGGATTTGGGAAGAGCTGGCAATGAACAAAGTCAGGAGTATCGCCGAGCTTTACACTTTGGCCGACAAGTGCGCTCGAGCTGAAGAGGGGAGGAAACTCCCCGGTGAGGCTGTTTCTGCGGCAGGCGACTCAGAAGAAGAAGATGCCGCGACCCCGTCAAGGAAAGGCCGGCGGCGGAATAGGAAGCACGGAGGCAAGGCCGTGCTTGCCATCGAGGAATCCGGCAACCCTGGCGCCGCCAAGAAGGCCAAGGTTGGCGACCCCGGCAAGGATCTTGCCGGGTGCCCTTCCTGTCAGGCCTTGGTGGCTGCCGACAAGTCGGAGAACTCCGGCAAGCAGTATTGCAAGATCCATTGCACTAAGGGCCACGATCTCCAGAACTGCCGGCAAGTTGAGCAGCTTGCCGAGAAGCAGAAGGCCGAATACGAGAGGCGAGATAAGGAGAAGGCCCAAGATGGTGCTGAGGGGTCCGGCAAGAAACGCGGTGGCCGAGGAGGTCGCCGCGGCAAGGCCAAGCAACAGAAGGATCGGCCTGCTCGGGGCCGAGATAAAGAAGGGGACGATGATGAAGAAGATGATGAATCCAGTGAGCAGGAATTCCAGAAGGCTACGGAGGCTATGTGCATTGATGGGGGTGCCTCGCTGCATTCTTCCCACCGCCAACTTAAACAGTGGATGCGGGAGGTTAATGCGGCAGAGCCATCCCCCGATGCATGTAGGCCTCTGAAGTGGTCCAGCACGCCTATCATCTTTGACGCCGAGGATCACCCTGATCGCACAACTGCGGTCGGGTGCTTGCCATTGTTGGTTTCCCCAACAATTCGCAACTTCAAGGTGACGAAGAGGTTAGTTGATGGCAGGGCCGGCCTAAACTTAATCTCACCAGATGTGCTCACAAAGCTTCAGATTCCTGACGAAGACCTCGAGGAAACGGGTACGTTTCAAGGGGTCAACCCGGGAAGAACCCAGCCTAAGGGCAAGATCACACTGCCGGTAACATTTGGCAGCGAGCTTAACTTCAGGACCGAAAAGGTGGTGTTTGATGTCGCCAAGATCCCCATGTCATACAATGGGATCCTTGGTCGGCCAGCGCTGGCTAAGTTTATGGCGGCATCACACTACGCATACAACGTCTTGAAGATGCCTGGGCCATTGACCGTCATCACTATCCATTCCGATAAGAAGGATGCGCTCATCTGTGCCGACCAACTTTACCGGGAAGCAGTTGCAGCACCTGCCATCAAGGCATATGCTCCTGCCGCTGGAACTCCCGGGGGGAAGAAGAAGACCGGCAAGAACCTTGGCGCGAACTCCGGCAAGCGCACCTCCTCGGAGTGCTGCGCTTCCGTCGAGGACGCACCAGAGAGTTCCACCGGCAAGAACAAGAAGTCCAAGGCTGCCCTGCCGGAAACCAAGAAGGTGCCTGCCAGGGAGGACGGAACGGGGGGAACTTTCACCATAAGTTCCACCCTAGATGACAAATAGGAAAGCGTGCTCGTTGTTTTCCTGCGGGCGAATGTCAACGTGTTTGCATGGCAACCGTCTGACATCCCCGGCATTCCCAGGAAAGTAATTGAGCACCACCTTGTTATCTGTCCTCATGCGCGGCCCGTCAAGCAAAGGGTGAGGAAACAGGCTTTGGAGCGGAAATGGAGGCTTTGTATCGATTACACAGATATCAATAAAGCTTGTCCAAAAGATCCTTTTCCCTTGCCGTGCATCGACCAGATCGTGGATGCCACCGCTGGTTGTGATCTCCTGTCCTTCCTTGATGCCTATTCAGGGTATCATCCGATTTTTATGGCAAAGGAAGATGAAGAGAAGACCGCCTTTATCACCCCATGTGGTACGTATTGTTTCATACGAATGCCTTTCGGGTTGAAAAGTGCTGGTTCAACATTTGCCAGAGCAATCCAGATTGGTTTTGAGCCACAACTCCATAGAAATATGGAGGCGTATATGGATGATATAGTGGTCAAAACTAAGGATAAAGCAACGCTCATTCAAGACTTAGAAGAAACATTTGCGAACTTGCGCAAGATCAACTTGAAGCTCAATCCTGAGAAGTGCGTGTTCGGTGTTCCTTCCGGCAAGCTCCTCGGATTCTTTGTATCTTGCCGGGGAATCGAAGCTAACCCCGACAAGATCAGAGCCATTGAGCAAATTGAAGCGCCGAGACGCGTCAAGGATGTGCGTCGTCTTGCCGGCTATGTTGCTGCTCTAAGCAGGTTTATTTCCAAATCTGCTGAGCGCGCCCTGCCCTTCTTCAAAATTTTGAAGAAGGTAGGTCCAATGAAATGGACCCCGGAAGCGGAGGCGGTGCTGCAAGATTTGAAGAAATACCTTTCTTCTCCGCCGACGCTAGTCGCACCTAAACCACAAGAACCGTTGCTGCTGTATCTGGCGGCGACAAATCAAGTGGTTAGTGCTGCGCTGGTGGCGCAGAGGGAAGCTGATGAGGAGGCAACATCAGCGGCAGGACTGCCAGATGACGTGGCAAGATCTTCCCCGGCAAGGGTTGATCCCGGCAAGACAGGATCTGCGCAAACAGAAGAGCCCGTGCAGAAGAAAAAGGTGGTGCAGCGGCCAGTTTATTTTGTTAGCTCCCTCTTACAAGGGGCTAGGTCAAGATATTCTGGTGTGCAGAAGTTGCTTTTCGGCCTCCTTATGGCCTCAAGAAAGCTGCGCCATTATTTTCAAGCACATGAGATCACTGTCGTCACTCGCTTTCCGTTGCAACGGATTTTGCAAAATCCGGAGGCAACCGGCAGGATCGTGGAGTGGGCGTTGGAGCTGTCCAGCTTTGGTCTTAAGTTTGAAAGTACTTCCACAATTCAGAGCAGGGCCTTGGCGGAGTTCATTGCAGAATGGACCCCGACGCCATACGAAGAAGTTCAAGAAACAAGTCTCCCCGGCAAGGAAATCGATCAGCAATGGGTTATGTACTTTGACGGGGCTTTTTCGCTGCAAGGTGCCGGTGCTGGCGTGCTGCTTGTCGCAACCATCGGAGAGCACCTCAAGTATGTAGTCCAAATGCATTTTCCCCGGGAGAGTTCAACCAACAACACTGCAGAGTACGAAGGTTTGCTTGCCGGTCTTAGGATCACGGCAGACCTTGATATCAAAAAGCTCATTATCAAAGGTGATTCACAGCTTGTCGTCAGGTAGGTCAACAAGAACTATCAAAGTCCGTTGATGCAAGCCTACGTAGTTGAAGTGAGGAAATTGGAAGAGCGCTTTGACGGTCTCCAAATGGAGCATGTCCCTCGTGCCGAGAATAGCGTTGCTGATGACCTGTCAAAGCGTGCCGCCCTCAAGTTGCCTGTGGAACCAGGAACTTTTGTGCTCCAATTGACTCAACCATCCGTGGCGCCATCGATGCGGCAAGAAAAGAGAAGAAAGTTGAACTCTGGCTAGTACTTCCCGACAGAGCTCCCCGGAGCCGCCGGCAAGGAAGTTGCCTGGATCGACATGCCTGCCGGGGAACAACAGGCTCCGGCAGGGCCTCAGGCCCTTGCTGTCGAGACAAATGTCCCCCCGGCAGAGGAGATGCCTTTAGTCCTAGCTGTCGAGCCTCAGGCTCCAGCATGGGCGCAGCCCATCGTCCATTTCCTTCAGACAGGTGAACTCCCTGAGGAACAGGAAGAAGCGGAGAGAGTAGCCCATCGGTCTGTTATGTACAAGTTCGTCGATGACGTCCTGTACAGAAAGAGACCAAACGGTGTGAAATTGAAGTGCATTCCTCGGGAGGATGGACTAGAGCTGTTGGCAGAGATACATGGGGGCATATGTGGTTCTCACATAGGGTCAAGAGCGCTTGCCGGGAAAGCATTCCGGCAAGGTTTCTTTTGGCCTACCGCCCTCCAGGATGCGACTGCACTAGTAACCAGGTGTGAAGCGTGCCAGTTTCATTCGAAGAAATTACATCAGCCAGCTCAAGCTCTTCAAACAATCCCTCTCTCCTGGCCATTTTCGGTCTAAGGGCTCGACATACTGGGCCCCTTCCCCCGTGCTGCCAGGGGCTTTGAGTACTTGTACGTTGCTATCGACAAGTTCACAAAGTGGCCGGAGGTGGAAGCAGTGAGGAAGGTGACAGCGCAGTCGGCTGTCAAGTTCTTCAAAGGAATTGTTTGCCGTTTCGGTGTGCCTAACAGGATCATCACCGACAACGGCACGCAGTTCACAAGTCGCACCTTCATGCAGTACGTCCTAGACCTTGGCGGCAAGATTTGTTTTGCCTCTGTTGCTCATCCGAGAAGCAACGGCCAAGCGGAGAGGGCCAATGCTGAAGTGCTGCGCGGTCTCACGACCAGAACTTTTGACAGGCTGAAAAAGTGCGGAAGACACTGGATTGATGAGTTGCCGGCGGTTCTTTGGTCAATCAGAACGACACCAAATCGAGCCACCGGCCAGACGCCCTTCGCTCTAGTGTATGGAGCGGAAGCAGTTCTCCCCACGGAACTCATATACGGATCTCCTCGAGTGCTCGCTTATGATGAGCTCGAGCAAGAGCAACTGCGGCAAGATAACGTTGTGCTCCTTGAGGAGAATCGTCTTCAGGCTGCTGTGCGAGCTGCATGCTACCAGCAAGCTTTGCGCCGCTATCATTGCCGCAAACTTCATGCCCGAAGCCTTGAGGAAGGCGACCTTGTTCTTCGACGGATTCAGTCCGCCAAGAATTCAAACAAGTTGACGCTAAAGTGGGAAGGCCCTTATCGGGTAGTACGAGTCACCAGGCCTGGCGCTGTCCGCCTGGAGACCGAGGATGGCGTTCCAGTGAGTAATTCCTGGAATATCGAACATCTTCGCAAGTTCTATCCATAAGGCGCGGTTGTCGGGGGCTCCCGGCAACCACCTTTTTGTACAAGTCTTGCCGGCAAGGCATGTGATCCTTTGTACAAAGCCAGGCGCAGACCCTGAGCACAGATGAATAAATTTAAGTGTTGTACATTTCCTTATTGATTCTCATGTTCACATTCATATATGCATGTTTGTCTAAGATGTTGTATAACACCTGATCCCGGTAAGTTCTAAAGAACCGCCAAGGTTTCATATCTTTATTTTCTCTTCTTTCTTTTTCTTAAAGAGAGAAGGATTCCTCGCGTGCACATTTGCCCGGGGGGGGGGGGGGGGGAAGGGAGACATGAATACCAGTTGGTGACGTTCGGAATCGTATTACCAGTTGGTGACGTTCGGAATCGTATGCTTGCCGGAGGAAGGACAAAGACAGAAAGCTAAGTCCTAAAAACTCAGAGCAAGTTTTTCTTTTATTACCAAGTTAGTTCCTTGGACGATTCCGACCCTTGTATGGAAAATCTGCACGTGAAGGAACCCTTGTTGTAATCAGTTGCGCCCTTATTTTGTTTCGAGTCCGCTCAACGATTTAAGTGGTTGCACTGAGAACGCCAAGGAGTCTTGCCGGCCGCTGCGCCTCCAGCAGGCTACTGAAGTCCCGCACCCAGCGCTCGCGACAGGTTGCGCGCCGGCAAGTTTTTCAGTAAGCGTAGGATGAACTCCATACATAAAGGAATCAGACAAGGAAAGTAGCTAGCATGAGCCTAAACATAGTTAAATTATATTACATCCATGAGTTGCCGCAGTCCTAACTCGAGACTTAACTGTCTTTTACATGAGATGATGGCGGCAAGAATAAAAGGGAAGCACTCAATCCTTGCGCTAGCCTTCGATCCTTTTGATGGAGTCCACCTTCTCAAGGATCGGCGCGATGCACTTCTCAAGCGCCTCAACATTTGCATCCTTTGGCAGGTGGCCGAGTGCGCTGGAGAGGTCGATGCCGGGATTGCTGTGCACCACCTTGAGGAGCACCTTGCGAAGGACGGCCCGGCAAAGCCGGCGAGTCTCGTTCGCCAGTTGGGTCGCCCGGCTGGACTGGAGCGCCCTCAACGCGTTGATGATGCTTTCAAAGAACATCGTGAATCTCGCGCTTGGGGATATTCTTTCCTCGGAAGAATATCTGAAGTTCGACAAGCCCATGATTGACAGTTCTGTGGTAAGCTTCTCCGCGGCAGCGATGACACGACCAGTCCAGATCTTCACTCCCTTCTCGTACTCGTTTTGGGCAGCGGCGGCGCTCTTGAGCAGGTTCCTCTCTCCTTGGAGATCCTTGAGTAGAGCCTTCTCATGGGCCCTGCCGGCCTCGAGGGATTTCTGCAGCGTGGTCAGCTTCAGCTCCAGAACCGCAATATCATCAGCCGCAGAGGAGAGCTGCTTGGTCTTGTCGGACAGGGCGACTTGCATCTCCGCCAAGGAGTGGAGGGTTTTTTCCCTGTCCCCCTTGAGCGTCGAGAGCTCCTTGCCATGCTCGTCGAGATCTGTCTCCAGCCTCTTCAGTTTGTCGCTCAGCTCGTTCTTGGCGGCCTCTGCAACTTCGGCAGCATCGACGACCTCTTTGAGCTTGTCGGCGTGACTTGCAGTTAGAGCTTCGAGCGCCTCCTTGTGCTTCTGCTCCAGCTCCTGGGTCCGCCGCGCGACAAGATTTTCAATGTTTTCATCCTTGCTGCGAAGCTTGGCGGCGAGCGCCTGCTCACGAGCAGTGAGATCTTCCTCATGAGCATCAAGAGCAACGTGGCGCCCCGTCAGGAGGGCATCTTCGGCAGCAATCCTTTGAACAGCTTCATCATGCGCCTTCTCCATGTCTGATTGCTTCAGGAGGATCTCATTCCACTGCTGGCTCACTTGTTCCCGGCCGGCAACCAACTCTTGGAGGGCCTCGGTGTGCCAGATCTGTATTTGTGCGACGCGCCTTTGGAAATCTGCTTCGGCCGCCTCAACAACTGCCATTCTGGAGTTCGCTTTGTCTTTCCGGGCGCGATGGAGAGCCTGGAGTTTGCGGAAGTTCTCGCCCGTGGCCTGAAGGAGCTGATCCTCTTCAGATTTGCCGCTGCTAGTGCTGGGATCGTCGACAACTTCAAGCCCGGCAGCAGCGATGATTTCTTCGAAAACTTCTCCTTCGGCTGGTGCCCCAGCGCTTGCCGTCCCCGGCAAGTTGATGAACAGGTTCTCGCCAACCTTGAGGTACTTGCTGGATGAGGGGCCTTCAGATGTTGATGGCTGGTCTTCAGTGGCCGCCTCACCAGTGACAGGGGGCTCTGTGGCCGGTGTAGCGCCTGGCGCTCCTGTGGCAGGAATGCTATGAGTGCGGTCCTCAGCCTCCCTGTCGCCCCCTTCAGCAGGTTCTTCGGCGGTTTCCTCTTGTGCAGTCTTGGCGGCCTCCCCGTCAAGAGCACCACCAGCCTCGACAATGTCATCCTTGGTGGCCTCGCTGGCAGCGATCCTGTCTGCTTCGGCGGCAGCATCCCTGGCGGTCTCCTCGATCACAATGTCGACGTCCATGTGTTCCATCACAGGGAACTCTGAAGGGCGATGGAGGAAAACAGAATAAGATCAAGGTTGAAGTTTGAAGTGATCAAAGATAAAGAAGTAAGGGGAAAAAGATTAACAAGCACTCTGAGGCGATCGAGTACCTGCGTCGAGCTGTCGAGAGGTGGATTCGCCTCTCCCGGCAACTCCAGTTGCCGGGGGTGGGTTGCCGGAGTCCGTGCTTGTCGGCTCCTTCTCAGTCAGGACGGGCTCGTCGGCAGGGTCTCTTGCCGGGGGTGTGCTAGCGGGCGGAGCGGTCGATGAAGGAGGCACAATGGGGATATCTTCTCCTTGTTGCCGTTCTTCTCCTGCGAACCCAAAGATATCAGCGGCAAGAATGAAAGCCTCGGCACCAGCCAACAGAAAAAGGGACGACGAACTTACGCTGGGGGCTGTGCTGGGGGCTGTGTTGAGGACTGGACTCCGGGCTGACAACGACAGTTTCCGGCACGCTCGTGGAGCCAGCCGGGGGTTTGTCGCCCGTAGAAGTCCTTGACCTCTTCGCCATCCTCTCCAGCAAGGTCTCTGTGTCACTGCGGAAACAATACAAGCAAGTCAGTAAGATCGATGCAAATTGGAAGGTGGAAGTTGTGACAGGTACTCACTCTTCTTCCTCTCGCTCTGGACTGAAGCCGGAGATGTCGAAGTCGACCTCCGTTGCGATGTCTGAGTGGGGAGGCGGAGGAGGGGTCCTGGGCCGCTTGGCTGTGGCAGGCGCCGGGGCAGCCTCTGGCACGGTTGTACGAGACCCTCCTGCCGCTCCGGCGGTGGCTGCTGGTGTGGGTCTCGCGCGCCGCGCGGGCTGTTGATGGGCCCCCTGCCGCGGTCCGGTCTTGCCGGCCACTTTCTTGCCGGGGGATTTGCCGCTCGATGTGGGCTGGCTTGCCGGGACGCCCGATGCGGCTTTCCGAAGGACACGCTTTGTCTTCTTCGGGGGCGAGGGCTCTTCTCGCGTCTCCTCTTCGGCCGTGTCGTCGCCGGATGAGTTTTCAGCGACTGCGCCGCCTTCTTCCCCGGCAACCTTGCTCTCCTCGGCAGGTTTTGCCTCCACCACCACCTCTGCATCGCTGGCTTCCCACTCTGTGAAGCCAAAGCTGCCGGCCTCCGCGGCAAGATTCGCTTCCTCCACTCTGGTAGCGATGTATGCTACCTCCCGATCTGTGGTGGCGCGAATAAGATCTGACTCTTGCCGGACAGGTTTCTCCGTCAGATTGTCGAAGAATTTCTGCACTTCTTCCTCGCTTGGCTCGACCCAGCTCGGGTCAAGGCCGTGGGCATTGAACATCGGCAAGAAGGCAATGATCGACCCCAGTGCAGAGTTGTTGCACAAGGGGACAATCCTTGCCGGCAGCCGGTTCTTGTCTTCGCGCTGGAATAACTTTTAGCAGAGAGCGCCAAGCTGCATAACAGTCAAGTTGTTGTTCAGCCCGGGGCGCAGCCTCATGACATCCGCCGCGTTCTTATACTCCCAGGCTGGCCTCCCCCTATTTTGTAGAGGGGCGATGCGGCGGCGGAGGAAGTCGAAGCCGATCATCTCCATTGTCAGCCCGGCAGCCTTCAAGCGGAGGATCCTGGTAGTGGCGATTCTGAGCTTCTCGTCTTCTGAGGCGAGATCGCCCCAATCCTTGCCGCGGACCACCTTCTGTCGCCGGGGATGGCAAAAAGGATGAGGATCTGCTTCCTGGATCCAGCACCATTCGGCCCGCCACTCGTCCCACTTTTCGCGGTAAACTCCATCTGGGTATATCTCTTTGTTCCAGGCACTGGGAATCCAAGCAATAGATCCAGAGAGAGCCTCTCCTTTTTGGATTCGAGGATAGAAATAGTGGCGGAAAAGAGCAGAATTGGGGATCACGCCGGCAAAATTTTCACAAAAATGGGCAAAGATCGACATGCAAAATACGGCATTCGGCGTGAAATCAAGAAGGCGGAAGCTGTATGTATACATGATGTCGTTGAAGAAATCGGAAAAAGGTGGACAGAGCCCGTAATAAAAGTACGTAGTGAAGAAGGGGTATCTGTCCGATCCGCCTTTGGAACTAGCACCTGGGATTACGCGTGTGGCGGGGTGAGCTTGTGTTCCCTTTGCCCACATGCATTGGTATCGTCCCTTCAAGGTTTCGGCGTCGAGCATCGGAGGGAAGACGACGAGCCTTTTCCGCATCTTCACCAGTTCGCTTTCCGGAACTTCAGCCTTCGACTCCTTGTCCGTGCCCTTGCCTTTGCTGGCCTTGGGCGGCATGGCGACTGTGGAGATGGAGGCCGGAGGACGGAACGATCGCTGGAGCGGCGAGCAAAAGGGAAGGAAGGTTTCGCTCTGAGCTCGAGCAGAGGAAGGCGATGGCGATGGCCAGATTGGGAAGAAGAGGGGGGTGAATGGGTTTGCGCCTCCACGACTTCTCCTTTTTATGGGGAAGGACCGGGACCACCTTGTTTATCCCCCAATATGAATGCGCCTCTGTGGGCGCGAAACAGTTTGCAGACTTTTTGGCACACTTCCCACATCGCGCGCTCCGTGCGCGTAGTGGGGGCACAGTAAAACAAGATCTTTTACGAGGAGTTAATTCCCTGCCACGCGTGCCCGTGCACTGTTTGGGCCTAGGCCCGGGGGCTCCTGTCGGTGTACTAAGTATTGGGCCACTAGTACCCCTTACTTGTGCACGGGCAGTTGTAGCCGTCCTCGCGGCAAGGCTTGCCGGGATCAGCTCGAGGTCGATTTAAGTCATCAAGGAAATCATCAAGTCAGAGATCTAAGAATCAGCAAATAAGCAAAGCTGGAAATCGAAGGCCAGCTTCCCCGGCAAGATCCTTGCCGGGATGGCCCGTGGAGCCTGGCAAGCCTCGGCGCCCGGCAAGGCTTGGTTCCCAGCAAAGCTTGGCGCCCGGCATGGATCGGCGCCTGGCGAGATTCCGCCACTGTGCCACCGCTTCGGCATAGTAACAAGTCTGACATTCTGGCTCCTTCCCTGGATGTGTGGCGGCACGCCAGTGGAGGAGAGCTTAAGCGGTGCTGATGGGATGGCCCCTTTTTCCATCCCCAAGAAAGTAAGGACACCTAAACGGACACCTCACGGTGCATTAAATGCGCTTGTCCTAATCCGTCAGGGGTTAGGTATGATACCCTGTAGCTACTTTACACCTCAATGTATGTACATTTTGCCACTGTGGAGACCCCTTTGAGCATATAAAAGGAGGCCCAAGGCAACTGCTACAGAGGAGGAGAACTTCCGGCCCATTCTGCATGCGTAGCTGCTCTTTGAACGCACTGTTCATTGCGTGCGCTCCTGAAGGCTGGGCTCAAGAACATCAATAAGAACACAAAGTAGGAGTAGGGTTTTACGCTGATCAGCGGCCCGGACCTGGGTAAAAGCTTCCCGCGTCGATCACTGGTTCTGCTCTTTGCGTATACCTCTCCCCCCGCCGAATCGTAAAGGGGTCTCTCGGGATCCCATAGGTGTCGTTCCCTGACATTTTGCGATAGCCATGGCAGAGCTCGTGGGTGTTGATGAGGTCGAGAGGGGTGGAGTGCCATAGGGGGCGCCACCGCCGGGAAAGGATGGTTGTCCGCGCCCCATATTTGATTGGGAGGAGGGAGATGATGACTATCGACATATCATCTGGGAGGGTGCTGATGAAGTCTAGGCCTGCTGGAGTCGCTTGCGGTTCTTACTCGACCCGCCTCCGCTTGTTAGCAGCCCCGTTCTCCACCTCCGGAGTCTCCTCGTCAGCGACGCTTTCTGATAGAAGTGGGAGTGTAGGGAATATTTAGTTAAAACAGGGCAATAGAAAAGTGTATTGTTAACTAGAAGTTAGTAGGTAGGAATAGAGTAAGAAAATGGAATAACAATTGGTTGCTTAAATACTACACAATTCCTTTGATATTGCTGGGTAAGTCAACATGCAGATATTTGAAAAGAACACTTACTTTGAACAAAGTCTGGATGGATGATATCATCGGGGAAGTTAGCATATATCTCAGACCAGGCTCTTTTATGTGCAGTGCAATTTTAGTGCCAGCTTTCAGTAGATAAAACTTAGAAAATTCTGTCCAAAGGCCCCTGCCAAAATAGCAGTCACCATGTTCATCAAGTCTTACAGTAGCAACGATTGTAAATCCATGGTTTGTGTTCAGTATGACGTCCCTGCAGTCTTGATTCATGTAAAGGGAAAGATTGTGTACTATAGATTCTGTTGCATAGCAAGGGACGCGCTGCAGAAAATGGTAGGATTGTTAAAGAATATGGTAACATGCAAATATGGGCGAAATTGATAGAACTATACAACAGTTGAAATCAAAGGACAAAAATCGATAATTAAACAGAGAGGGTAACCATAATGTCATGGAAATATGAGAGTAATCAAAAGAACAATACATCATTAATTTGCCTAATATAGAAAGAAGACGAAAAAATCCCCTTTGACATATATGCTGCATATGGCACCTTTTATCCAAATGCAGCAATATATAGTATATGCTCAGGAAAGTAGGCCATGCCAGCCTATTTAGGGTGAGATTGAACATACCACAAGCATCCTCAAGTCATCTGGTACGGTGAGATGGAACTCCATGGATGTCTGGCCGAGGCCGCAAAGTCCTGATGTGTCCGTGCACTGTACACTCTATGAATGAAAGAAAATCCTCAAATCAGCATGAATAAAAATGAATTCACGACGATTTCGGCTGGGTGATTAAAAGAGGCAGATGAACTGGGATAAGAGATGAGATAATATCTCATTAAATTAGTTACCTTGTTGTCCATGAGAAAAAACCCTCAATACGGCGGATTCCCCAACCGGGCGGAGTTGGGTCGACCGCGAGCAGCGTCGAGAAACTCGATTGCGATAGGCGACGGCATGCGGAAGTGGTTGCCATGGCGATAGGCGGTGCCATGCATAGACGCGGAGAAGCTTGTGTAGGTGTTAATGGGGACCGGAGGGGGTGGCGGGTGGGGTGAGGATTTTTGTGACGTGGGGATGGTGAGGGTTTTCTTTTTTCTTTTTTGAATTGGGTGGTGAGGGTTTTCTGTCCCACAAAGAGTTTCGGAGGCAGCGGTTTGCTAGAGCCAACCGTGTGTGATGTACGGAACAGGAAAAATGGAAGTCATTGCACACGGTTCCAATTTTGGGAATCATGTGTGATTGACGTACTACCTCCATCCTAGTTTATTGGTCCCCTTTGTAATTTGTGCCAAATTTTGACCAAAGATTTAACTAACAAATGTTTATGCATGTCACCAAAAATTATATCATTGAACACTATGTTCAAATACGCATCCAACGATATAATTTTTGCTGACCTGCACTAACATTTTGTGAGTTAAATCTTTGGTCAAAATTTAACACAAATTACAAAGGGGACCAATAAACCAGGACGAAGGTAGATTCCATCAACCGAACTAATTGCATCCATATCCCACATTTAGACATAAGTAAACATAGATTAAACATACTCAAACATAGATAATAAGCGTAGACAAGCATAGTTCAACCATAAGTACATAGTTCAGCCGTCATTAAGCATACTCAAGCGCATTTATAATTAAGACAACTACATAGCCATACATAGTTCGATCCCACATCTCATCTCATTTGCCGGCACGATCCTGAAGCTTCTCCAGGTACACGGCGTACGCGGCGTGCACCACCCTCCAAGAATACTTCTTCTTGAAGGAGCCAAGGGCTCGTCCTCTTGCATGCGCCAGAACACTTTGATATGCGTCATGAAGATTTTGGTTGCAAAATGGGCATCGATAGCATTCTCGCTCGTCCTAGGTCGTAATACGCCTGTTATGCATTCCCGCATAAAGCTCCCTGAGGATTTGCCTCTTGTACCTCCACTGGCCATGTTCATCCTCGCTGTCGACATCGTCAGACACACACCTATACATATAGTAAAAAAATGTGGCATCAAATTTGGAATACAAACTAATCTCTAGTGAACATTTGGCAGTTGCCAAAATTTGGCATCAAATCAATGTTTACATGCCGTAAAGTAGGATTAGGAATTTATGGCTATTTTTTAGACATATCCAGAGATTATGGTTCGATTTTTAAGCACAATCGTCTATGTACAGACCAATCTTGAAGAAAATAATGGCACAAACATATATGTAGGTCATTCAAAATCAATTGTCAAGACCTGGCTAGGAATTATTAGCATGAACAATAACCCTAGTCGGATTATTAGCTGAAATCATTTGCATAGATGAAACAACTAATCACTTATCACTTGTACCATTCAAACAATCAATACACTACACGGATCTAACAAAACTTACACAAATTTCATGGATTAGGAGAACATAACCATATGATTTCTATTCCAAAGGGGGGAGGCAGGACGCAGGAGTAATCACACAAATCCTAGGATGTATTTGACACATAAATGGGTATAGATGACTAACCGGTTCTCCGTATCATCAGAGTCGTCACCCGAGTCGTCACCGGAATCGGTGTGGACCTCCGGCTCTGGCTGTGGAAGCACGACACCGTCGACGATGTCAGGGTGCAGTGATACCTCGCCGGCGACAACAGCAACCTCTGTCTCCATCTCCATGCCGTGCTTCAGCAGCCCCGGTGTCGCCACTTCCTCCGTTGGGGCGCTTCGGCGGCATCCTCATACACTGACGGCTTTGAGGACTGAGAGCGGCGTCGAGGATGCAAGCGAAGGGAGAAGATTGTGTGTGTGGCGAGGATGGGGGTGCGGCCACTCAGGCACCACATTAATATGGAGTAGTGGGAGAGAGGCGGGCGGCAATCAAAATGCTGGCTCGCCTCCCGGTGAGCCTGCGCACCAGACTACTGGCATGCCTACCGTCATTTCACACAACTACTCGCACGCCTCCCGATGACACTGCGCAGTGAGCACGCCTCCTGTCAATTCACACACCTGCATGCATGCCTCCCGGTCTGCGTGCGCGTCGGACTGCTCGCATGCGTCCCGTCAACTCACGCCAACTCGCACGCCACACGGGTCGCGTGGCGGCACATATATTGTTTTTCTATTTTGATGATTAATGTTGTTGCTTTATTGCTTAACCGAAGCATGGCACGTATCCATTGTTGGTCTAACGCCCACGGTTCTAATAAATAATCTGTTTGTGATATTGGTTCCCAATTATTACCAATCTCCCGTTTGTAAGAAGATAAAGATTACATCAAAAATTGTCTCGAATTTGACAAAAAAAAGTACAATGCCACTGTGTATTGGTGTCCATATGATAACACGATAAGTTTCATGAATTTCAAATAAGCTTTGGATGTACTAGATTTTAAAAATCAAGATTCTCAATGATTGAAATTTCTTGCACGGGGAGTAAACATGCACCCAGTGAGACACATGTGTTTTTCCAATCCAATTCGGTGCACTGTGTTGGGGAACATTGCATGGGAAACAAAAAATTTCCTACGCTCACCAAGATCAATCTAGGAGATGACCATCTATGAGAGGAGAGATTGCATCTACATACCCTTGTAGATCGCTAAGCCGAAGCATTAAGAAACACGGTTGATGTAGTTGAACATCTTCGCAATCCAATCACGATCCGTCCCGCGAACTCTGATCTAGTGCCAAACGGACGGCACCTCCGCGTTCAACACACGTACGGCTTGATGACGCCTTCACCTCCTCGATCCAGCGAGCGATGGTGAAGTAGTAGCTCGAGTCCTTCGGCAGCACGACGGCGTGGTGGCGGTGGTGGTGGAGAAATCTCAGCAGAGCTTCGCTCAGCACTAAGGAGAAGAAGATGGCTATGAGGGAGAGGAAGAGCAGCGCGTGGCATGTATAGATGCGTATGGGTGTGGCTGCCCTCTCTCCCCTCCTCTATATATAGGGGGAAGGGTGGAGGGAGGGGTGCCCCTAGATCTCATCTAGGGGTGGCGGCTACCAAGGGGAAACCCTAGATGGGTTTGGGCGCCTCCTCCTAGGTGCCTTGGCCCCCAAGGCAAGTGGAGGAAACCCTAGGGAGGCACCCCACCTCCTCAAGCAACATGGGAAGGGGGCTTTGAAGGAAATATGCCCTAGAGGCAATAATAAAGTTATTATTTATTTCCTTATTTCATGATAAATGTTTATTATTCATGCTAGAATTGTATTAACCGGAAACTTGATACATGTGTGAATACATAGACAAAATAGAGTGTCACTAGTATGCCTCTACTTGACTAGCTCGTTAATCAAAGATGGTTATGTTTCCTAACCATAGACATGAGTTGTCATTTGATTAACGGGGTCACATCATTAGGAGAATGATGTGATTGACTTGACCCATTCCGTTAGCTTAGCACTTGATCGTTTAGTATGTTGCTATTGCTTTCTTCATGACTTATACATGTTCCTATGACTATGAGATTATGCAACTCCCATTTACCGGAGGAACACTTTGTGTGCTACCAAATGTCACAACGTAACTGGGTGATTACAAAGGTGCTCTACAGGTGTCTCCGAAGGTACTTGTTGAGTTGGCGTATTTCGAGATTAGGATTTGTCACTCGGATTGTCGGAGAGGTATCTCTGGGCCCACTCGGTAATGCACATCACTATAAGCCTTGCAAGCATTGTAACTAATGAGTTAGTTGCGGGATGATGTATTACGGAACGAGTAAAGAGACTTGCCGATAACGAGATTGAACTAGGTATTGAGATACCAACGATCGAATCTCGGACAAGTAACATACCGATGACAAAGGGAACAATGTATGTTGTTATGCGGTTTGACCGATAATGATCTTCGTAGAATATGTGGGAGCCAATATGAGCATCCAGGTTCCGCTATTGGTTATTGACCGGAGACGTGTCTCGGTCATGTCTACATAGTTCTCGAACCCGTAGGGTCCGCACGCTTAAAGTTCGGTGACGATCGGTATTATGAGTTTATGTGATTTGATGACCGAAGTTTGTTCGGACTCCCGGATGAGATCGGGGACATGACGAGGAGTCTCGAAATGGTCGAGAGGTAAAGATCGATATATTGGAAGGCTATATTCGGATATCGGAAAGGTTCCGAGTGATTCGGGTATTTTTCGGAGTACTGGAGAGTTACGGGAATTCGTATTGGGCCTTAATGGGCCATACGGGAAAGGAGAGAAAGGCCTCAAGGGTGGCTGCGCCCCTTCCCCATGGACTGGTCCGAATTGGACTAGGGAAAGGGGGCGCCCCCTTCCTTCCTTCTCCTTCTCCCTTCCCCTTTTCCTATTCCATGTGGGAGGTGGAATCCTACTAGGACTGGGGAGTCCTAGTAGGACTCCACACCTTGGGCGCGCCCTGTGAGGGCCGGCCTCCTCCTCCCTCCATCCTTTATATACGTGGCCAGGGGGCACCCCATAGACACAACAATTGATCATTGATCTCTTAGCCATGTGCGGTGCCCCCCTCCACCATAATCCACCTCGATCATATCGTAGCGGTGCTTAAGTGAAGCCCTGCGTCGGTAGCATCATCATCACCGTCACCACGCCGTCGTGCTGACGAAACTCTCCTGTGAAGCTTTGCTGGATCGGTGCTCACGGGAAGTCATCGAGTTGAACGTGTGCTGAACTCGGAGGTGCCGTGCATTCGGTACTTGGATCGGTCGGATCGTGAAGACGTACGACTACATCAACCGCGTTGTGCTAACGCTTCCGCTTTCGGTCTACGAGGGTACATGGACACACTCTCCCCTCTCGTTGCTATGCATCACCATGATCCTGTGTGTGCGTAGGAAATTTTTGAAATTACTACGTTCCCCAACAGTGGCATCCGAGCCTGGTTTTATGCATAGATGTTATATGCATGAGTAGAACACAAGTGAGTTGTGGGCGATACAAGTCATACTGCTTACCAGCATGTCACACTTTGGTTCGGCGGTATTGTTGGATGAAGCGGCCTGGACCGACATTATGCGTACGCTTACGCAAGACTGGTTTTACCGCCGTGCTTTGCACACAGGTGACTAGCGGGTGTCAGTTTCTCCAATTTTAGTTGAACCGAGTGTGGCTACGCCCGGTCCTTGTGAAGGTTAAAACAGCACTAACTTGACGAACTATCATTGTGGTTTTGATGCGTAGGTAAGAACGGTTCTTGCTCAGCCCGTAGCAGCCACGTAAAACTTGCAACAACAAAGTAGAGGACGTCTAACTTGTTTCTGCAGGGCATGTTGTGATGTGATATGGTCAAGACATGATGCTATATTTTATTGTATGAGATGATCATGTTTTGTAACTGAGTTATCGGCAACTGGCAGGAGCCATATGGTTGTCGCTTTATTGTATGCAATGCAATCGCCCTGTAATTGCTTTACTTTATCACTAAGCGGTAGCGATAGTCGTAGAAGCAATAGTTGGCGAGACGACAACGATGCTACGATGGAGATCAAGGTGTCACGCCAGTAACGATGGTGATCATGACGGTGCTTCGGAGATGGAGATCACAAGCACAAGATGATGATGGCCATATCATATCACTTATATTGATTGCATGTGATGTTTATCCTTTATGCATCTTATTTTGCTTTGTTTGACGGTAGCATTATAAGATGATCTCTCACTAAATTTCAAGGTAAAAGTGTTCTCCCTGAGTATGCACCATTGGCAAAGTTCGTCGTGTCGAGACACCACGTGATGATCGGGTGTGATAAGCTCAACGTTCATCTACAACGGGTGCAAGCCAGTTTTGCACACACAGAATACTCGGGTTAAACTTGACGAGCCTAGCATATGCAGATATGGCCTCGGAACACTGAGACCGAAAGGTCGAGCGTGAATCATATAGTAGATATGATCAACATAGTGATGTTCACCATTGAAAACTACTCCATTTCACGTGATGATCGGTTATGGTTTAGTTGATTTGGATCACGTGATCACTTAGATGATTAGAGAGATGTCTATCTAAGTGGGAGTTCTTGAGTAATATGATTAATTGAACTTTAATTTATCATGAACTTAGTCCTGGTAGTATTTGCAAATTATGTTGTAGATCAATAGCTCGCGTATAGCTCCCCTGTTTTATTTTTGATATGTTCCTAGAGAAAACTAAGTTGAAAGATGATAGTAACAATGATGCGGACTGGTTCCGTGATCTGAGGATTATCCTCATTGCTGCACAGAAGAATTATGTCCTTGATGCACCGCTAGGTGACAGACCTATTGCAGGAACAGATGCAAACATTATGAACGTTTAGCAAGCTCGATGTGATGACTACTTGATAGTTTAGTGCGCCATGAATTACGGCTTAGAATCGGGACTTAAAAAACGTTTTGAACGCCACGGAGCATATGAGATGTTTCAAAGAGATGAAATTGGTATTTCAGACTCATGCCCGTGTCGAGAGGTATGAGACCTCTGACAAGTACTTTGCCTACAAGATGGAGGAGAATAGCTCAATCAGTGAGCACGTGCTCGGAATGTCTGAGTTCTACAGTTGCTTGAATCAAGTGGGAGTTAATCTTCCAGATAAGATAGTAATTGACAGAATTCTCTAGTCACTATCACCAAGTTACTGGAACTTTGTGATGAACTATAATATGCAAGGGATGACAAAAACGATTCCCGAGCTCTTCGTGATGCTGAAATCAATGAAGGTAGAAATCAAGAAAGAGCATCAAGTGTTGATGGTTAACAAGACCACTAGTTTCAAGAAAAAGGGCAAAGGGAAGAAGGGGAACTTCAAGAAGAATAGCAAGCAAGTTGCTACTCCCGGGAAGAAGCCCAAGTCTGGACCTAAGCTTGAAACTGAGTGCTTCTACTGCAAAGGGACTGGTCACTGGAAGCGGAACTGCCCCAAGTATTTGGCGGATAAGAAGGATGGCAAAGTGAACAAAGGTATATTTGATATACATGTTATTGATTTGTATTTTACTAGTGTTCATAGTAGCCCCTGGGTATTTGATACCGGTTCAATTGCTATGATTAGTAACTCGAAATAGGTGTTGCAAAATGAACAGAGACTAGTTGAGGACGAGGTGACGATGTGTGTTGGAAGAGATTCCAAGGTTGATAAGATCACCATCGCACACTCCCTCTATTTTCGGGATTAGTGTTGAACCTAAATAAATGTTATTTGGTGTTTGCGTTGAGCATGAATATGATTGGATCATGTGTATTGCAAAATAAATGTTATTTGGTGTTTGCGTTGAGCATGAATATGATTGGATCATGTTTATTGCAATACGGTTATTCATTTAAGTCAGAGAATAATTGTTGTTCTGTTTACATGAATAAAAACCTTCTATGGTCATACACCCAATGTAAATGGTTTATTGAATCTCGATCGTAGTGATACACATATTCATAATATTGAAGCCAAAAGATGCGAAGTTAGTAATGATAGTGCAACTTATTTGTGGCACTGCCGTTTAGGTCATATTGGTGTAAAGCACATGAAGAAACTCCATACTGATGGACTTTTGGAATCACTTGATTATGAATCATTTGATGCTTGCGAACCATGCCTCATGGGCAAGATGACTAAAACTCCGTTCGCCGGAACAATGGAGCGAGCTACGGACTTATTGGAAATAATACATACCGATGTATGCGGTCCGATGAGTATTGAGGCTCGCGATGGGTATCGTTATTTTCTGACCTTCACAGATGATTTGAGCAGATATGGGTATATCTACTTAATGAAACACAAGTCTGAAACATTTGAAAGGTCCAAAGAATTTCAGAGTGAAGTAGAAAATCATCGTAACAAGAAAATAAAGTTTCTACGATCTGATCGCGGAGGCAAATATTTGAGTTATGAGTTTGGTCTTCATTTAAAAATGTGGAATAGTTTCGCAACTCACGCCACCTGGAACACCACAGTGTAATGGTGTGTCCGAACGTCGTAACCGTACTTTATTAGGTATGGTGCGATGTATGATGTCTCTTACCGATTTACCACTATCGTTTTGGGGTTATGCATTAGAGACAGCTGCATTCACGTTTAATAGGGCACCATCTAAATCCGTTGAGATGACACCGTATGAACTGTGGTTTGGCAAGAAACCTAAGCGTCGTTTCTTAAAGTTTGGGGCTGCGATGCTTATGTGAAAAAGCTTCAGCCTGATAAGCTAGAACCCAAATCGGAGAAGTGTGTCTTCATAGGATACCCAAAAGAAATTGTTGGGTACACCTTCTATCACAGATCCGAAGGCAAGATATTTGTTGCTAAGAATGGATCCTTTCTAGGGAAGGAGTTTCTCTCAAAAGAAGTGAATGGGAGGAAAGTAGAACTTGATGAGGTAGTGTTACCTTCTCTTGAATTGGAAAGTAGTTCATCACAGAAATCAGTTCCAGTGATGCCTACACCAATTAGTGAGGAAGCTAATGATGATGATCATGAAACTTCATATCAAGTTACTACAGAACCTCGTAGGTCAACCAGAGTACGTTCCGCTCCAGAGTGGTACGGTAATCCTGTTTTGGAAGTCATGTTACTAGACCATGACGAACCTACGAACTATGAGGAAGCGATGATGAGCCCAGATTCCTCGAAATGGCTTGAGGCCATGAAATCTGAGATGGGATCCATGTATGAGAACAAAGTACGGACTTTGGTTGACTTGCCCGATGATCGGCAAGTCATTGAGAATAAATGGATCTTCAAGAGGAAGACAGACGTTGATAGTAGTGTTTCTATCTACAAAGCTCGAATTGTCGCAAAAGGTTTTCGACAAGTTCAAGGTGTTGACTACGATGAGATTTTCTCACTCGTATCGATGCTTAAGTCTGTCCGAATCATGTTAGCAATTGCCGCATTTTGTGAAATCTGGCAAATGGATGTCAAAAACTACATTTCTTTAATGGATTTATTAAAGAAGAGTTGTATATGATGCAACCAGAAGGTTTTTTCAATCCTAAAGGTGCTAACAAAGTGTGCAAGCTCCAGCGATCCATCTATGGACTGGTGCAAGCATCTCGGAGTTGGAATATACACTTTGATAAGGTGATCAAAGCATATGGTTTTATACAGACTTATGGTGAAGCCTGTATTTACAAGAAAGTGAGTGGGAGCTCTGTAGCATTTCTGATATTATATGTGGATGACATATTGCTGATTGGAAATGATATAGAATTTCTGGATAGCATAGAAGGATACTTGAATAAGAATTTTTCAATAAAAGACCTCGGTGAAGCTGCTTAAGTATTGAGCATCAAGATCTATAGGGATAGATCGAGACGCTTAATAAGACTTTCACAAAGCACATACCTTGACAAAGTTTTGAAGGAGTTCAAAAAGTATCAGTCAAAGAAAGAGTTCTTTCCTGTATTCAAGGTATAAAGTTGAGTAAGACTCAAAGCAAGACCACGGCAGAAGATAGAGAGAGAATGAAAGTCATTCCCTATGCCTCAGCCATAGGTTCTATAAAGTATGCCATGCTATGTACCAGACCAGTTGTGTGCCTTGCTATGAGTTTAGCAAGGAGGTACGATAGTGATCTTGGGATAGATCACTGGATAGCGGTCAAAGTTATCCTTAGTTACCTAAGAGGACTAAGGAAATATTTGTCGGTTATGGAGGTGAAAAAAGAGTTCGTCGTAAAAGGTTACGTCGATGCAAACTTTTACACCGATCCAGATGACTCAGAGTCTCAATCTGGATACATATTGAAAGTGGGAGCAGTTAGCTAGAGTAGCTCCGTGCAGAGCATTGTAAACATAGAAATTTGCAAAATACATACGGATCTGAATGTGGCAGACCCGTTGACTAAACTTCTCTCACAAGCAAAACTTGATCACACCTTAGTACTCTTTGGGTGTTAAACACATGGTGATGTGAACTAGATTATTGACTCTAGTAAACCCTTTGAGTGTTGGTCACATAGCGATGTGAACTATGGGTGTTAATCACATGGTGATGTGAACTATTGGTGTTAAATCACATGGCGATGTGAACTAGATTATTGACTCTAGTGCAAGTGGGAGACTGAAGGAAATATGCCCTAGAGGCAATAATAAAGTTATTATTTATTTCCTTATTTCATGATAAATGTTTATTATTCATGCTAGAATTGTATTAACCGGAAACTTGATACATTTATGAATACATAGACAAAATAGAGTGTCACTAGTATGCCTCTACTTGACTAGCTCGTTAATCAAAGATGGTTATGTTTCCTAACCATAGACATGAGTTGTCATTTGATTAACGGGATCACATCATTAGGAGAATGATGTGATTGACTTGGCCCATTCCGTTAGCTTAGCACTTGATCGTTTAGTATGTTGCTATTGCTTTCTTCATGACATATACATGTTCCTATGACTATGAGATTATGCAACTCCCGTTTACCGGAGGAACACTTTGTGTGCTATCAAACTTCACAACGTAACTGGGTGATTATAAAGGTGCTCTACAGGTGTCTCCGAAGGTACTTGTTGAGTTGGCGTATTTCGAGATTAGGATTTGTCACTCCGATTGTCGGAGAGGTATCTCTGGGCCCACTCGGTAATGCACATCACTATAAGCCTTGCAAGCATTGTAACTAATGAGTTAGTTGCGGGATGATGTATTACGGAACGAGTAAAGAGACTTGCCGATAACGAGATTGAACTAGGTATTGAGATACCGACGATCGAATCTCGGGCAAGTAACATACCGATGACAAAGGGAACAACATATGTTGTTATGCAGTTTGACCGATAAAGATCTTCGTAGAATATGTGGGAGCCAATATGAGCATCCAGGTTCCGCTATTGGTTATTGACCGGAGACGTGTCTCGGTCATGTCTACATAGTTCTCGAACCCGTAGGGTCCGCACGCTTAAAGTTCGGTGACGATCGGTATTATGAGTTTATGTGATTTGATGACCGAAGTTTGTTCGGACTCCCGGATGAGATCGGGGACATGACGAGGAGTCTCGAAATGGTCGAGAGGTAAAGATCGATATATTGGAAGGCTATATTCGGACATCGGAAAGGTTCCGAGTGATTCGGGTATTTTTCGGAGTACCGGAGAGTTACGGGAATTCGTATTGGGCCTTAATGGGCCATACGGGAAAGGAGAGAAAGGCCTCAAGGGTGGCTGCGCCCCTTCCCCATGGACTGGTCCGAATTGGACTAGGGAAAGGGGGCACCCCCTTCTTTCCTTCTCCTTCTCCCTTCACCTTTTCCTATTCCATGTGGGAGGTGGAATCCTACTAGGACTAGGGAGTCCTAGTAGGACTCCACACCTTGGGCGCGCCCTGTGAGGGCCGGCCTCCTCCTCCCTCCATCCTTTATATACGTGGCCAGGGGGCACCCCATAGACACAACAATTAATCATTGATCTCTTAGCCGTGTGCGGTGCCCCCCTCCACCATAATCCACCTCGATCATATCGTAGCGGTGCTTAGGCGAAGCCCTGCGTCGGTAGCATCATCATCACCATCACCATGCCGTCGTGCTGACGAAACTCTCCTGTGAAGCTTTGCTGGATCGGTGCTCACGGGACGTCATCGAGTTGAACGTGTGCTGAACTCGGAGGTGCCGTGCGTTCGGTACTTGGATCGGTCGGATCGTGAAGACGTACGACTACATCAACCGCGTTGTGCTTCCGCTTCCGCTTTCGGTCTACGAGGGTACGTGGACACACTCTCCCCTCTCGTTGCTATGCATCACCATGATCCTGTGTGTGCGTAGGAATTTTTTGAAATTACTACGTTCCCCAATAGGCTTGGGGGCGGACAACCCCTTAGTGGGCTGGTGTGCCCCCTCCACTAGGCCCATGAGGCCCCCCAACACTTGCCGGGGCCTCCCGAAACACCTTTCGGTCATGCTGGTCATCACCCAGTACCCCTGGAACACTTCCAGACTCCAATACCCTTCATCCAATATATCAATCTTCACCTCCGGACCATTCCGGAGTTCCTCGTCATGTCCGGGATCTCATCCAGGACTCTGAACAACCTTCAGTAACCACCATAATGACTCAACTATACTTATATCGTCACCAAACGTTAAGTGTGTAGACCCTGCGGGTTCGAGAACTATGGAGACATGACCGAGACACCTCTATGGTCAATAACCAATAGTGGGACCTGGATGCCCATATTGGTTCCTACATATTCTACGAAGATCTTATCGGTCGAACCTCGATGTCAAGGATTCAGCTAATCCCGTATGCAGTTCCCTTTGTCTATCGGTATGTTACTTGCTCGATATTCGATTGTCGGTATCTCCATACCTAGTTCAATCTCGTTACCGGCAAGTCTCTTTACACGTTCTCACTACTGGAATCTGGGTCTTTGCCATCTGCCAGCTCTTTGCCGTCTGCCAGCTGATGGCAAAGAGGCTCTTTGCCATCTGTCTTCTCAAAGCAGACGGCAAAGAACCAGCTGATGGCAAACAGGGTCTTTGCCATCTGCGAGCTCTTTGCCGTCCGCCAGCAGACGGCAAAGAGTTCTTTGCCATCCGCCAGCAGACGGCAAAGTCCAAAGTGGACCCCACGGGGGTACTGCACTGGGTAGGTCACACGGGCCACTTCTTTGCCGTCTGCCAGCAGACGGCAAAGAGGTAAGAGGGGCCCACAGTTTCACGGCGGTGGCCGTCTAACGGTCATCCTCTTTGCCGTCTGCTGGCGGACGGCAAAGAATCCTCTTTGCCGTCTGTAATACAAGATCCCATGGCTAACCCATTAGTCACATTGCTTGCAAGCTTCTTGTGATGTTGTATTACCGAGTGGGCCCTGAGATACCTCTCGTCATACGGAGTGACAAATCCCAGTCTTGATCCATGCCAACTCAACAGACACCCTCGGAGATACATGTAGAGCACCTTTGTAGTCACCCTGTTATGTTGCAACGTTTGGTACACACAAGGTACTCCTCCGGTGTCAGTGAGTTGCATGATCTCATGGTCATAGGAACATATACTTTGACATGCAGAAAACGATAGCAATAAACTTGATACGATCATATGCTGCATTTATAGTTTGGGTCTTATCCATCACATCATTCTCTCAATGACGTGATCCCGTTATCAAATGACAACTCATGTCTATGACTAGGAAACCATAGCCATCTTTGATCAACGAGCTAGTCTAGTAGAGGCTTACTAGGGACATATTGTTGTCTATGTATCCACACATGTATTTGAGTTTCCAATCAATACAATTCTAGCATGGATAATAAACAATTATCATGAACAGGTAAATATGATAATAACTAATTTATTATTGCCTCTAGGGCATATTTCCAACACACTGTCACATGTGCATGTAGCTCAAATTTGATTTTTGCACATTATACCCCTGGAAAATCAATCAATGTACTAAAACGTCTTAATGATCTCTGGTTTTTTTTCAAAACTAAAACGTCCCTCCTTGGGTAGTTGCGGTGGATTCGCGGTGTGTGTGTGTGTGTGTGCGCGCGCGTCTGGGGGGCGGTGGCTGGCCGTACACTACGAGTCGTGAGCCATCATGTGGGTTGGCCGTTTTGTGAGGCAGGTGCCACATTAGAGTTGTGAATTCGTTATTTAAAACATTACACAACCCTTTCATACATACATGTTTTGGCCACATGCAGTCGGTGGTTGACCTACACGACACTCACTCGCGTGTGACGCTTTCTGTGGGCCCGCGAGGTCGTCGTCCAGCACCTTGACCAACAGCCGGGAGAGAGGTTAATTTGACCAGCAAGGTTAGAATCTTTTTTGTTTGTGTTATGGTGGGAGTATATAGTACGTGTCAAAGAGGTGGGAGGGGACTAGCATATATATACTACATACGCGTCCGTGAACACGTACACCTCACTCAGTGATGAGGACATCAATACCATTGTTACACCCATAGCCCCTGCTGCTATACATACTGGACCAATTACTAGAGCTCGCGCACGCCAATTAAATTATCAGGTACTTTCGTTTCTTGGTAATGATTCTAATGTTCATGAGAATATGATGCTGCCTAAATTGGATACATTTGTTTTGCTTACAAATGAAGGGCCTAGCTTGGACAAGAAAGAGGAACCTTGGAGCAAGTTCAAGCATGGAGATGATGGCATGCGCAAGGGGAACAAGAACGGAGTTACAAGTGATGATTTCAGGACTTTGAAGCCACCATAATGAGTGCAGGAATCCTTGGACGAAATATACAAGATGCCACTTCATAAATTTCGTCCAGAGGCTATTATAGGTGCTGCGTCACCTTATTATTGGGCCAGGCCCATGTAATTTCGAAATACTTGAGTATAGGCTGTTTTTAGAGTCCGTATGTGTGGGGAAACAAGAGATAGGGTTGGTTTCGGACCCCTCCTTCAAGGGCCACGAAATCCCCCCCTCTTCCTCCATATATACAGCCCTTAGGGCACCGTTTAGACTTTGGGTTTTGTTTAGATTAAAAGTTCGCCATAGCTGCAACTTTGCGTACTTCATTTGTGTTCAACGACCAGACAAAGGCGTCACAGAACCCCACCTTCATTAATAAAGCTTTCCTCTTATATTCGCAATATCCAGATTGCAATCTCAGTTTCTTGCTTGTTCTTCGTTTGCTCGCAGGAAACAGACCCTCGTGGTCAGGTTGATCGTGCTCCGGCGTGGTCAATAACCCCTTGGAAGTTGGTATAGCGATTGCTAAGGCGCGACGTCTCGCACGTTCCTAGTCGGATCGTCAAGGTTGACTCCCATAGAAAACGATAGCCACCATCTCATCGAAACATCGGGACACCTTCGCCTCTATCAAGTGGTATCAGATTTTCAGGTTGCTCGGTGAGATTTTACAGTTTTTCGTAGTTTAGATCAAGTCTGTTCATCATACCTACAGTCCACGAAAAAGCCAAAAAAAAATTAGGGTTAGTTCATCATATCCGAACCAATCTGAGCCTTTGCATGATATTTTTAGGGTTTTTGCTTTGTTGAATTTGCGGTTGCATCATCGTGTCTAGTTGCTGGTCTTAGCGTCTAGTCCTTTAGAGTTTCGAGTTCTGTCACAGTTTGTCATGCCGCCACCGCACCATCTTCATCGCTGCTGCCATATACCACCACCGCTGCCATATACCATCACCGCTGCCATATTCTACCACCATATATCCACCACCAATCCGAGTTCTTTTCATATTAGGTTTGTTTTTGAGACCCATCTATTTTCCGATTTGTGTTTCCTTGACTGAGTAGGTTTCGGAAAAAAAAAATTGGCAGTCAAAAATATTTAGGCCAAAAAAAATTTCGGCAGTCAAAATTTTTTGAGACCCCCGGGCAGTTTTTAGGCCAAAATTTCGGCAGCCAAAAATATTTTTTCCCTATCCTATTTTTAGGTCCCAGGGAGCATTTTGAGACACTCGCCATCATGGTGATTTTTTTGTCGCACTTTTTCGTCGTCGCTGCCCTGATTTCCAAAAAAAAATTTGTCAAAAAATTTTTTCGTGCCAATCCTGATAGTTTGACTTGGGAAGAGTTTTGAGACACTCGCCATTATAGTGATTTTTTGCAAAAAAAAAGGAGCGCCAAAAAAAAGAGGAGCGCAAAAAAAAAACCGAATTTTTTTTAGAGTGTGCTCTTCCCTTGTTTACGTGCCGCGCCATGATTTTGTTAGTGTTCTAGGCTCGCGTCTCTAGTACGGTCTAGCCTAGGACCAGCACAGTACCGTCGTTGAGCGTTTTTTCAACTTTGCATCTCTGAATTGATTATTGCTGACATTTTTGCTACCATATCATAAGCCTTCCCAGCTCCACATACATCTACGTCATGCGTTTGACACCACCTGGCAATTGCTCTGTCCAATCTTTGAGAGTTTTGACTACAACGATGGCCGATCACCACCTGCTGCTGGGTAAGAACTGGTAAGCATTTGAGATTCGCTTGACGGATTTGTGATACACCACCACCACCACTTCCTAGTAGTCTGTAGGATCATATTCTTGTGTGTTTCTATTGCTGCTAACCATGGCAGGATCACAAGCCGATGAGACTGATTGGGAGAACATGACGAACAAACAGCTACATGATAAATTTCAGCAAATGATGAGTGGACAGGTGCAAGATGTGCTAAACAGATTTGAAGAGGCCATGGAGAAGATAGATGGAATTGAGAAGACGTTCGAAACAAAGCTCGATAACAAGTTTAATGAATTGCTCGCGCGTCTTCCACAACCACCGCCGGCTGCACCTGTCGCACCTCTACAACAACAACAACGCCGCCTTCCAAATCAAGTGGGACGAGCACAGCGCGTTCCCCTTGAGCCTGGTCAAACTTCTGGTGCCGCTGCACCTACTGTTGATGCTTCTATGGCTCCTGCTGCCGCTGAGGAGGACGATTATGCGGGCGATTACGAGGATGAGGTTGATCAAAATCAGAACTACGTATCAGCACCAGGTCGTCCACATGCCAATAATCGCAATGGTGGGGCTGCATTACCAGCTCAGGTACGAGATCATGACCATCTTCCTAAACTGAAATTGAATATTCCACCATTTGAGGGTAGATATGTTCCTGATATATATCTTACTTGGGAGTTAGAAACTGAACAACGTTTTACATGTTTACAATATCCCGAGGAGAGACGTGTTGCTGCTGCTGTTTGTGCTTTTACTAGTTTTGCATGTGTATGGTGGTCTGAACATTGTAGATTATATCCTATTCCAGCTACTTGGGCTGCTTTGAAAACTGCTATGCGTACTCGTTGGGTTCCACCATATTATCAACGTGAATTACTTCAAAAATTGAAGCGCTTAAGACAAGGAAAAAATTCTGTAGAAGAATATTATCAGGAATTACAAACTGGCATGATTAGATGTGGTATTGTTGAGGAGAATGAAGCTATGCTTGCACGTTTCATGGGTGGATTAAATAGAGAGATTCAGACCATTCTAGAGTATAAGGAGTATAATAATATCACTCGTTTATTCCATCTTGCTTGTAAAGCTGAACGTGAAGTGCAGGATCGACAGGCATTGGCTCGAACTAATTTTTCTGCAGGTCGATCTTCATCATGGACACCGCGTGCCTCCTCTACTCCCACACGTCCTACTGCAGCACCACTGACTTCAGCCGCCAATTCCAACCGAGATACAAGAAAACAGGCACCACCACCACCATCTGCCAAGAGTACACCTTCTGGGCCTGCCCAGAGCTCTTCTTCATATATGGCATCAACAGGGCACACACATGATATTATTTGTTGTCGTTGTAAGGGAAGAGGTTATTATGCGAGAGAATTCCAATCTCCGCGTGTTATGATTGCTACTGAGGATGCTGGGTATGAGTCCGCTAGTGACTATGATGAGGAGACTTTGGCTCTTATTACAAGTGAAGAACACGGTGGAGATGATTCTGATCATGAGACGCAATACATGGCTCCTGAAGACGTTGACAGGTATGAATGTTTAGTTGCTCAACGTGTTTTGAGTATGCAGGTCACACAAGCTGAGCAAAATCAGAGGCATAATTTGTTTCATACAAAGGGAGTTGTGAAGGAACGTTCTGTTCGCGTCATCATAGATGGAGGGAGCTGCAACAACTTGGCTAGCATGGAGATGGTGGAGAAGCTATCTCTCACCACAAGACCACATCCACATCCTTACTATATCCAAGGGTTCAACAACAGTGGCAAGGTTAAGGTAAGACGTACTGTTCGTGTGCATTTTAGTATCTCTACATATGCTGATTATGTTGATTGTGATGTGGTACCCATGCAAGCATGTTCCTTATTACTTGGTAGACCATGGTAATTTGATAAAAATTATGCACACCATGGTAGAAACAATCAGTATACTCTTGTTCATAAGGATAAACATATTACTTTGCTTCCTATGATTCCTGATTCTATTTTGAAAGATGATATTAATAGAGCTAGTAAAGCAAAACAGGAGAAAAATAAGAGTGAACATCAGATTGTGGCAAAAGAATTTGAGCAACAAATGAAGCCTAATAATAAACCATCTAGTGTTGCTTCTGAAATTAAATTGAAAAATGCGTGTTTACTTGCCACCAAATCTGATATTGATGAGCTAGATTTAAGAAAATCTGTTTGCTATGCTTTTGTGTGCAAAGAGGCATTATTTTCATTCGAGGGCGTGCCTTCCACTTTGCCTCCTGCTGTCACTAACATTTTGCAGGAGTTCGCTGACGTCTTTCCACAAGACGTGCCACTAGGATTACCACCTATTCGCGGGATTGAGCATCAGATTGACTTAATTCCCGGTGCTTCGTTGCCAAATCGTGCGCCATACCGTACCAATCCAGAGGAGACGAAGGAGATTATGCGTCAATTACAGGAGCTTCTCGACAAAGGTTATATACGCGAATCTCTTAGTCCTTGTGCTGTTCCTATTATACTAGTGCCAAAAAAGGATGGTACGTTGCGTATGTGTGTTGATTGTAGAGGCATTAATAATATTACTATTCGTTATCATCATCCTATTCCTAGGCTAGATGATATGCTTGATGAATTGAGTGGCTCTACAATATTCTCCAAAGTTGATTTGCATAGTGGATACCATCAAATTCGTATGAAATTGGGAGATGAATGGAAAACAGCATTTAAAACTAAGTTCAGTTTATATGAGTGGTTAGTCATGCCTTTTGGGTTAACTAATGCACCTAGTACTTTCATGAGATTAATGAATGAAGTTTTACGTGCTTTCATTGGACGATTTGTGGTAGTTTACTTTGATGATATATTGATTTATAGCAGATCTTTGGAGGAACATTTGGAACATTTACGTGCTGTTTTTATTGCTCTACATGATGCACGTTTGTTTGGTAACCTTGGGAAGTGCACCTTTTGCACTGAACGAGTATCTTTTCTTGGCTATGTTGTTACTCCACAGGGAATTGAAGTTGATAAAGCCAAGATTGAAGCTATTGAGAGTTGGCCGCAGCCCAAAACGGTCACACAAGTGAGGAGTTTCCTTGGCCTCGCTGGTTTCTATAGGCGTTTTGTGAGAGATTTTAGCACCATTGCTGCACCTCTCAATGAGGTTACAAGGAAGGATGTGCCTTTTGTTTGGGGTACCGCACAGGAAGAAGACTTCACGGTATTGAAAGATAAGTTGACACATGCTCCTTTACTCCAACTTCCTGATTTTAGTAAGACTTTTGAGCTTGAATGTGATGCTAGTGGAATTGGATTAGGAGGTGTGTTATTACAAGATGGCAAACCTGTTGCATACTTTTCTGAAAAATTGAGTGGGCCTAGTCTGAACTATTCTACTTATGATAAAGAGTTATATGCTCTTGTTTGGACCTTAGAAACATGGCAACATTATTTATGGCCCAAAGAATTGTTATACATTCTGATCATGAATCTTTGAAACACATTAAAAGTCAAGCAAAACTGAACCGTAGACATGCTAAATGGGTTGAATTCATTGAGACTTTCCCTTATGTCATTAAACACAAGAAGGGTAAAGAAAATGTTATTGCTGATGCATTGTCTCATCGTTATACTATGCTTTCACAACTTGACTTTAAAATATTTGGTTTGGAGACCATCAAAGATCAATATGTGCATGATCCTGAATTTAAAGATGTATTGCAGAATTGTAAAGAAGGGAGAACATGGAATAAGTTCGTCGTTAACGATGGATTTGTGTTTCGTGCTAACAAGCTATGCATTCCAGCTAGCTCCGTTCATCTTTTGTTGTTGCAGGAGGCGCATGGAGGAGGATTAATGGGACACTTTGGCATAAAGAAGATGGAGGATGTACTTGCTACACATTTCTTTTGGCCAAAGATGAGACGGGATGTTGAGCGCTTTGTTGCTCACTGCACTACATGTCAAAAAGCTAAGTCACGACTCAATCCTCATGGTTTATATATGCCTTTGCCTGTACCTAGTGTTCCATGGGAGGATATATCTATGGACTTTGTTTTGGGTTTACCTCGAACAAAGAAGGGGAGGGATAGCATATTTGTTGTCGTGGATAGGTTCTCGAAAATGGCACACTTTATACCATGTCATAAAAGCGATGATGCTGCTAATGTTGCTGATTTGTTCTTTCGTGAAATTATTCGCTTGCATGGTGTGCCAAATACTATTGTTTCAGATCATGATACCAAATTTCTTAGCCACTTTTGGAGATGTTTATGGGCTAAGTTGGGGACTAAACTGCTTTTTAGTACTACTTGTCACCCCCAAACTGATGGACAAACTGAAGTAGTCAATAGAACTTTGTCTACTATGCTTAGGGCTGTTTTGAAGAATAACAAGAAAATGTGGGAAGAATGCTTGCCTCATATTGAATTTGCTTATAATCGTTCGTTGCATTCTACTACTAAGACGTGCCCTTTTGAAATTGTATATGGTTTCCTACCTCGTGCACCTATTGATTTGTTGCCTCTTCCATCTTCGGAGAAGGTTAATTTTGATGCTAAACAACGTGCTGAATTGATCTTAAAAATGCATGAGTTAACTAAGGAGAACATTGAGCGTATGAATGCTAAATATAAACTTGCTGGAGATAAGGGTAGAAAACATGTTGTGTTTGCACCTGGAGATCTTGTTTGGTTACATTTGCGTAAGGATAGATTTCCTGATTTGCGCAAATCAAAGCTAATGCCACGTGCTGATGGTCCTTTTAAGGTGTTAGAGAAAATAAATGATAACGCATATAAACTTGAGCTGCCTGCAGATTTTGGGGTTAGTCCCACTTTTAACATTGCAGATTTGAAGCCTTATTTGGGTGAGGAAGATGAGCTTCCGTCGATGATGACGACATCAATACCATTGTTACACCCACAGCCCCTGCTTCTATACATACTGGACCAATTACTAGAGCTCGCGCACGCCAATTAAAATATCAGGTACTTTCGTTTCTTGGTAATGATTCTAAAGTTCATGAGAATATGATGCTGCCTAAATTCGATACATTTGTTTTGCTTACAAATGAAGGGCCTAGCTTGGACAAGAAAGAGGAACCTTGGAGCAAGTTCAAGCATGGAGATGATGGCATGCACAAGGGGAACAAGAACGGAGTTACAAGTGATGATTTCAGGACTTTGAAGCCACCATAATGAGTGCAGGAAGCCTTGGACGAAATATACAAGATGTCACTTCATAAATTTCGTCCAGAGGCTATTATAGGTGCTGCGTCACCTTATTATTGGGCCAGGCCCATGTAATTTCGAAATACTTGAGTATAGGCTGTTTTTAGAGTCCGTATGTGTGGTGAAACAAGAGATAGGGTTGGTTTCGGACCCCTCCTTCAAGGGCCACGAAATCCCCTCCTCTTCCTCCATATATACAGCCCTTAGGGCACCGTTTAGACTTTGGGTTTTGTTTAGATTAAAAGTTCGCCATAGCTGCAACTTCGCGTACTTCGTTTGTGTTCAACGACCAGACCAAGACGTCACAGAACCCCACCTTGATCAATAAAGCTTTCATCTTATATTCGCAATATCCAGATTGCAAATCTTAGTTTCTTGCTTGTTCTTCGTTTGCTTGCAGGAGATAGACCCTCGTGGTCAGGTTGATTGTGCTCCGGCGTGGTCAATAACCTCTCGGAGTTGGTTTAGCGATTGCTAAGGCGCGACGTCCTCGCACGTTCGTAGTCGGATCGTCAAAGTCTACTCCACCAAAAACGATAGCTATCATCTCATCGAAAGATCGGGACACCCTCGCCTCTATTAATATGTGCATGATGCTGAATTTAAAGATGTATTGCAGAATTGTAAAGAAGGGAGAACATGGAACAAGTTCGTCGTTAACGATGGATTTGTGTTTCGTGCTAACAAGCTATGCATTCCAGCTAGCTCCGTTCGTCTTTTGTTGTTGCAGGAGGCGCATGGAGGAGGATTAATGGGACACTTTGGCGTAAAGAAGACGGAGGATGTACTTGCTACACATTTCTTTTGGCCAAAGATGAGACGGGATGTTGAGTGCTTTGTTGCTCGCTGCACTACATGTCAAAAAGCTAAGTCACGACTCAATCCTCATGGTTTATATATGCCGTTGCCTGTACCTAGTGTTCCATGGGAGGATATATCTATGGACTTTGTTTTGGGTTTACCTCGAACAAAGAAGGGGAGGGATAGCATATTTGTTGTCGTGGATAGGTTCTCGAAAATGGCACACTTTATACCATGTCATAAAAGCGATGATGCTGCTAATGTTGCTGATTTGTTCTTTCGTGAAATTATTCGCTTGCATGGTGTGCCAAATACTATTGTTTCAGATCGTGATACCAAATTTCTTAGCCACTTTTGGAGATGTTTGTGGGCTAAGTTGGGGACTAAACTGCTTTTTAGTACTACTTGTCACCCCCAAACTGATGGACAAACTGAAGTAGTCAATAGAACTTTGTCTACTATGCTTAGGGCTGTTTTGAAGAATAACAAGAAAATGTGGGAAGAATGCTTGCCTCATATTGAATTTGCTTATAATCGTTCGTTGCATTCTACTACTAAGATGTGCCCTTTTGAAATTGTATATGGTTTCCTACCTCGTGCCCCTATTGATTTGTTGCCTCTTCCATCTTCGGAGAAGGTTAATTTTGATGCTAAACAACGTGCTGAATTGATCTTAAAAATGCATGAGTTAACTAAGGAGAACATTGAGCGTATGAATGCTAAATATAAACTTGCTGGAGATAAGGGTAGAAAACATGTTGTGTTTGCACCTGGAGATCTTGTTTG
The DNA here is from genome assembly GCA_011799875.1 of Thinopyrum elongatum. Lineage (NCBI taxonomy): Eukaryota > Viridiplantae > Streptophyta > Magnoliopsida > Poales > Poaceae > Thinopyrum > Thinopyrum elongatum. Next base: position 252,329,251 of record CM022299.1, read on the forward strand.
GTTACATTTGCGTAAGGATAGATTTCCTGATTTGCGCAAATCAAAGCTAATGCCACGTGCTGATGGTCCTTTTAAGGTGTTAGAGAAAATAAATGATAATGCATATAAACTTGAGCTGCCTGCAGATTTTGGGGTTAGTCCCACTTTTAACATTGCAGATCTGAAGCCTTATTTGGGTGAGGAAGATGAGCTTCCGTCGAGGACGACTTCCTTTCAAGAAGGGGAGGATGATGAGGACATCAATACCATTGTTACACCCACAGCCCCTGCTTCTATACATACTGGACCAATTACTAGAGCTCGCGCACGTCAATTAAAATATCAGGTACTTTCGTTTCTTGGCAATGATTCTAAAGTTCATGAGAATATGATGCTGCCTAAATTGGATACATTTGTTTTGCTTACAAATGAAGGGCCTAGCTTGGACAAGAAAGAGGAACCTTGGAGCAAGTTCAAGCATGGAGATGATGGCATGCACAAGGGGAACAAGAACGGAGTTACAAGTGATGATTTCAGGACTTTGAAGCCACCATAATGAGTGCAGGAAGCCTTGGACGAAATATACAAGATGTCACTTCATAAATTTCGTCCAGAGGCTATTATAGGTGCTGCGTCACCTTATTATTGGGCCAGGCCCATGTAATTTCGAAATACTTGAGTATAGGCTGTTTTTAGAGTCCGTATGTGTGGGGAAACAAGAGATAGGGTTGGTTTCGGACCCCTCCTTCAAGGGCCACGAAATCCCCTCCTCTTCCTCCATATATACAGCCCTTAGGGCACCGTTTAGACTTTGGGTTTTGTTTAGATTAAAAGTTCGCTATAGCTGCAACTTCGCGTACTTCGTTTGTGTTCAACGACCAGACCAAGACGTCACAGAACCCCACCTTGATCAATAAAGCTTTCATCTTATATTCGCAATATCCAGATTGCAAATCTTAGTTTCTTGCTTGTTCTTCGTTTGCTTGCAGGAGATAGACCCTCGTGGTCAGGTTGATTGTGCTCCGGCGTGGTCAATAACCTCTCGGAGTTGGTTTAGCGATTGCTAAGGCGCGACGTCCTCGCACGTTCGTAGTCGGATCGTCAAAGTCTACTCCACCAAAAACGATAACTATCATCTCATCGAAAGATCGGGACACCCTCGCCTCTATCAAGTTGACACATGCTCCTTTACTCCAACTTCCTGATTTTAATAAGACTTTTGTGCTTGAATGTGATGCTAGTGGAATTGGATTAGGAGTTGTGTTATTACAAGATGGCAAACCTGTTGCTTACTTTTCTGAAAAATTGAGTGGGCCTAGTCTGAAGTATTCTACTTATGATAAAGAATTATATGCTCTTGTTCGGACCTTAGAAACATGGCAACATTATTTATGGCCCAAAGAATTTGTTATACATTCTGATCATGAATCTTTGAAACACATTAAAAGTCAAGCAAAACTGAACCGTAGACATGCCAAATGGGTCGAATTCATTGAGACTTTCCCTTATGTCATTAAACACAAGAAGGGTAAAGAAAATGTTATTGCTGATGCATTGTCTCGTCGTTATACTATGCTTTCACAACTTGACTTTAAAATATTTGGTTTGGAGACCATCAAAGATCAATATGTGCATGATCCTGAATTTAAAGATGTATTGCAGAATTGTAAAGAAGGGAGAACATGGAATAAGTTCGTCGTTAACGATGGATTTGTGTTTCGTGCTAACAAGCTATGCATTCCAGCTAGCTCCGTTCGTCTTTTGTTGTTGCAGGAGGTGCATGGAGGAGGATTAATGGGACACTTTGGCGTAAAGAAGACGGAGGATGTACTTGCTACACATTTCTTTTGGCCAAAGATGAGACGGGATGTTGAGCGCTTTGTTGCTCGCTGCACTACATGTCAAAAAGCTAAGTCACGACTCAATCCTCATGGTTTATATATGCCTTTGCCTGTACCTAGTGTTCCATGGGAGGATATATCTATGGACTTTGTTTTGGGTTTACCTCGAAAAAAGAAGGGGAGGGATAGCATATTTGTTGTCGTGGATAGGTTCTCAAAAATGGCACACTTTATACCATGTCATAAAAGCGATGATGCTGCTAATGTTGCTGATTTGTTCTTTCGTGAAATTATTCGCTTGCATGGTGTGCCAAATACTATTGTTTCAGATCGTGATACCAAATTTCTTAGCCACTTTTGGAGATGTTTATGGGCTAAGTTGGGGACTAAACTGCTTTTTAGTACTACTTGTCACCCCCAAACTGATGGACAAACTGAAGTAGTTAATAGAACTTTGTCTACTATGCTTAGGGCTGTTTTGAAGAATAACAAGAAAATGTGGGAAGAATGCTTGCCTCATATTGAATTTGCTTATAATCGTTCGTTGCATTCTACTACTAAGATGTGCCCTTTTGAAATTGTATATGGTTTCCTACCTCGTGCACCTATTGATTTGTTGCCTCTTCCATCTTCGGAGAAGGTTAATTTTGATGCTAAACAACATGCTGAATTGATCTTAAAAATGCATGAGTTAACTAAGGAGAACATTGAGCGTATGAATGCTAAATATAAACTTGCTGGAGATAAGGGTAGAAAACATGTTGTGTTTGCACCTGGAGATCTTGTTTGGTTACATTTGCGTAAGGATAGATTTCCTGATTTGCGCAAATCAAAGCTAATGCCACGTGCTGATGGTCCTTTTAAGGTGTTATAGAAAATAAATGATCATGCATATAAACTTGAGCTGCCTGTAGATTTTGGGGTTAGTCCCACTTTTAACATTGCAGATTTGAAGCCTTATTTGGGTGAGGAAGATGAGCTTCTGTCGAGGACGACTTCATTTCAAGAAGGGGAGGATGATGAGAACATCAATACCATTGTTACACCCACAGCCCCTGCTGCTATACATATTGGACCAATTACTAGAGCTCGCGCACGCCAATTAAATTATCAGGTACTTTCATTTCTTGGTAATGATTCTAATGTTCATGAGAATATGATGCTGCCTAAATTGGATACATTTGTTTTGCTTACAAATGAAGGGCCTAGCTTGGACAAGAAAGAGGAACCTTGGAGCAAGTTCAAGCATGGAGATGATGGCATGCGCAAGGGGAACAAGAACGGAGTTACAAGTGATGATTTCAGGACTTTGAAGCCACCATAATGAGTGCAGGAAGCCTTGGACGAAATATACAAGATGCCACTTCATAAATTTCGTCCAGAGGCTATTATAGGTGCTGCGTCACCTTATTATTGGGCCAGGCCCATGTAATTTCGAAATACTTGAGTATAGGCTGTTTTTAGAGTCCGTATGTGTGGGGAAACAAGAGATAGGGTTGGTTTCGGACCCCTCCTTCAAGGGCCACGAAATCCCCCCATCTTCCTCCATATATACAGCCCTTAGGGCACCGTTTAGACTTTGGGTTTTGTTTAGATTAAAAGTTCGCCATAGCTGCAACTTCGCGTGCTTCGTTTGTGTTCAACGACCAGACAAAGGCGTCACAGAACCCCACCTTCATTAATAAAGCTTTCCTCTTATATTCGCAATATCCAGATTGCAATCTCAGTTTCTTGCTTGTTCTTTGTTTGCTAGCAGGAAACAGACCCTCGTGGTCAGGTTGATCGTGCTCCGGCGTGGTCAATAACCCCTTGGAAGTTGGTATAGCGATTGCTAAGGCGCGATGTCTCGCACGTTCCTAGTCGGATCGTCAAGGTCGACTCCCACAGAAAACGATAGCCACCATCTCATCGAAACATCGGGACACCTTCGCCCCTATCACTCAGTGTCGGGACTTTTCGGTTTCCGAGGCACGTGCCACATCAAAGTTGTGCATTGGCTATTCAAACATCACACAACACCTCTTTGGGCCACATGCATGCAGGCGGTGGTTATCCTAGGACACTCACATGTGACGCTTCCATCTGTGGGCCCACGAGGTCAATATCGTCGATGCATGCATCAGTTTGACCTACATCGGGAGAGAGGTTAATGAATTTCGCCGTCAAGGAGGATTCTTTTTCGGTTGTATTACGGTAGGAGCATATAGTATGCGTCGAAGAGGGGGAAGGGGACCAGCATATGTAGTACGCTTCATAAACCTCACTCTGTGTGGGGAATTTACGATGTTCGAGGCATGTGCCACATCAAAGTTGTGCATTTTGGGTATTCAACATATGTTTGGCCCACATGCAAAGCGATGGTGGTTGTCCTCTCGCACCCACTCACGCAGTTATCAGCGATATCGATGATTTCCATCTGTGGGCCCGCTTGGTCTATCACTACTTTGCCTGACAATGAGTGAGGTTAATTTGACTTAGGAGAGGATTATTTTTTTGTTTGTATTACGGTATATAGGTCATGCTCTGGGATGACATGATACAGTTTGAGGGATTCATGCATGTGTATGCCTGAATCCCTCCCATCGAGTCGAAGTGGCTAGTACCACGACACATCATGAACCGATCTCGCTCTGTGTGGGGAATGTATGATTTTCGACGTACGCGCCACATCGATGCATGTTGTGAATGGTAATCAAACATGCATGCACACATCACCTCCATACATACATATGCATGTAGTGGTTGTCTTCGAATGGTACACTCCCTCGCATGGCTATCAGCGACATGCCTAAATATTCATGGGCCCGCTTGGACATCCATGATCACTTTGACCGACAACAAGATATATAGGTTACCATGGCGGATTCTTCCTTTGGTTCGTGTCATCGTAGTATGTCATGGTGAGATTCAGACCTAATTAAGTTTGAGCGCGTACTATGCATGCATGCATGCATGAATCCCCGTCATCGGCTCGAAGTGTGGTGTGACATACATATGCATCGTCAACTAACCCTCACTCCGTGTGGGGATTTCTGGTTCCAAAGCATGGTGCCACATTAAAGTTGTTCCATTGTGTATTCAAACATCAACACCTAGATACATATGTTTGGGCCACACGCAGGCAGTGGTTGTCTTCGGGGACTAGCTACTTGCGTGATTATTAGTGAGCTAGCCCATCTCTGGGGTCGCATGGACGGCCATCACTGTGACCAACAACAAGAGAGAGGCTGTACGACCAAGGTGGATTATTATTGGTCCGTTTTACGATACATCTTGGTGAGATGCCCTCTCCCACCTACTGAAACTGTGTGTGTGTGTGTGTGTGTGCATGCGTGTGTGTGTGTGTGTGATGGGGGCATGGGACTGCTACTTCGCACTTTGCTAGGTGAACCTCCGTGGGGGCGGGCATGCGTTCATAGCTTAGGATCCCGTCCTGCCGACACGAGGGGGGGCAAGCAATACCGTGCGCTTTGCGAGATATGTGCGACATCGAAATTGGATTTGGTATTTGAACATCAAACCACCCTTTTCATACATATATTTGGTCCACATGCAAGTGTGTTCGTGTTCTGGCCCTTTCGCGCATCATTTTCGCCAAATTTATGAACATTAGACAAGTCGGATGACGCAACAGACACGGTTCACTCACACTAACCGTGTGCCACGTCGGTGCCTCTGTCACGCACATCATCACAGTACATTGGGCTCCACGAGGCTTCCCCTCTCAAAAATATCTACCCGCCTGCAGGTTTTTTTTGTTTGATAACACAAGGTTCTTATGTTTCAACCGTGTGTCATGTTTGTTGTTCCCGCTCCCGCCTGCATCCCTCGAAAATATCTGCCCGGCTCGAGGGTTTTTCTATTTCATAACACACGGTTGTTATTTCCGGACCGTGTGCGATGCACCATCATCCAAATTTTCAATAGCCCCAGCATTTCACTCCCGCGTTTGACTCCCGCGTAGTAAAATTTTCAGTAGCCGTGTCATTTCCTCAAACACACCCCCTTCCACACTAGATATACTCCACACACCCCCAAAAGTTCCTCGGGCGCGCGCGCGCGCACACACACACCCCCCACCACAACCCCTTGCTCACTCAAAATCCTAGCAAGGTCGCCACCACAAGTCCTCCATTGTCAACATCTGCCGGTTTGCCTGTGCAGCTTACCCACCGATCTCCATACCCAAGCCGCCCTGAGTTACTTAGATGACGCCTGCCAAATGCCCCCTTTCCCATAGATCCCCATCCCCCAGTCCAGAGCGTCGCAACCTAAGCCTTGCTACCCTTCCCGTGGAGCTTGAGGAGCGACTGGCCCAAAAGAGGTGTATCGCGGCCTCTTCGCCCTACGTCGCCGAGGTGGCCGCCGAGGAAGCTGACGACCATTACTGGCCACAGGCACTCAATCAGCAGTCTAGAGTATGCGGGTATGTCGCAGACACCGGCTACGACATCAAGGTCGTCGACAGCAACGGCCTGACACGGGCTATGTCACAGGTTAAGTGGCCCACCCCCAACCCCTCGGGTTCAACCCCCGTCGATCTCATCCATGGCCCCGCCGCTGATCTCCTCTAGCTCACTGTCAAGAATTTGCCATGCTACATCGTCATCGAGCCCCTTTTGTCATTTCCGAAGGACACATTCTGGGACGCTGGCTTGGGATTCACAGCTTCCAAGTCAAACCTCATCGACGGCGACCACGAGGAGGGCACCCTCTCCGGCTCTTCCAAGGGGAAAGAGCCCATATGCTCTTCCAAGGGGAAGGAGCCCGTCTACGACATCAGGGAGGGCACCCTACAGCCGTGCTCTTCCAAGGGGAAGGAGCCCATCTGTGACAACATGGAGCGCACCCAGGGTCCGTGCTCTTCCCACGAGAATGAGCCCATCTGTGACAAGTGAGGAAACCCATGATTTGTTTTGCCGTGCCTCTTCACAGGGGGGAACCCATGATTTGTTTTGTCAAGTCCCTTTTGTAGTGTAGTGAGAATATGTCCAGTTTTAATTGCTATATTTGGTTGTTTGTAGTATGCCTTGTTTATTTGAGTTGTTCACAATGTGATGCTCTATATGTGCAACTATTTACTGTGCAGTACATTTTCATCAATACCAGTTTTAAACATACCGATAGGAATGCATATATTTGCTTGCTGTTAAGCCTGTTACAGCTAGCATATGCCTCTTTTAAAGTTTTCTGGTTGTTCGATCGTTTGTAGTTAGCATATGTCCAGTTTCAAATGCTATCTTTGGTTGTTCGTAGTATGCCTTGTTTATTCCAGTTACTCACAACATGATGTTCTATATGTGCAAGCACTATTCAAGAATTCACCCGATTAATCAGTTAATAGACCAGTTAATCGCTACTCATAGCATGGCTGAATCAAATAACACCTATTCATCGCGTTAACTTGTCAGGCCGATTAATTGGCCAGTTAGATCGATTAATCAGTTGTCATGCCGATTAATCCCTACTTGCCCATTAACGGGTGGGCAAACAAAGCCCAAATTTTAGGCCCGTAAGCCCTTCCAGCTCCATCCCGCTCCTTAATAGCTAGGATTAATAAGTTTACCTCCTCTCTGTACTTTTCATATGTGTATGGCAGCATGTTTTTGTATACTACATAGCTGGGAGCATGAGAATATGGTATAATACATAAAAAAATCTTGATATATGTTGGCAAGTTTCTATTCAATCTACCAATTAATTAATGGTCGACCGATTAATCAGTTAATAGGCTGATTCACCGATTAATCACTACTCCTAAACCGAACGAGCAGCTACGAGTTAACGATTTCTTGAACATTGTGTGCAAGTATGAACTGTGCAGTTCAATTTCATCAATAGCAGTTTCAACAAACCACTATGAATGACTACATTTGGTTGTTGCATGTTGTAGTTAGCACGCCTTTCCATTTTTATTTAACAATAACTAGTGTACTTAGACCGGCACAATACCAGTTTGAATGACTATGTTTGCTTGTTGTTAAATGTTAGGCCTGTTGCAGTTAACACACCTTACCACTTGTTTTGCTTAACTAGCGTGCTTAAACCTGCACACTGAAGCTATCTTCTGGAGATTATTTTGTCTACCATGGATATATTTGGTTGATGTTAAGCCTGTTGTGCTTAACATGCCTCTCGATGTACTTACATAGGACAATTTTGGGAACGGTTGTTGTTTTCCATCGAGGTTAGTTTCATCCCATGGCTTATATATACTCACTGTTCAGGATATTGGTAGCTGGTACCACTAGTAAGGTACACGTGCATTGCACGCATGAGATTTGGCAACCAAATTATGAATAAATACCACACTATAGCATGTAAGCTTTGAGTCATATATGCATGACGTAGATGTTCGTTTAATTCTTATAGTTCATCTCATTCAAAATCAATTAGTTTATAAAAAAGTTAATCTATTTTAAGATTCATGGAATTGTGTGTTGTAAAGCATAAAGTAAAAACAAATAATGGCAATTCATCTAGAAAAAAAGTTTGGGCAATTATGATACAGAAGATTCTAGAACAAAGGAGAACTGCTTGTGTTTTGAGATTTGTGCATTATGCTTAAGTTCAACCATGGAGTCTTCTAGATTGTACATGTGGCAAAATCTGGTGGAATGTAGATGATATCCAATGGCCAGTAGTGCTCGGATTTGCCATCTCTGCACCATTGGATTGGCTTCATCCAGTGACCATCTTTCAAAGTTTTTCGCGCACTATATAGGGCTATAGATATAGATATAGGCCGGGGGCTGATAAGGGACTAATCGGTGAATCGGACTTTTACATAGGCTACATAGCAACAAGGAAGAGTGTTATCTTAATGTTCTGATGATGTCTAGATATACGTAGAAGAGCAGCAGGAACAACAACGACACAGCAGCAGCAGTTAATCAGCCCATAATTTGTAAAAATTCAATAAACTCCCTCCGGCCCATAATATAAGATGTTAACTCATCTAATATGTGAGTATATTGGATGTTATAATATATTATATAATGGGATGGAGGGAGTGTTGTACTACATCATTGTGCAATTGCTGTTTAGCTTCTAATATTAACTTGCTGCATTTAGGTACATATGTCATTGGTAAAGATCTGCGCTTCGACCCTTTCTGCGTATGGGGCAATGACATATTGATGAACCAGCATCAAGTGAGGAAGCTGATGAAGATTGTTTGTAAAATGGGTCAAAAGATGGCATTTAAACTATTTGTTTACACTTTATCCAAGACAACAGCGAACTGCAGGATGGTAAGTAAGAACTCTGCAGCCATCTTTTTACTGCCCATAATGAGTTGTGTTAGATGACAATGTCTGAATCTTTTTCCTTTGAAGTGGTTCCCAAAGCAGTTTACTCAAGATTACCTCTGAAACTACATGATTGGTGGGCATGCAAAGGTTAAAGTATTTCTACCAGAACATGATGATTATCTAGATGTTTTAATGAAGATAGTGAAGGATGGGCGGTCGGCCATCACAAGGCATTGGACTAGAGTCGTGCGTGCCTTCTGCATGGAGGAGGGCACAATATGGGCATTCTGCTTCACCTTTTTCAGCAACCAGAATGTATTTCGCCTCTTTCTTTACCGTCTTTAATAGTACAAGTATACAACTATGGTTCATCATTCTTTATTTGGTGCTTATGTAATTCTTGAACATATGTACCTGTGAATCGAATAATGCATTGGTTGTTTGAACCTCATGGATATGAATAAAGTTATAGCATACTTTCAAATTCAAATCCGATACAATTTGAAATAGCAACAATTAAATTAAGGTGAAATTACGCTCTGCAGGTCGTTACGGCACACGCGGTCGGTAAAACACAAACGTTTGTGATATACACCATAATCCGACACGGTTCACAGAGAGGAAACATGTGCGAGAATGCACACAGATGCCGTTTGCAAACCGTGTGTGATTTCAGATAATATCACAAACGGTGCGGGGAAACTAAATGTTGGTGATAGTTGCCTTATCGTACACGATTCAGAACCATGAATTGTTTCTGATGTGGTACGCATCGTAAATGCTGCACCACAGAATAGTGTGTGCGATAGTTATCATGTACGGCAATGTTACGACGGTCCGAGGTTTCGTAATCCTATCCGACACTCGTACGATGATAAGCTAATCTTCTTAATTAGTTATCACATACGGTTCAGGAAAAGTGAATATGTGTGATTGTCTGCTTATCATACAAGTTCTATAATCGTGAACCGTTTGTGATGGGCCGCGCATCGTAAACGTAGCACCATAGAATACCGACTGCGATGGCAATGCGAGCACAAACGAGTAGCAAGGATCAAGCGTTTGGGATATTCGAGACATGAGAAATAGTTTTATAGGTACAACTGTATGCATCAAGGCTCCCTATCCCCGATGGTTTCTGGGTCGTGTGGGAAGGACCCCCGTATCGCAGTCACTCACTTGGCGACGGTTCCAAACGCCATCGCAGAAAGGGTTTAAAAACCGTTTGTATAGCACCTCGTTGTACCAGTGTTAGCAGGTGGCATTAGCTTTGATTTGCGCAAATCAGGAAACCTATCCTTACGTAAATGTAACCAAACAAGATCTCCAGGTGCAAAGACAACACATTTTCTACCCTTATCTCCATCAAGTTTATATTTAGCATTCATACGCTCAATGGTCTCCTTAGTTAACTCATGCATTTTTAAGATCAATTCAACACATTGTTTAGCATCAAAATTAACCTTCTCCGAAGATGGAAGAGGAAAAAATCAATGGGTGCACGAGGTAGGAAACCATACACAACTTCAAAAGGACACATCTTAGTAGTAGAATGCAGCAAACGATTATAAGCAAATTCAATATGAGGCAAGCATTCTTCCCACATTTTATGGTTATTCTTCAAAATAGATCTAAGCATAGTAGACAAAGTTCTATTGACTACTTCAGTTTGTCCATCAGTTTGGGGATGACAAGTAGTACTAAAAAGCAGTTTAGTCCCCAACTTAGGCCATAAACATCTCCAGAAGTGGCTCAGAAATTTAGTATCACGATTTGAAACTATAGTATTTGGCACACCATGCAAGCGAATAATTTCATGGTATGAAGAAAAAATTAGCAACATTAGCAGCATCATCGCTTTTATGACATGATATGAAGTATGCCATTTAAAAAAATCTATCCACGACAACAAATGTGCTACCCTCCACTTCTTTGTTCGAGGTAATCCTAAAACAAAATCCATAGATATATCCTCCCATGAAACACTAGGTACAGGCAAAGGCATATATAAACCATGACGATTGAGTCTGGGCCTAGGCATTCGGTTCCCCCGAACCGATCGGTTCGGTGCTTCGGGTTTTAAAGAATTTCGGTTTGTAGATTTGGCTAACCGACCGGTGTCCAATAAAAATGCTAACCGAGAGATCGGTGCACCGATGCTTCGGTTCAGGTCTTAGTTAACACCGAACAACTGACAAAAATGAAACTGAGCAGGCAACGAAGAACCAGAAATTATGAGAACGGCAGAGATCAATTGTGGCAAAGACATTAATTACGAGTTGTAGTCCATTAGCCACGTCCACCACCTCATCCCTCGCTGCTCTCCACCCCTCCACAGCTACACTCGTAAATGAGATCCTCAGATCCGTGCGCCTACCAGCTCTCCTCTCTCTCTACCATCATGTACCAAGATTTGCAACTTTGATCTGGGCTCGGCAGGTGGAAGAGATGGTCGCCGCCTCGCCGGGTATCTTCTGTCTACAGGAACAGCAGCACTACCATCGTCACTCGGGGATGGATAGGGGCCGAGAAGCAGGGCTGAGAGGTGGAAGTGGAGCGTCACCCCTAGTCGCGGGGATGGATAGAAGTTAAAGGTAGGGGGCGGCTATCGAGAGACTAGCGAGCGGCGGCTAGGGTGCGGTCGTGCGTCCAGGATTAAGACAATGATTTCACCACTTTATCCAGGTTGAGTAGTTGGGCTATGGGCCATGGGCTACGTATATTTCTCGAGAGTTGACCATTGGTTCGGTACTTCGGTGTGTTCGGTTACTCGATGCATACATCCGAATTGACCAAACAAAGTTCGGTTTTTCAGATTGGCTGACCGAATTTATGACAAAAGGATTCGATTTTGGTGCGTTCGGGTTCGGTCCCGGTTAGTTCGGGTCGGTACTTCGGTCATCGGTTTATATGCCCATCCCTAATTGAGTCATGACTTATCTTTTTGACATGTAGTGCAGCGAGCAAAAAAACGTTTAACATCCCGTCTCATCTTTGGCCAAAAGAAATGTGTAGCAAGTTTGTCCTCCATCTTCTTCACGCCAAAGTGTCCCGTTAATCCTCCTCCATGCGCCTCCTGTAACAACAAAAGACGAACGGTGCTAGCTGGAATGCATAGCTTGTTAGCACGAAATACAAATCCATCATTAATGACGAACTCGTTCCATGTTCTCCCTTCTTTACAATTCTGCAGCACATCTTTAAATTCAGCATCATGCACATATTGATCTTTGATGGTCTCCAAACCAAACATTTTCAAGCCAAGTTGTGAAAGCATAGTATAACAATGAGACAATGCATCAGCAATAATATTTTCTTTGCCCTTCTTGTGTTTGATGACATAAGGGAAAGTCTCAATGAATTCAACCCATTTAACATGTCTAAGGTTCAGTTTTGCTTGACTTTTAATGTGCTTCAAAGATTCCTGATCAAAATGTATAACAAATTCTTTGGGCCATAAATAATGTTGCCATGTTTGCAAAGTCCGAACAAGAGCATATAATTCCTTGTCATAAGTAGAATAATTCAGACTAGGCCCACTCAATTTTTAGAAAAGTATGCAACATGTTCACCATCTTGTAATAACACACCTCCTAATCCAATTTCACTAGCTTCACATTCACGCTCAAAAGTGATGTAGGGTAGAACCCTAGGGCCCGATCTTTCACGATTGGAGGGATCCTACGAAGAACACGAGGGGAAAACGAGGGAAATCACTCAAACCAACAAGATTCGATTACACATGTGCTAGATCCTCGAAACACAAAGAGATACACGATCCATGATCAACAAGGGACGATACAAACGGTAACTAGTTCTTCTCCGTGAGGAGGTCTTGAGGTCTTCCCGTTAGGGGTCTTGAATCCGCTTGGGGGATCTTCTCCGTAGAGGTCGCGAACTCCATTGGAGAAGTAACCAAGTGGATGAGCAAAGCTCTATCTCTAAATTGAGCTAATCCTTTGCTAACCCTAGAAAGAGGGGGGAGGAGTATATATAGTCTAAGGGGGCGAAAGGGTACATGGGCCTCGGCCCAATACGCTGTGCACAGACACGCGTCGGTCGTCCGGACGCTGTCGGACGTCCGGTGGCTCGTGAGGGTCCGGACGTCCGGTAGCGGTCGGACGCCCGACGTTTCGGCTCGGGTCTGGTGGCGTTGGATTTCCGGAGTCGTTCGGTCGTCCGGTCGTCGGTCTTCCGAAGGCTTCGGACTTCCACTAATTTCCCTTCTGTTGTGTGACACCGGATGTCCGGAGGGGCTCGGTCGTCCGGTCGCTGGGGTGTGTCGGACGTCCAGTCCGCGTCGGTCGTCTGGCCGCTGTAGCGTATGCAGGCTGGGACTTGTCTGGCGGGCTGGCGCTTCCAGGCGTCGGACGTCCGGTCCAGACCGGTCATCCGGTGGCTGTAGACTTTTGGCAGCTCTTCTTCTTGTTCCTTGTACTTGGTGTCCTCGCCGTCTTGTCCGATGGGTGTAGCTGCTCCATGGCCTTCCCCCAAGTACCTGATCACGCATAGGGTCTCCGCTTGAGGTAGTAGCCATGTCTCGTATGTAGAAAGTGGTAGTTCGGAGAGGAGCAAGTTCACCTTATCTTTGATAGCCTTTGCTCGAGCCCTTGTCATTGGTCCAAGTGGTGTCGTGGGAGATGTAGGTAGGTCCATGGGGATGACCTTGGGATGCTCCGCATTAAAAAGTCTTATTAAAATCAAGAAGTTAGAGTAATGGAGCATGTGTCAACTTATCTTTCAATACCGTGAAGGCTTCTTGCTGTGCGGTACCCCAAACAAAAGGCACATCCTTCTTTGTAATCTCATTGAGAGGTGCAGCAATGGTGCTGAAATCTCTCACAAAACGCCTATAGAAACCAGTGAGTCCAAGAATACTCCTCACTTGTGTGACCGTTTTAGGCTGCGGCCAACTCTCAATAGCTTCAATCTTGGCTTTATCAACTTCAATTCCCTGTGGAGTAACAATGATGAGGACATCAATACCATTGTTACACCCACAACCCCTACTGCTACATATACTGGACCAATTACTAGAGCTCGTGCACGCCAATTAAATTATCAGGTACTTTCGTTTCTTGGTAATGATTCTAATGTTCATGAGAATATGTTGCTACCTAAATTGGATACATTTGTTCTACTTACAAATGAAGGGCCTAGCATGGACAAGAGGGATGAACACTGAAGCAAGATCAAGCATGGAGATGATGGCAAGCGCAAGGGGAACAAAACTGGAGTTTCAAGTGATGATTTCGGGACTTTGAAGCCACCATAAGGAGTGTATGAAGGCTTGGACGAAATATACAAGATGCCACTTCCTAAATTTGGTCAAGAGGCTATTATAGGTGCTGCGTCGCCTTATTTTTGGGCCAGGCCCATATAATTTTGAAATACTTGAGTATAGGCTGTTTTTAGATTCCGTATGTGTGGGGAAACAAGAGATAGGGTTGGTTTCGGACCCTCCTTCAAGGGGTCACGAAATTCCCCCCTCTTCCTCCATATATACAGCCCTTAGGGTGTCGTTTAGACTTTGGGTTTGGTTTAGATTAAATGTTCACCATAGCTGCAACTTCGTGTACTACGTTTGTGTTCAACGACCAGACTAAGACGTCACAGAACCCCACCTTCATTAATAAAGCTTTCCTCTCATATTTGCAATATCCAGATTGCAATTTCAGTTTCATGCTTGTTCTTCGTTTGTGTGCAGGAAACAGACCCCCGTGGTCAGGTTGATCGTGCTCCGGCGTGGTCAATAACCTCTCGGAGTTGGTTTAGCGATTGCTAAGTGTCGGTACAACACACCCTAGGTCTGTTGCCCAGACGGTGCATAGGCCTGAAAGAGCAAGGTTGCAACATTCAAAGCAGTATCAATTTTGACTAGGTAGCTCTTTGAGAAATCAAAGGGCAGATCAAGAAGACCAAGACAAGCTAAATGAGCAAGACAACACTAAGGGAAAGCCTCCCTTGCTGGGCAGGCGAGCCTGGCGAGGTCGAGGTGGCCTCGAAGGCAAGCCTCAAGACCGTCCCGGCAGGCCTGCCGGGTACGACGAAGGCAAACTACCCCACTAAGGGTACACCGCTCCACCTCGCTGCAACGCAAGTCATCGATCGGTGCAGTGTCAAGCCCCCAAGTGACTAAGTGGCTGTTATTTGGCACATGGCAGCCACTTCCTATGGAAATCACCTCCAAATGAGACCCGTCCAGAGACGTGTCAAGCAGACAGACGAAAAGGTGGCCGAACAACCCGGCAAGGCTTGCCGGGCATGCCACGATGTGACACTAAGTGGCGCATTTAATGCGCTCTGCTCTGTCTACAGAGTTAGGTATGATAGCACTGTTCGCTGTCTAATCAGTGCACAATGACTGATTTGCCACTGTGATGACTCCTTGATCTATAAAAGGAGGGCCATGACAACCATAGAAAGGATTCAGACCCCTGTACTTTCGTACGCGCGTAGCTGCTCTCGTCCCGAGGCAACCCTACTGAGCTAGAGCGTTGCATTTCCACCACAACCCACCATCAATCCACCAAAGCAGGAGTAGGGTTTTACGCCTCGCGGTGGCCCGAACCTGGGTAAAACTGCCCGTGTGAACTCTGCCGTGCTGTGCTACATTCTCCACTCTTTGTGCAATGTGCTCATCCCCCCTGCCGAACCACAACGGGCTGATGGCCCCATAGGTGGTCGTGGTTTCCCATGACTTCTTTGGCGCGCCAGGTAGGGGGGCAGTGCTTGCGCGAACCCGAGAAGCGTACACAGTGCGTCATCATCTTCATCATCTTCTTCATCGATGACTTCATCGTCCATGGCGCCCAAGAAGAATGCCCTGTCGCATGTGGCCGCCGACTCCGCGGGGGCTCCGGGGACGCACGGAGACATGGACGCTGCGGGAGACGTGGTCGGCGCAAGCGGCGTTGTCACCACCTCCCCTACGGCCAAAACAAGGGCCGAAGGCACCAGAGAAGGACAGCACCAACAGCATCCCAGCGGCCATGCTCCACGAGGTAAGGATGGAGAAACCATTCCGTCTGCGCCTCTCCGCCCGGCTGAATGGCACAGCCGCAGCGGTGGCACTCGCTCTGGGGCGAATCGCAACTCTTCGGCCGCTCCCGCTACAGGTGCGGCCGCAGGGCATGCGCCACCCCCGGAACGGTCTGACATGGCCGATGCACCAAACGGAGCCGCTGGCCCTCAAGCGCCTCCACCTCGTCACCACACCACCCTGGCGACGGGCTCACGACGATGAGGACTCGGCGCGACTATTTCCGGCACCGTAAGGAGCCATGCGACCATACGGTCTACGTCGTCATTCATGCCAAGCACCGCTTCGGAGGCCATTGCGCGGGCCCAGCTGCTATTGAGATTTCCGCCAGCAGCCGATCAAATGGATGAGTGGAGAGCCTCCATTCAAAGCCTGATTGGTTTCGCCGAGGCGGGAGGATCACAACGAGCTGGCCCACCACGGCCTCACCAGGCGATGACAATGGCCCGTGCTGCTGGCCGTACCGAAGGGGCCACCCCCACGGTGTAGTCCCCTCCACGGCAGCCTGCGCAGGGGCCACAGCTGGAGCCAAGTGATTAAGAACCCGATGACATCTCGATGGCTTTGTCCGACCCTCGAGCGCGTCAAGACCAACGACGAGTCCTGGAGGACAGGCAAAGGGAAGGCACGCGCGTCATCATCGAGCGACGCTGCGACACCCACCGCCAGTCCAATAGGCACAATGGCCCTAATGTCGACGAGCCCACTCTAGGTGAAGGTGGTTACCTACCTTTCGAGGTTGGGTGCCCCGCATTCACTCGTGAGTTGCGACAAGTCCGTTGGCCATCTACCCGCACGTTCAAGCCAGAAATACGAGAGAAGTACGACGGGAAACTAAACCCGGCTGAGTTCTTGAGCTTCTACACCATCGCTGTTCAAACTGCCGGGGGAAGAGACGAAAAGGTGTTCGCCAACTACTTCCCTTTGCCACTCAAGCCAAATGTGAGGTCTTGGCTAATGCACCTGCCGGAGAACTCCATTTCGACCTGGGCTGACCTGTGCCATGAGTTTGTTGGCGCCTTCACGGGCGGCCATCAAGAACCAGGGCGGCCCAGTGACTTGCCGCTCCTCTCACAGAAGGAAGGAGAGACCCTGCGGAAGTACATGCAAAGGTTCAGCCGAGTGCACAGGAACATTCCAGACATCCACCCGGCAGCTGCGATAGCTGCGTTCCAGTCCAACATGCGCAATCGTCGGATACGTTCCAAGATGATCGTTCGACTGCCCAAGACTGTGAAGGAGCTTTATACTCTAGTGGACAAGTGTGCTTGGATAGAGGAGGGGAGGCGGCGCCCCGGTGAAGATGATGGCGTGGACATCAACTCAAAGGATGACGACGAGGCCACCAGTCAGAAGAAGAAGAACAAGAAGCGCAACAAAAGGCGCAAGGATAAAGCGGTGATGACTGTTGAGGGATCGGGCGCACCTAGTACCGGCAAGAAGGCCAAGACCGAAGTTCCCGGCAAGGAGGTTGCTGTGTGCACTGATTGCCGGGAAGCTGCAGTTGCCGAGAAGGCTGGGAAAGGTGATGGTCCGTACTGCAAGATCCATCGGACCAAGGGCCACGATCTCCAGGAGTGTCATCAGGTCGAGCAACTCGTTAAGAAGCAGAGGGCTGAGTACGAGAAGTGGGACAAGGAGAAAGGTCAAGATGGCGCTGGCGGCAAGGGCCGAGGCGGCAGAGCAAGCCAACCGGCAAAGCACCTCAGAATCAAGGGAAACCCACCAGAGGCTGTAAGAAGGAGGATTGCAATGATGAGAGTGACGGAGGAGATGAAGAGGAAACCAGTGAGCAAGAGTTCCAGAAAGCCACTGACGCCCTGTGCATTGACGGAGGTGCATCTCTGCACTCCTCTCACCACCAACTTAAACAGTGGGTGCATGAAGTCAATGCCGTGGAGCCAGTGGCACATTCTCAGAAGCCGCTCAAGTGGTCCCGCATACCCATCATCTTTAACAAAGAGGATCACCCTGACCGCACCACTGCGGTAGGGTGCTTGCCGTTGTTGGTCTCACCAACAATCCGCAAACTCAAGGTCACAAAGATGTTAGTTGACGTCGGGCCCGGGTTGAATCTGATTTCTCCAATGGTCATCAGCAAACTTCAGATTGCAGAGGAAGAGCTCAAGGTTACTGGCATGTTTCAAGGGGTCAACCCCGATAGGAGTCGTCCTAAGGGGAAGATCACACTGCCGGTGACGTTCGGGGGGGGGGGGGAGTTAAACTACCGGACTGAGAAGATCATTTTTGATGTGGTTGACCTCCCACTGCCGTACAATGGAATCCTTGGTCGCCCAGCCCTGGCCAAATTCATGGCGGCATCCCACTATGCCTACAACACCTTGAAGATGCCAGGGCCGATAGGCGTCATTTCCATTCCGTCAGATAAGAAGGATGCAATCATTTGTGTGGACAAGATGTACCGGGAAGCAGTCGCGGCAGAGGCCGCGGAAGCTAGTGTTCCCGCCAGGGAAAACAACAAGAAGAAGAGAGATAGCAAGGATGCCTACAAGTAATCTGGGAAACGTGCCTCTTTGGAGTGCGTTGCGCCCGTTGATGACTTGTCGGAGAGCTCCAATAGCAAGAGATCCAAGGCTGTTGCCCTACTGTGAAAAAGGTCCCGGCAGGGCTGGCTGGCGCTGATGGTACCTTCACTATCAGTGCAACCCTTGATGACAAATAGGAAAGCGTGCTCATTTCCTTCCTGCGGGCGAATATCGATGTGTTTGCTTGGCAACCATCTGATATCCCCGGTGTTCCCAGGGAGGTAATCGAGCACCACCTTGCTGTCTGCCCACATGCCAGACCCGTCATGCAGAAGGTCCGGAAGCAAGCTTTGGAGTGGCAGCAGTTCATTACCGAAGAGATCAAGAAACTTGAGGCAGCTGGTCTGGTCAGAGGAGTACTGCATCCAACGTGGTTAGCAAATCCTGTGGTGGTGCGCAAGGCTAATGGAAAATGGAGGCTTTGCATAGATTTTATGGATCTGAACAAGGCATGTCTGAAGGACCCGTTTCCCTTGCCGCGCATCGACCAGATTATGGATTCCACCTCCGGGTGTGAGTTGCTCTCTTTTCTGGATGCATACCCTGGATACCACCAGATCTTCATGTCCAAGGAAGATGAGGAGAAGACCGCGTTCATAACCCCATGTGGCACGTAGTGCTTCGTACGGATGCCCTTCGGGTTAAAGAGCACCGGATCCACTTTTGCAAGAGCAGTACAGATTGGCTTTGAGCCCCAGCTGCACAGAAATGTTGAAGCTTACATGGATGATATTGTGGTCAAGACCAAGGATAGATCAACCCTCATCCAGGATTTGGAAGAAACCTTTGCTAATCTGTGTAAGATCAACTTGAAGCTAAACCCAAAGAAGTGTGTGTTTGGCGTTCCATTCGGCAGGCTACTTGGCTTCTTTGTGTCCCACCGGGGGATAGAGGCCAACCCTGACAAGATCAAGGCTATCAAGCAGATTCAAGCACCCAAGACAGTTAAGGACGTGAGGCGTTTGATAGGATGTGTTGTCGCGCTTAGCAGGTTCATTTCCAAGTCTGCCGAGCGCGCTTTGCCGTTCTCCAAAATCTTGAAGAAGGCAGGGCCCATGGAGTGGACCCCGGAGGCAGACGCTCCCAAACCACATGAGCCGTTGCTGCTATACTTAGCGGCAACCAATCAAGTGGTTAGTGCAGCACTGGTGGCACAGCGGGAAGTAGACGAAGCGGCAACCACCGTCGTCCCCTCTCGAGAAGAAAGTCAACCCATCTCGGCAAGACCAGAGTCAGTCCAAAGCTAGGAAAGGCAAAGCAGCGGAAGCAGTTCTATGGTCGCGGCAAGGAAGAAAGTGGTGCAGCGCCCAGTGTACTTCGTCAGCTCCCTGTTGTAGGGGGCTAGATCAAGGTACTCTGGCGTGGAAAAGTTGATTTTCAGCCTCATCATGGCCTCAAGGAAACTACGCCACTATTTCCAAGCCCACGAGATCACGGTTGTCACCCGCTTGCCCTTGCAACGCATACTCCAAAACCCTAAGGCCACCAGCAGGATTGTGGAATGGGCTTTGGAGTTGTCCAGCTTTGGTTTGAAGTTTGAAAGCACATCATCCATTCAGAGTAGAGCACTAGTGGAGTTCATTGCAGAGTGGACGCCAACCCCTGATGAAGATGTATTGGAGACAGTTATCCCCGGTAAGGAGGCGCCCCAAGAATGGATTATGTATGTCGATGGTGCCTTCTCCCTACAAGGTGCAGGAGCTGGCGTGCTTCTCGTTGCCCCCACTGGGGAACACCTGAAGTACGTCGTTCAGATGCATTTTCCCCGGGAGGAGGCTACCAACAATACTGCAGAGTATGAAGGGCTCCTTGCCGGGCTCAGGATTGCAACAGAACTGGGAATCGAGAAGCTGATCATCCGCAGAGATTCACAACTTGTGGTGAGACAAGTGAACAAGGATTACCAAACTCCATTGATGGAGGCATACATCGAGGAAGTGAGAAAGTTGGAGGAGCGTTTTGACGGATTGCAAATAGAGCACGTGCCACGTGCGGAAAACATCATTGCTGATCATCTGTCCAAGTGCACTGCACAAAAACTCCCTATGGAACCAGGAACTTTTGTTCTCCATCTAACTCAGCCCTTTGTATCCCCAGCAACAATGGCCAGAAAGAGGAGGAAACTGGACTCCAGCAAGCTTCTCCCGGCAGAGCCTCCTGAGGCCCCCGGTAGAGAGCTTGGCGGGAACAACTCCCCTTCGATCGCTGAGCTGCACCCTCCCGCCAGACCACCGGTCCCTGCAGTCGAGGAATGCGCTCCCACGAATGAGGAGGTGCCGCTAGTCCTCGTTGCCGAGCACCAGGCTCCAACTTGGGTGCAGCACATAGTCCATTTCCTCCAAACTGGAGAACTTCCCGAAGAGCAAGAAGAAGCTGAAAGAGTAGCCCGGAGGGCCAGTATGTATCAGCTCGTTGACGACATGCTGTACAGAAGGAGGCTCAATGGTGTGAAATTGAAGTGCATTTGCCGGGAAGAAGGAAAGGAACTATTGGCAGAGATACACAAGGGTATGTGCGGCTCACACATTGGATCAAGGGCTCTAGTTGGAAAAGCCTTCCGGCAAGGATTTTACTGGCCCACAGCCCTCCAAGATGCAGTTGAGTTGGTCACCAAATGTGAAGCCTGCCAGTTCCATTCCAAGAATATCCATCTGCCAGCCCAAGCTCTTCAGACAATCCCTTTGTCATGGCCGTTTTCGGTCTGGGGGCTCGACATCTTGGGCCCCTTCCCCCGTGCTACCGGGGGCTTTGAATTCTTGTTCGTTGCAATCGACAAGTTTACAAAGTGGCCGGAAGTAGAGCCCATGAGAAAGGTGACTGCTCAGTCAGCTATCAAGTTCTTGAAAGGATTGGTGTGCCGCTTCGGGGTTCATGCCCGAATCATCACCGACAATGGCACCCAATTCACGAGCCACACCTTCATGCAATACGTTCATGCCCTCGGAAGCAAAATCTCATTCGCCTCTGTTGCTCACCCAAGGAGCAACGGGCAAGCTGAGAGGGTGAACGCTGAAGTGTTGCGAGGACTCAAGACGAGAACATTTGATAAGCTGCTGAAGTGTGGCAGGCGATGGATCGACGAGCTGCCGGTGGTTCTTTGGTCCGTCAGAACGACACCAAATCGAGCTACCGAGCAGACTCCCTTCTCCCTAGTAGCAGGGATATTATCATGATATAATCTACAATGTTCAGACCACCAAACAGAAACAAAACTAGTGAATTCACAAACATCAGCAGCAACACGTCTATCCTCAGGATATTGTAAGCATATGAAACGTTGTTCAGTTTCTAACTCCCAAGTAAGATAGACATCAGGAATGTATCTACCCTCAAACGATGGAATATTCTATTTTAGTTTAGGAATATGGTCATAATCTCGTACCTGAGATGGTGGTGCAGCCCTACCGTTGCGATTATGTGCATGAGGACGACCTGGTGGTGATAGTGCTGGTGGTTGCATGTAGTTCTGATTTTGATCAACATCATCCTCGTAATAGTCCTCGTCCTCTGCAGTAGCAGCAGGAGCTATAGAAGCATCAACAACAGTAGCAGCAGCACCAGAAGTTTGTCCTAGCTCAAGAGGAACACGCTTCGCTCGTCTTGCTAGATCGCGACGTGGAGGTGGTTGTTGATGTTGTTGCAATGGTGCAGCAGAGGCAGTTGGTGGTTGTGGGAGACGTGCGAGTACTTCATCTAACTTGTCATCCAACTTGGCGTCAATTGTCTTCTCAATGTCATCAATCCTCTCCAACACCTTTCCAAAGCTAGCCATCACGTATTGCATCTGTTCACCCAACATTTGTTGAAATTTATTGTGACGCCCTTGATTTAATCGTACACTAATCATATAGGCAAACATGTACGATCAAGATCAGGGACTCACGGGAAGATATCACAACACAACTCTAAAAACAAATAAGTCATACAAGCATCATATTACAAGCCAGAGGCCTCGAGGGCTCGAATACAAGTGCTCGAACATAAACGAGTCAGCGGAAGCAACAATATCTGAGTACAGACATAAGTTAAACAAGGTGCCATAAGATGGCTAGCACAAACATTGATACAGATCGAAGAGATGCAGGCCTCCTGCGTGGGATCCTCCTAACTACTCCTGGTCGTCGGTGGCCTGCACGTAGTAGTAGGTACCCTCGGTGTAGTAGGAGTCGTTGAAGGTGGCGTCTGGCTCTGGGGCTCCAGCATCTGGTTGCGGCGTCCAAGAAGAATGGAAAAGGGGGAAAAGAGGGAGCAAAGCAACCATGAGTACTCATCCAAAGTACTCGCAAGCAACGATCTACACTACATATGCATCGGTATCAATGAAATGGATAGTATCTATGGACTAAACTGCAGAATGCCAGAATAAGAGGGGGATAGCTAGTCTTATCGAAGAATACGCTTCTAGCAGCCTCCATCTTGCAGCATGTAGAAGAAAGTAGCAACTATAGTAGCAAAGAACATCGCATAGAATAATCCTACCCGGCGATCCTATCCTCGTCACCCTGTGAGAGAGCAATCACCGGGTTGTCTCTGGAACTTATCTGGGGTGTGTTTTATTAAGTATCCAGTTCTAGTGGTCATATGGTCGGAATACAACTCCGGGTCGTCCTGTTACCATGGACACTGTCATGGGAACAGATCTGACAGTAGAGGTAGGGGGTACGTAGGAGAGGGCAGAGCCTAGCTACGATGAGATTGTACACTCGGATTTACGAGTTCAAGCCCCTCTCGGAGGAGGTAACGACCCTATGTCTCGGTCCTGCGGGAGCTTTGTTGTATGGAGTGTTGAGTTACAGGGGGTGCGAAACCTTGTGCGGGAGGAGAGGGGCGGCTTATATAGAGTCCGCTGGCCCCTCGTAGCCCTCAGTTACGCAAGGGTTCAATGAGAGAGTAAAGATGAGAACGTTACTGGAAACACCCGTATTTAATGATCTTAATAGCGACGGATTAATCGCCTGACCGTTGCCATCCTGGAGTGGCTCTAGGTCTTCTGTTCTTCGAGTGAAACCAGGTACTCCGAGTGAATAACGTTGGTCGAGTGGGGGTGGAGTAACCGAGTGGATCTTCGGTCGATTGACTTGCACGCTGTGGTCATTCCAATCGGTATCTCATTTCTAACTTTGTAGGTCTTGGATTCTTTGTGTAGTTTCCTTGGGTAGGGCATGTAGGTCAGGACTAGGACCCTACCCTAGGTTCATGTCATCGTCATTAGCCCCCGAATAGATCGAGGTTTGAGTGAGGAGGGATTGGAGCTGATTTTGACCTGACTCAATGTCTCGAAGACATTTTTTAGGAGTCTGAAGGTACGTGAGCTGCTAAATCCTTCGTCAATCACCTCGATCGATTCTAGCTTCTTGAGTGTCCGAGTGGAACAAGTAGTAGGGTGTCGAGCGTTGGACTCGACCCGAATGAATATGGATATCTCTGATGCAATCGATTGATTTGCTGGATCCGGATTTCGCGGGATTCATTTTGGAGAAGCACGTGGGCCGGCGGCAGCGTGGTAAGTGGGGCAAGTGGGGAGGGACTCCTCGATCTTCGCTCCCCCTTTATTGCCACGTATCGGGCAGGCGTCGGATGCGGGATGTGCTAAGATCGTGTTGGCCCACAAGTCAGTTACTCGGATGTGGAGGTATAAAGGACGACGCGGCCGAGGTGTGCAACAGTACTCTTCACTTTTCCCCTCTCCCTCTTGCCTCTCCGCCTCATCTGCCCCTGTGCTGCGCCACCCCGCTCGACTCCGTCGACCACCGCGGAGATGGTGAAGGACAAGATGGCGAAGCTGGAGCGCGCGAAGAAGGCGGCCAAGGGGAAGAAGGCGTCGACCTCTCGGGCCGCGCTACCACCCAGATGGATCCAGGGTGACTGGCTGCCCTGGACGGTCACGACAGAGGATCTCGAGGGGCTCACCGCCGATGGCCTGCTGGCCCCCAAATCTTGGAGGCTGCCGAAGGGGGAGGTCGAGCCAGCGCCGCGCTCCGGAGAGCGGGTCCTCCTCATGCACGTGGAGAGAGGTTTCTCTTTGCCCCCTCATCCATTTTTCCGCGGTTTCTAGAATTTATTTGGTGTGCAAATCCACCATCTTCCTCCGAATGCAATATCGTACCTTGCTGTCTTCGTTTCGATGTGTAAAAACTTCTTGGGTTGCCATCCTCACTGGGCTTGTTCAAACACATCTTCACTTGCCGATCCCAGTCAGTTAAGAAAGCAAATCCGAAAGATGCGAGGATGCACGTGATCTAGCTGTGTGGGGGTTTAGGTGTCCAAATGAGAGGCCGGAGTGCGTTCCCCGCAACGACCTTTCCCAAGTCAGTTAGGGGTTGGCAGTCGACCTGGTTTTACTGTGCTGACGTTCCGACTCCTAGTTCCTCGACTGGACTTCCCCCTTTTTCGCTAGCCAAACTCAATGCTCCTCGCTTACTGACTGTGGATGAGGAGGAGAAAGCTGAGGTGGGCATCTTGGTTGAAGCTGTAGTCGAATTGATTCGAGGCTGAGTGACAAGTCTAGATTTGTTGGAGGTGTTCCTCAGTCGACGGATCCAGCCCCTGCAAGCACGCGACCACCCGATGTGGCTGTATTCGGATGCAGACGACACTGCTCGGACCCATCCAGAGGAAGTAAAGGAAGAGACCGTGATGGAATGGATCAGGAGCATCATCGGAGCTCGTGACAATCCGTGCGGATCCAAGCGGATTCTGCCTTTCGATGCCGAGCATCCTCCAGGGGAGGTGAGACATAACTTGCTGAGTGTTTTTTTTGTTTCCACTGTGCCACTGTGTTGAGAACCGACTGACTTTGATATCTTTTGTCCTGCAGGTATTCACAAGGATGTATTCGCCCGTGCCAAAGGAGAACACCCAGCTGAAGGAATGGAAAGCGAGGGTGGAAGCGCTGACGTCGATTATGCTAATGACAGTGAGGATGGCAGCGATGACTCTGACGATAGTGAGGAAGTCGAGTCACCTCCCCGCACTGAGCATCGTACCAAGGCAAACCAGGACCCGAGTGTTGGCCAGAGCAAGGCCCCGGTGTCGAATGTCAGGAACCCCAAGCGCACTCGGACAGCTACCCCTGACCCGATTGAGAAGACTGCGAAGCAGGCCAAGACCATCCCACCGAAGCCTCGGAAGTCTTACCCAGGATCAAGGTCACCGTGCCCATTGCTTCTACGTGAGTGTCCTTTGCACCTTTCCTTTCTTCATTGTTGTGGACCTTCATTGCTTTACTGACCGAGTGAAATTCGAATGCCAGAGCTATCACTTCTGCGACGTCTCTCATGCAGATCGATGATGAACATGCAGAGATGGATACTGCGGACGCTGCCACTTCTCGGCCAGGTATGATCGACTTATATTCTGCTCTGTCTCACTAATTGTCCTGATGGTCGACTGAGTTTTCACTGTCGAGTGACGGTAGCACCAACAGACGTCATCCACCTCACAGATGAAGATGAAGATGAGCCTCAAAAGAGCACAGGAGGAGAAGGTAGGACCTCGACCACCTCCCGAAGCTTCACTAGGAGAGTGCCTTCGGGCCAAACGTTTCGTGCTCCGCCTGAAGTCGTTCTTCAAGAGCCAGGTGGTTCGTCTCGAGCTGGTGCTATCTTTGCTGCTCCTCTGTCGACTGCTTCACCTTTAGTGTTGACTGCTCCTGCTTCGGGTCCAACTAGACAACCTCAAGTGCTGACCCCTCCAGCTACGTCGTCGACTCCTGCGTCAAGCGTGTTCACTCTGCATCATGTCCCAGAGGACTAGACTAGAGCCAGCAAGGAAGTTATGATTCAAGCTGACTTGATGATGCAGTAGCTGAAGGGAGTGTACGAGGCCAGCAAGATGGCATATGACAGCAGTGCGGCTCTTCAGGCGAATGTCCGAGTAAGTGCGATTGTAAGTTGATTTCCGATTGGGTTTTTTCCATCCTATCTTGACTCTGTACACCCACTGGGTGTTTCCTTTGACTCATGACGTCAGAATTGCTTTGCTCGTAGTTTTTCAATCTGTAGCTCTCCACTTGAGCCGGTCAGGCCGTGCCGAGTGGGAATTGATCCAGTGGGGGCACGCTGAGTGTACCCACTGGGTGTAGTCCCCGAGACCGCCGTTGAATGTCTGATTCGCTGGGGTCTGAGAATGCTTTTTCCTGTAGCTCTCCACTTGGACTGGTGAGGCCATGCCGAGTGGGAAATTGATCCAGTGGGGGCACGCTGAGTGCACCCACTGGGTGTAGTCCCCGAGACCACTGTCGAATGTTTGATTTGGCGGGGGTCTTAATGAACATGTTTTTTTACTCGTGCCAGTCGGGCTGAAGCCGAGTGGGAAATGGATCCAGTGGGGGCACGCTGAGTGCACCCACTGGGTGTAGTCCCCGAGACCACTGTCAAATGTCTGATTCGGCAGGGGTCTTAGAATGCTTTTGTTTGTATCAACTGGACTTGCTCCCCTCCACTCGGAAGTAGAGGAATATCTGAACTCTTTATTATCGTCGACTGAATCGTTTCTTCGTTGACTTCAGAAAACTTGTGAGCTCGGGACTCAGTACGCTGCCTTGGAGAAGGAGAAGACCCAACTCCAGTTGGACTTGGAGGTGACCAAAAGGAACTTGTAGCATGCTCAGACGGAGGCGAAGACCATGGGAGGTAAATCCTGTCGACTGAGTGCATTGTTGTTCCTTTCTTCCATCCTTTGAGCCGAGTGGTTTCACTCGAATAGATGTGCGTAATGAAAATCATCAACTTTAAGCGCGACTCAGGAATGTTATTTCTTTAGACACCATGAAGCAGGCCTTGGAAAAGAAGGATGAAGAACTTGCAGGAGCTCAGAAAGTGGCTAAGGAGAAAACTGAAGCCACTGAGGCAAAGTTGGCTTCAGTCGAAAAGCTTGAAGAAGAAAATGTATCTCTGAAGACTGCTGTTGAGGAGCTTAAGAAGAACGGGCCGAGTGGGCCAAGAAGATGGAAGATCAAGCGAGTGCTTTTGAGACGGAGAAGACGGGTCTGAGCGACAAGGTGGACCAGTTTACCCAGAAGAGGGATGCGCTGGAGAAATATCTGGGGGGTTTCGCAAAGAAGATGTACGGCATGCTTGAAGGTACCTCTCTTTGGTCGAGTGAATCTTCATGGGCTTTGAAAGTAACGGCATGATAGAGGCGGGGGTGTCCCGATCTTTCAATGAGATGATAGCTATCGATTTGGTGGAGTCGACTTTGACGATCCGACTACAAACATGCATGACGTTGCGCCTTAGCAATCGCTAAACCAATTTCCTGAGGTTACTGACTATGTTGAAAGCACGATCAACCTGACCACGAAGGTCTATTCCTGCACGCAATCGAAGAACAAGCAAGAATATGATAATGCAATCTGAATATTGCGAATATAGATGAAGTATTGATAAAGGTTGGGATCAGCAAGCGGTCTTGGTCTGGTCGTTGGACACAAACGAAGTACACAAAGTTGCAATGGCTAACTTTTAACTAAACAAATCCCAAGGAAAAAGCTACTAGATAGATCTACTTATATAGGAGTAAGGGGTGGCAGCCAAGGAGGTGGGAGGACGTCCCAAGGCAGCCTAAGACTAACCCTAGGTCATACAAGGCTCATGGGCCCAAGTGGAGGTGATGAAACACCTTTGGAGTTGTAGTTTGACTCGGATTCTGCTGCAGCGTCAGATTGTTTCGTCGATAACTCAAAGCTCCGGACGAATTTTAAGGTGAATCCAATTGGGTTGGAAAGAGCATGAAATCTACTTTCCAACAAATAAAGAATCACCCAATTCGGAGTCCGTATGAAAAAGTTCTTGGCGTTTTGAGTCAGGTATGTCTGCGCAGTCCGAATCTGAATCCAGGACATGAGAGACTTGGTCTCTATCTTCTCTTGGCCCAAAAGTGACGTGAGAGGACCTTTTGAACAGCACCTAAACTTATCTTTTTCCCTTATCTTCATATGTGAATTGTACAAATGTCCCATACACCTGCAATTAGACATGGCACAAAAGTTTGTGAAGTATTTTTGTCCTGGATGACACAAATAAATTATTGCATATTTTGCATTAGAAATCACCTCACAAATATACATGTATGCAATATTTTTGGTCGTATCCAAAGTAGTCATGTCCTCATCATCCTCCCCTTCTTGAAAACAAAGCCGTCCTCGGCGTTGCTTAATCTGAAATGTGGCTAACAAAAGAGACAAGGTGTACATGTTGTATATGTATATGTCACCCATTTTTACTTCCTTTGGTTTTTGCACATATGACACATGTATGCATGAGTAACTTTCATAGTTCATAAAATATAATAAAGCCTAAATATTATCACAAGATGTAGAAGGCATGAAAATATTGCAACTCAGTTTGCACATATAAGTGAAGCTCTTATTCATATCAAAAGATTGACAATGTTCATCATTAAACCAACCCAACATTGGTGAATAAACCTTATTTGCATCAAATTTACATGCTACAACATGCTTAAATAAGAAAACATGCAATAAGTTATTTGACACAGAATCATCACCAATATTAGAGGTCATATCAAAATAATTAAACATTGGTTCTTTTGCATCAACAGTTAATTCAATGGGTGCACTCAAAATTGTTGGTATTTCAGCTGTTTGATCACATGATGCATTCATGATAGTAACACGATTCTCTAAAATATTCAAATCAATAGGTAACTCAACACATGATGTATTCAAGTTAACTAGGCATGCATCATTCTCATGTGAAAGTGGAAAATCTGTACATTTGTCCTTACCTCTTATGATCAACTCAGATGATGTAGGCACTCTCGGTGGTGATGTGTCACATGGTGGAGATGATGTAGTCCTCGCAACAATGGATGTGGTTGTCATAGTACGCCTAGTAGCTGAAGAAACATCAGTATCAACACTTGGAATGTGCACCTTGCGCTTGTTCTCCTCGTGGGCAACACGTCGTTTTATTCTCTGTTCAGCTTTGCAAGCAAGACTAAACAAACGGTTCATAGGATAACACTCTTCATGAATTAGTATCTCCTGGATATCACTGTTTAATCCTCCCCAAAATCTATCCATAAAATCTTCTTCACTTTCTTCTAAAAATGAGTGCAACAAGGTAGTTTGTAAATCATCATAATATTTTGTTACGGTGTCACTACCTTGTTTTAAA
This sequence comes from Thinopyrum elongatum, assembly GCA_011799875.1. NCBI lineage: Eukaryota > Viridiplantae > Streptophyta > Magnoliopsida > Poales > Poaceae > Thinopyrum > Thinopyrum elongatum. The sequence continues at coordinate 252,359,053 of CM022299.1, forward strand.
TGTTGTAGTTTTTTAATCATGCCACGAGTATAATGAACATCTACGAATCTATCTCTCATGACATGTTTTAAACCATCCCAAGTAGTAGGTATATAATCAGGGTTTAACAGACAGTATTCACTCCACCAAACTAAAGCAAAGCTACTGAAAGTACTAACCGCAGCTTGAAATTTTCCATGCTCATCAAAATTATGGGAAGCAAATATAGCATTAATTTCGTACTCCCATTCAATATATAAATCAGGCCTAAAACGACCAGTAAATGGTGGCATGGAAACATTAACCTGATTATGTGCATTCTGATGTTGTTGCTCCTCTTGTGACGGTTGTTGTATTTTCTTAGGTGATGGCAAATCTCCCATGATCGATTAAGCCCAAGAACTAACAACTCCGGAACCTGCCATAGTTAGTAGAAAACAAGAAACAAAATCCGGGAATAATGTTCCGATGAACAACTAGGATGTGGTGGTAAAACTCTCACAGTATAGCAAATATCAATATCTTACAAGTTCTTACCATGCAGCAGGTGGTGACAGGCAACCAGCGGTGTCAAATAACTCCGAAGATTGAGTAAAGCGATTGCCAGGGGAACATACATATACACGGTGTAGAAATATGTGGATCTTTGGAAAGCTTAAATATTTGGTAGCAAAAGATTAGCAATAATCAATTCAGAGATGCAATGTTGAATAAACGCTCAACGACGGTACTGTGCTGGTCCTAGGCTAGACCAGACTAGAGACGCGAGCCTAGAAAACTAATGAGGTCACGGCGTAGCACAACTAGCATCAATAAAGGATATGAAGTAGCTCTGGACAGTAAGATAGAAGTGAATACCACAATAGCGGTAAAGATAATGATGTGAAATAACTGCCAAGCAGGATATACCAACAACTTTCTCTCCAACTTTCCTCTGGAAAAGTTTTTGCCAATTTTCTGATAATTTTTCTCAAGAATGGCACTGAATCAAGCTTTCAAACGCAAAAATAGTCACTCAATTTCGAGTTGATATGAGGAGTCAAAAAATTCGAAAACTAGCCTGAAAAACTGGAACAAGCTGTGTTCGTGAACTTCGGAGGGCAAAAAGACCTATTTAGAAGCCGATTTTGAGGTGTCAAATATTGAACTAGCTTCTGCAACTATTTAGATGTGGCTCGTCGCTAGCTTTAATTTGTGTACTCACGGAGCCAAAACGGACTTCGTTTGAGGAAGATATGCCTGTTTTACTGAATAGTGCACAAAACAGATTCCAATCGAATTCAGCTATGAGATTGACTCTAGATAGATCCGAATTTTGTTTTTTTTTTCTTCTCTCTTTTTTTTCCTCACACTTTTTCTTTCTCTCTTTTCTTCCTCTGACTTTTTTTTACCTTTTTTTCTCTCTCTTTTTTTCTCTGTCTTTTTTGTTCTCTCTCCCTCTTTTCAAAATAAACAAGATAAGATGCAGATTGGATCAAGCAAAGATGTGAATGACCTCAACTATGATTATGACAATGAACGGTGGGTAGCACGTGGTGGAAATTGATGGATGGGATGGTGGATAGCGGAAGGAATAACGATGTAGCGGCGGTGTGACTAATGTGAACAGAACTCGAAACTCTAAACAGACTAGACACTAAGACCAGCAACTCGACACGACGATGCAACCGATAATTCAATAATGCAAACTGATGAGGACATGACTACCTTGGATACGACCAAAAATATTACATACATGTATATTTGTGAGGTGATTTCTAATGCAAACTATGCAATAATTTATTTATGTCATCCAGAACAAAAAATACTTCACAGACTTTTGTGTCATGTCTAATTGCAGGTGTATGGAACATTTATACAATCCACATATGAAGATAAGAAGAAAAGAGAAGTTTAGGTGCTGTTCAAAAAGTCCTCTCACGTCACTTTTGGGCCAAGAGAAGATAGAGTCCATGTCTCTCACGTTCTGGACTCAGATTCGGACTGCACAGACATACTTGACTCAAAACGGCAAGAACTCTTTCATACGGACTCCGAATTGGGTGATTCTTTTTTTGTTGGAAAGTAGATTTCGTGCTCTTTCGAACCCAATTGGATTCACCTTCAAATTCGTCCGGAGCGTTGAGTTATCGACGAAATAATCTGACGCTGCAGCAGAATCCGAGTCAAACTATAAGTCCAAAGGTGTTGCATCACCTCCACTTGGGCCCATGAGCCTTGTACGACCTAGGGTTAGTTTTAGGCTGCCTTGGGACGTCCTCCCACCTCCTTGGCTGCCACCCTTTGCTTCTATATAAGTAGATCCATCTAGTAGCTTTTTGCTTGGGTTTTGTTTAGATTAAAAATTCGCCATAGCTGCAACTTCGCGTACTTCGTTTGTGTTCAACGACCAGACAAAGGCGTCACAGAACCCCACCTTCATTAATAAAGATTTCCTCTTATATTCGTAATATCCAGATTGCAATCTCAGTTTCTTGCTTGTTCTTCGTTTGCTCGCAGGAAACAGACCCTCATGGTCTGGTTGATCGTGCTCCGGCGTGGTCAATAACCCCTTGGAAGTTGGTATAGCGATTGCTAAGGCACGACGTCTCGCACGTTCGTAGTCGGATCGTCAAGGTCGACTCCCACAGAAAACGATAGCCACCATCTCATCGAAACATCGGGACACCTTCGCCTAGATTAGAATTTTCAGGTTGCTCGGTCAGAATTTTCAGTTATCCCTAGATTAGATTTATTTTCTTACCTATTGTCCAAAGAAAAAACCACAAAAAAAGTTAGATCTATTCATCCTTTCTCCAAGCGAGTCTGAGCCTTCGCACTTTTCTTTTCAGTGCTTGTATAGTTGAATTATCGGTTGCATCGTCGTGTCGAGTTGCTGGTCTTAGTGTCTAGTTCGTTTAGAGTTTCGAGTTCTATTCACATTAGTCACGCCACCGCTGCATCATTATTCCTTCCGCTATCCACCATCCTATCCATCAATTTCCACCATGTGCTACCCACTGTTCATTGTCATAATCATAATTGAGGTCGTTCACATCTTTGCTTGATCCAATCTGCATCTTATCTAGTTTGTTTTGAAAAGAGGGAGAGAGAACAAAAAAGACAGAGAAAAAAAAAGAGAGAAAAAAAGGTAAAAAAAAGTCAGAGAAAAAAAAAGAGAAAAAGAAAAAGAAAAGAAAAAGTGTGAGCAAAAAAAAGAGAGAAGAAAAAAAACAAAATTCGGATCTATCTAGACTCAATCTCGTAGCTGAATTCGGATTGGAATCTGTTTTGCGCAGTGTTCAGTAAAACAGGTATATCTTTTTCATACGAAGTCCGTTTTGGCTCCGTGAGTACTCAAATTAAAGATAGCGACGAGACGCATCTAAATAGTTGCATCAGTTTCTTCAATATTTGACACCTCAAAATCGGCTTCCAAATAGGTCTTTTTGGCCTCCGAAGTTTGCGAACACAGCTTGTTCCAGTTTTTCAGGCCAGTTTTAGAATTTTTTGACTCCTCATATCAACTCGGAATTGAGTGATTCTTTTTGCATTTGAAAGCTTGACTCAGAGCCATTCTTGAGAAAAATTATCATAAAATTGGCACAAACTTTTATAGAGTAAAGTTGTAGAGAGAGTTGTTGGTATATCCTACTTGGTAGTTGTTTCTCATCATTTTCTTTACTGCCATTGTGATCTTCACTTATATCTTGCTGTCCAGAGCTACTTCATATCCTTTATTGATGCTAGTTGTGCAACGCCGTGACCTCATTAGTGTTCTAGGCTCGCGTCTCTAGTCTGGTCTAGCCTAGGACCAGCACAGTACCGTCGTTAAGCGTTTATTCAACATTGCATCTCTGAATTGATTATTGCTAATCTTTTGCTACCATATATAGCCAACCTAGCTCCACATATTTCTACACCGTGTATATGTATGTTCGCCTGGCAATCGCTTTACTCAATCTTCGGAGTTATTTGACACCACTGGTTGCTCGTCACCACCTGCTGCATGGTAAGAACTTGTAAGATATTGATATTTGGTTTACTGTGAGCGCTTTACCACCACATCCTAGTAGTTCATAGGAACATTATTCTCGATTTTTTTTGTTTCTACTAATCATGGCAGGTTCCGGAGTTGTTAGTTCTTGGTCTTCATCGATCGTGGGAGATTTGCCACCACCTAAGAAAATACAACAACCGTCACAAGAGGAGCAACAACATCAGAATGCACATAATCAGGTTAATGTTTCTATGCCACCATTTACTGGCCGTTTTAGGCATGATTTATATATTGAATGGGAGTACGAAATAAATGCTATATTTGCTTCTCATAATTTTGATGAGCGTAGAAAAGTTAAATCTGCGGTTAGTACGTTCAGTAGCTTTGCTTTAGTTTGGTGGAGCGAACATTGTCGGTTATACCCTGATTATATACCTACTACTTGGGATGATTTAAAACTTCTCATGAGAGATAGATTCGTCGATGTTTATTATACTTGTGGCATGATTAAAAAGCTAGAACATTTAAAACAAGGTGGTGACACCATAACAAAATATTATGATGATTTAAAAACTACCTTGTTGCATACCTTTTTAGAAGAAAGTGAAGAAGATTTAATGGATAGATTTTTGGGAGGATTAAGCCGTGATATTCAGGAGATACTAATTCATGAAGAGTGTTATCCTATGGACCGTTTGTTTCATCTTGCTTGCAGAGCTGAACAGGAAATAAAACGACGTGTTGCCCATAATGAGAATAAGCACACGGTGCACATTCCAAGAGTTGATACGGTTGTTCCTTCAACTCCTAGTTGTACTTTGACAACCACATCCATTGTTGTGAGGACTACATCACCTCCACCATGTGACACATCAACCGAGAGTGGCTACATCAGCTGAGTTGATCATAAGAGGTAATGACAAAGGTACTGGTCTTCCACCTCTACATGAGAATGAGGAATGCCTTGTCAATTTAAATGCACCATCTGATCAGCTACCCACTACTTTGATCACACCACCTATTTTAGAGGACTATGTTGATAATTTGACTTTGCCATGTGATCAAACAACTAAAAGATCAACAATTTCGAGTGGACCCATTGAATTAACTATTAATATGAAAGAACCATGTGAATCAGGGAATAAATCAGATTTGGATCAAATACGTTTGAAAATAATTGTGCCAATGTTTAATCATTTTGATATGACCTCTAATCTTGGTGATGATTCTGTGTCAAATGACTTAATACATGTTTGCTTATTTAAGCATGTTGTAGTATGTAAATTTGATGCAAGTAAGGTTTATTCACCAATGTTGGGATGGTTTAATGATGAACATTGTCAACCTTTTGAAATGAATAAGGGCTTCACTTATATGTGCAAACTGAGTTGCAATATTTTCATGCCTTCTACTTCTTGTGATAATATTTTGGATTTAGATTTTATGAACTATGAAGGTTACTCATGTATACATGTGTCATATGTGCAAAAACCAAGCGAAGTAAAAATAGATGACATATAAATATACAACATGTACACCTTGTCTCTTTTGTTAGCCATATTTCAGATTGAGCAACGCCGAGGACGGCTTTGTTTTCAAGAAGGGGAGGATGATGAGGACATGACTACCTTGGATACGATAAAAAATATTACATACATGTATATTTGTGAGGTGATTTCTAATGCAAACTATGCAATAATTTATATATGTCATCCAGAACAAAAAATACTTCACAGACTTTTGTGCCATGTCTAATTGCAGGTGTATGGAACATTTATACAATCCACATATGAAGATAAGGGGAAAAGAGAAGTTTAGGTGCTGTTCAAAAAGTCCTCTCACGTCACTTTTGGGCCAAGAGAAGATAGAGTCCAAGTCTCTCACGTTCTGTACTCAGATTCGGACTGCACAGACATACCTGACTCAAAACGGCAAGAACTCTTTCATACGGACTCCGAATTGGGTGATTCTTTTTTTGTTGGAAAGTAGATTTCGTGCTCTTTCCAACCCAATTGGATTCACCTTCAAATTCATTCGGAGCGTTGACTTATCGATGAAACAATCTGAAGCTGCAGCAGAATCCGAGTCAAACTACAAGTCCAAAGGTGTTGCATCACCTCCACTTGGGCCCATGAGCCTTGTACGACCTAGGGTTAGTTTTAGGCCGCCTTGGGACGTCCTCCCACCTCCTTGGCCGCCACCCTTTGCTTCTATATAAGTAGATCCATCTAGTAGCTTTTTGCTTGGGTTTTGTTTAGATTAAAAATTCGCCATAGCTGCAACTTCGCGTACTTCGTTTGTGTTCAACGACCAGACAAAGGCGTCACAGAACCCCACCTTCATTAATAAAGCTTTCCTCTTATATTCGCAATATCCAGATTGCAATCTCAGTTTCTTGCTTGTTCTTCATTTGCTCGCAGGAAACAGACCCTCGTGGTCAGGTTGATCATGCTCCGGCGTGGTCAATAACCCCTTGGAAGTTGGTATAGCGATTGCTAAGGCACGACGTCTCGCATGTTCGTAATCGGATCGTCAAGGTCGACTCTCACAGAAAATGATAGCCACCATCTCATCAAAACATCAGGACACCTTCGCCTCTATCACAAACAATGAAAAGAAAATTGCAAAGGCTCAGACTAGCTTGGACAAAGGATGAATAGATCTAACTTTTTTTTGTGGCTTTTTCTTGGACAATAGGTAAGAAAATAAATCTAATCTAGGGAAAACTGAAAATTCTCACCGAGCAACCTGAAAACTGATACCACTTGATAGAGGCGGGGGTGTCCTGATCTTTCGATGAGATGATAGCTATCGATTTGGTGGAGTCGACTTTGATGATCCGACTACAAACGTGCATGATGTTGCGCCTTAGCAATCACTAAACCAATCTCCTGAGGTTACTGACGATGCTGAAAGCATGATCAACCTGACCACGAAGATCTATTCCTGCACGCAATTGAAGAACAAGCAAGAATATGATAATGCAATCTGAATATTGCGAATATAGATGAAGTATTGATAAAGGTGGGGATCCGAAAGCGGTCTTGGTCTGGTCGTTGGACACAAACGAAGTACACGAAGTTGCAATGGCTAACTTTTAACTAAACAAATCCTAAGGAAAAAGCTACTAGTTGGATCTACTTATATAGTAGTAAGGGATGGCGGCCAAGGAGGTGGGAGGACGTCCCAAGGCAGCCTAAAACTAACCCTAGGTCGTACAAGGCTCATGGGCCCAAGTGGAGGTGATGCAACACCTTTGGACTTGTAGTTTGACTCGGATTCTGCTGCAGCATCAGCTTGTTTTGTCGATAACTCAAAGCTCCGGACGAATTTTAAGGTGAATCCAATTGGGTTGGAAAGAGCACGAAATCTACTTTCCAACAAATAAAGAATCACCCAATTCGGAGTCCATATGAACAAGTTCTTGGCGTTTTGAGTCAGGTATGTCTGTGCAGTACGAATCTGAATCCAGAACATGAGAGACTTGGACTCTATCTTCTCTTGGCCCAAAAGTGACGTGAGCCGACTTTTTGAACAGCACCTAAACTTCTCTTTTTCCCTTATCTTCATATGTGAATTGTACAAATGTCCCATACACCTGCAATTAGACATGGCACAAAAGTTGTGAAGTATTTTTTGTCCTGGATGACACAAATAAATTATTGCATATTTTGCATTAGAAATCACCTCACAAATATACATGTATGTAATATTTTTGGTCGTATCCAAGGTAGTCATGTCCTCATCACAGCAGAACTAATCATTTCTTCCTCCCTTGTGCAAAATTCTGTCAGAACTTTGAGGAGGAGACTGATCGGATCGAGACGGATCTAGATCCCACCAAGTCTCTTGTAAAGGACGCAGTGGCTCTGAATATGCTACGACTCGAAGCTCGTCTCGAATATGTCCGTGGGTACATCACTCGTCTGAGGGCTGCGCTGGCGAAGATAGATAAAGAACTGTGGCCTGAGGATACACATCAGAATGACCTCGAGTCCATGATGACTTGACTTGATGAGATCCCTGGTCCAGTGCAGGCATGGAAGAAGTCTGCTGCTCACTGCGGAGCCGACGTGGAGCTCCCACTTGTCCGTGTCCATTGTAAAGAAGCCAAGGAAGACAAGCTGAAGGCTCTTCAGGTGGCCAATACGAAGAAGCTCCAGTTTGAAGATTTCATGGAGACTTTCATCGAAGCCGCCACTCAGATAGCTGACGCATTGACCTGGACAACTTCGTCGAGCCAGCGAGTCCCCCCTACGCGTGAAGAAAACCTTTATGATTCGAACTCATTTGCCTCGGAATGCCGAGTGGTATTGTAATCGTTAAACTCGTTCGGGCTTTCTGCCCGAGTACTTTTGCCTACGTTTGGGTAGCGAATTTCTATGAACCGTTGCTTTCCAGTTTACTGCATATTTCGGGTGAACGGATTTTAAACATAGGCGAGTACTGACTCGCGGCTAAGCCTCCAAGTGAGAGGGACGCTTTCACTCGGAGAAGTTTTTATTTTGGCGAGGACTGGCTCGCGGCTAAGCCCCCGAGTGGGAGGAGTGCTCTCACTCGGAGTAATCTTTTAACTTAAACGAGAACTGGCTCGCGGCTAAGCCTCCAATTGGGAGGGATGCTCTCACTCGGAGTAGATTTTTAACTTAGGCGAGGACTGGCTCACGGCTAAGCCCCCGAGCGGGAGGGATGCTCTCACTCGGAGTAGATTTTTAAACTTAGGCGAGGACTCGCTCGGGGCTAAGCCCCCGAGTGAGAGGGATGCTCCCACTCGGAGTAATTTTTAACTTAGGCGAGGACTGGCTCGCGGCTAAGCCCTCGAGTAGGAGGGATGCTCTCACTCGGAGTAGATTTTAAACTTAGGCGAGGACTGGCTCGCGGCGAAGCCCCCGAGTGAGAGGGATACTCTCGCTCGGAGTAATTTTTAACTTAGGCGAGTACTGGCTCACGACTAAGCCCCCGAGTGGGAGGGATGCTCTCACTCGGAGTAGATTTTAAACTTAGGCGAGGACTCGCTCGCGGCTAAGCCCCCGAGTGGGAGGGATGCTCTCACACGGAGTAGGTTTTTAACTTAGGCGAGGACTGGCTCGCGTCTAAGCCCCCAAGTGAGAGGGATGCTCTCACTCGGAGAAATTTTTAACTTAGGCGAGGAATGGCTCGCATCTAAGCCCCCGAGTGAGAGGGATGCTCTCACTTGGAGTAATTTTTAAATTAGCCGAGGACTGGCTCGGGGCTAAGCCTCCGAGTGGGAGAGATGCTCTCACTAGGAGTAGATATTTAACTTAGGCGAGGACTGGCTCGCGGCTAAGCCCCCGAGCAGGAGGGATGCTCTCACTCGAAGTAGATTTTTAAACTTAGGTGAGGAATGGCTCGCGGCTAAGCCCCCGAGTGAGAGGGATGCTCTCACTCGGAGTAGATTTTATACTTATGCGAGGATTGGCTCGCGGCTAAGCCCCCGAGTGAGAGGGATGCTCTCACTCGGAGTAATTTTGAACTTATGCGAGGACTGCTCTCACTCGGAGTAATTTTTAACTTAGGCGAGGACTGGCTCGCGGCTAAGCCCCTGAGTGGGAGGGATGCTCTCACTCGGACTAGATTTTTAACTTAGGCGAGGACTGGCTCACGGCTAAGCCCCCGAGTGGGAGGGATGTTCTCACTCAGAGTAGATTTTTAACTTAGGCGAGGACTGGCTCGCGGTTAAGCCCCCGAGTGAGAGGGATGCTCTCACTCAGAGTAATTTTTAACTTAGGCGAGTACTGGCTCACGGCTAAGCCCCGAGTGGGAGGGATGCTCTCACTCGGAGTAGATTATAAACTTAGGAGAGGACTGGCTCGCGGCTAAGCTCCCGAGTGAGAGGGATGCTCTCACTCGGAGTAATTTTTAACTTAGGCGAGGACTGGCTCGCGGCTAAGCCCCCGAGTGGGAGGGATGCTCTCACTCGGAGTAATATTTAACTTAGGCGAGGACTGGCTCGCGGCTAAGCCCCCGAGTGGGAGGGATGCTCTCACTCGGAGTAGATTTTTAAGCTTAGGCGAGGACTGGCTCGCGACTAAGCCCCCGAGTGGTTGGGATGCTCTCACTCGGAGTAAGTTTTTAAACTTAGGCGAGGACTAGCTCGTGGCTAAGCCCCCGAGTGAGAGGGATGCTCCCACTCGGAGTAATTTTTTAACTTAGGCGAGGACTGGCTTGCGGCTAAGCCCCCGAGTGAGAGGGATGCTCCCACTCGGAGTAGTTTTTTAACTTAGGCGAGGACTGGCTCGCGGCTAAGCACTCGGAGTAATCTTTTAACTTAGGCGAGGACTGGCTCGTGGCTAAGCCTCCGAGTGGGAGGGATGCTCTCACTCGGAGTAGATTTTTAACTTAGGCGAGAACTGGCTCGCGTCTAAGCCCCCGAGTGAGAGGGATGCTCTCACGCGGAGTAATTTTTAAGTTAGGCGAGGACTGGCTCGCGTCTAAGCCCCCGAGTGAGAGGGATGCTCTCACGCGGAGTAATTTTTAACTTAGGCGAGGACTGGCTCGCGTCTAAGCCCCCGAGTGAGAGGGATGCTCTCACTCAGAGTAATTTTTAACTTAGGCGAGGACTGGCTCGCGGCTAAGCCCCCGAGTGGGAGGGATGCTCTCACTCGGAGTATATTTTTAAACTTAGGTGAGGACTGGCTCGCGGCTAAGCCCCCGAGTGGGATGGAAGTTCTAACTAGGAGTAGATTTTTAAACTTAGGCGAGGACTGGCTCGCGGCTAAGCCTCCAAGTGAGATGGATGCTCCCACTAGGAGAAGTTTTCAACTTAGGCGAGGACTGGCTCACGGCTAAGCCCCCGAGTGGGAGGAGTGCTCTCACTCGGAGTAATCTTTTAACTTAGGCGAGGACTTGCTCGCGGCGAAGCACTCGGAGTCATCTTTTAACTTAGGCGAGGACTGGCTCACGGCTAAGCCTCCGAGTGGGAGGGATGCTCTCACTCGGAGTAGATGTTAACTTAGGCGAGGATTGGCTCGTGGCTAAACCCCCGAGTGGGAGGGATGCTCTCACTCGAAGTAGATTTTTAAACTTAGGCGAGGACTGGCTCGCGGCTAAGCCCCCGAGTGACAGGGATGCTCTCACTCGGAGTAATTTTTAACTTAGGCGAGGACTGGCTCGCGGCTAAGCCACCGAGTGGGAGGGATGCTCTCACTCGGAGTAGATTTTACACTTAGGCGAGGAGTGGCTCGCGGCTAAGCCCCCGAGTGAGAGGGATGTTCTCACTCGGAGTAATTTTTAAATTAGGCGAGGACTGGCTCGCGCCTAAGCCCATGAGTGGGAGCGATGCTCTCACTCGGAGTAGATTTTAAACTTAGGCGAGGACTGGCTCACGGCTAAACCTTCGAGGGAGAGGAATGCTCTCACTCGGAGTAATTTTTAACTTAGGCGAGGACTGGCTCGCGGCTAAGCCCCCGAGTGGGAGAGATGCTGTCACTGAGAGTAGATTTTTAAACTTAGGCGAGGACTGGCTCACAGCTAAGCCCCCGAGTGGGAGGGATGCTCTCACTCGGAGTAGGTTTTTAAACTTAGGCGAGGACTGGCTCGCGGCTAAGCCCTCGAGAGAGAGGGATGCTCCCACTTGGAGTAATTTTTTAACTTTGGCGAGGACTGTCTCGCGGCTAAGCCCCCGAGTGAGAGGGATGCTCCCACTCGGAGTAGCTTTTTAACTTAGGTGAGGACTGTCTCGCGGCTAACCCACCCACTGGTGGTTTTGAATATGCGCTTATGCGAGAGAAATCATCGTAGGACTGCAGGAGTCATGTCTTTGATAAACAATTTTAAAGTACTCTTATTACATCTCAACAATCTGATTGTTAACTATAGAATCAACGAAGAAGATCTGTGTTCTAGGCGCGTGGCTCATCAATCTTCTTCATGAGGTTTTAGAGGTGGTAGGCCCCGTTATGTAGCACCTTGGTGATGATGAAGGGGCCTTCCCACGCGGGGGCGAGTTTGTGTGGTCGCTGCTGATCCACTTGGAGCACCAGATCTCCTTCTTGAAATGCTCGACCTTTGACGTTCCTGGCATGGAATCGACGAAGGTCTTGCTGATAAACAGTCGACCGTATCAGGGCCATCTCATGTTCTTCTTCCAAAAGATCAACGGCGTCCTGCCATGCCTGTTTCGCCTCAGCTTCCGAGAAGAGTTCAACTCGGGGCGAATTGTGGAAGAGATCACTTGGCAGCACGGCTTCGGCTCCATACACCATGAAGAAAGGGGTGCGGTCAGTGGACCGGTTTGGAGTCATCCTTAAACCCTACAGGACAGACGACAGTTCAATCACCCAGGTTCCGGCTGCATGCTCGAGGTCACGCATGAGTCGAGGCTTCAACCCTTGAAGGATAAGGCCATTCGCCCTCTCAGCTTGACCATTCGACTGCGGTTGCGCAACGGATGTGTAATCCACCCGAGTGCCTTGGGAAGCGTAGAACTCTCTAAACTCTTTCGAATCGAAGTTTGAGCCGTTGTCTATGATAATGCTATGTGGGACTCCATATCGGAATATCAACTCCCTCATGAACTTGATGGCTGTACGTGAATCTAGCCTCTTGATTTGGTTGGTTTCGATCCACTTGGTAAATTTGTCGACTACCACGAGTAGATGAGTGAAGCCACTCCTGCCTGTCCTGAGTGGTCCAACCATGTCCAAACCTGATACGGCGAATGGCCAGACGAGTGGAATGGTCTTCAAGGTGGACGCGGGCTTATGGGACATGTTCGCGTAGAACTGACATCCTTCGCAGCGCTGAACGATCTCCTTAGCAGCTTCATTGGCACGCGACCAGTAAAATCCAGCTCGGTATGCTTTGGCCACAATTGTCCGAGAGGACGCATGATGACCACAAGCCCCCCGAGTGGATCTCTTCCAAAATCAATCGACCCTCTTCTAGAGAAATAAATCGTTGGGCTACGCGAGTGACACTCTCTCTGTAAAGCTGTCCATTTATCACTATGAAAGCTTTAGATCTGCGAACAATCTGACATGCCTCGACTTCATCCTCTAGGAGTTCTTGCCTGAGCAAATATGTAATGTATGGCACTGTCCAGTCGGGGGTAATTACCAGAATCTCCATAACCAAGTCAACGACTACAGGGATCTCGATTTCATTCAGATCAGTAGGACTTATCGCTTGGGGAGGCTCTTTAGTGAAAGGATCCTCCTGCACTGACGGGAAATGGAGATGCTCAATGAACACATTGCTGGGGATAGGCTTCCGAGTGGAACCGAATTTTGCCAGATCGTCGGTTGCTTGATTTTTGATTCGGGGAATGTGGTGAAGCTCCAAACCCTCAAACTTTTTCTCTAGCTTCCTCACAGCACTGCAGTATCCTGTCGTAGCAGGGTTTCTGACGTCCCACTCCTTCATCACCTGATTGACCACCAAATCCGAGTCACCGTAGACCATCAGGCGATGGACGCCGAGTAAAATGGCCATACGCAACCCGTAGAGGAGTGTTTCGTACTCAGCCTCGTTGTTGGAGGAATCAAAGTGAATCTGGAGGACATAACTGAGTCGATGACCTCTTGGAGACACCAAGACCACTCCGGCCCCGGAACCATTCAGCATTTTAGACTCATCGAAGAACATAGTCCAGTGCTCCGAGTGAATCCGAGTCGGCTGTTGCTGTTCTATCCACTCGGCCAAGAAATCTGCGAGTGCTTGAGACTTGATCGCCTTCTTCGCTTCAAATTTAATGTCAAAAGGGAGGAGTTCGATGGCCCATTTAGCCACTCGACCAGTTACATCCCGATTGTTCATGATTTCAGACAGCGGGGCATCACTGACGACTGAGGCCGAGTGTTCTTGGAAATAATGTGCAACTTTCTTCCCTGTCAGGTAAATGCCATAGACAAGCTTCTGATAGTGAGGATATCTCTGCTTATATGGAGTCAGGACTTCAGAAATGTAATATACTGGTCACTGAACTTTGTAGGCCTTGCCTTCTTCTTCTCGCTCCACTGTGAGAACTGTGCTGACCACTTGACCAGTGGCCGCAATGTACAAAAGCGAAGGTTCTTTGATGTGTGGAGCAGCAAGCACCGGCTGGGTGGAGAGCAGGGCTTCGAGCTCAACAAACATTGCTTCAGCTTCGGAAGTCCACTCGAACTTATCGGACTTCTTCATCAGTCGGTAAAGAGGTAGTGCCTTTTCACCGAGACGAGAAATGAACTGACTCAGTGCTGCGAGATAGCCTGTGAGTTTCTGGACATCATGCACGCGCTCAGGGCGCTTCATTCTGACAATTGCACTGATCTTCTCGGGATTGGCATCTATCCCTCATTCGGAAACAAGGAAACCGAGTAACTTGCCTCCAAGCATTCCGAAGGTGCACTTGGACGGGTTCAGTTTGATGTCGTACCTTCTCAGGTTGGCAAAGTTTTTAGCAAGATCAGTCAGCAGGTCGAAACCTTTGTGTGACTTGACCACGATATCATCCATGTAAGCCTCGACATTCTGACTGATCTGAGTGAGCAGGCACTTTTGAATCATGCGCATGAATGTGGCGCCAGCATTTTTGAGACCGAATGGCATGGTGACATAGCAAAAACACCCGAAAGGGGTGATGAAGGCAGTTTTTATTTCATCTGGCCCATACAGTCAGATCTGATGGTATCTGGAATACGCATCAAGAAAAGACAAATGCTCGCATCCCGCAGTGGAATCCACAATTTGGTCGATGCGAGGGAGCGGAAAATGATCTTTCAGGCAGGCCCGATTGATATGCTTGAAATCGATGCACATACGGAGTGACTTGTCCTTCTTGGGGACCATAACGACATTGGTGAGCCACTTGGAGTGGTATATTTCATGTATGAACTCAGCCGTCATGAGCCGAGCCACTTCTTCACCAATTGCCTTCCTCTTCTCTGTGACGGAGATGCTCTTTGACAGGTTTGGTCTTCGCTTAGAGCGGAGCAAATCACTCGGATCGGCGTTCTTCTTGTATTCCTCCAATTCCACTACTGCCATCTGCTCGTCGGCAATTTTGGATCCCTCCTGAAGACATTCCTCGGCTCTCTGCCTATTCCCTGTGATGGTGATCACGCCCTTGGGTCCGGGCATCTTCAGATTAAGGTACACGTAACATGGACGGGCCATGAAGCGAGCATAAGCCGGTCGGCCCAGAATAGCATGATAGGCACTGTGAAAATCCACCACTTCAAACGTCAACTTCTCCTTCTAAAAATTCTTCGAGTCACCAAAAACCACATCGAAAGCAATCTGACCGAGTGACTTTGCCTTTTTCCCTGGGATGACTCCGTGAAGCTGCATGTTGCTCTCACTGAGTCGGGACATTGGAATGCCCATCCCCTTGAAGGTTTCAGCATAGAGAATGTTCAAACCACTGCCGCCATCCATGAGAACTTTGCTCAACCGAGTGCCTCCTATGACTGGATCCACTACCAGTGCTTGCCACCCGGGGGTAGCAACATGAGCTGGGTGGTCCGATTGGTCGAAGGTAATGGGAGTCTTTGACCATTTGAGGTACGTTGTAGTCGCCGGAGCAACCATGTTCACCTCATGGTTGATGACTTTCAGTCGACTTTTGCTCTCAACGTCAGCAAAAATCACCAGAGTGGCATTGACCTTCGGGTAATCTTCTGCCTTTTCTTCATCATTGTCCTTGTCAGAGCCCTTTTCACTCGGCTCACCTTCATGGAACTGCTGAATCAGAAATCTACATTGTCGAGTGTATGCTTGGGTAATATCAAGTTACCCTCTTCGTCTTTCTTGGTGTGAATGGCACACGGCAAATTGAGGACATCCTGTCTCGATGGATCTTTCACTTTCTTAGGGGTTCACTGACCTTTGGGCTTTCCTTTGAACTTGCCTTGTGCAGCTACAACGGCCGCCTCTGCCTGACCTGTTCCTTCAGCCTTGCGCTTCTGCTTCCGACTGGGATTAGTGTTGTTGGGGTCATGCTCGTGAGCTTTTCCTTTGCCGCTGCGAAGGCGGTCCTCTTCTTCATTCGGTTCATGGACAGGGTCCCAGACCATCCAAATTTCAGGATGAGCTCTCTGTACCGTACACCTTCCTTGAAAGTGCAGGCTGCTTGATGCTCCGTAACATTCTCCACCACATGGTGAATCGTGGTCCACCGCTGTATGTAATCTCTCAAGGTTTCATTCGGCTTCTGGATGCAGTGCTGCGATTCAGTCAGTCCAGCAGGTCGCTTGCAAGTGCCTTCGAATGTTTTGATAAACACTTAGGCCAAGTCTTCCCAACAGTAAATGCTGGCAGGAGCCAATTGGTTCAACCACGCCCGGGCCGATCCTTCTAGCATCAAGGGCAGGTGTTTCATGGCAACATCATCATTGCCTCTGCCAATCTGTATAGCCACTCGGTAATCCTCCAACCACGTGTCTGGCTTCGACTCACTAGTGAATTTGTTCACGCATGTGGCCAATCTGAAAGTGGGCGGTATCTCAGCGGCTCGTATGGCCCTGCTGAAACACTAGGGCCCTGAGACAAACACAGCACTTCCACTCGGATGATCTCTATCCAGACCCTCTCGGTGAGCCCTGCCTCTGTCAACTAGGCCTTGCACGAGGACTGACCTTGCATCAAACCTAGGCTCTCCGGGGTCGACTGGATTTCTCCGCTCGTCGCCATACGGATGCCTGTTGTCATACCACCGGGGCGCGTATGACTCGCCCCTCGGAGGGGGCGTCGGCATTCGATAGCGGTCATCACGGTGATGTCAAGGAACAAACGGACCACGACCTTGATCTAGGTATTGCTCCTGGTGGTGACCGCGATCGCACCTGGAGATCTTGTTTGGTTACATTTGCGTATGGATAGATTTCCTTATTTGTGCAAATCAAAGCTAATGCCATGTGCTGATGGTCCTTTTAAGGTGTTAGAGAAAATAAATGATAATGCATATAAACTTGAGCTGCCTGCAGATTTTGGGGTTAGTCCCACTTTTACCATTGCAGATTTGAAGCCTTATTTCGGTGAGAATTATGAGCTTCCGTCGAGGAGAACTTCATTTCAAGAAGGGGAGGATGATGAGGACATCAATACCATTGTTACACCCACAACACATGTTGCTATACATACTGAACCAATTACTAGAGCTCGCACACGCCAATTGAATTACCAGGTACTTTTGTTTCTTGGTAACAATTCTAATGTCCATGAGAGTATGATGCTGCCTAAATTGGATACATTTGTGTTGATTACTAATGAAGGGCCTAGCATGGACAAGAGGGATGAACACTGGAGCAGGATCAAGCATGGAGATGAAGGCGTGCGGGAAGGGAACCAAAATGGCGTTTCTAGTGCATATTTCAGCACTTTGAAGCCTCTATGATGACATAAAAGGACATGGAAGAAATATACAAGATGCCCCTTCATAAATTTCGTCCATAGCTTATTTTAGGTGTTGCGCCACCTTATTTTTGGGCCAGGCCCATGTAATTTCCAAATACAACTTCCTATGCTGTTTTTAGAGTCCGTATGTGTGGGGAAACAAAGTTAGGGTTGGTTTCGGACCCCTCCTACAAGGGGTCACGAAAGTCCCCCTACTCCTTAATATATATACAGCCCTTAGGGCTTCGTTTAGAATTTGGGTTTTGTTTAGATTAAAGTTCGCCATAGCTGCAACTCACGTACTTTGTTTGTGTTCAATGACCAGACCAAGACGTCACAGAACCCCACATTCATCAATAATGCTTTCCTCTTATATTCGCAATATCCAGATTGCAATCTCAGTTTCGTTCTTGTTCTTCATTTTCTCACAGGAAATAGACCCTCGTGGTCAGGTTGATTGTGCTCCGGCGTGGTCAATAACCCCTCGGAAGTTGGTTTAGCGATTGCTAAGGCGCGACGTCTTCGCACGTTCGTAGTCGGATCATCAAAGTCGACTCCCACAGAAAATGATAGCTATCTAATCGAAACATCGGGACACCTTCGCCTCTATCAAGCGGCATGCCCATATTTTACCCTCCTCCATGCGTAATGCGCGCACGACTCTAGGCCAACCCATTGTTATGGCTGCCCACCCATCCTTCACTGTCTTCATTAGGACTTCTCGATGCTCATTGTTGTCTTGATGAAATACTTTAACCTTCATTGCGCATCCACCAATCATGTACTTTGTGAGGTAATCTTGAGTAAACTGCTTTGGGAACCACCACAAACGAAAAAGATTCACACATTGTTGTCTAACAACTCATTATGGGCAGTAAAAAGAGAAGGCTACAGAGTTTGTAGTTACCATCCAACAGCTGATTGTTGTGTTGGATAGAGCGTAAACAAATAATTTGATTGCCATTGTTTGTATCTTTTTGCTAATAATCCTTATCAGTTTGCTCACTTGATGCTGGTTCAGGAATATCTCATTGCCCCATACGCAAAAAGGGTCAATGTATGGATCTTTGCCGAGGACATATGTACCTACAACAACAAGTCAATATTAGAAGCTAAAAAGTGTCCAGGCGTGGATCTATATGCACTACATTATGGAATGATGGGGGGAGTACAAGCCGAGGGATAAAACTAACCTCGGCGGAAAATGTTGGCCACTCCCGTTGTTGTCCTACATAATTACATGGAATGGCATGATAAGTACACCAACCTTAACATCAAACAAATATAGATAAGGTAAACAACATCATCTCCAAATGATAGCTCAAATGTGTTGGTTTCAGCATGCTGTTAAAGTGGATAAAAATGGAAGGGAATGTTACCTACAACAGGCTTAATAGCCACCAACTATTGTAATTCAAACTAGTATTGTTGAAAATGAATAGAACATAGATCATGCTTAAACATCACACTAGATAAATGTGTAAAACTGAAATAAAGGGCATGTGTTAACTACACCAGGCATAACAACAACCAAATATAGCCATTCAAACTGGTATTGATGAAATCGAACTGCACAGTTCCGAATTGCACGTAATCACTACAAAAAATACACTTCCGTGATGATATGTGTTTGTCACAGTAGGTCACGTTTTCTGTCATGCATGTACATCCATGACGATTTTATGACAGAATCAAGATAGTCATACCTGTGCTGTCGTAGAAGTGTTCCATGACATTACCAAAATTATCATCACGGAAGTGTCCACTTCCATGACGATAAATGCCGCGTCATGGAAGTGCTTTCGTCAAGGGTAACCGACATGTGGCATTCACCGTAACAGGTCGTCGTTAAGCTATCGGGTTCCGGTTTGGATGCGATAACCCGTTAACAGCCCGGACCAATGGCGATTTTCCACGGGTAAAATTATCATTCGCCGACGATCCACGTGTTAGCTCAGCGTTGGGACAGATGTCAACCGTCCATTGGACAAGAATCGCCAATGAAACGTTGACACGTTGGATGGCCCAATGGATGCCCATATAGCTTTAAAAGCCGGAACAGGAACAGACCCACAAGATTTCGTCAGATCTAACGGGCCGGCCCGTTAATAGCCTAACATTTTCTGGACCAAATTATGGCCCACATCAGATACGGCCTGTTAAAGGACTGCAATATTCTGGGCCAGTTTACGGCCCATATCAGATCTGGCCCGTTAACAGCCTGCAATAGTTTGGGCCAAATTACGGTCCATAGCTGATCTGGCCCGTTAACTAACTTTCATTTCTTGGGCCAAATTACGGCCCATAACAGATACGGCCCTTTAATAGCTACTGTCCATTCGAGCCCATTGGGGGCCTGATTTGCTCTTTGGCCTCTTAATGGCCCATTTAACAGTTCGGCCCGATATTAGTTTTGGCCTGTCAGTGACCCTGTCTACATATGGGCCTCTTTTGACCCGGTTTCACTTTCGGCCATTTAAAATCCCGAGTTGCACCTAGGCCTAATTCTGGTCCGTAGTTACTTTTGGCCTCTTAACGGCCCGTAGTCTTCGTGGATACATTCTAGCCCAAACTGCCTATCGGCCCATTAAAGGCCCTTGAGAGTGGGCCTAATTTTGGCCCGTTATACATCCGGCCTGCTTCCCGCCCGTCATGTAATTGGGTCAGCCAAGGCCCAAAAACATTTCAGCCTGTTAATGGCCCGTCACACAAATGGGCCAATAATGCGCCGATGTATATTACAGCATGCTATCGGCCCGTGAATTGTTTGCCACAATTAAGGCTCAATCTAGTTCTCAACCTGTTAAAAGCCTATTTAATTTTCTGGCCCAATTAAGGCAAGCAGTTTACTTGGCCTTTTAAAGGCCCGAAACTAATAGTGGGCCAGATTAAGACTAGACCTAACTAATGGCCCAAGAGGATTGTAGGCCCATGGTTCGGCCCGTACTAGCGATTGGCGACCGACCAATTTTAGTACCGAAATTATTTTTTTCTAAACCTAACCTATTGGCTCATTGCGCTCCGATCGAAGATTATGACCTTTTCTTAGAGCGACGATAGCATAAACAGCAAATAAATTACAGCATCGTGACGAAGAATAAACCTAGACTATACAACAAAGAAATTACAGCATATTGCATCCCCTGGGCATCAAAGTTCGCCGCCAGTGATAATAAAGGGCAACCAGACAGCAGATTCCATAAACTGGTCAGGTCGCCACCAGTGGAAGTAAACAGGCCGACAAAATAATAGACATAATCGATAGCACTTCAACATAGTTCAAGAAAGGTTAGCCCGGCACAGGAGCTGCAGCGCAAGAAGCTGAGCAACCTGATGAGACTGCGCTTGTTTGACGCTTATATCCACCAACTTAAGCTGCATAGGATCAATAGACGTCCTATACTTATGGTTAATCTTGTGTAGAGATTGGAGTTCCAGTCGGATTTGAGCGGAAGCATGTCTTTCTGCTTGAATTTCAGACTGAAGAAGTCGAACAGATTCAGGCGGCGACTTCATCGAGCTTGAGTCACTGAGTAAGTTTGACACTACATCAAGACATGACTTTGTGGTTGTATCCCTACCCTAAAGATGTGTTGCCTTCTTCTCTATAATATATGTTAGAGGGATAAACAATGGGTTCGTCTCACTGACATTGTGGCAGTTCTTCCTAGCACCAGTGCTGTCACCCTGAAAGAGAAACAAGTAGGTAGATAACAGGTTTTACACGTATAAGCATCAACGCTGTCAATTCATCTCATTTCTTTGTCAGAAATAAAGAGACACGGTTTAAAATAGCATTAACATAATAGGCATTGTTCATAGTTAAGACGACAGGAAATGGCATTGTGCAGGAGCGGCCAGCTTCACCATACCACTGGATTACAGATCAAGAACACAAGCATACATGTAGTGCTAAACAACGTATAAGCATGAATGGTGAGTGTATTATCAATTTATACCATTTCAGATTGGTAAATAAAGAGACATGATTTAAATAACATTAATATAATATGGCATTGTTCATAGTTGAGACATAGCAGGATATGACATTGTGCTGGAGTTGGTAGTTTCACCACACCACTGGATTATAGATCAAGAACACAAGCATACGCACAGTGCTAAACAAGATAACTTGCTATGTTTCGTTTAATTTACATGCTATGAATAAGGAACTAGGTTGTACAACTAAAGACTGAAATTGAGAAGGACAAACTTATGTTTATGTACTTCTTCATTATAAACTTTGAACAAGCAATTTGATGCAGAGGACAAAAATAAACAGCATTTGCACTCATAGCTATCCAAATATACACAATAAAGTTTGAAGGCTCGAGGAGGACAAACTTACATTAGGAGTGAAGACCGCCTCTATAAAGCCCTTGTCCATATTGATGGGGGGACAATTCAAGAAGTTTACTGCACACTCTTCTTCAAGAGCATTGCCTGCATTCTACATTTTGTTAAGAGTAAATATAGATGTGAAAATATAGGAACAAATGGCGATTATTTAACCTAAGATGCAGAGTACAAATGTAAATACAGCATACAGGCAAAAGGCACTGACAAGAGCAATGCAGAGCTAAACTTCTTCAGTAACATTGGCTTTATTCAATATTTTCGCAAGAGTAAATGTAGATCTGATGTGTAGAAAATGGAGGCCAAGGGAAAATAAGCTGCAAAGTGTACATGAAGACCTAGCTGACAATATAAGTACAGTGATGAAGGGCAACAGATACTTACAAGAATAATGCAGAACTAAATTTCTTCATAGGCATTGGGTTCATTCTATATTAATGTAAGCATTAATATAGATATGATAATTTGGGGCGAACAGTGGATAAGCAAGCTATAATGCACAATGATGTCACATAATCCACCAGGTATGAATGTAAGTACAGTGATAGGACAATAGGTACTCACAAGAGCAAAGTAGCGACCAGCATAGTTGCGATATCCTAGGTTTTGTGGCGCTGGTTCTATCGCCAATATACGTGGGGTGCTATCTGATTTCTCCGGTAGCACCACCTTTTTCAAGGACTTTGCTTGTACTCCTTTAGGTTCTGTAATCACCCTCTTCCTTTTGGATGTCTAAAACACAAGAACAACATTTGAATGGAAAAACATGGTATGACGACAAAATGGAATAGGTATTGATAATGGATGGGCATGGCATCTTCACAT
Source organism: Thinopyrum elongatum (assembly GCA_011799875.1). Classification (NCBI taxonomy): domain Eukaryota; kingdom Viridiplantae; phylum Streptophyta; class Magnoliopsida; order Poales; family Poaceae; genus Thinopyrum; species Thinopyrum elongatum. The sequence continues at coordinate 252,381,527 of CM022299.1, forward strand.
ATATCATGAGTAAACTAAGCAGATGGCGGTGCAACGAAGCAAAAGAAATGCAAGACACCTTATGCAAGATATGTGCAACCAATAAAACCTTGCCAAATTAGAACAGGCACCTTATTGGGTGAATAGGATAGGCCATCTGCCTTTAACTCCTTGAGCTCAGAATAGTCATTAGGATCATATTCTGAATACGAATCTATAGGTCGGGAGCATGTGGGTTTCATTGAATCCACAATGGACCTCAATCCCTTGATGCCAAGTTTGTTACCCATTGAACTGTTCCGCAATATTATTCTGATGTGCGCATTCTTATATTCATTGTGATTACGTACAATATCTGAAAAGCATGAAAACATAAATAGTAGTGAGATTATCTTTGTAATGCAGAGGATATTGTAATATAATAGGGGCTCCCTATAAACCCTTGTGTGCTATTACTGGATTCTAATGAGAGAGCCCATGTGTGCTGTAATATGGTGAGTAGATTAATATAATCTAGCACAACTACACAAAAAATAGGCTCCCTGTTGGGAGCTCCAGATGTAAGGATAGTTGGCAGATGATAGGTTCATAATATACCATATAGAAAGTTTATTGCCAAACCATGATAACGAGAGCACACAGCCACTAGGCAGATTGTAGTGTAGATAATAGGGGTACATCATAACCACCATAAACAAACTGGGAAAGCAGAACTGGCTGGAAAATACAGGGTTTTGCCGCTACTAATATGTAGCCTATCGATCACCTACAGGCCAGCTCTATTCATCTGAAGGCGCATAGTTGTTACTATCAGTCTAGTCTATCAAAGACCGCGCGGCTCCCACCATTTCCGGGATATTATGGCAGACCAACTTGAAGTGCGAAATCATGTAGCAGAACCGGCCCAATAGAACTGTCGACTGCAGATGTCCCTGCTCCCCTTCCTGACAAGGAACATACTGTACTTACTAAAGAAGAACAAAAGAGGAACATGTTAAAGAATAGAACATGAAGCATATTATTGAGATTCCCCTTCTTACTATACAATGTTGGTTGCCCACCCATGATGAATCAGAGTGCCCAAAGAAATGCCATTCCATGATGTCTCCCTATATGTGGCCACATGCATTTGAAAACTCAAGTGGGAGCATTAGCTAACCAATTAAATGTGTGTCTATTAGCTAATGTTAGTATCATATCACATTCATATTTGAAGAACCTTAGGACGTATGATTGGTGTGTTATTTAGCTTTAAAGGGTGGATAGCTGCTAGTAGGACACAAAGCACCTACGCAGATCATAGTGTAGATATAATTGGAAAACTCTAAGCATCAGGAGTAAAATCAGGAAAGTGGAACTTGCTGGAATATATGTGCTAGTATTGCCGGCATGGCTAGAAAGGCTTCGGATACCAGCTCTCTACAACTGAAGGCGCAGTACTATTACTATCAGTCTAACTCTCAAAGGCGACACATACGACCGAATACGAAGAGTTGAAAGCATCAATGACAATCGACATGAAGACCAACACGAAGAGTTGAAAGCGTCCATGACAAGCGACCGAATAGACATGTACACTGCAAATGTCCCTGCTCCTCTTCACTACAAAGAACATACTGTACAACTATTATACTCCCTCTGTTCCTAAATACATGTCTTTGTAGAGATTCCACTATGGATCACATACGGATGTATATAGATACATTTACATTGTAGATTCACTCATTTTGCTCCGTATGTAGTCCATGGAGGAATCTCTACAAAGACTTATATTTAGGTACGGAGAGAGTACTTATAAAAGAAGAACAGAAGAGGAGCATGCTAAAGAAGAGCAAGCAGATTTTGGATAATAAAATGTTGGCTGGGTACACATGATGAACCAGAGCGCATTAAAAACGCAACTCCCTGCTGTCCCTCGATATGCGTAGCATGTGCTTTTCGAAAGTAAAGTAGGAACATTAGCTGACCAATTAAACATTCTCTGTTTTAGTACATGTCAGCATCATATCAGATTCGTATTTGAGCAACTAAGTTTGGAATTATGAGTGGCATGTTGTTTAGCTTGATGGGTTGAGGAGCACTGCTTGCACGTACGTCTCGAAGCACCTACGATAATGGTACTGAATATATGGCAATGTCTACATGCAAGTCGCCTGACTTTTCTCATTTGGGTCAGTCGACCATTTTAGGCGGTTGGGTGAAGATCCTATGTCTCCTAACCCTTCTTCTTCCTCGACTCTTATTCTTCCCCTAAAGACCACCGCACGGGCCTCCGGCCGAACCTCCAGTCCCCGCCCTCCCCTGAACCGCCCACCACATCCGGTCTTCCGCCGCCCCCAGCCATCCCTCTAGCTAACCCCACCCCCCACCCACATCGAGTTTTGCCTCCGGCGAGGCCCCACCATAGCCCGACGACAGCCGCCCACAACCACGGTCCCCACCCGAAACCCTAAGATAGATAATGGGGCAGCCCTCCGGCGAGCCCCTTCCTTCCCTCCGGCGAACTCCCAAAAATGGACTAACCCCAATTTGAAATTCAGTCGACTGTCATTTAAGCTAATGTGGAATATAAATGGGGAAAACCATAAGCATTGCGAGTATAGTGGTGCACGTGCCATGGTGGATCTGAAGGTGCAAACCGGACAAAGGCAACTTCGCAACCAATGTTTGGTTTCAACTAACAAGTAAGATTCTAAGTGATGGACAAGAAATCACAGTAAAGCAGTGGCGATGTATTTTCTTGCTGAGATAAATAACTTGAACATATATGAAAGAGTACAGCCTCTAGTGTGGCGCCGTGTAAGCATCTGCTGAGGCGTTGAGGGTGCTACGGTAGCGATAGCTGTCGGCGGCATGGAAGCAGATCTAGGAGGGCAGACGGTGGCGGCGAGGGACATATCCTGGCGCGATGGACGAGACGGTCGTACGAGCGGCCTCGGCAAGGTGAACGACGGCGCAGATGAAGCGAGAGGACACGATGCAAGGATCCTGGTCCGAAGCCGTGGATGAGAGAGCTTGACCTCTTGTAATGGACGACGGTGTTGGGGTATCAGCTCTGGCATGGTGGAGGAGGACGGCGGTGGATGGGGTGGCGGACGGAGGAGACTGCGGTGGAGAAGGTGTTTTGGCGCCCACGGAGTACGAATGGGGAAATGGTGGGAGAGAGGTAGAGGGGAACCATGTCTTTAGGGCGCGCTTGTCTCAAATGTGAGGAAATTTACAAACTTAGCCCCCGTTTAAAATTTCCTACATCACAGCAATATTAGTCGGTTGGGGATAGGACGGTAATCTCGCATACACCGAATATTTGCCGATGGAGATTTCGGTCGAGGAGAGTTTGTTTTGGCGCCCACATGTATGAATCGGGGAGGGAGGTGAGAGGTGATTTTGGCTGAGGAGAAACTGTGTTTTGGCGCCCACTGTGTATGAATCCGGGGAGGTGAGAGGCGGAGGCGGTTATGTCATGTTTGAGTGAAATTACAAGCCTACCCCTATCGAAACCTATAGAAATCGAGCCGATAGGCTTTGCGTGTTAGGGATAGGCAGTAATTTCCGTCTCGCAGATTTTGGTTTCAGGCAGTTACTGTGAGTTTCCCCGCTTCGTTCAAATTTTTGCAGAGAAAGAGTGCACGTTTACCGTGCCAACTCAATTCGAATCCAGTTTGTATTTTTTTTGGGGCAGGATCCATTTTGTATTTGAATACAAATCTATATACATCATTTATATATATATACTTTCAAAAGCAGAACACTCTTTATACATAAATATGGTTTACAAATGCCATGATCTCAGATTCATAAGGCTGGATCCATCTTAATTTGGATTTTCAAATATTTGAAACCACTTTATGTTGAAATCCAATGTATGCATTTCTCGCTAACTGTCTCCAATTAATGTGTGTTTCATGCAGTTTTTTTTGACTTCTCAAACACGTATAATGTGTTTGACACACGCAACATATAGTGTAATCCCGTTTAGACATTAATTGCATATAAACCATGCATTGTCTCTAAATAAAGAATCTATGGATCACTAATATTGATAAACTATATAACATTACACGTGTCCCCAAATTCAAATGAATATGCATGTTTGATAGACCAATTTTTGTTATGATATTATCGATGCCGTGATCTCTAGTTTAAATATTTGAATCCCCTTTAATCCAGATATTCGTCTCATATAGCTATCACTCATGCTTGTATATCTCTCTAGACCTATACGCCTTCATCGTCTCTCGGGTATCTCTCGTGCTACTTGTATGTCGACAATGATCTTTTATCTTTGTAACACACTGACGGTACTCTCTCCCTCGACCTTCACTCTATCTCTCTCTAAGTATATCTCTCTCCCTGCTATGTGTCTCTAACTATGATTCTCCCTGTGAAATCTCTTTCTCTCACACAAACACAAACTTCGTCTCCCGGGGTCTCATTTCTCTCTACTATTCCCCTGTGTGCCACTCGCACACCCCTCTCACACAGAGATGTCTTGCGCTACTTAGGTATGAGAAGCTACGACTCTCCCTCTTAAATATCTCTTTCTCTCACACAAACACAAACTCTGTCTCCCAGGGTCTCATATCTCTCCACCATTCCCTTGTATGTCGCTCAAACACACTCTCTCTCCCTAGAGATATCTCGCATTCCCTGATATGTCTCTCTAGCTATCACTCTCCTTGTGAAATATCTTTCTCTCTCGCAAACACAAAACTCCGTCTCTCGGGATCTCATTTCTCTCTGATATTTGTTTGTATGTGACTCACATGCACCCTCTCTCTATCTCTCTCACACGCACACACATAACTCAGCCTTCTGATCCACTCGACTCTTATCTCTAACACACACACTAGCTAGCCGATCTCCCTCTAGCTAGCATCTTTATCTTTCTATTTATCTATTTCTCCATCAACCTTCTTTCTCGCCCTCACTCTTGCTTCCTATCACGCACACTATATATGTTTCTCTCTACATGCAGTCATGCGCCCTCTTTTTATCTTTCTCTCACACACACATAACTTCACCCCCTTTGAACCACTCGGCGGTCATCTCTAACACACAAACTAGCTGATGTCCCTCTAGCTAGCATCTCTATCTCTCTATCTATCTGCAGTTTCTCCATCAACCTTTCTTTCTCGCACGCACTCTTGCTTCCTATCACGCACACTATATCTGTCTCTCTATACATGCATCTATAGGTTGATCTCTTTTGCACAATCGTGTTGTCTCGCTCTCTCTGCTCGCCATAGATGCATGCTCCAGCCCACGCCACTATCTCTTAAAGACAAAAACACATGCTCAATTATCGGGCCTTCTTCCCTCCACTCTCACATGCATGCATATTGTCATACCGATCCGTCTCTCCCATGTCGTTGATCTTATGACTTATGTCTTCTTTCTTTTATCTAGATCATGCACGCGCGCACACACACACACACATCCCACGTATACATGTATACCTCTCGCACATGCACGTTCAAGGTCTCCTATGTCTCCATACGTAGTTAATTACCCTCAGCCCTAACCCCACATCGAATCGTTGTCTTCTTGTGTGCACATGACTTCCGCGTGGATGGGTCTCTGCTCTAAAACACACACTCACACTTAACAATCTCCTTCTAGCTGCCCCATCTCTCACTCTTCCCCTATATCCCTGAAACCAATAAGACCATCCCTTCGTTTAATTCCCGCCTACATGCACCATCGATATATAGTAGTCTTCCTCGGTGTCTCTCGAACAAACATGTTATCTCGATGTCACCTCCTCTCATGCGCACACGCCTTATCTTCCCTCTTTACGGGCCTCTTCTCTCTCGCACCCCCCTCGTTGGTGGCCTCTGCAATACACATCACCTCTCTACGATGAAGCCACACACACTTAAATTACTTTTGCCACCGAAGACTCCGCTTCACACACACACACACATTAAGACTCCATCTCACACACACATGCTCTAGGTGGAGCATTTGTTCCTACCACCCTTCGTCCAACCTTACCCATATGATAAACAATCACCTTAATTTACTTATATAACATGGACAAATTCCACTTTATTTTAGTAGTTAGCAAAGTTCTCATAATTATATAACGCAAATCACGAGTAGGAAGTGACATTTTTTTTACACAACCACGTTAACATGGCCACGTAAATCACAAGCTAAAGTCTAATACCATTATACTTATATCCCAATGCAAAAGGTGGAGTACATGTCCGAAGAGTAGAGTTGCACACACGCACTCTGTCTCTCGGAATCTCACACACATACCAGTTACGTGAAGCCCCCTAAGCAGACCTGTATGTTACAACTTGTGCACCCACGGGTACACGTGATGGTGCGCATTTATTTAAGCCGGACGGCGAACCCAAACAGTAGTTGCATTCATTCCCCTCCCGCCGCCTCTTCTCTGGTCGCCGTCGCCCAATAGCCATGGCCCGGGCGAAGGTAACGACATACGCCATGCTCTCGCTGGAGTGGCGCTTTGATCTGGAGCCGCGCGAAGCCCGGATCACAGCCGCCCTACCTCCGGAGTCCGGACTAGCCGAAGCCGGATGAGGAGGCATCGGAGGCGGAGCAACACGTGGAGCCGGAGGAGGAGAATGACGACGCGGAGCCGGAACAGGAGGACGACGATGCGGGCAAAGTGGAGCCAGAGGAGGACGATGATTTCCATTATACTCAGACTTAAAGGGCTTTGAGTTTCACGCCACATTTATTTCATAGAGATAAAGAAAGGAAATTTTAGTGGTCATGCATGCATCTTTTTGTGCTAGCACTGCTATATAGGGTTGACCGGTCGCTTCCCGCGGACATGCGCGGGTGGTGGAAGAGGAAGGAGAAGGGAAGCGGGCTGTGGAGTACGCCAGTTGCAGCACAAGCTCCAAGGAATGTTTGTGCCAAACAATGCATAGTAGTATAGTATAGTCCAGCAGAGTATGAATTGGACTTTAGGTTGCGTGTCGATGACATGGCTGCAACATGCAGGCTGTAGTTCGACAGCCTACTGCTCCACTTCGCATGGTTTGGTCACGCAAGATTTGCATGCATGCATGTCACGCACATACTTGTCGAAGGCGTGCTAAAAAAAGGGTGACTAGGTCCGCTAGTCCGCGTTGGTCCATGCGTCCGGAAAACAACTAATCCCAGTCACTGTAAATGTCATAAGTGCTTTAATTTCAGGCTAGTGGATGGACGCGAATGTGTCGTACAACGAACCGCCCGCCAGCTCCCTTATCTCTGTCTCTACTCTTATAATAATAATAATCTCTCTATCTATCTACTCTTATAAAAAACAGAGTTGGTGATGATGGTGTGCCTGCCATCCTGCAATATAGGCCGTCTGATTTATATCTGACGGATAGGAAGGAAACTATGGCAATTTTGAAAAAAAGATACCCACACCCCTCTCCACATTTGCAAATAAGGCCGTCCCTCATTCATCCTTTTCTATCACAAGATAAAATACTCATACAAATGCATCTTGATGTTACGTGCAACGCACGGGCATCTTGCTAGTAATAAATAATAAAAAAATATAAAATACCGATTTGGTGATGATGGTGTGCCTGCCATCCTGCAATATAGACCGTCTGATATATATCTGATGGATAGAAAGCAAACTATGGCAATTTTGCAAAAAGATACCCGCACCCCTCTCCACATTTGCAGATAAGGCCTTCCCTCGTTCATCTTCGTCTCCCACATCTTATTGCCATGTCATCTTATAACATTTCAATACATGTCTCTTTGTACTCCAGGAGCAGGAGTAGTTCTTTCCTTCTTCTTTTTATTGATTGGGATAGTCATCTACACAACTTTATAATGCCAGTTGTATAAACTATAAAGGACTTAACAATTTCAATTCCGTGTAGTACTAGCTAGGTACCATAATCCCATCAAACAAAACTACTCCTACTTTAATTAATGTACATGGCCCAGGTAACACTCTCAAATTGTTTGTCGTCGCCCGTGCCACAGCTGGTCCATACATTGCTTCCGTTCCCCCTCATAGAAATAAGCAATATAAAGTATTTTATTTTAATCCGTATCCCTTGCTTACGTCACCTTATTATACTGCATGGACCATAACCATGCACGTCAACATGTATACAAGTTTGAGATGCCAGGTGTACCAGATGGACGGCGGCGTGTTCGACCCCCGTGATGCTACCTGGGTGTGGATGAACACACTTGAAGACTACTCGATTTTCATTGGGGACAACTACCCCATAGTGCAAACGAGGCCACCTTCCGTGCACGACGCTGACGTCCTGCCGTTCATGAAGAACGGGTGCGTTTTCATTGCGCACCGAAGGATTCATATCTCGAACACACCTATCCCTGATCTATGCTGCTTCAGTTTGGATGAGTCTCCATCATGGGGAGCCACACTTAAGAAGCTGCGATGATATGGACTCCCGTTACCCACCGTTATGGATTGTTCCATCTATGAAGAACACGTGGGACTCGAACTACGAGACGGACATGTACCCAGGGATGTGCGAACCTGAGTAATGTAGCGCAGTAAGTGAAGTAGAAAGGCACAAATAGTATGAACATGCGTGGCATATAGGCATTTGTCTCTTAATACCACTAAATGTTGTATGTGCAATGCACGGTGATATTATGATGTACGTGCCTAAGTACTCTACTACTATATTAATTGGAGGCACATTTTAGGTTTTATATTTGTTTACGTGTATGGCCTGAGACCTTCCAACTAGACGCGTCTTTCTCTCTGGGTCGCACTTTGTATTTTTCATACTACTAGTACTACGTGTGGTCTCCAACCTAGAAGTGAAAGAAGTGGAGATGCTCTACCACGCTGTTCATGTCCCACTACTTCCGCTGACGTGTGGGACATCCATCACGTGCCGTGTTTGGCACTCCTTCATCGTAAGAGTTGAAATGCTAGCTTTCATCAAAAATAAAAAATAAATATAAATCAGCAGTGATACTATACCACACGGTTTCCTTGCTCCTCGATATCGAAAAGAATACTTCCATTCGTCGACATGTGGGACGTCGACCATCCTGGTCCACTTGCCATGCACGCAGAACTCCAAGGGAGAGTCACCCCGGTCGTCGCGCCGCAGTAATAATGACTAATGAGCCGTCAAATCACAGGCCCAACCTTTCCTACTGTAAAGTTGCTCGGACGAAGGAACCATCATGACTTCGTTGAATTCCGCTTCTTGAAGAAAATTACTGTACCAGCAATACTGCTAGCTACAGTAGTACTGTACTCCAGCGGAGGCCTCCTTTGGTTCATAGGATAGGAATTTTATAGGAATATGAAAATCATAGGAAGTGAGATGACATGCATCTCAATTCCTATAGAGAAAGAGATGCCATTTGAAGCATAGGATAGGAATTTTTCCATTGAGTCTAGGCTAATGTACTGGTAATTTGCTCTAAAAATTATAGTAGTAACTAGTACTGGTACATGCTCGTAATTAATTAAACAAACGTACGTGCGACACAGACACACACACACACACTAACTACTAGTACTACTACTTCTCACATGCTGGCCAGACGCTGTCGTTCTCCATCCCGGCTTTGTCGGCGACACCCTACCATGCTTGGATCTCCGCCGAGCTCTCCACAGCAGCGCGTGCGTGCTCTTCTTTCTTGCGGCGGCAGGCCTCTCTTCTCTTGAGTTCTTTCTTCCTTTTCCGCTCCCTCTGTGCGGCTTTGGCCGCCTCTTGCTCTACCGCCCATTCGGCCTTGGCAGCTTCAAAGTCCGCCCACGTAGGTGTGAGGTCGCGAGCGGCGATGAACTCGGCATGGCGGGATGCCATCGCTTCCCTACCATTTTGTGTGCGGTCGTGTGCGGCGAGGAACTCGGCGCGGCGGGATGCCATCGCTTCCTTACCGGTTAGTGTGCAGCACGGTGGCATGAACGACGCTTGGTGAGAGCTCTGGGGCAGAGTGGCCGGACAACCATATAGTGCATTGGTTTGTCAAGCGCTCAAGGATAAATGATGAAGGAAATTTGGATTCCCCTTCAATCCTGGTCATTTATTACCGAGTAAAATGCATTGGCGGTCATTGAACTTGTCATGATAGCTTACTTTGATCATTGTACTTAAGAATACGGTCAATACAGTCATTATATACGAGATATGGTGATTATACGGTCACTGGCTCAGCATGTAGCTCCGTATTTCTATGGCTGACTAGTCAAACAGTCCACATGTACCTCATCAGCTCATGTTCTGTATCTATCTATCTATGCGGGCCTACCTGTCAGTGGAGAAAGAAATAAAAACCAAAATTTTGCGTATGTGAGGGAATCAAACCACGGAATCGTCGCTGCAACGCACACTCGTCAGCCAAATGAAAATGAAATACTTTGCATTAAATGCAAAAACTGATTTTTTTTATATTATACGTGATGCACACATTAGGGCACACCGTCCACAGACGCAAGTAGCATGTACGCGTGCAGACACTCACGCTCACGCTGTCAAACCATGGTAATGCATGCACGTCGCCCTCTCAATCAAAGTCCTCCTCATGGCGCAATGCAAACGGCGAGCCTGTCACCTGCGCGCCCCGGCGGTGCCTGACATTACTGTTTAGACGTTTGCTGGCGGCCTCTGCAAACACTCAGCATGTATTCACCTGGCTCAACACCAACGTCATACTCGTGCTTGGGCGCCGAGCTGCTCGACATTAGCCATGGCTCTGCACACGATGCGATGACGTGACTCGGCGCCTTGCTCATGTATATCATCCATCACGATGACAATCTATAAATAGCCTAGCTAGAGAGGGTACTATGGTACCTATATATGTATCGTGAGCGACCGATCATAGTGCCACTGCACACGAGTGTGTGTTTGATCGATTCATCCATTATTCGTAAGTTATGCATGGTTGTGTGTGTCTAATGGTGGTTATCGAAGGCTAGCTGGCGACAAGAGCGGTTGCATGGACGCCTGGTTGTCTATACGTGCCGCATACGCTTCAAAGGCTCGTAATCCATGAGGTCACATAATTTATTTCAGTACAATCATAAGCGTAACTGCGTAAGCGCATCCGTGTGCGTGCTAGTATGTATTGTGTGCGTGCGTGTGCGTACTGCATGCGTGTGGGTCGTCCGCATGCATGCATGTGCATCGCGTTTGCTCCTTGCAAAAATACCTCATTTGGTTAGCTCGTGGGGCTTTACTGGAGAGGTTCGGGGTTAATTCCCCACCCATGCAATGCATAATTTAGCTTCTCTAATTTATTTATTTTTGACCCATTGACGGGTGGGGCCGTAGAACCTGGGTGAGGCGCATGTCGACTGTTTGACCGGTAAACCAGACAAAATACGGAGCTATATGCTAAGCCAGTGACCGTATAATCATCTTAAGTCGTATATAGTGACCGTATTGATCGTATTCTTAAGTACAGTGACCAATGTGAGTTATCAAGACAAGTTCGATGTCCGCTAGTGCATTTTACTCTTTATTACCACACACGGTTACTTTCTATTGCCTGTGGAAACTGTGTGCGCTGACCTATTGTGGGTTGCTTTCTGATTGGCCGCCACCCCAGCCACGCGGATCGCACGCGTGCACCATGATCGAACGGCATTCCACGTCCCTATCATCACACCCGTGTAGCTATAGCTGGGATTTGATGTTTCTGCACCTCCGTCCTGGTTGATGCATGTAACTACAAATAATATCACTAGAAACTATGTTTATTAGTAAGGTACACGTGCATTGCACGCATGAGATTTGGCAACCAAATTATGAATAAATACCACACTATAGCATGTAAGCTTTGAGTCATATATGCATGATGTAGATGTTCGTTAATTCTTATAGTGGTAGTAAATTTCTACAAAATGCACATAATGGCCTAAATATGGTAAATGAACCCGGAGAAGTGCCAAATTTGAACACGGTGCTTTGTAGGATGATGTTGATCGTAGAAAAAAAAATGAACTACCACATTAATTGAGTACTTTTGCAAACTACAAAAACAATATACCACCACGCCAGCGTCAGACCGCCCTGGCCTACCGAAACCCCTTCCATTGCTAGCATGCGCTTCCTGCCTGAAACGGTCACAGTCGCTCCAGAACGTCAATGCCACATTCATGCCCGACACGACGTCTCACTGGCGCCGGCATTGCAGCAGCGCAACGGCCGAGAGAGCGCCACCCGCGCGGCATCCTGGTGCAAGCGACTACTCCGTGATAACGACACCACGGCCATCCGTCCGTCCACCACCCACATTAATGACACGCGGCTGCCAACGAACCTACTCTGGCGCCAGTCGTCCATCCGTCTACCGTGGCTCATTGCCATTCGCCCGCTATATTAACTTCAGCCCTAGCCCCCAGCCATAGCCAAAGACCCACAGTCATTCTCCTCCAGTCCCTTCCTTCTGTCGGCACCACTCCAACCATGGCCTCCTCACGCTCCAAAGCTCTCTTGGACGTACTGTCGCAGGAGCAGACGAAGGACATCGCCGGCTCCGCTCCGGGCGTGCTCCAAAGCTCTCTTGGACGTACTGTCGCAGGAGCAGACGAAGGACATCGCCGGCTCCCCGCCAGTCGCCCTCTGCCACCACGACCATGAAGCCGGCGCGCCTGCACGGGCGTAGCCGGGAGCGAGGAAGAGTAGTACATGGTAGGTCACCACCGCTCTGGTCCCAGGAAGGCCACTGCTCCTCCACTCAGTCGACACCAAGCTTGGTGGGGTAAACATCGGCGGCCGATTAGCCGCTTGAGGCGACGTGGAGGCGGAAATCTTCAGAACCTTGTTCTCCGGAGGAGGAGGTTATCGAGGCGGAGCTGGACAAAGCCGAGGCGGGTGAGGAGGAGGCAAAGGCAATAGCCGGAGCGTCAGTTCTCGGGGCTCATGGCCGGACATGGTGGTCAGGCGCCGGCGATCGTTTAAATTAGGTTTACAGTAGGTTTTAGTACGGTTTGTGCAAAATATGTAATGAATTTCATCCAGTATATAGGAAAAGTTTTCGAAATGTAATGAATTTCATCCGGTTAATTTGAAATTTGCTTTGTTTGCACGAATTTCGTCCGGTTAGTTCATATAGTTGTCGAAAGGTATGCGGGCAGCATTAGATGGCATTCTCTGGCATCAGTGTCCTCGGACAGATGCCTGTGTAAATTTGTGGGTCAGTGCTGGAGATGCTCTAACTCTCATGCTATAATCGCTAGTAGTGCTCCATTATTTCGCAGGGAACAGTTATCCCTCGATCAAAATTAGATCCGCCGTGTTTCGCACTCCTCCCACGTAAGAGTGGAGACGCTTGCTTACATAAAAATGGAGCAAGTGGACGGCACTGTAGCACGTCATATCACTCAAACCCACTAGACCAAACTAGCCCGCCTAACGCGTGGGAAAGCCCCGCCCTCGTCATTTTGTTCTGGATTTCTATCGATCGATCACACGAAAATGTTACACTTTGCAAGTTCAAAAGGAAAAGGCGGCACACTTAAAGCACGCCTGTCGCGTTCGTGTCGCACCCACGACAGTCCGGCTCGCACGCCGCTCACCAAAGGGGACACACGTTGTCTTGCATTTTCACAAACATGTGGGACTGCAATTGAATAAACCATCGATAGCCGAAATCTAATCGCTCGGTGGGTGTCGGCTGAGAAGAGAGAGACGGGGGAGGGAGAAGAGATCGCCCGCCCGCCGCGCACGGACTCCAAGAAATATGGTGATAATGTGAGGTGGGCGATGTGGGAGTCCGGACCGCTTCCAAGCCCGCTTCTGACCGCCCTGGCCCACCAGAAACCCCCCCCCCCTCGCGCGCACACTCCCCCTCAGGCGCCAGCTGCCCACATTCATAGCAAGTACAATACTAGGCTATAAGCCCGCTTATGTGGAGGAGAGAGGCATTAAAAAAGTGAAGGAGTGGGCTCTGCAAGAGCACGTCTCTACACGTGCTCCTAAGTATAAAAAAACTAATTCTAAAAAAAGGTATAAAAAAACAATTGTGTCTAGAAAAAGTAGGTAAAACCCCAGTCGTAGCGCAGGCCCAACCTTTCCCACTGTAAGTTGGTCGAACGAAGGAACCATCATGACTTCATTGAATTCCGCTTCTTCAAGAAAACTTACTGTACCCGCAATACTGCTACCACACGCGAAGAATGGACAGCACTGTAGCACGTCATATCACTGAAACCCACTAGGCGAAACTAGCCCACCTAGGATTTGTATGTCTCTGTACTACTATGATTTTGTGTTCTCAAAAAATATCCTTTGTCAATCTAACGATTAGGAGTAGAAAGAAATGAAGGCCTCCTCTGGTTCATAGGATAGGAATTTTATAGGAATAGGAAAATCATAGGAAGTGAGATGACATGCATCTCAATTCCTATTGAGAAAGAGATGTTATTTGGTGCATAGGATAGGAATTTTTCCATTGAGTCTAGGCTAATTTTTTTCCTCCATAATATGAAGGATTGATTCCTATCCTACATAGGAATAGGAATCCATTCCTATAAACCAAAGGGCTTCAAAGGAATTTTTCCTTTGCAAATCCTATCCTATAGAGTTCCTACAAAATTCCTAAAAACCAAAGGAGGCCGGAGGGTTTTTCTCTCTCCCTAGAACTCTCTCCATCCAACAACCCCTCTAGCACACGTACACACTCTCTGTAGCCACTCCGAAAGTACGACGTCACTACACATTCACGCTTCCAACAAAAAAATTACACATTCACGCATGTTACAAGTACGTGCCAATTTTGCTGGCTATTAATGTGAATGTATCCGTGAACCAACTCTTTGAGTTTGATGTGAATTAATGTATAATTGTGGACTATTGTTTGATTGATTGCTAAGCCTACAATTTTAGGAGCTTGGGCTATTGGCCGATCAACGACGGATCAGACCTATAAGTGTAACACGAGCTCATCGGCCCCAACGTTTCTCTTCGGTGAGTGTTTGCAAGTACTATAGCTCGCATAGTAGCTAGCCTACTAACACCAAGAATCATCAAACAAGCCCTGCTGATATGATAAACAGTTCAAACTTACATCTAAGCATGCCATATATTACATCAAAAGCTGGTGAGGATACATCTATTTCCATAACTCGGAGGGTGATACGGGGCTAACCCGGTGTAGGCTGATCTTTCACGATTGGAGTGGATTCCCTCGAAGAACACGAATAACACGATGAACATGGGGAAGAACGGGGAAAAATCACAAGGGGAAACACTCAAGAACAAGTCCAATCACACATCCACTAGACAATCAAACACACGAGATCCACAAGGTACATGAACAACAAAAGGAAAGATAGAAGGTAAAGTTCATCTCCATGAGGAGGTCTTGATGATATCCTAGGTGGATCTTCCTGTTAGGGGTCTTTAATCCAAGATGGATCTTCTCCGTAGAGGCCGCGGTCTCTCTCGGTGGAGTAGATCCGGATGGATGAGCAAAGCTCTATCTCTAAATGAGCTATCACATTTGCTAACCCTAGAAAGAGGGAGTAGGGGGAGTATATATAGTCTAGGTGGGCGAAGGGGTACATGGGCCTCGGCCCTTTACTGTGCGCAGACAGACGGGGTCGGATGTCTGGGCCTTCCCGAGGGGCTGGATGTCCGGGCTGGGGGGCCGGATGTCCGGGCTGGCGAGGTGGGCCTCAGTGCTCTCTGGATAGGGGGCGCCGGATATCCGGGCTGTGGCCGGATGTCCGGAGCCTGTAGGTACTTGGCGGCTGGGGCGGCTGCTGTGGGTGATGCTCCAGGGGCCGGATGTCCGGGGTCCTGGCCAGATGTCTGGGTCCTGGGAGCTGTCTCCATCTTCTTCTTCCGTCGTCGCTTCCATGCTTCCCTTGCGGATGGTGTAGTTGTTCCTTGGCGCTTGCACTCCTCCTCGTGGTCCGTGAAGCTCCGAGAATACCTATGCATGCACGCGAGAGGGTTGTCAAGTAGTATACCATCCTCGAAGGGGTCAAGTGAGCATGTTTAAAGGAGATGATTCACCTTTGTGTATGTGAAGTAGGTGTCGCACGTGTCACTCGCCGAATGGACTCTTGACATGGTGATGGCCGTAGGATGCTCCGCATCATATCCCCCCCTTGGGAAAGATCCGACCTCGGATCGAAAACCAAATCACCATGGGAAAAAGATGGCTTCGCCATGTAGAAGTGGACGTTCACCAAGTACTCGTCATCGTGAAGCTTGAAATGGGCACTCTCCAATGTCGCACTGTCTAGTGATTCCTTCAAAAGGAGTAAGGACAACAAACACTTGGAAAAACAAATGTGGTTAGCATTAGTGCAAAACCAAGCATTCGAGAGGTGATGTACCCAACAAGTGTCATCATCAAGCATAACATATGGTGTGACAAAGGATTGTGACATGGCATGTAAGCATATAAATCGAGCACAAGCAAAGATATCATGGGGACAAGCATGTAAATGGGAGGTAGAGATGCAAATATGTGTGACAAGAGAATAAGCATGTACCTCATGATCATAGCAAGCATTCACAAAGCGCTCAATGAAAGGTCTATGGTAGGCATAGGAATCATTCACAACACCAAAGACGATGAGATGTCTAAACACATGGGACAAGTGCAAGACAATCCAAGCATAACGTGCATGGGGTGTAGTGAATATAGTGTTGCACTCAACACAATAGAAAGAGCAATTATTCATCATGTGTGAGGCAATCAAGTCAATCATGTGACAAGCAATGGGACATGGCATATTTGAAGAAATGACATTGTTGCAACCAATCATATGATAGGAGCAAGTAATCCACAAGTCGGATGCAACACAGAAGGCATATATATCATGATGCATGGAACGTGGAAAATGACAAGTCGAAGCATGATCTCTAACATGTGTGCAATCAAATGGACCAAGATGACCAATAAGTCTCATGGTGCAAGAAACACAAGTAGTACAATCCACAATATCCATGCTCATGGTTTGGGGGTTCTCAAAAGAGAAGGATATCACCTTGAAAGCATGTCCTTGTGCGCCCTTCACAATGCCGAAGCACAAGCAAGTGCGATGTAGAATCGTCGTGGTAGAAGGTGGTTCGCTCTCAAGAGCTCGAATGGTCAACTCGCGTGAAGTGGAAGTCTACACAAAGTCCACGCATTCTACACATGCACACAACAAAACAAAGAACGTATGCGAGAATGCACAAGTGCATGAATAATATGATGCAACAATGGCGATGTTCACGGCATAGGTATATGGTGCAAAGAGGTAAGACAAGCATGCTTCACAAGGAATATGTCAAAATCTCCAAAGATATGCGAGAATGCTATGGGGGCAATCTCATTAGCAAGACTAAAATCATTGTTGCACTCAATACATGAAAAATCATCTAGCATGAGGGAGGCAACATATGGAGATATATGACAAGAAGCAATAACAATCATGTGCAAAGCATGTAGATGGTTGTCATCAACCGCATGGAATGAGCAAGTATGAATCATGGGTGATGCAACATAAGCAAGCATATCAACCATGTTGTGCAAACTAGTGGAGCGAAGATGCAACACACTAGAGGAAATAATGGCAATCATGTCATGTGAGCAAATAATAGGCATAGGCAATGCACATGACATAACGCAAGCACGAACACAAAGCAAGATCATAGTATCATCATAGGAATGGTGTCAGGGTACGACACCTATGGGATCCCGAGAGACCCCTTTACGATTCGGCGGGGGGAGAGGTATACGCAAAGAGCAGAACCAATGATCGACGCGTGAGGTTTTTACCCAGGTTCGGGCTACTGATCAGCGTAAAACCCTACTCCTGCTTTGTGTTCTTATTGATGTTCTTGAGCCCAGCCTTCAGGAGCGCTCGCAATGAACAGTACGTTCAAAGAGCAGCTACGCATGCAGAATGTGCCAAAAGTTCTCCTCCCCTGTAGCAGTTGCCTTGGGCCTCCTTTTATACGCTCAAAGGGGTCTCCACAGTGGCAAAATGTACATACATTGAGGTGTAAAGTAGCTACAGGGTATCATACCTAACCCCTGACGGATTAGGACAGGCGCATTTAATGCACCGTGAGGTGTCCGTTTAGGTGTCCTCACTTTCTTGGGGATGGAAAAAGGGGCCATCCCATCAGCACCGCTTAAGCTCTCCTCCACTGGCGCGTTGCCACGCATCCAGAGAAGGACCCAGAATGTCAGGCTTTGTCGCTGTGCTAGAGCGGTGGCATAGTGGCAGAATCCCGCCAGGCACCGAAACTTGCCGGGTGCCAAGCCTTGCTGGACGCCAAGCCTTGCCGGGCGCCGATCTTTGCCGGGCTCCGTAGGCCACCCCGGCAAGATCTTGCCGGGGAAGCTGGTCTTCGAATTCCAGCTCTTCTTGTTTGCTGATCCTTAGATTTCTGACTTGATGATTTCTTTGGTGACTTGACACGCATCCAGAAGGACAAAACCCATCTGACAGGTTTGGTCGCTACACTAGAGCGATGGCAGCTTGGCGGGGTCATCTTGCTGGGACCAAGCTTGCCAGGGCTCACCAGCAAAAATCTTGCCGGGGCTCACCAGCAAGAATCTTGCCGGGGCTCACCAGCAAGAATCTTGCTGGGGCTTCGGCCTTTGGTCTTCTGCCTTCCAATTATTGACTCGAATGCTTTTTGGATAGTCTTGTGCTTGTTCCCAGTTGTCTTCTCCCAGGAAGGCTCGCTCCCCTGGCATGCCCTTCCTGCCTGGGGGCTGCAACTCGCCGGTGCGTGTCCAGGGGTAATGAACACCCCCTGTTCACTACACCGACAGGAGCCCCCGGGCCTGGGCTGGACAAACACGCATAGTGTTTGTCTGGGCTAGGCCCAAAAACATGCACCGGTACACGCGCGGCGAGAAGTAACCATTACTCTTGACTTTTAACTGCATGCTGGTGATGATGCAAGAGAGCTTGCGGTTTGCCGGGCCTTGGGCTTGCCGGCAGCATGGGCAGACAGAGCAGGACGGCAACAGTAGTCGTGTGCCCGAAAGGAAGTGCCACACTGTGCGACGAGGAGTTAGTCCCCGAGCTTTCCCCATATAGGGTACTGCGGGTGCGGTGCTCGATCCATATAGTCACCCCTGCTGCCGCAGCCGTCTACCGCGAATGTCTCACTGCCGTCTTGCCGGCCTGTTGCTGCAATGGCGCATATAAAGAAGCAATTTATCTTAGTTAAATCAATCTTTATGCATGCAATGCATGTTACTTTATGCTGAATGAATGTATGCTTCCCCCTTGATTAATTCATCCTTGCACTTATTTTAGTCCCTACGCTGTCTGGAAACCTTGCCGGTGCGCACGTTTGCCGCGAGCGCTAGATGCGGGTCTTTAGCAGCCTGCTGGAAGCGCCGCCGCCGGCAAGGTGACTTGCCGGGCCAGAACGCAGCTG
Organism: Thinopyrum elongatum; assembly: GCA_011799875.1. Taxonomy (NCBI): domain Eukaryota; kingdom Viridiplantae; phylum Streptophyta; class Magnoliopsida; order Poales; family Poaceae; genus Thinopyrum; species Thinopyrum elongatum. Next base: position 252,400,855 of record CM022299.1, read on the forward strand.
CTAAGCTTGCCAAGCAGACTCGAGGCGAAGCTAGAGCGCGGGCTAACCACGACAAGGTTCCTCCGCGTGCAGGTTGATGTACAAGGACAAAGAATTAATCAAGGCAACCCACGCTCGCCAGAAAGCTTTCCGGTGCGCATGCTCCAGTCGGCAGCGCTTGAGGAACGGGTCCTAAGCAACTTGCCGGGAACGCTGCCTCCCGGAAAGGTTTACCTCCTCGATGCTTATGCAGCCACGTAAATTGTCAAGCGTACTCGAGACAACTAGGGGCGCAATTAGCCCCGAGAGGGCTCCTTCGCGTGTAGGTATAAGAAGCAAGTGAGGATAGCAAAATGAATGTAATAAATCTTGGCAACTTAGCTTTTCTTGCAAGGGCGCTACCAGCCCCCGAGCTTATTTTTTGCTCAAAGGGTGGTTGTCGTGAAACTTTTGACTTTAGCGGAGAACTTTGATATTCTCGACGCTAGATTCCGGCAAGGAGTTGCCGGGAAAGCTCATGACGGAGGACTTCGTCGTTCTCGACGCTGGCTTCCGGCAAGCTTGTTGACAGGAAGGCTTATGGCGGAGAACTTCGTCGTTCTCGACGTCGAGAAGATTGGTCCAGAGGACGCTGCCAGCCCCCGGGCCACAACTGCGTTTAAATACGACAAGTTAATTAGCATCTTAAAAGTATTTTAACTTGTGCGTAACTTTATTTAGAGCTCTTCTCCACATGTTTTTGTTTTTGCACAATTGTCCCCTACTCTTGCCTGAATGCATCTCGATCGCGCACGTCCTAGTCAATGGCGCTTAGGAATGGATCCTAGGTAGCAGCCTATCGAGGACGCCGCCTCCTCGAGAGCTTCACACTCCAAGAACAAACGCGGCTGCACAGGTGTTGCTAGGCAGACCCGAACAACCCGGAGCGCAGAATGTCTCAAGAGTGCTCCTTTGCGCACAGGTTATGTGCAAAGAACATCATCATGGATAAAATCAAATCAGCAAAAAGCATTAAAGTTTTAGAACTTAGCTTTCTGTATGTGGAGCGAAGTCGCCATGGACGATGAAGCTGACGCGCCGACCGCTGGATTAGGTTCGCGCAACCTCGATCCCCCTACCTGGCGCGCCAAAGATGTCGGGGTACGACACCTATGGGATCCCGAGAGACCCCTTTACGATTCGGTGGGGGGATAGGTATACGCAAAGGGCAGAACCAATGATCGACGCGTGAGGCTTTTACCCAGGTTCGGGCCGTTGATCAGCGTAAAACCCTACTCCTGCTTTGTGTTCTTATTGATGTTCTTGAGCCCAGCCTTCAGGAGCGCTCGCAATGAACAGTACGTTCAAAGAGCAGCTACGCATGCAGAATGGGCCAGAAGTTCTCCTCCCCTGTAGCAGTTGCCTTGGGCCTCCTTTTATATGCTCAAAGGGGTCTCCACAGTGGCAAAATGTACATACATTGAGGTGTAAAGTAGCTACAGGGTATCATACCTAACCCCTGACGGATTAGGACAGGCGCATTTAATGCACCGTGAGGTGTCCGTTTAGGTGTCCTCACTTTCTTGGGGATGGAAAAAGGGGCCATCCCATCAGCACCGCTTAAGCTCTCCTCCACTGGCGCGTTGCCACGCATCCAGAGAAGGACCCAGAATGTCAGGCTTTGTCGCTGTGCTGGAGCAGTGGCATAGTGGCAGAATCCCGCCAGGCACCGAAACTTGCCGGTCGCCAAGCCTTGCCGGGCGCCGATCTTTGCCAGGCTCCGTAGGCCACCCCGGCAAGATCTTGCCGGGGAAGCTTGTCTTCGAATTCCAGCTCTTCTTGTCTGCCGATCCTCAGATTTCTGACTTGATGATTTCTTTGGTGACTTGACACGCATCCAGAAGGACAAAACCCATCTGACAGGTTTGGTCGCTGCACTAGAGCGATGGCAGCTTGGCGGGGTCATCTTGCTGGGACCAAGCTTGCCGGGATCATCTTGCCGGGGCTCACCAGCAAGAATCTTGCTAGGGCTTCGGCCTTTGGTCTTCTGCCTTCCAACTATTGACTCGAATGCTTTTTGGATAGTCTTGTGCGTGTTCCTAGTTGTCTTCTCCCAAGAAGGCTCACTCCCCTGGCATGCCCTTCCCGCCTGGGGGCTGCAACTCGCCGGTGCGTGTCCAGGGGTAATGAACACCCCCTGTTCACTACACCGACAAATGGGTCATAAATGGAACATGGCAATAACAAGCAATATCTCCACCAAGCTTGCAAATACACATACAAGTAGTAGAATCAATCATCATGTGTAATGCAAAGCATGGGTCACAAATGCCTGGCAAAGGCATAGGAATGAGCATATCATGCAAAGTAAACATGGCAAGATGGGCATATAATATGTAATGGACAATAACCCATAGCCAAGTGAGGGCCATATAGAAGAAATGCGCGAAGTCTTTGCGCGAAGAGAGCAATGGGAAAGACAATCCATGGGATCCCAAGTCATCCTTGCTCTCTAGAGCTTGTTTTGTCAACTCATGGGATTGTGAGGTTGACAAGTATTCATGGGTACCTACACAAAAGAGACACAAACCAAAGAAATTGTGTGCGTGGTAAATGTACACATCATCCATCATGATGTGTATGTGCACGTGTGAGTTAGCACAAGATAAGCATCGCTCAAAGAAATTTGATGCATGATATAAGAACATGTCATCCATCATGAAAGAATAGTTGTTATGTATGACATGATGGGGACACAAATTGAGAATGCAAGTATATGGCACAACAAGATCATTTGTATTCATGGGGAGCATATTGTGCACACAAATAATGGGATCATGCAATGGATGGGATTGATCAAAATCTCCTAACATGTATGAGGAAACTATGGGGGTCTCCTCATGAGCAATATCGCAAATATCATATGGAGAATATGGGCAACACCCAAAACAATGCATATCCGAAGCTAGGTGGTCATGTCATGGCATATAAGATAAATGATGCAAAGGGAGCATATCAATATCATCACAAGAAAAACAAATGCCAATAACCATGGGCTTGTCATCTATGCCATATGTGCAAATTGGGTTTATTTTAATGGCATATGCATAGTCACTACGAAGAGATTGCAAATATGACATATGGTTGATCTCATGCATAGCATATGACAAGTCAAGCGGATTGTCAAACATGATATGACCTAAAGAATTGTCACAATAAATCCTATGTAACATGGCATCACAACTAATAGACTCCACATGAGAATCATCATACTCAGCATAAATGGGCAAGAAATCATCACATAAGGAAGTCGCACTAGCATGAAGCATGGTGGTAGGTGGATCAACATCATGCAAGCAATCATTGTCAAGATAGTCCACTAGTGGGACAAGAGCATCACCTTCACCTATGTTACCTTTGTCATTCCACTCAAGTGGTGTAGGTGAGGTGGGAAAGACCAAGTGTTGGTCATCATCATCAACTTGATGGAACCATGTGGGGGGTGCATCATATTCCACCATGGCCATCATCTTGTCCAAAGGAAGGACGTAGTCATCGCGAATCGGCGCGCCATCATATATGGGACCTAGCACCAAATGAGAAGACACAATAGAGGTAGAGGTTAAGTTGTTAGAAATCGAAGTGGCCTCACATGCCCTATCAACTACCTCACTCTCTCTATGTGGTGGTTCACTCACTCCCTCAAGGTAGGTGCACTCAATCTCATGTATGGTGGAGTCACTCATCTCACTCAAGTGGTGGGGGTTGTGGCTCTCCTCACATGGGAATTGGGGCAACACATCATATATGGGGCTAGTGGTGAAGTCACTCTCACTCTCAATATGGTGGCACAAGTCACTCAAGTCATCATACGTCGCCGTGGTCGAGGTGAAATACTCAACCGTCTCATCGTCGTCGCCATGGATGAAGGCCGAAGATGGCACATCATCACTCTCCTCCATGACCGAAGGGAAAATCCCATGCTCGATCATCTCGTCATCGTTGCCGTGGATGAAGTCCGAAGATGGCACATCATCACTGTCGCCTCCTAAGATGGAAGCATCATCCTTGCTCGTCACCATGTCGCTCGCCTCCAAAGTATGTTCCTAGAGATACTCCGTAGTCATAGTCGTCGCCGCACCATCTTGAAAAAGAGTCGTGGAGGACTCGGCATCATCAATGCCACAAAGAGGGATGGCGGTGAAGTCAAACTTGGGAGCATCGTCTTGGAGCTCGTCGGGCTTGGACATCATGGTGGTACTAGCCTCATGCTCGCCGTCTTGGAGCTTGGTCTTTGAGAAGTGTGCTTGGGGTGGAGAAGCCTTAGCCTTCATGAGTTCTTGTTCCGCCTTGAGAGCACCAATGTAGTTGTCGTCGAGGGACTTGTAGTTCTCGAGGAAGATAGTCTTGGAGATGTCGTTGTGTAATCCCATCATGAAGTGGAACTTCATTGAAATGGGGTCGTCCACGCCGGCTCGTCGCAAGGCTTTCTTCATCTCGTGGAAGTACTTGTCAAGGGACTTGGATCCTTGGATGGTGTTCTCCAATTGGCGTTGAAGTTGTGCCGTGTAGGTTGGAGGCACGAACTCTCGCCGCAAAGCTCTCTTTGTCTTGGGCCAGCTCATGTCATAGCTCTCCGATGGTGTGTGAAGCCACCATGCCGTTGCGTAGTCGTGGAAGTTACTTGTGGCGCACTTCACTTGATCTTCGGGAGGAACTTGATGTAGCTTGAGGTAGTCGTCCATTAGGCGTTCCCACTCGAGATACTCCTCGGGTTCTTGAGTCCCATAGAAAGGAATCTTGTGGTCGGTGTCGAGGTTGTAGTAGCTCATGGAAGTCGCGGAATTGAGCTTGGGGAGCTTCTCTTGAGGTGCTTGTGGGCGAAGATGCCGCATGTTCGTAGGCGAAGATGCCTTGAAGTTGCTTGGCGAAGATGCCAAGGGAGATGGTGAAGTCGTTGAGCGGTTGTTGGTGTTGAGCTCTTGACCTTCACGTTCTTGTCGGTGGTGGCGTCGATGCCGATGTGATCTTGCTAGAGATGGTAGCTCGGAGGCATGTGCTCTTGAGCGTCTTCTCGAAGATGAGGAAGACCGCTTGTAGGACTTGATGAGGGCTTTGATCTCCTCCATTTGAGCATCCATCTTGGCGTCCAAGTTGTTTTTCATGGCACCAAACTCGTCATTGTTGTTGTAGATCGTAGGTGGTGTGCTTTGCCTATCCATCACAAGACTCGAGTAGAGGTGAGTAGGAAATGAGATAAACAATACCAAGTTACCTTTTCCCAAAGTTGAGGACGTATCTTGTTTCACTCAATGTGAAATGAAAGAATAGTGGAATTGGTACCGGACTTGTTCACTCACACCTATCAAGTAAAGCTTATGGAGTGGCTCGGTGAGGATAGTGGCACAAAAAATTTGATGCAAAATGTTAGCAAGAGTCAATAATGTTGAAAGAGATTCACAAACTCGCAAGTCAAACAAGTAGACCAATAGCAATGAATGGCACACGGAAACGCACACACGGATAGATAAATGGGGTCGTGCAAACAAGGGATGAGCACAAAATGTGGAGTCCACGGAAAACGCTCGTGTTGCACAACTCAAGAGAGACGCTAGCACGATTGCTCAATAGGCGGATACGACACTTGTGCACAACCTATAAGATGCAAAATGGATAAACTTTCTATCCCAAGTATGCTATGTATGTATGGTTCCCGGTGTTTCTCTCAAGATGATCCAAGATGATCGGATATGACAATCTTATGTGCGATGTGGTATGATGCTATGGCACTTGCTTACAAGCTCTTTGTTCACTCTTTTTCTTTGCTTAAAAGCTTATTCATCTTTTTTTTTTGATATGGCCACAATGCGAAATGCACAAACCAAGATAGCAATTTTGTATATACGGGAACAATCTTGTGACACAAGGGATGATATGATATGGTATGTATGCAATGGATGGTGTAGATCACTAATGTGCACAAGTAACGTTGCCGGCAATACTCAAAGGCTAGTCTCGATAGGCAAGTGACGCAAAATGGGCTAGGGGTTATCAATGCAATTGCAATGGGAATATACAATTGTGTCGTCGAGGTTACCGTCCGTGTCGATGATGAGTGGCGGTGATCTTGATGTCGAACCATTCCTAATTAGCCGAAACACCTTAGGAAACGGAAAAACCGCGAACTCAAAATCTCCAAAAGCAAATGTCAAAAGATGATAGCGGGAATGCGGTGGTGGTTGCGGAAGTATTGGTGGAAACCCAGTCAAAATGGGTTATGGTGGTGGACGGGTAAGGTGGGGCTATACATGTTATCGGAGTTGAAGCCACGGTCCCTAAGTAGCCGAAACACCTTATGAGACACAAGCCACAACTCAAATAAAATTATGTTAAGTTAGGGTGGTGGAAGTGTATGGTGGTCAAGCCTATGCGGTAGTTATCGTGGTGGTTGATGAAGAAGCAACCATCCCTAAGTAGCCTAAACACCTTAGGAGACTCGAATCGCTACTCAAACAACCACTAATGCTATGGGGAACAAAATGGGTTAGGTTGCGGAAGTTGGTGGTGGTATAGCGGAGGATGTGGTGAAGGCCCTAGGCAAAGATGCCAAAGTTTCAAAAATTTGATGGAGTCAAATGGTGATGGTAGTATTTTTGTTGGACGGGGGATGTCAATAGCTTCGAAACGAGCTAAAGAACGTCAAAATCGGACTCCGGATGAATTAGTTATGGACAAAACGGTGAAACACGGAAGGCTGAAATGCCAGGGGCCGGATATCCGGGGGGTGGGGCCGGATTTCCGGGGGTCAGTGTCCAGAACCGTGCAGATTTGGTGCTCCAGGAGCCGGATGTCCGGCCTAAGGCCCGGATGTCCGGCCCGACGATTCCAGATCGGGATTTGGACTTCGAAACTCGATTTGGGGTGGAAATGGATGATTTCGGGGGCAAAATTGGGGAGATTTTGTGGATGGAAGTGGGGGAAAAGATGGGGGAAAGCTAGATCCACTTGAAACCAAGCAAATCCATGGATCAAAATCAACAAAACATCATCAAACCAACAAATCACAAAAAAATTTGGGGGCTACTTTTGGTGGAGATTTTCGAATTTAGGACGAAATCAAGCAAAAGAAGGCTAGAAAAGGGTGGGAGGGACTCCAAATACGTGATCAACGTGGCTCTTGATACCAAATGATACGGGGCTAACCCGGTGTAGGCCGATCTTTCACGATTGGAGTGGATTCCCTCGAAGAACACGAAGAACACGATGAACACGGGGAAGAACGGGGAGAAATCACAAGGGGAAACACTCAAGAACAAGTCCAATCACACATCCACTAGAAAATCAAACACACAAGATCCACAAGGTACATGAACAACAAAAGAAAAGATACAAGGTAAAGTTCATCTCCATGAGGAGGTCTTGATGATATCCTAGGCGGATCTTCCCGTTAGGGGTCTTGAATCCAAGATGGATTTTCTCCGTAGAGGCCGCGGTCTCTCTCGGTGGAGTAGATCCGGATGGATGAGCAAAGCTCTATCTCTAAATGAGCTATCACATTTGCTAACCCTAGAAAGAGGGAGTAGGGACAGTATATATAGTCTAGGTGGGCGAAGGGGTACATGGGCCTCGGCCCTTTACTGTGTGCAGACAGACGGGGCCGGATGTCCGGGCTGGGGGGCCGGATGTCCGGGCTGGCGAGGTGGGCCTCGGTGCTCTCTGGATAGGGGGCGCCGGATTTCCGGGCTTCTGGTCGGATGTCCGGGGCCTGTAGGTACTTGGCGGCTGGGGCGGCTGCTGTGGGTGATGCGCCAGGGGCCGGATGTCCGGGGTCCTGGCCGGATGTCCGGGTCCTGGGAGCTGTCTTCGTCTTCTTCTTCCGTTGTCGCTTCCATGCTTCCCTTGCGGATGGTGTAGTTGTTCCTTGGCGCTTGCACTCCTCCTCGTCATCCGTGAAGCTCTGAGAATACCTAGGCATGCACGCGAGAGGGGTGTCAAGTAGTATACCATCCTCGAAGGGGTCAAGTGAGCACGTGTAAAGGAGATGATTCACCTTTGTGTATGTGAAGTAGGTATCGCACGTGTCACTCGCCGAATGGACTCTTGACATGGTGATGTCCGTAGGATGCTCCGCATCAGAGAGGGTTCGCATGATTCACTATCAAACAAAAGTAGCAAGTACCGCCCACACAAGACTGTGCACTAGCCCTAAGATGGTTTCATAACACGCATTGTTCTGCTAATTAAACACAATGCAAACTACCTTGAAGGATTAGCGCGACCAACTATTTCTTGTCATCGATCTCTCGGGCAATGACCACAGCACGGACAGCGACATGGGAATCGATCTCTAGGGAGATGTCCATAGGACGGACCGCGACATCGGAATCGATCTCTGGGGCGATGTCCACAGGACGGACAGCGGCATCGGAATCGATCTCCGGGGCGATGTCCACAGGACGGACAGCAGCATCGGAATCGCTCTCCGGGGTGATGTCCACAGGACGGACCGCGACATCGGAATCATCAGGGACGTCCACCAGCACCTGCACAACCCTAACATATTAGCAAGCACATTGCAAATAATCAAAAACCACAACTATGGTAAGCCATTTTATTACCTTGTGCAGCTCACCGGGGGATCCCATCCCTCCGGGGGCCATCGCCTTGCCAGCGAAATACTACTTCTCAACGGCGACTATCTCCTCAAACTCGGCCTTGAGGCTCTCATAGGTGGCCATTATAGTTTTTGGGGTAGGCAAGGTGATGCGGAGCATACTACGATCATCCCCATGTACACTACGACTACTCCTAAAGGCCCAAGTGGACCTACGCCGAGACCTCAAGCATACGCCATTAGACACAAGGTGAACCCGCTCCTAAATGCTTCCCTTTTCCATTCATGCGAGACATGGTTGCTACCTCATGCAAAGACACCACATGTGCTTAGGTACCAAGAAGACCCTCTCGGAGATGCTCGGGATCACGGACAAGTCCCCAAGTACATGGACGAAGGAGCACGACGAAAGGAACTGGAGAAGGTTCCCAGGCCCCGGACATCCGGCCCCTGGCCCGGACATCCGGCCCCTGAAGCCAGCGGCCACAGCAACAGCCCAGCCGAAGAGCATCTCCAGGCCCCGGACATCCGGCCCAGACCCCCTGACATCCGGCGCTCGGCGAACAGCCGGACATCCGGCTCGACCCCCGGATATGTGGCGCCTCATCATAGAATGCAACCGAAGATGGCCCAGGCCAGCCCAGACATCCGGCCTCCCAGCCCAGACATCCGGCCCGTCACGAAGTGCCGGACATCCGGCCCAACGCCCAGACGTCTGCCCCCCCCCCCCCCCCGCGCACAGTGTAACAGGACACCGGCCCATGTGCCCCTCCAATTCGCCCCAACTTGTACTAGCACTATATATAGACCTCTCCCCCCTCCTAGTTAGGGTTAGCAATGGTTTAGCTCATTATAGAGATACAGCTTTGCTCATCCTTGTGGTTCTTCTCGTTCGAGAGACCGCGGCCTCTTCGGAGAAGATCCACACCGGATTCAAGACACCTCACGGGAAGATCCCTAGCGGATTCAAGACCTCCTCACAGAGATGAACTAGTTACCGTTTGTATCGTCCTTTGTTGATTTTGGATCGTGTATCTCTCTTTGTGTTCATGGATCTAGCACATGTGTGATCGTTTCTCGTTGATTTGAGTGATTCCTCTCGTTTCCCCTCGTGTTTCCCCTCGCGTTTCTCCTCGTGTTCTTCGTGTTCATCGCGGGATCCGCTCCAATCGTGAAAGATCGGGCATCTAGGGTTCTACCCTACATCATCTTGGTATCATGAGCCACGTTGATCACGATTTTGGGGCCCCCCTACTTGTTTTCTAGCCTTCTTTTGTTTGATTTCGTCCTAATTTCGAAAATCCCCACCAAAAATAGCCCCCAATTTTTTTTTGTGATTTGTTGGTTTGATGAGGTTTTGTTGATTTTGATCCAAGGATTCGTTGTGTCTTGAGTAGATCTAGCTTTCCCCCATCTTTTTGCCCCTTTCCATCCACGAAATCCATCAAATTTTGTCCCCGAAATCATCAATTTCCGCCCCAAATCGAGTTTCGAAGTCCAAATCCCGATCTGGAATCGTCGGGCCGGACATCCGGGCCACCGGCCGGACATCCGGGCCCCAAGCCGGACATCCGGCTCCTGGAGAAAAAAATCTGCATGGTTCTGGACATCAGCCCCCGGATATCCGGCCAAACCCCCGGATGTCCGGCCCCTGACATTTCATCCTTTTCCGTTTAACCGTTTTGTCCATAACTTATTCATCCGGAGTCCGATTTTGACGTTCTTTAGCTCGTTTTGAAGCTATTGACATCCCCCATCCCACAAAAATACTACCATCACCATTTGACTCCATCAAATTTTTGGAACTTTGGCATCTTTGCCTAGGGCTTCCACCATATCCTCCGCTATACCACCACCGACTTCCGCAACCTAACCCATTTTATTCCCCATCACATTTGAGGTTGTTTGAGTTGTGATTTGAGTCTCCTAAGGTGTTTTGGCTACTTAGGGACGATTGCTTCTTCATCAACCACCACCATAACTTCCGCATAGGATTGACCACCATACACTTCCGCCACCCCAACTTAATCCAATTTTGTTTGAGTTGTGGCTTGTGTCTCCTAAGGTGTTTCGGCTACTTAGGGACCGTCACTTCAACTCCGATAACGTGTATAGCCCCACCATACCCGTCCACCACCATAACCCATTTTGACCGGGTTTTCACCAATACTTCCGCAACCACCACCGCATTCCCGCTACCACCATTTTGACATTTGCCTTTGGAGATTTTGAGTTCGCAGTTTTTTCGTTTCCTAAGGTGTTTCGGCTAATTAGAAACGGTTCGACATCAAGAACACCGCCACTCATCATCGACACGGACGGTAACCTCGATGACACCATTGTATATTCCCCTTGCAATTGCATTGCTAACCCCTAGCCCACTTTGCGTCCCTTGCCTATCGAGACTAGCCATTTGAGTATTGCCGGGCCACGCTACTTGTGCACATTAGTGATCATCGATATACACCTTCCATTGCATACAAAGCATATCATCTTGGTATCATCATATCAGCTCGTGTGCCACAAGATTGTTCCCGCATATACACAATTGCTATCTTGGTTTGTGCATTTCGCATAGTGGCCATCCAAAAAAAAAGAGAATAAAGCTTTTAAGCAAAAGAGAAAGAGCAAAGAGCTTGTAAGCAAGTGCCATAGCGTCATACCACATTGCATATAAGATCATCTTGGATCATCTTGAGAGGAACACCGGGAACCATACATACATAGTATACTTGGGATAGAAGTCGTTGCATTTTTGTCTACTATAGGTTGTGCACAAGTGTCGTATCCGCCTATTGAGCAATCGTGCTAGCGTCTCTCTAGAGTTGTGCAACAAGAGCATTTTCCGTGGATTCCACATTTTGAGCTCATTCCTTGGTTGCACGACCCCATTTATCTATCCATGTGTGTGTTTCCGTGTGCCATTCATTGCTATTGGTCTACTTCTTTCACTTGCGAATTTGTGAATCTCTTTCAACATTATTGACTGTTGCTAACATTTTGCATCAAATTTTTGTGCCACTATCCTTACCGAGCTCCACCATAAGCCTTATTTGTGTGCGTGTGAGAAATTGACGAGATCGGTACCAATTGTGCTATTTCCTTGTTACATTATTGAGTGATCATTGATCCATCTTCAACATCGGTCAAGGTACATTTGGTATAGTTCTCTCCTTTCTTCCACTCATATTTACTCGAGTCTTGTGATGGATAGGCAAGGCATTTCATCTTCGGTCTTCGACAACAACGAAGGCGCGAACAACTACATCACCAAAGCGTCCCTCTTCGATCTACAACAACAATTGCAAGGCGCACAATCAAGATTGCGAGAGCGCATCAACAACCTCGCCATCGACATACGACACTCCAAAGCACATACAAGAGACTACTTCGACACAAGCTTTCCGCACTAAAAGAGGAGGAAGATACAAGGATGGAGGAGATTCGAGCCTTGGTCAAGTCTACTTCCCCTTCGTCATCTTCAAGGCGACGGCGAGCAAGTCGATCATCTTCGGAGCGCCCATGCGATGCAAGCTCAAGTCGTCCACGTCCACATCTACATGGCGACCATCATCACATTCGTGATCCACATCGTCATGAAGGGCAAGTCACCTCCAAGCATCATGTGCACGACGACGACGAACGACATTGACCACGAGCTCAAGCACGACAACGACACCATCAACATGAAGATGCTCGACATGCGCATACCTACAAGTCCCCACAAGCTCTACATCAAGCTATGTCCAAACTTCATGAGCACAAGAGAAGACCGCGAGACAAGCACCACCAAGAGGACGCTACGGCTACTACCACCACTTCGGCATCTTTGCCAAGTGTTATCAAGGCATCTTCGCCTTCAGACGTACGGCATCTTCGCCTACTTCCCATGAGTTCGCCTACATCGACATCTTCAACATCAAGGCGAACGACTACAAGCGAGGGCAACTATTCCATCTTCGGAAACCCCTCAAGGAAGATGGCCGAGCATGGGAAATTCCCTTCGGTCATGGAGACGAGCTACGAGGTGCCACATCATATGGGCCTCATACAAGAAGATGACAAGAAGGTCGAGTTAGGGCCATCCCCTTCGACCACGGCGACGAGCATGAACCTCTTCAACAACATGAAGACGGCGCCCATATTGGACACATACTCCGAGTCAAGCTATGAGACCGCACATGAGACATTATCTTTGGTCGTGGAGGAGAGTGATGTTTTGCCACATCCTACGGCATTCATCTTTGGAGGCATTATGGATGAGGAGGTTGAGCATGGGACTATCCCTTCAACCAAGGCGGCGATAGGAGTTGAGCATGGAGACATTTGCACCTACATCTCTCCGACACCCACATATGATGAGATGCCCCAATTTCCATGTGAGGAGAGCCACCACCACATGAGTGACATGAGTGACTCCACCATATGTGACATTGAGTGCATTTCCTATGAGAGGATGAGTGTGACCACCACTAGCCCCACACTTAAGAGCATGCCACACATCCTATATGAGATTGAGAGCCATTTGAGTGACTCCACCAACAATATGAGTGTGAGCATCCAAGAGGGAGTGAGTGAGCCACAACACTTAGTGAGTGAGGTAGTTGAGATGGCATGTGAGGCCACTATGATTTCTAACGACTTAACCTCTACTCCGAGTGTCTTTTCTTTGGTGCTAGATCTCCTACATGACGACATGCCTACCCGCGACGAGTCCATCCCTCCAATGGGAAAACCGATGGCCATGGTGGAAGACGATGCACCACCCACATGGTTCCATCAAGATGAAGATGACAATGAGTGGATCTTCGACACCTCACCTACAACACATGAGCGATGCTCCAAAGGTAACATAGGTGATGGTGCTTCTCTTGTCCCGCTAGCGGACTATCTTGACAATGATTGCTTGCATGATGATGATCACCTTATGGATTCACCACATACTATGTCTTGTTTCGATATGCCACCTATTTATGATGAATATGATGATGAGCATGTTGATTTGCCTAGTTGTGATGCTATGCTTCATAGGATATCTTGTGAAAATTCTTTTGGTCACATCATGTTTGACAACCCATTGAACTTGTCATACGCTATGAGTGAGATCTCCCATATTGCATCATTTCAATCTCAACATAGTAACTATGCATGCCCCATTAAAATAAATCCCATTTGCACTTATGGCATAGATGACGAGATGATGGTCGTTGGCTTTTGTTTTTCATGCGATGATATTGCTATGCTTCCTTTACATGATTTGCGCAATTCATCTACTATGCCATGCCATGATCACATTGTTCCAAATATGCATTGTTTTGGATGTTGTCAATATTCTCCATGTGATGTTTCCACTAATGCTCATGAGGAGACCCCCATAGTTTCCTCATACATATTAGGAGATTTTGATGCATTCCATACTTTGCATGATTCCCATAATTGCATGCACCATATGCATTCCATGAATAACAATGCTCTACATATTTCTCATGATGCATTGAACAATTTGAGTCTCCATTATGCTATACATAACAACAAACCCATCATGATGGATGACATGTTTCTATATCACGCATCTCATTTATTTGAGCATTGGATATTTTGTGCTAACCAACACATGCACGTGCGCATCATCATGGATGATGTGTACATCTACCACGCACACACAATTTTCCCTTTGCCTTTGTTTCGTGTAGGTACTTATGAACATTCGTCAACCTCACAATCCCATGAGTTGACGAAACGAGCTCTTGAGAGCAACGATGACGTGGGATCCCGTGGACTATCCTTACCACCGTTCCCTTTGCACAAGGAATACGCGCATCTCTTCTACTTGGCTCTCACACGGCTATGGCCTATATACCAATCGTCATCTTATACCCATTTTCCCATGTTCACTTTGCATGTTATGCCTCTTTATATGCCTTTGCCATGCAATTGTGACCCTTGCTTGCACTTACATGTGATTCACCATTATGCTACTCCTATGTGTATTTGCATGCATGGTGGAGATGCTAGTAGCTATTGCCATGATTTCTTTGTGCCCCATGCTATTGTTGATTCTTGTGTTGGGAGAGTCATGATGTCCCATTGCTATTTACATATGGCCTCTCGCCAATACATTGATGATACATTGCTCATATCTTGTCTTCATGCTTGTGCTATGTCATGTGCATTATTCATGACCACTATTTGCACACATGACATGCTTGCCATGATTCCTTCTAGTACGTTGCATCTTCGCACTACTAGCTTGCTTGACTTGATCACTATGATTGCTTGCTTTGTCGCATCACCCATCTTCCACTCTTACTCGCTTTCTTGGGTTGATGACATATATGTTCATGCCTCTCACATGATATATCTTGATCATTGTCTCTTGTGTCCATTAGTTGCCTCTCTCATATCCACTTGTATTGAGTGCAACCATACTATGCTTCTTGATCTTGGAGACTTTGACACTTTACTTGTGATGCATGCTTGTTTGTTTGAGCCTAATGCCTTTGGTTGTTATCGCATCATATGCTTACATACCATGCCAAATTCCCTTGTCCTTTCTTATGATGAGCATGATGCATACACTTGTTGGGTATCTTACCACACGAATGTTTGGTTTTGCATTTCCGCTAACCTCATTTGTTTTTCTGAGTGTTTGTCATGTTCTTTCGTTTTGAAGGATTCACAAGGCGGTACCATCACAAGACATATTGGTTATGTGAAGGCATACAAGATGCGCAACTCCAACATCCTTAAAAAACTCCTAAAGGTGACCTCATTCCCTTTGAGCCATCCTCCCATACGCATATTGGATGGGTCATTCTTTCATTGTTGTTTCCTTCTTGTTGTCTACATGATACATATCGCGAACGGAGGAGCGACATTGGAGATGGACCCTATGGACCATCAAGTTGAGGACTGCTCAGACTTAGTGGATTCACCACAGGACCACCACTTCTACCACGACATTGAGCTATGGTACAACACCACCCATAAGAAATTTGCATCTTATGCATGGATTGACTCACATTATGATTGCCTTGTTGCATCTTCCATTTCTATGTCATCAATGATATATGAGCTTATGCACTTCCTGAGAAAATTTGTTGTGATCTTTCTTGATGGCATATTCATACATCATGATCATATTGCCCACCATCAATTGCATGATCACATAGTCACATTGAGCACCAATTACCATGTTCATGCTTTTGATACACCGTCCCATTATGACATCATTTTGCACAATGGTTGCATTGATCACATTCACAATACATTTGTGTGCACAATGAATGCTTTTGCTTACATGAATGCTTTACATATCATTCTATATCATTTGGCTAAGCTTCATGCACCTTGTCATGATCAATCTTATTGGACGAGCACATGCTTCCTTGATGGACACCTAGTGTGTGCTAACCATTGTATTTCTGAGTGTCGTTTGTGTTTGCTCTTTTTGCATGTATACCACTCCGGCGACACCTTGGAGTACTTGGATTGCGCCATGTCTTCAACTCCGTCCAACTACAAGTTCGTCCACGACAACCGTTTCCATGGTGATGAGCTTTTCGATCCGAGGTCGGATCTTTCCCAAGGGAGGGGAGATGATGCGGAGCATCCTACGATCATCCCCATGTACACTACGACTACTCCTAAAGCCCCAAGTGGACCTACGACGAGACCTCAAGCATACGCCATTGGACACAAGGTGAACCCGCTCCTAAATGCTTCCCCTTTCCATTCATGCGAGACATGGTTGCTACCTCATGCAAAGACACCACACGTGCTTAGGTACCAAGAAGACCCTCTCGGAGATGCTCGGGATCACGGACAAGTCCACAAGTACATGGACGAAGGAGCACGACGAAAGGAACCGGAGAAGGTTCCCAGGCCCCGGACATCCGGCCCCTGAAGCCAGCGGCTACAGCAACAGCCCAGTCGAAGAGCATCTCCAGGCCCCGGACATCCGGCCCAGACCCCCGGACATCCGGCGCTCGGCGAACAGCCGGACATCTGGCTCCACCCCCGGATATCCGGCGCCTCATCACAAAATGCAACCGAAGATGGCTCAGGCCAGCCCGGACATCCAGCCTCCCAGCCCGGACATCCGGCCCGTCGCGAAGCGCCGGAGATCCGGCCCGACGCCCCGGACGTCCCCCCCCCCCCGCCCCCCCCCCCCCCCCCCCCCCCCTCCCCTCCGCCCCTCTCCACAATTTTAACCTTCACCTGGCCATGTGCCCCTCCAATTCGCCCCAACTTGTACTAGCACTATATATAGACCTCTCCCCCTCCTAGTTAGGGTTAGCAATGGTTTAGCTCATTATAGAGATACAGCTTTGCTCGTCCTTGTGGTTCTTCTCGTTCGAGAGACCGCAGCCTCTTCGGAGAAGATCCACACCGGATTCAAGACCCCTCACGGGAAGATCCCTCGCGGATTCAAGACCTCCTCACGGAGATGAACTAGTTACCATTTGTATCGTCCTTTGTTGACTTTGGATCGTGTATCTCTCTTTGTGTTCATGGATCTAGCACATGTGTGATCGTTTCTCGTTGATTTGAGTGATTCCTCTCGTTTCCCCTCGTGTTTGTCCTCGTGTTCTTCGTGTTCATCGCGGGATCCGCTCCAATCGTGAAAGATCGAGCATCTAGGGTTCTACCCTACATCACACGGTGGGGCCCTTGCTGTTCTTCTAGCTTTCTTTGAGGAGTTCGTCCGCCAACGTCATCAACTCTTTGACCAGTGCTTGTTTCTTGGAGTTCTTCGTCTCCATGGGTTGGCCCGCCAACATGGCCAACTCATTGGTCGGTGCTCTCTTCCTAGAGATCTCTGTCTCGAGTGGGTTGTCTACCGGCAACTCTTTGCCTAGTGCTCCAGGATCCATCAATAAACTGACAAACAAAAAGCAATCGAAAGGAAACCACAATCGCAATGAAAACGGGAAAAGAATAGGCAATGAGAATCGGTCGGTGCTTCGCAAAAACAAGATTCTTGGAATGAAAATATAGTAGCATCACTGATTCACCCACCTTTCCTTCATCGGTACAGAAGAAAAATGGCAGAAGTGAGTAGCCTGGAGTGAGGTTTTCTTCAAGAAAGGGGAGGAAGGGCTTCAACGAGCGTTCCAGTGAAATGATAGTTGCTTCGTCCAGTCCAACTTCGAGGCCACTTTACCACTACTGGTAAAGGTGTGGGTTTTGTGATATGACGGGTCATGACGGCCACACCGGGGTGACTAGTGAGTCTTGACTGTAGCACCTCACTGTGATTTGGTCGATGGCACGCGGGCCCGGATGCTTGTTGTCCCGCATGTAATAGAGCGGCTAGTCATATAGTAGTTTGGACGACAGACGAGGAGCTCCGTCCTGGTTTATTGGTCCTTGGTCCCGATGATAATATGTGCCAAATTTTGACTATAAATTTAACTAACCAAATGTTCATATATGTCACAAAAAATTACATCATTGAAAACTATGTTCAAATACGAATCCAAGGATATAATTTTTGTTAACATGCACTAACATTTTGCCAGTTAAATCTTTGGTCAAAATTTAGCAAAAATTACAAAGGGGCCCAATAAAGATTGTACTCTCACATTTTGTTTTGAGGATACTCCCACATAGAAAATATAAATAATAATGCATGTTGGTGCAACCCACGTTTCTGATAATTTTAGCCATGGGCTTGTTCACAATTTTTACGAGGCGGTGGTTGTTCACTTAATGAAGGGTCTAGTACCAGACTTGAACGATACAAAGTGCGACCTGGTACACCGTAACACCACTTGGAACAAGCGGGTAGCTATCTCAAAAAACAATCAACAACTCAAAAAAACGACGACCTGGCATGTACACAAATTTAAACGATTGTTTTGATGGAGTGAAAAAAGAAAACTACCCCACTATACGTATATATATATATAGGTAGGAGCCTCTGCGCTTGCTTGCTAGGGTTGCTCTATTCACACACTCTCATCCTCTCAAGATCTAAACAAGATAGCGTGGTAACACTGTCTTTCTGTCCTCACCGCTGGTTACAGATCCGGACATATCCCCCTCCGCCGGTGAAGGGGTGGAGGGGCAGCGTTTAGGTCATCGTCGATAGCGAGGGAGGAGACCCACTACCGGCCGCACCGTTATCTCTGGCCGAGCGCCGGCGTGGGAGGTCCTCCGATCCCTTCATCGATGCCCTAGTGTGGGCAGATCCGGCCTCCCGCCGCCCACCTATCCACACCCCGACGACCTTCAGGTATATCTTCCTTCAAAATCGGCCTAGCTCTACTTCCCCAACTCGCTACGTCGCTGCATGTGCATTATTTTCTACCTCTCATCCCCCCTCGTAGCTAGGCTCGATCGGATGGTCCAACATCACCTAATTTTTTTTCTATTGTTAGAGGTAAAGCTACTTCATGGAGTCGAATCTTGTATTGGTTCAAACAAGAAATAAAGGGGGAAATTTTAGTATGTACATCGGACTTGGTACAAACAGGAAAGAAAGGGGGTGAAAGTAGTACAGACTGGTCATCCAACCGATCTCTTGGTCGAAAAGGGAAATATAGGGGCAACGTTGTACACAGTGGTATGACCAGGACTAGATTTGCTATCCACACATAGGAATAGCTGGCTAGAGTGAACAAAAATGGGACCAACCCAGATGTGTTTCTTGGATGTTTGTTTCTCGGGGCAACAAACTATGAATCACCACTTTATGCCCCGGTTTAGGTACATGGTGCTGGACTGCTGGTGCGCCCACTATCCCATGCCCTTATAGCAAATATTTAGCTGTTCTTAATCTAATGCCCCTGGTAAAATGAAGCCATGCCACTGTTATAAGCCATGACAAGTTTAACCAATTGTTTTTGCCAGTAATTGTTTGAGACTCTGACTGTTTCCTCTGTAGCTTTTTGTGCAAACAGGGATATCCATTTCACCTCATTGCTATTGCGACCTTTTGGTGCATTGCACAAACACTTCTTAAAAGAAGTGACTTTTGTGCTGTTTAACTGGAATGGTAGAATGGAACCGTTGGTTCATTTTGCTGGAATTGCACAAAGGGAGATATGTGTTCCAATCTTCATCCTCCATATTGGCACCATAACCTTCCTTTAGGTAAGAATGATATTTAATGCATGTGTTCACATCTATTTTGCGACTGCCATGAGAAAATAATGCTATTGTTTACTAGTACACTTGTACTCCCTCACTAACAAAACCAATTCTGAAATAGAAGGCCAATCATGTACTTGGTTTCACCAACTGGTGAGGAGAAAGAGAAACAGAGCATGAAGAGGCAGACGAAGAAGAAGAAGGAGGAAATGAAGAAGATCACACGATGGTACCGTCCTATGTTATCCTGACATCTTGCTAGTGGTATTGTATTGTTGTGTTGCTACTAGTCTTACTTTACTTGGAAGACTAGCAAGAAGCTCGTGTGTTGCACGTAACATCAAGATGCTTTTGTATGAGTAGTTTATCTTGTGAGAGAAAAGGATGAACGAGGGAAGGCCTTATTTGCAAATGTGGAGAGGGGTGTGGGTATCTTTTTGCAAAATTGCCATAGTTTCCTTCCTATCCGTCAAATATAAATAGGACGACCTATATTGCAGGATGGCAGGCACACCATCATCACCAACTCTGTTTTTTATAAGAGTAGAGATAGATAGAGAAATGCAGCAGAGTAGTACTTGGCTTGACGACACATCATACTAATTAACTGGATTCTAGATGCATGTGTGACCCAGCTCTACACGATCAACAGTGACAAGGTGATCTTGCTGAAGCCGAGGCCTCAGTCGAGGCCATTCAAGGGCTCTGGCAATGTCTCCCTTACATGTGAGACGATCCTCCAGGAGCCCTTCCACTTCTGCTGTCTCTCCTGTAAGGCCACTTAATTAATTAGGAGTACTTAAGTAGCACTAATTTATTGCTGCCTAATTTTCCGAGTTAAACAAATATTTAGTAGCACCCTATGCTGAATAATGTACGTGTGTATGTGTGTCTGTGGAGGTAAATCATGTGGTGGAGCAGGGAGGGAATCTTGGTAGTGTCGTGACATAATAATGCTATTGTTCTGCATGTCAATTTATTGCCACTGGTTCAATGAGGCAATGTTTTGCGTATTGTCCATCATGAATTTGATGCTACTATTAAAGTAATATGCTAATGTCTTTCTATCCTTTCTCACTAAGCTAATGAAGGTTTCACTTTGTTCCTACTTGTGCAAACAGGGATCATGTTGTGCCAATCGTACATTTTAGTGGAACTGCACAAGAGAATACAATGAACTATATCCCAGCAAGTGCTTTAACTCTGTTGGAAGTTCTTGATAATCTTTCAATATAATCTCACCACTGGTAAACAAGAGTGATATCAACCATACATTTGAAGTGCACAAAAATGTATACTATTGAATGATTCCGGTGAGTGCTTTATCATCTCTTCTGGGACTACTTGAATAAGCTTTTTTGCTCAGGTTGGTACCGGCCTAAGGCCTTCATCCATATTAGTTTGCTGTCATCTCTATTTGTATCGTGCTACTGTGTTGCTACTGTCATGAGAAACTCCTTTATCTTTGCACGTTAAAGTTTTGCAACCTATGATACATGGCAATGCTTTGAGTGTTGAGCTAATTGGTACTGATTAAATGAACTAATACCTCTCTTTAAAAAAGACTACTATGTTGCTAACTTTACCCATTAAGATAATGAGGGTGCTTCTATTTGTTAGTGTATGTTTCATCAACTAGTCCCACTATTACAGTAATCTCACTCTCTCAATATATGTGCCAACAGGGATGCTCAATTTTGGTGGAACTGCACAAAAACTTTGGGTGCTTCATTGCCTCGACTTCTTCCTTCCTTTCCTGTCAGTCGCTTATCTCAGCTTCCAGTCAAAGGAAATAATATTTGATATGCTACCTCACAAAGGTTGGTACCGGTCTTTATCCTGATTATTGTGCTTGCCATATGTATTGGTAATTTGGTATTGTGCTACTGTTTGCCGATTTCATAAAGGAGTAACTTGGAGCCTGAACTCGCAGGCAAATCATTACATTGGGCGATTTCAGTAGAACTGCATAAAAAGATCAGATAGACAGATACTTATGCTGCTGCTATGTACTCGAAAGTTCACTCAGACAAGCATCGATGTTGACAAGAAGTGCCAGAGTGAACGCCAACAATATTGCTTGGCGCATAGCCCAAAAAAATGCAGTCCAGTCTTTGGTCCCAACTTGTGCCTTTGGGCTATCGGCACATATGGTAGCGAACTGTATGGCATGGAGTATAAAGATTCCAGACAAGTTGGTTGACGCGTATATTCATGTGGCACTTAATCAGTCTGCACGCCAAGGATGCTCCATTTCAGTTGAACTGCACAAAAAATTTGGGTGGTTCATTTTATCGACCGCCTCCTTTCTTGTCTGCAATGTAGAATTTTGGCGAGCTACAGGACCAAGATGAGCTAGTAAACAAGTTGGATGAAAGTAGTGGCCAAGTTGCTCAAACCTCCCTCGGCATCGAGGCCACTATCTCAAGGATAAACCTACAAGCAAAGTTCAGATTGTCTGTGCTGCCTCTTATGTACTCGAAAGTTTACTCGTACAAGCATTAATTTCAGCAAGAAGTACCACCGAGTGAACACCATTTACCAGTCTATACCCTAGGTAATTAAAGTTTGTCCATGGATGATATTGGCTGTGATCTCACTCATTTGGATGCATAAACATGCTGAACATGTGTATATCTGAATCTTTTTGTGAATTATCTATGAATATTGTCTTGTGATCTATCAATCATTTGGATGCATAGACATGCTGAACTTGTGTATATATGAATTTTTTGAGTTGTTGATTGTGAATGTTGGCTATGAATATGAACATGTCCTGTGAACCTGAGTTTGATACGAATGTTTACCTTTTCTGTTGTACCTGTCTGTGAACTTGTTAGAATGTCTACTGTGGGATTGTGACGTGTGAGTGTCAACGGCACACCTTCTTCCCGAGAAGAATTGCACCAGCTTGTTAGGGTAGCAATGGCGCATCAGCTCTTTTTTATCTTTTTGCTCTGTCTTCCCCCTCTGCCGCTCAACCCCTGTCGTAATGTTTTCGGCCTCAAAACAAACATAGTACTGCGTTGTTTTTGGGCCTTGATGAAAAATCAAGTGCTGCTTTCTGTAGGTTGGCCCACCCAGCAAATGGGCTACTGGTCCACCACGGACTGGGAGGCTAAAAATACAAGTTGTATGGTGCAGAGGCAAGTAAAAAACCGCCATCGAGAGCCATCCACTGAAAGAAAATCACGTCGATGTGCTTCTTCAGTCGCGCCGCCGACCCCCTCTTTAATCCAGTTTGCTCCATTCCTGATAGAGGAAAAGGTGTCCCGTCTTTCGATGAGATGGTGGCTATCATTTTGGTGGAGTAGACTTTGATGATCCGACTATGAACGTGCGAGGACGTCGCGCCTTAGCAATCGCTAAACCAACTCTGAGAGGTTATTGACCACGCCGGAGCACGATCAACCTGACGACGAAGGTCTATTTCCTGCAAGCAAACGAAGAACAAGCAAGAAACTGAAATTGCAATCTGGATATTGCGAATGAAAGATGCAAGCTTTATTGATCAAGGTGGGGTTCTGTGACGTCTTGGTCTGGTCGTTGAACACAAACAAAGTACGTGAAGTTGCAGCTATGGCGAACTTTTAATCTAAACAAAAACCAAAGTCTAAACGAAGCCCTAAGGGCTATATATATGGAGGAGTAGGGGGGAATTTCGTGGCCCCTTGTAGGAGGGGTCCGAAACCAACCCTAACTTTGTTTCCCCCCACATACGGACTCTAAAAAACAGCCTATACTTAAGTATTTTGAAATTACATGGGCCTGGCCAGAAAATAAGGTGGTGCAGCACCTAAAGTAAGCTATGGACGAAATTTATGATGGGGCATCTTGTATATTTCGTCCATGTCCTTGTAGGTCATCACGGAGGCTTCAAAGTGCTCAATTATGCACTAGAAATGCCATTCTGGACCCCTTTGCGCGCGCCTTCATCTCCATGCTTGATCCTGCTCCAGTGTTCATCCCTCTTGTCCATGCTAGGCCAGTCATTAGTAATCAACACAAATGTATCCAATTTAGGCAGCATCATATTCTCATGAACATTAGAATTGTCACCAAGAAACGAAAGTACCTGGTAATTCAATTGGCGTGCGCGAGCTCTAGTAATTGGTCCAGTATGTATAGCAGCAGGGGCTGTGGGTGTAACAATGGTATTGATGTCCTCATCATCCTCCCCTTCTTGAAATGAAGTCGTCCTCGACGGAAGCTCATCTTCCTCACCCAAATAAGGCTTCAAATCTGCAATGTTAAAAGTGGGACTAACCCTAAAATCTGCAGGCAGCTCAAGTTTATATGCATTATCATTTATTTTCTCTAACACCTTAAAAGGACCATCAGCACGTGGCATTAGCTTTGATTTGCGCAAATCAGGAAACCTATCCTTACACAAATGTAACCAAACAAGATCTCCAGGTGCAAAGACAACATGTTTTCTACCTTGATCTCCAGCAAGTTTATATTTAGCATTCATACGCACAATCTTTTCCTTAGTTAACTAATGCATTTTTAAGATCAATTTAGCACGTTGTTTAGAATCAAAATTAACCTTCTCCGAAGAAGGAAGAGGCAACAAATCAATAGGTGCACGAGGTAGAAAACCATACACAATCTCAAAAGGGCACATCTTAGTAGTAGAATGCAATGAACGATTATAAGCAAATTCAATATGAGGCAAGCATTCTTCCCAAATTTTCTTATTATTCTTCAAAACAGCCCTAAGCATAGTAGACAAAGTTATATTGACTACTTCAGTTTGTCCATTAGTTTGGGGGTGACAAGTAGTACTAAAAAGCAATTTAGTCCCCAACTTAGCCCATAAACATCTCCAAAAGTGGCTAAGAAATTTAGTATCACTATCTGAAACAATAGTATTTGGAATACCATGCAAGCGAATAATTTCACAAAAGAACAAATCAGCAACATTAGGAGCATCATCGCTTTTATGACATGGTATAAAGTGTGCCATTTTCGAAAATCTATCCACGACAACAAATATGCTATCCCTCCCCTTCTTTGTTCGAGGTAATCCTAAAACAAAATCCATAGATATATCCTCCCAAGGAACACTAGGTACAGGCAAAGGCATATATAAACCATGAGGATTGAGTCATGACTTAGCTTTTTGACATGTAGTGCAGCGAGCAACAAAACGCTCAACATCCCGTCTCATCTTTGGCCAAAAGAAATGTGTAGTGAGTACATCCTCCATCTTCTTCACGCCAAAGTGTCCCATTAATCCTCCTCCATGCGCCTCCTGCAACAACAAAAGACGAACAGAGCTAGCTGGAAGGCATAGCTTGTTAGCACGGAACACAAATCCATCATTCAGGACGAATTTGTTCCATGTTCTTCCTTCTTTACAATTCTGCATTACATCTTTAAAATAAGCATCATGCACATATTGATCTTTGATGGTTTCCAAACCAAATATTTTAAAGTCAAGTTGTGAAAGCATATTACAACGACGAGACAATGCATCAGCAATAACATTTCCTTTACCCTTCTTGTGTTTTATGACATAAGGAAAAGTCTCAATGAATTCAACCCATTTAGCATGTCTACGGTTCAGTTTTGCTTGACTTTTAATATGTTTCAAAGATTCATGATCAGACTGTATAACAAATTCTTTGGGCCATAAATAATGTTGCCATGTTTCTAAAGTCCGAACAAGAGCATATAATTCTTTATCATAAGTAGAATAGTTCAGACTAGGCCCACTCAATTTTTCAGAAAAGTATGCAACAGGTTTACCATCTTGTAATAACACACCTCCTAATCCAGTTCCACTAGCATCACATTCAAGCTCAAAAGTCTTATTAAAATCAGGAAGTTGGAGTAAAGGAGCATGTGTCAACTTATCTTTCAATACTGTGAAGGCTTCTTCCTGTGCGGTACCCCAAACAAAAGGCACATCCTTCTTTGTAAGCTCATTGAGAGGTGCAGCAATGGTGCTAAAATCTCTCACAAAACGCCTATAGAAACCAGCGAGGCCAAGAAAACTCCTCACTTGGGTGACCGTTTTGGGGTGCGGCCAGCTCTCAATAGCTTCAATCTTGGCTTTATCAACTTCAATACCCTGTGGAATAACAACATAGCCAAGAAAAGATACTCGGTCAGTGCAAAAGGTGCACTTCCCAAGGTTACCAAACAAACGTGCATCACGTCGAGCAATAAAAACAACACGTAAATGTTCCAAATGTTCCTCCAAAGATCTGCTATAAATCAATATATCATCAAACTAAACTATCAAAATCGTCCAATAAAAGCACGTAAAACTTCGTTCATTAATCTCATGAAAGTACTAGGTGCATTAGTTAACCCAAAAGGCATGACTAACCACTCATATAATCCAAACTTAGTTTTAAATGCTGTTTTCCATTCATCTCCCAATTTCATACGAATTTGATGGTATCCACTATGCAAATCAACTTTGGAGAATATTGTAGAGCCACTCAATTCATCAAGCATATCATCTAGCCTAGGAATAGGATGACGATAATGAATAGTAATATTATTAATGCCTCTACAATCAACAAACATACGCGAAGTACCATCCTTTTTTGGCACTAGTATAATAGGAACAGCACAAGGACTAAAAGATTCACGTATATAACCTTTTTCGAGCAGCTCCTGTACTTGACGCATAATCTCCTTCGTCTACAAGGACTAAAAGCATCGGGAATTAAGTCAATCTGATGCTCAATCCCGTGAATAGGTGGTAATCTCGGTGGTACGTCTTGTGGAAAGACGTCAGCGAACTCCTGCAAAATGTTAGTGACAGCAGGAGCCAAAGAGGAAGGCACGCCCTCGAATGAAAATAATGCCTCTTTGCACACAAAAGCATAGCAAACAGATTTGCTTAAGTCTAGCTCATCAATATCAGATTTGGTGGCAAGTAAACATGCACTTTTCAATTTAATTTCAGAAGCAACACTAGATTGTTTATTATTAGGCTTCATTTGTTGCTCAAATTCTTTTGCCACAATCTGATTTTCACTCTTATTTTTCTCCTGTTTTGCTTTACTAGATCTATTAATATCATCTTTCAAAATAGAATCAGGAGTCATAGGAAGCAAAGTAATATGTTTCTCCTTATGAACAAGAGTATACTGATTGTTTCAACCATGGTGTACAGAATTTTTATCAAATTGCCAAGGTCTACCAAGTAATAAGGAACATGCTTGCATGGGTACCACATCACAATCAACATAATCAACATATGTAGAGATACTAAAATGCACACGAACAGTACGTGTTACCTTAACCTTGCCGCTGTTGTTGAACCATTGGATATAGTAAGGATATGGATGTGGTCTTGTGGTGAGAGATAGCTTCTCCACCATCTCCATGCTAGCCAAGTTGTTGCAGCTCCCTCCATCTATGATGACGCGAACAGAACGTTCCTTCACAACTCCCTTTGTATGGAACAAATTATGCCTCTGATTTTGCTGAGCTTGTGTGACCTGCACACTCAAAACACGTTGAGCAACTAAACATTCATACATGTCAGTGTCTTCAGGAGCCATGTATTGCGTCTCATGATCAGAATCATCTCCACCGTGTTCTTCACTTGTAATAAGAGCCAAAGTCTTCTCATCATAGTCACTAGCGGACTCATACCCACCATCCTCAGTAGCAACCATAACACGCGGAGATTGGCATTCTCTCGCATAATGACCTCTACCCTTACAACGACAACAAATAATATCATGTGTGTGCCCTGTTGATGCCATAGATGAAGAAGAGCTCTGGGCTGGCCCAGAAGGTGTACTCCTGGCAGATGGTGGTGGTGGTGCATGTTTTCTTGTATATCGGTTGGAATTGGTGGCTGAAGTCAGTGGTGCTGCAGTAGGACGTGTGGGAGTAGAGGAGGCACGTGGTGTCCATGATGAAGATCGACCTGCAGAAAAATTAGTTCGCGCCAATGCCTGTCGATCCTACACTTCACGTTCAGCTTTGCAAGCAAGATGGAATAAACGAGTGATATTATTATACTCCTTATACTCTAGAATGGTCTGAATCTCTTTATTAAATCCACCCATAAAACATGCAAGCATAGCTTCATTATCCTCAACAATACCACATCTAATCATGCCAGTTTGTAATTCCTGATAATATTCTTCTACAGAATTTTTTCCTTGTCTTAAACGCTGCAATTTTTTAAGTAATTCGCGTTGATAATATGGTGGAACCCAATGAGTATGCATAGCAGTTTTTAAAGCAGCCCAAGTAGCTGGAATAGGATATAATCTACAATGTTGAGACCACCAAACACATGCAAAACTAGTGAAAGCACAAACAGCAGCAGGAACACGTCTCTCCTCAGGATATTGTAAACATGTAAAACGTTGTTCAGTTTCTAACTCCCAAGTAAGATATATATTAGGAACATATCTACCCTCAAATGGTGGAATATTCAATTTTAGTTTAGGAAGATGGTCATGATCTCGTACCTCAGGTGGTGGTGCAGCCCTACCGTTGCGATGATATGCATGAGGATGACCTGGTGGTGGTGGTCCTGGTGGTTGCACGTAGTTCTGATTTTGATCAACCTCATCCTTGTAATGGTCCTCCACCTCTGCAGTAGCAGCAGGAGCAATAGAAGCATCAACAGTAGGTACAGCGGCACCAGAAGTTTGACCAGGCTCAAGGGAACGCGTAGTGCTCGTCCCACTTTATTTGGAAGACGATGTTGTTGTTGTTGTTGTTGTTGTTGTTGTTGCTGTAGAGGTGCGACAGGTGCAGCGGGCGGTGGTTGTGGAAGACGCGCGAGCAATTCATTAAGCTTGTTATCGAGCTTTGTTTCGAATGCCTTCTCAATGCCATCTATCTTCTCCATGGCCTTTCCAAAACTGGCCATCACGTCTTCCACCTGTTGACCCACCATTTGTTGAAATTTATCATGAAGCTCCTTCATTGTCATGTTCTCCCAGTCAATCTCGTCGGCATGTGATCCTGCCATGGTTAGCAGCAATAGAAACACACAAGAATATGATCCTAGAGACTACTAGAAAGTGGTGGGGTGTCACAAATCTGTCAAGCAAATCTCAAAGTCTTACCAGTTCTTACCAAGCAGCAGGCGGTGATCGGCAATCGTTGTAGTCAAAACTCTGAAAGCTTGGATAGAGCGATTACCAGGGAGAGTCAAACGCACGATGTAGATGTATGTGGAGCTGGGATGGCTTATAATATGGTAGCAAAAAGGGTTAGCAATAATCAATTCAGAGATGCAAAGTTGAATAAACGCTCAACGACGGTACTGTGCCGGTCCTAGGCTAGACCGTACTAGAGACGCGAGCCTAGAACACTAAAAAAAATCATGATGCTGCACGTAAACAAAGGAGGAGCACACTCTAATTTTTTTTCACTTTTTTTGCACCTTTTTTTTCCTCTTTTTTTTTGCTCCGCAACAATTTTTTTTCGAAAAAGTCTACAAATGGTCTAAAAACTGCCTAGCCAGAATTTATTTTTTTGAAACTAGAACTATTTTTTTACTGCAGGTAGCACGAAAGTTGGGGAGTCCGACTTGGTCACGACTCGGAGTATGGTGTGATCTGGAAATCAAAAACAAAGGAACAAATACTGGACTCGGACTAGGACTGATGGCAGAGATGAATCTGGTGGAAACTCGGACTGGTGGCGGATATATGTAGGGAGGTGGAACATGGACTGGTGGCGAATCTGTGATGGAGGTGGACTCGGATTAGCGTGATGACGATGGTGGTATATGGCAGCGGTGACGACAATGGTGGTATATGGCAGTGGTGATGACGATGGTGCGGCGGCGGCATGACAACTTGTGAACAGAACTCGCAACTCTAAAGGACTAGATGCTAAGACCAGCAACTCGACACGATGATGCAACCGAAAATTCAACAAAGCAAAAACCCTAAAAAGAATATGCAAAGGCTTAGATTGGTTCGGATATGATGAACTAACCCTAAATTTTTTTTGGCTTTTTCATGGACTGTAGGTATGAAGAACAGACTCGATCTAAACTATGAAAAACTATAAAATCTCATCGAGCAACCTGGAAATCAGATACCATTGATAGAGGCAAAGGTGTCCTTTCTTTCGATGAGATGGTGGCTATCATTTTTGGTGGAGTAGACTTTGACGATCCGACTATGAACGTGCGAGGACGTCGCACCTTAGCAATCGCTAAACCAACTCCGAGAGGTTATTGACCACGCCGAAGCACGATCAACCTGACCACGAAGGTCTATTTCCTGCAAGTAAACGAAGAACAAGCAAGAAACTAAAATTGCAATATGGATATTGCGAATAAAAGATGAAAGCTTTATTGATCAAGGTGGGGTTCTGTGACGTCTTGGTTTGGTCGTTGAACAAAAATGAAGTACGCGAAGTTGCAGCTATGGCGAACTTTTAATCTAAAGAAAACCCAAAGTCTAAACGATGCCCTAAGGGCTGTATATATGGAGGAGTAGGGGGGAATTTCGTGGCCCCTTGTAGGAGGGGTCCGAAACCAACCCTAACTTTGTTTCCCCACACATACGGACTCTAAAAAACAGCCTATACTTAAGTATTTCAAAATTACATGGGCCTGGCCCAAAAATAAGGTGGTGCAGCACCTAAAGTAAGCTATGGATGAAATTTATGAAGGGGCATCTTGTATATTTCATCCATGTCCTTGTAGGTCATCACGGAGGCGTCAAAGTGCTCAAATATGCACTAGAAACGCCATTCTGGACCCCTTCGCGCGTGCCTTCATCTCCATGCTTGATCCTGCTCCAGTGTTCATCCCTCTTGTCCATGCTAGGCCCTTCATTAGTAATCAACACAAATGTATCCAATTTAGGCAGCATCATATTCTCATGAACATTAGAATTGTCACCAAGAAACGAAAGTACCTGGTAATTCAATTGGCGTGCGCGAGCTCTAGTAATTGGTCCAGTATGTATAGCAGCTGGGGCTGTGGGTGTAACAATGGTATTGATGTCCTCATCAATTCCCCAACTGACAGCATGGGACGGAAGGTTTATTTCCCCCTCGCGCTGTCGGGGGATTGAAGAAGCGCGGCATCGAATCCAAAACCGGCGATGGCTGCTTGTCCAAGTGATTTTCAGATAAGAAACTGCATGTTTCATAGGCAGAGCATTTAAATGAACACGCACTTTTCAAACATGGATAACAGAATGTTGGAAATTTTATTCATGGTAAAAAATGGAAGTAACAAGTTAACATCATGCTGATCAACATTCATGTATGGCACATCTTCATATGATGCAAAGTCAAAAAAATATGCTATTTTCAAAATGGCAAGACAATGTTGAGTGTGCGAAAATCTGGTTAAACCAGGGATGAAATTTTGGCAAGTGTTAGATATTTTTCAACCGCACCAGTTGGAATCGAATCCGGGCAGTACAGCTTTTGGGTGAGAGGGCTGCAGCCACTGGGCTAGTGCGGTATGTTCGGAAGAATGAAGGCGTCTTCCTCGGCTCCGGTTCTTTCCCGTCCGTGTGCGCTCGCCCTGGCGCCGCCGTATACCGTTGTCAACATGCTCAACAAACGAGAGGAATCCGGAGAGGACTCTACGCTGAGAGGCTGACAGTGGGGACCCACCAGGTCCAAGCCGTAGGCAAGCAAGTGCCTCATTGAAAAAAAAGCTTCCTCCTAATTGTATACTGAAATTGGGGCCCACGGGTTTGTCAACCTAGTCAATAAACGAAATAAATTTCCAACGATGACTGTCATTGGGGAGCTTCTTTTTCAGGGGTATCTGGGATTTTTTTTTGTTGCGGGAAAGGGGTATCGGGTATCTAGCTGGTATCATTTTTTCGGAGGGCGAACAAGTATCAGGTAGGCCTAGGTTTTGTTTTTTAACATGTGTAGCCCACGACATACCGAGACAGTGGTTTCAACTTATTTTTTGAGGTCCATCATGTACGTACCGGCTTTTGGGCCTCCCAGCGTAGGTTTTACTTTTTCTTAAACATCGGCAACCCAATGTATTTTTTTAATAAAACGCAGATCTCTGTTCTATTTATCTATATATAAGAATAATAATGCAGTGTCCAATTTATGTTTCCCCTTCTAACCACATTATATATATTTATATTATTACTATTATCATATATTTAATAGAGACTTATATATACATTATAAAAACATCCCACGTCTTATTAACTTATAAAAGTAAATGTTTAACAGAAGTTGGCAAGGAAAATCCTGGTTGTTTTTTACTCACAGGCAAGGAAAATCCTGGTGATTGCGTACAAAAGTTTGCGAAGATTTTAAGGACCAATGTAATAATAACGCGCTCATTTTTTTAGCAATAACTCGCTAATTTGTTAATTTTATATATAATAAAATGTGCAGCTCCGGTTTATTTTTTGATATTAATTGCTCCTTCTAACCTAACATTAAATATAGAACAAGCTCAGCTAATTTGTGTATTTTAAGAGAGTGCAAATGGGCTGGGATTTCTTAGAAAATATTAAATGGGCCACATTGACGCGAAATTATTTGTTCACCCAGCCCAACAAATGGACTGTAAATTCTAGAAAACATGGGTTAAATATATGCCACATTTTTGCAGGATGACATGTGGGCCAATAGGTCGAAGCCTACGCAAGGCGTTGTGAACTTAGTCAACAAATGATTCTAACATCCACAGCCATTGGATTTATATCCAATGGCTAGCATGCACCTTCAATCTCTCGTCTTCTTCCTCCAGCATCGCCGGGACCACCTGCTCCGGCCTCCGGCGGCTAGTGGCTCTGCTTAGCACGCAACCCTGTGAAGCGCTACCCCATCGCCGGCAAGACTATCCCTCCACCCCTCCACACCTGTTATTCTCCATCGACTACAGCCCCACGCCGCACCAGAACCAGTTATAGCCCTTGCACTCCTGTCAATCTGCGACTCCACTGCCACGTCTTCCCATCTCCGGGTCGTTCCCGTCCGGGGCCTCGCCGTCGTCCACCGCCTTGCTGCGCTCTGTGCAGCGTGGTCAACAAATGATAGTCATCGGAAGAGGACTGTACATGGAGAGCTTGACAGGTGGGACCCATGAGGTCCATGGTCGCACGCAAGGAATGTTCCTCCTTATTAAGCTGAAAAAAATGTTTCCTCCCCCTGACAGCTGGGACCCACCGGCTGTATCTTTGCATGAAAGGAAGTGCCTCCTGGTTATGTGAAAAAAATTATTCCTCTCGATGACAGCTGGGACCCGGCAGATTTAGTGGCTGACTTGTGGGCCTACTAAGCTGACGCGTACGCAGTGCTTTGTCAACTTAGTCAACAAATGATTCTAGCAGCTGGACCATTGGATGTTAATCCAACAGCCGTGCTGCTTCTTCAACCTCTATTCTTGCTCCTGTCTCCTGTGGACGGCAGTGCTGCTGCGCACCCGAACCAGTCAAGTTTCCCACTCCTCTCCATCTGCGACTCCACTGTCGCGTCTTCCCCATCTCCGGGTTATTTCAGTCTGGGGGCTCGCCATCGTCCACCGGCCTTGGTGCGCTCGGCACGGTGTGTTCAACGTGGTCAACAAACAAGAGTCATCGGAAGATGACTGTACGTGAGAGGCTAACAGTGGGGACGCACCATGCCCATGGACGCATACATGCAACTGCATCCTTTTTGCCCTGAAAAATAATGTTTTCTCCCCATGACAGTTGGGACCCACCAGCTACATCTTCGCACGCAAGGAAGTGCGTCCTTATTACGGGAAAAAAATGATTCCTCCCCCTGACAGCTAGGACCCAGCAGCTATATCTTCGCACGCAAGGAAGTGCGTCCTTATCCTCCCTGACAGCTGGGACCCACCCGGTCTAAGCGTACGTAGCGTTGTCTGTCTTGTCGCGAACATGGACGTACATACTGGTCGATCGGTCGCTCTGCAATGATGAACCGTGGCCGAGTAAGTAGTGGCACATGTCATAGTAGAGCCCCCCACGTGGCAGTTCAGGTTGTCCCATCTAAACCGTGTACACGTACATACAGACACACGCCAAAAAATATGGCCACGTACGTACATACGACCGGGGTATCGAAATGCGTACTCGCGCATACGGACGGCTAGGGCTCGTGTAATGGAGAGGCAACAGACGGCAGCCATGTTGTCCTGTTCATCAGCAGCTAACCGGCTGGGTCGGAATGGAGGAAACAGCGTCGTGTTCACCGGGACCCAAGTGACTGGGTTGGAACGCGTCCTGTTCATCGGGAGCGAAGCCACTGGGTTGGAATGGGTCGTGTTCAATGGGAGCCAACTGGCTTGGACGGAACAGCCCGAACGGGGTCTGGCGTACCGCAAAACGGAGGAAAACGGCCTTCTGTTTGACCGCGTACGGTCGAAACGGGGTCCCGTTCATCGGGAAGGGTCTGGCGTACCGCACAACGGAGGAAACAGACTTGTGTTCGAGTCACTACGGTCAAAACGGGGTCCTGTTGATCAGGAGGGGTGTGGCGTACCGCAAAATGAAAGAAACGGACTTGTGTTGGAGCGCCTACGG
The DNA here is from genome assembly GCA_011799875.1 of Thinopyrum elongatum. Taxonomy (NCBI): domain Eukaryota; kingdom Viridiplantae; phylum Streptophyta; class Magnoliopsida; order Poales; family Poaceae; genus Thinopyrum; species Thinopyrum elongatum. Next base: position 252,435,004 of record CM022299.1, read on the forward strand.
TCGAAACGGGGGTCCTTTTCATCGGGAGGGGTGTGGCGTACCGCAAAACGGGACTTCACGGGGCTACTGTTCATCCACCATCGACTTCCTCCAGCCTCCACCTACTACTGTTCATCCACCATCGACTTCCTCCATCCTCCACCAGCTACTGTTCACCACGAGGCCCTATTCATCCAGCCTCCACCGGCTACTGTTCAACCAGCCCTCCACACGGGGTCCTGTTCAACCAGCCCTCCACGGGGTCCCTCCACCGGCTACTATTCATCCACCCCCACCTCCTCGATCGGGGTCCTGTTCATCCAGCGGCAACGGCCTCTACTACCACGGGATCCTGTTCATCCAACCCCCCACCAGGAACTGTTCATCCAACCCCCACCGGGGACTGTTCGTCAAGAGGCAGCTTCGATCGGCTTCAGTTAGTAGCAGTAGCGAAGGAATCACTCGGGTTCAGTTAACAGCCAAGGGATCCATCGGGGTTCAGTAACGTAGCTAGTGCAATCACTCAGGTTCAGTTAGAGCCCAACGCCTCGCTTGGGTTCAGTTCGAGCCCAATGCCTCGCACACACGCGCATACGTCTACGAGAGAAACGTGCAAACCTCCGTGCATCGCTCGGCCCCGACCACCCACCGTAACCGGGAACTCCCCGAAATTTTCCTCGCCCTCGCTTCTACCACGTGTTTTTCCATCATGGACGGCCCAAAGAATGTCATGCAGGTGCTTCCCCGGCCCGCCCAGGACGAAAAGCCCATTTTCTATCATGATTTTTTGTCATAGAAGTAGGATCCCACCACATCTATGATGGTACATGCTTTTGTCACAATTATCGTCATAGAAGTGTCATAAGCAAGACAGAAAAAAATTCGTTCGGCCCAAAATGTCACGGATGTGTCTTTTTTTTGTAGTGAATGAACATCACATTGTGAATAACTGAAATAAACAAGGCATATATGATCAGTATAACAACAAAATATAGCCACTAAAAAATGGACAAAGGCTCAGTACAACCAACCTAACAAGCAAATACAGATAAACAGGGCATATGCTTGAAAATTGGACAAGTGCTCACTGCAACCAACCTAACAAGAAAATACAGATAAACAAGGCATCTGCTTGAAAACTGGACAAATGCTCACTTCAACCAACCTAACAATCAAATACAGATAAACAAGGCATTTGCTTGATAACTGGACAAATGCTCACTTCAACCAACCTAACAATCAAATACAAATAAACAAGGCATCTACTCATTATAAACAACCAAATATCGCCATTCATGAAACTAAAGTGGACAATTCATACTTAAACATCACATAGCCCTATTGAACATTACATTTTTGCATAACTGAAATAATTAAACACAACACAATTAAAACATCGCATGGCAAAAGCTACTACAACAAAGAGTACAGGTTGGCTAGCTATAAAATGTATGATTTGCTGATAGGATATTGCCTTACTTATCATGGACGGGATCCTTCCAGTTTGAAGAACACAGAACACAGACCCATGGTGCGCTCCCTGATGTCGCAAATGGGTTGTTTCACCTTGGAAGACCCTTTGTGGGTGCCCTCCTCGTGGTCGTGGTCGATGAGATCTGACTTAGCAGTTGACAAAATGGGCTCGATAGCGTACAAGGATCACAAATCCTTGATCGCATGGCAAAGGATATCAGCGGCAGGGCCTTCGAAGAGATCGACGACAGTTGAACAAGAGGGGTTGGGGATGGACCACTTACCCTGTGACATGGCCTGCGTGAAGCCATCATTGTCGACAAGCTTGATGTTGTAGCCAGCTTTCCTGAGATACAGTAATACGCGAGCCCGCTGACGTGAAGTCTTCTGCATGGCAGCATAGTCAACGTCCTCGCCGGCTTCTGCGGCGAGATGTTGCTCCGGGACCGACAGGCCGGGACGAACGGCGGCCACCTTGCCATCATCCATCGGAGAGGCCATGATAAACCTCTTTTTGGCCGTACACTCATCGGCTCCCCGGGATACATGGTCAGGCTTAGGCTATGACTCTCTGGAGTAGGGGGTGTGGATCTGGCGGGAAGGGACACTGCAGGCCTCATCTAAAAACTCAGGGCGGCGACGGTATGGGAATCACTAGGTAACCTAAACTTTGTTATATAAGTTAGGAGGCACGGGCAGGCCGACAGGGGTTGGCGGCGATGAGCTAGGGTTCGAGCGGGGGGTTGGGACTTTACTGTGGAGGGGGGGTGGTGTTTGAGGACACTCCGCGGCTACTGAATATTTAGTAGTGGTGGGTGGAGATGGTGGTGGAGGAGGGAGGGTGGCGGTTAAAATGCCTCGGCCACTGGAATTTTACTATAAGGTCGGTGGTGGTGGAGTGGGGGCGACGGTCGAAATATCGCGGCTACTAAAATTTGGGTAAAGGAATTGAAGGAGGCGGGAGCAACCAAGATTGCACACGGTCCAAAAAGAATAAGCTTGTATGATCGCCATCATCCATCGGAGAGGCCATGATAAACCTCTTTTTGGCTGTACACTCATCGGCTCCGTGGGATACGTGGTTGGGCTTAGGCTGCGACTCTCTGTAGTAGGGGATGTGGATCTGGCGGGAAGGGACACTGCAGGCCTCATCTAAAAACTCAGGGCGGCGACGGTGTGGGAATCACTAGGTGCCCTGAACATTATTATAGAAGCTAGGAGGCACGGGCAGGCTGACAGGGGTTGGCGGCGACAAGATAGGGTTCGAGCGGGGGGGTTCGGGCTTTACTGTGGAGGGGGTGGTGTTTGAGGACACGCCACGGCTACTGAAAATTTTAGTAGTGGTGGGGGAGATGGTGGTGGAGGAGGAAGGGCGACGGTTCAAATGCATCGGCTACTGGAATTTTACTATAAGGTCGGTGTGGTGGAGTGGGGGCGATGGTCGAAATATCGCGGCTACTAAAATTTGGGTGAAGGAATTGAAGCGGTCGAGAGCAACCAAGATCGCACACGGTCCAAAAAGAATATGCGTGTATGATAATAAGGAAAAGCGGCAGAACTGCCGATTTTTGCATCGCTCAAGGAGGGTAGTTTGTTTTTATATTTCTAGCTAGCTTGTCTATTGCACACGCTTCGTCCTAATTTTCAGACGCAAACATGGAATTCATCCTAAATAAACTACCCGCCTTGAGCTTGCGCAGTCGTGGTGATTTTACAGTGCACTAGCATCGCACACGGTTAAGCCAGTACCTCCACCCTTGCTCGTGCTTGCGCAGTCATGGTGATTTCATAGTGCACTGGCATCACACACGGTTAAGCCAGTGCACCCGTGTCCGTTGCGCGTCATCCGAGTCTTCATATATATCACCATTTGGCAGCAAAAAAAAGAGAGAGAGGGTCAGAAGACAACCGCACCAGCATGTGGCCCAAATATATATGAATGAAAAGGGTGGTGTGTGATGTTCAAATTCCCAATGGACAACTTTGACCACGCAGGCCCATAGGTGCGCGCATCATCGAAGATCGGTGAGAGGGTCCAGAAGTCAATAACCACCTGGAAGTGGCCAAATATATGCAGGAATAAAAGGTGTGATGTTTAAATACACAATGCACAACTTTGGTGGCACCTGCCTCGCAAACCAGCAAGCCCCTCTAGGATATATCTATAATGACAGTCTAAGGTCGTAGCTAGGGTGCATGCCCCACCCCCACTTTGTGTCGGCGGGACGCATGCACGTACTCATACTTTGGTCATACATCCATGTTGCCATGACCTACCATAAGACGGGCCAGTGAATCTGGCGCTTGGTCAAACGACCAATGTTGCTGTTGATCAAAAAGGGATATAATACACCACTTGGGCCAATAGATTGGACCATCATCAAAAAACGCATGAGAGGGGCCACAAAACCAGCACCGCCTGCATGCGGCCCAAAATGATGTACATTGGAAGGGGTGATGTGTTTTAAATATCAAATAATGTACAATTTTGATGTGGCGCCTACCTCTCGATACACACAACCCCCATGAAAGCTAGGTAATTAAGGACGACATATGTAGGGTACGTTGTCTATCCAACCCACCAATTCGAGCATGTTGGAGGGAATCCTGAGAATGCATGAGCTCAAAGTTTGCTCAAACATGTCATCGTGACCCGCCCTAACACGAACTAGGAGGACTCCATTCATGGCTAGATGATGCGGAGCATCCTATGGTCATCCCCATGGACCTACCATCGTCTCACCAAGTGCCAAGCGGACCGATGACACGAGCATGAGCTAGAGCTCTTGAGACTGAGGTGACATCTCTCCTTAGTGATATTTCACATGACCCACTCGAGAAATGGCTACTACCTAAGTCCGGAATGTTATGCATGATCAGGTACCAAGAAGACCCTCTCGAAGCTATACGTGAGGATGGACAAGTCTCCAAGTTCATGGATGAAGAGAACCAACGGAAGGAACCGAGAACAACTCCCAGGACCCGGACATCCGGCCATGAGCCCGAACATCCGGCCTCTGGAGGTGTCGACAGCAGCAGTGACCCAACAGCCAAGTCTACACGGTCCGGACATCCGGCCCGACGGCCCCGGACATCCGGCGCCAGCCCGGAAATCCGGACATGCCCTATCTAGAGAGCAGAAGAAATGGGCCCCAATAGCCCGGACATCGGACCACAGGCCCGGACATCCGGCCCTATGTGAGCTGCCGGACATCCGGACTCCAGCCCGAAAATCTGGACCACGCCTATCCAGAGAGCACAGAAACTGGACCCTGCCAGCCCGGACATCCGGCCCTCGCGCCCGGACATCCGGCCCGACGCCCGGACATCCGACTTCCCCTGTCTACGCACAGTGTAAAGGGCCGAAGAACATGTATCCCTTAGTCCCCCCTATACTATATATACCCTTCTCCCCCAACGTTTCAGGGTTAGCAAAAGGATTAGCTCATTTTAGAGATAGATCTTTGCTCATCCACTTGATACATACTCCATTGGAGACTGAGGCCTCCGCGGACAAGATCCCAAGTGGATTCAAGCCCCCGCAAGGGAAGATCCCCTCATGGATTCAAGACCCCATCTCCGGATTGGGAAGAACTACCGCCTCTTGTATCGTCCTTTGTTGCGTTTGAATCTTGTATCACTCTTTGTGTTCATGGATCTAGCACATGTGTGATTGTTCTCGTTGATTTGAGTGTTTCCCCTCGCGATTTCCCTTGTGTTCTTCATGTTCTTCACGGGATCCCCTCCATTTCGTGAAAGATCGGCCCCTAGGGTTCCACCCTACATCATCTTGTTATCAATGGCCAAGGTTGATCACGATTTTGGAGCCTCCCCCATCATTTTCTTGCCTAATTTTGGTGTGCTTTGTCCCAATTTTGAAAATCCCCACAAAATAGCCCTCCCAAAATTATTTGTGATTTGTTGGTGTGATGATGTTTTGTTGATTTTGATCCATGGATTTGATGTGTTACTCGTATATCTAGCTTCCCCTAACTTTTCTCCCAAATCCATCCACGAAATCTCTTGAATTGTGCCCCAAAAATTTTCTTTCCCACGAGATCCACCGAGTTCATCACGGATTTGGAGCCCCGGACATCTGGCCCGTGGCCCCGGACATCCGGCCTCCCGCAGCACCACTTCATCCACTACTCCTTATTCCGCCTAATTTTTGCCAATTTTGACTGGGCCTACACCACAACTTCCGCATACCACCACCGCATTCCGCAAACCACCATCGCGTACCCGCTACAACCTCCGACAATTTTGAAACATTTGCTTTGAGAATTTGAGTTGCGGTTTCCGTTTCCTAACGTGTTTCGGCTACTTAGGGACGGTTCGACAACGACATCACCACCGCTCATCTTCGCCACGGATTCGTCATCGACAACAACCACTTCACCATTTGGACACATTCAACCGTAAGCAAGGGCGGTAGCTTCGATGACACCTTTGGGTACTCCTTGCCATTGCATTGATAACCCTCGAGACCAATTTTGCATCACTTACCTATCAAGACTAGCCTTTGAGTATTGCCAGCAATGTTACTTATGCACATTAGTGATCATCATTCCCATTGCATACATACTATACCATCTTGGTACAAGCATCTTGGTATCATCTCTTGTGTGAAAAGTTTGTCATCGCATATACATAATTGCTATCTTGGTTCGTCAAGTTTTGCTTAGTGTCCATCAAAAGAGCTCAAAAGAGAAGGAACCAACAAGCTTTTAAGCAAAAGAGAAAGATAAGCAAAGAGCTTTTAAGCAAGAACCATAGCATCATACAACATTAAGATTTTCATACTCGATCATCTTGGATCATATCACTGGAACACCATACATATAGCATATTTGGGATAGAAGTCGTTGCATTTTTGCTTTGTAGGTTGTGCACAAGTCTCGTATCCGCCTATTGTGAAATCGTGCTAGCGTCTCTCTAGAGTTGTGCAACAAGAGCATTTTCCGTGGATTCCACATTTTGAGCTCCATCCTTGGTTGCACGACCCGGTTTATCTTTCCGTGTGTGAGTTTCCGTGTGCCATATATTGCTATTGGTCTACTTGTTGCATTTGTGAATTTGCGGATCTTTTTCATCATTATTGAATCTCGCTAACAATTGCATGAATTTTGTGCCACCATCCTCACCAAGCTCCACCAAAAGCTTTATTTGTGTAGGTGTGAGAAATTAATGAGACACGGTACCAATTGTGCTATTTCCTTGCTACACTTTTGAGTGATCATTGATCCATTCTCAACATCGGTTAAGGTACATTTGGTATAGTTTTTTCTTTTCTTCCACTCACATATTTGCTTGCAATGATGGATAGGCCAACTACTTCTTTGAACCCACTCTTCATCGAGCAAGATGAGGACCCGAACAACTACGTCACCAAGAACCACCTCTTCGGCGCACAAAGAGCTTTGCATCAAGCACAAGAAGCGTTGGGGGAACACATCGACATACTCGCTACCGACTTGCAACAATTCGAACAATGTACGAAAGACTACTTTGAGACATTTATGGCATACCTCAAGGAGGACATACGAGGCATGATGGCCAACCGCTTGTCTACCTCTTCATCATACTCAAGACGGGGCCGCTCAAGTCAACACTCTTCGCAATCTTCTTCGGATGCAAGTCCTCCTCGAGCTCGTTTGCATCGTCGCCAAGACCATGAAGTTCATCAAGCTCCACAAAAACCATTCCATGGCAATGGTTTACAAGGCCATCTCCGTGAACGTGCACGCCAACGGCAAGAAGCTAATGAACCTCTGGTCCAAGAGCAAGATCCAATCCGCCAAGATCGACAAGAGAAACAAGTTGGTGATGCACTTCAACAAGAACAACAACGTCGTGAGGAACAAGCCCTTGAAGCCCAACAAGCTCTACGAGAATCAACTCAAGCCTTCAATGCGCGAAACCATCAAGTTAGTCTACAAGAAGAGGCCATCCGTCGTGAGCGCCAAGTAGAAGCCACTCGTCGTGAAGAGCTTCAAGAGTTGAGAAACCATGCTAGAATTCCACGTCCCCAATGTCAAGATAACCAAGCGGAGCACGAGGAGCAAGCGGCTCAAGATCCTCCTCCACAGCAAGAGCATCCTCATCATCACCATCAACCACAACACAATGAAGAGCATCGCTACAGCAAGCTCAAGTTCACCATGCCCAAGTTCTCCGGAAGCAACGACCTCTAAGAGTACCTTTCATGGGCATTGAAGGTTGACAAGATCTTTCATTTGCACAACTATGAGGAAGAGAAGAAGATCGCCATGGCATCCCTTGAGTTCCAAGACTACGTCTTCATTTGGTGGGAACAAGTCATTGAGCACCGCACGGCAAGAGGTGAACCACCCATCACAACATGGAATGAAATGAAGGATGTCATGAGAGAGCGCTTTATGACAACATACTATAACCGTGACCTCTTCAAGAAGTTACAACTCCTCAAGCAAGGCACAAAGACCGTTGAAGAGTACTACAAGGAAATGGAGATTGCCATGATTCGAGCTAATGTCATGGAAGATAATGAGCAAACTATGGCACGTTTCTTGAATGGACTCAATCATCCTACCAAGAAGATCACCGACTTCCAACCTTACTCAAACCTCATCGAGCTAGTACATCAAGCTACCAAGGCGGAGCGAGAAGTGCAAGATAACTACTAGTATGCCAAGTTTTCTTCCAAGTCCTACGGCTCCACCTACAATCAAGCTTCAACGACTATGACGCCTCCTTTCGCGACAAAACCTTCTACAAGCAATGACGACAAGTCAAGCTACAAGAAAACTTCGACATCTTCAAGTCGTCCTCCTACTACAAGCAACTTCATGCCGAGAGCCTCATCATCATCTACTCTAACCGATGAGCCCATCAAGATGAGTTCCATCAAATGCTTCACATGTGGAGGCCGAGGCCACAAGACATTCGAGTGCACCAACCGGCGCACCATGATTGTGAAGGATGATGGCACATATGACTCCATGAGTGAAGAGAAAATGGAAGCCATTGAGCATGTGGCCATGTACCGGCAAGTGAATGAAGATGACCAAGTCTTTTGTGACAATGATTCGAGCCCCGCTCTTGTTGTCTCCAAGCTCTTGATGCTTCAACACCAACAAGATGAAGACCAACAATGTCATATCTTCCACACCAAGGTGGGCATCAACGGGCGTTCCGTGAAGGTCATCATCGATGGAGGAAATTGCCACAATTTGGCAAGTGAAGAGCTATGTTCCAAGCTACAATTGGTCAAGATGAAGCATCCTGGCCCTTACAAGGTCCAATGGCTTAGCGACTCCGGCACCATCCAAGTGGAGCACACCGTTCAAGTCTCCTTCAAGATTGGCGCATACGAAGACACCTTGGAGTGTGATGTGGTTCCCATGTCCGTTTGCCATCTCCTACTTGGATGACCATGGCAATTGGACCGAGGCATCATCCACAATGGGCGAACCAATCACTATAGCTTCAAGATGAAGGGAAAGGAGTACGTGCTATGACCTATGTTACCAAGTCAAGTGATCGCCGACAAGCAAGCAACCACCCATCATGGAGAGAATAGTGAGAGAGTGAACCACCAAAAAGAGAGTGAGTGCCACAAGCCAAAATTGAGTGCCTCCACGATGAGCGACAAGAAAAATCTAGTGCTATTCGCTACCAAAAGTGAGATGAGAGAAGTGTGTCAGAACCCATCAAGTGTTATGTGCTACTTCTTAAGCTTGCATTGGTTTTTCCCTTGAAGAGGAAAGGGTGATGCAGCAAAGTAGAGATAAGTATTTCCCTCAGTTAAGAACCAAGGTATCAATCCAGTATGATAGAGGCAAAGGTGTCCCGTCTTTCGATGAGATGGTGGCTATCATTTTTGGTGGAGTAGACTTTGACGATCTGACTACGAACGTGCATGGACGTCGCGCCTTAGCAATCGCTAAACCAACTCCGAGAGGTTATTGACCACGCCGGAACACGATCAACCTGACCACGAAGGTCTATTTCCTGCAAGCATCAAAGAACAAGCAAGAAACTGAAATTGCAATCTGGATATTGCAAATAAAAGATGAAAGCTTTATTGATCAAGGTGGGGTTCTGTGACGTCTTGGTCTGGTCGTTGAACACAAACGAAGTACGCAAAGTTGCAGCTATGGCGAACTTTTAATCTAAACAAAACCCAAAGTCTAAACGGTGCCCTAAGGGCTGTATATATGGAGGAAGAGGGGGGGATTTCGTGGCCCTTGAAGGAGGGGTCCGAAACCAACCCTATCTCTTGTTTCCCCACACATACGGACTCTAAAAACAGCCTATACTCAAGTATTTCGAAATTGCATGGGCCTGGCCCAATAATAAGGTGACACAGCACCTATGTCGGGGTACGACACCTATGGGATTCCGAGAGACCCCTTTACAATTCGGCGGGGGGAGAGGTATGCGCAAAGAGCAGAACCAATGATCGACACGGGGTGCTTTTACCCAGGTTCGGGCCGTTGATCAGCGTAAAACCCTACTCCTGTTTTGTGTTCTTATTAATGTTCTTGAGCCCAGCCTTCAGGAGCGCTCACTATGAACAGTACGTTCAAAGAGCAGCTACGCATGCAGAATGGGCCAGAAGTTCACCTCCTCTGTAGCAGTTGCCTTGGGCCTCCTTTTATATGCTCAAAGGGGTCTCCACAGTGGCGAAATGTACATACATTGAGGTGTAAAGTAGCTACAGGGTATCATACCTAACCCCTGACGGGTTAGGACAAACGCATTTAATGCACCGTGAGGTGTCCGTTTAGGTGTCCTCACTTTCTTGGGGATGGAAAAAGGAGCCATCCCATCAGCACCGCTTAAGCTCTCCTCCACTGGCGCGTTGCCACGCATCCAGAGAAGGACCCAGAATGTCAGACTTGTTACTGTGCCAAAGCGGTGGAACAGTGGCAGAATCTCGCCAGGCGCCGAAACTTGCCGGGCGCCAAGCCTTGCCGGGTGCCAAGCCTTGCCGGACGCCAAGCCTTGCCGGGAGCCAATCCTTGCCGGGCTCTGCAGGCCACCCCGGCAAGATCTTGCCGGGGAGGCTGGCCTTTGGATTCCAGCCCTGCTTATCTGCTGATCCCCAGATCTCTGACTTGATGATTCCTTTGGTGGCTTGAACTGACCTCGAACTGTTCCCGGCAAGCCTTGCCGCGAGGATGGCTACAACTGCCCGTGCACAAGTACGGGGTACTAGTGGCCCAATACTTAGTACACCGACAGGAGCCCCCGGGCCTAGGCCATACACGAGTGCGAGGCGTTGTTGGGCTAGGCCCAAACAGTGCACAGGCACGCGTGGCAGGGGATTAACTGCTCGTAAATATCTCGTTTTACTGTGCCCCCCACTACACGCATCGAGCGCGCGACGTGGGAAGCGTGCCCCAAAGGCTGCAACTGCAACGCGCCAATAGAGGCGCATTCATATTGGGGAATAAAAGAGGCGGCCCTGCTCCTTCCCCATAAAAAGGAGAAGCCGCAGAGGCACAAGCCTATTTACCCCCCCTCTTCTTCTCTATCTGGCCGTCGCCATCGCCTTCCTCTTCTTGAGCTCAGAGCGAAGCTTTTTCCTCTTCCGCACGCCGCTTCCACGCTCGCTCCACCCCCGGCTTCTACCCTCACAGCCGCCATGCCGCCCAAGGCCAGCAAAGGCAAGGGCAAGGAAGCGAAAGCCGACGTCTCGGAGAGCGAATTGGCGAAGATGCGGAAGAGGCTTGTCGTCTTCCCCCCATCGCTCGATGCTGAAGCTCTGAAGGGGCGGTACCAGTGCATGTGGGCGAAGGAGACGCAAGCTCACCCTGCCACACGCATAATCCCAGGTGCTTGTTCCAAAGGTGGATCGGACAGATACCATTTCTTCACTGCGTATTTCTATTGCGGGCTCTGTCCCCCCTTTTCCGACTTCTTCAATGATATCATGTACACATACGGCTTTTGTCTTCTCGATTTCACGCCGAATGCGGTACTTTGCATGTCCATCTTTGCCCATGTCTGTGAAAACTTTGTCGGCGTGATTCCCAATTCTGCCCTTTTTCGCCATTACTTCTTCCCTCGCATCCAAAAAGGAGAGGCCCTCTCTGGTTCTATCGCCTGGATTCCAAAGGCTTGGAATAAGGAAATATACCCAGAAGGAGTTTACTGCGAGAAGTGGGATGAGTGGCGGGCTGAATGGTGCTGGATCCAAGAAGCAGATCCCCATCCATTTTGTCTTCCCCGGCAACAGAAGGTGGTCCGCGGCAAGGACTGGAGCGATCTCGCTGCGGAGGACGAGAGGCTCACAATCGCCACCACTAGGATCCTTTGCCTGAAGGCTGCCGGGCTGACGATGGAGATGATTGGCTTCGACTTTCTCCGCCGCCGCATCGCCCCTTTGCAGAACAGGGGAAGGCCAGCTTGGGAATACAGAAACACGGCAGATGTCATGAGATTGCGCCCCGGGCTGAACAACAATCTGACCACTATGCAGCTTGGCACTCTCCGTCAAAAACTATTCCAGCGCGAAGACAAGCATCGGCTGCCGGCAAGGATCGTCCCCTTGTGCAACAACTCCGCCTTGGGGTCGATCATCGCCTTCATGCCAATGTTCAATGCCAACGGTCTTGACCCGACCTGGGCCGAGCCAACCGAGGAGGAAGCGCAGAAGTTTTTTGACAACTTGACGGAGAGACCCGTCCGGCAAGAGGCAGATTTTATCCGAGCCACCACTGACCAGGAAGTAGCTTACATTGCTACTAGGGTGGAGGAGGCAAATCTTGCCGCGGAGGCCGGCAGCGTCGTCTTCACAAAATGGGAAGCCAGTGACGCAGAAGTAATTGTGGAAGTAAAACCTGCCGGGGAAGACAAAGTTGCCGGGGAACAGAGCAGCGCAGCCGCTGAGAGCTTGTCCGGCGAGGACACGGCCGAAGAAGAAACGCAAGAAGAGCTCCCAGCCCCGAAGAAGACGAAGCGTGTTCTTTGGAAGGCTGCATCTGGCATCCCGGCAAGCCAGCCTTCTTCGAGCGGCGAGGCTCCCAGCAAGAAAGTGGCCGGCAAGACTGGACCACGGCAAGGGGCTCGTCAACAACCTACGCGGCGCGCGAGACCCACACCAGCGGCCACTGCTGGGGCGGCAGGGGTGTCTCGCACTACCGCACCGGAAGCTGCCCCGGCGCCTGTCACAGCCAAGCGGCCTAGGACCCCTCCTCCGCCTCCCCACTCAGACATTGCAGCGGAGGTCAATTTCGACATCTCCGGCTTTAGTCCGGAGCGAGAGGAAGAAGAGTGAGTACTTCGCCACAGCTTTTATATTTCAATCTTGGATCGATCTTACTAACTTGCTCGTATTGTCTCTGCAGTGACACAGAAACATTGCTGGAGAGGATGGCGAAGAGGTCAAAGACTTCTACGGGCGACGAGCCCCCGGCAGGCTCCTCGAGCGTGCCAGAAACCATCGTCGTCAGCCAGAGCCAAGTCCTCAACGCAGCCCCCAGCACAGCCCCCAGCGTAAGTTTACTGTTCTTTTTCCGCTGGCGGGTGCTGAGGCTTCCATTCTTGTCACTCATATCCTTGGGCTCGCAGGAGAAGAACAGCAACAAGGAGAGATGTCGGATGACATTCCCGTCGTGCCACCTCCATCAACCACGCTGCCCGCAAGCACGTCCCCGGCAAGAGATCCTACCGACGAGCCTATCTTAATTGAGGAGGAGCCGGCAAGCACGGACCCCGGCAACCGAAGTTGCCGAGAGGGGCGAGGCCACCTCCCAACAGCTCGACGCAGGTACTCCATTGCCTCACAGTGCTTATTAATCTTTCCCTTATCTCTCTGTCTTTAGTCGCTTCAAACTTCAATCTCGATCTTATTCTAATTTCCTCCTTCGTCCTTCAGAGTTCCCTGTGATGGAACAGATGGACGTCGATGTTGTCATCGAGGAGACCGCCAGGGACGCCGCCAGCGAGGCCACCAAAGATGACACTATCGAGGCCGATGACCGTACTGACGGCATTCCTGCCACAGGAGCGCCAGGCGCTGCACTGGCCACGGAGCCACCTGCCACTGGTGAGGCGGTCGCTGAAGACCAACCGTCAACGTCTGAAGGCCCCTCATCCAGCAAATACCTCAAGGTTGGCGAGAACCTGTTCGTCAACTTGCCGGGGACGGCAAGCCCTGGGGCACCAGCCGAAGGAGAAGTTTTTGAAGAAATCATCGCTGCTGCCAGGCTCAAAGTTGTTGATGATCCCAGCGCTAGCAGCGGCAAATCTGAAGAGGATCTGCTCCTTTAGGCCATGGGCGAGAATTTCCGCAAGTTCCAGGCTCTCCGCCGCGCCCGGAAAGATAAGGCGGACTCCAGAATGGCGGTTGTCGAGGCGGCCAAAGCAGATTTTCAAAGGCGCGTTGAACAGATGCAAGTCTGGCACGCTGAGGCCCTCCAAGAATTGGTTGCCGGCCGGGAACAAGTGAGCCAGCAGTGGACAGAGATCCTCCTGAAGCAATCCGATATGGAGAAGGCACATGATGAAGCTGCTCAAAGGATTGCTGCCGAAGATGCCCTCCTAACGGGGCGCCGCGTTGCTCTTGATGTTCATGAGGAAGATCTCACCGCACGTGAGCAGGCGCTCGCCGCCAAGCTTCGCAGCAAAGATGAAGATATCGAGAATCTTGTCGCGCGGCGGACCCAGGAGCTGGAGCAAAAACATAAGGAGGAGCTCGAAGCTCTGACTGCAAGTCACGCCGGCAAGCTCAAGGAGGCCGTCGATGCTGCCGAAGCTGCAGAGGCCGCCAAGAACGAGTTGAGCGCCAAGGTGAAGAGGCTGGAAACAGATCTCGAAGAGCACGGCAAGGAGCTCTCGACGCTCAAGGGTGACAGGGAAAAAACCCTCCACTCCTTGGCGGAGATGCAAGTTGCCCTGTCCGACAAAACCAAGCAGCTCTCCTCTGCGGCTGATAACATTGCGGTTCTGGAGCTGAAGCTGACCACGCTGCAGAAGTCTCTCGAGGCCGGCAGGGCCCGTGAGAAGGCTCTACTCAAGGATCTCTAAGGAGAGAGGAACCTGCTCAAGAGCGCCGCCGAAACCCAGGCTGATTACGAAAAGGGAGTGGAGATCTGGACTGGACGTCTCATCGCCACCGCGGAGAAGCTTACGGCAGAACTGTCAACCATGGGCCTGTCGAACTTCAAGTATTCTTCCGAGGAAAGAATATCTCCAAGTGCCAGGTTGACGATGTTCTTCGAAAGCATCATCAACGCCTTGAGGGTGCTCCAGTCTAGCCGGGCGACCCAATTGGCCAACGAGACTCGCCGGCTTTGCCGGGCCGTCCTCCGCAAGGTGCTCATCAAAGTGGTGCACAACAATCCCGGCATCGACCTCTCCAACGCGCTCGGCCATCTGCCAAGGGACGAAAATGTTGAGGCGCTTGAAGAATGCATCGCGCCTATCCTTGAGAAGGTGGACTCCATCAAAAGGATCGAAGGCCAGTGCAGGGATTGAGTGCTCCCCCTTTTCTTGCCGTCGTCATTCCATGTAAAAGACAATTAAGTCTCAAGTTAGAATTGCGGCAACTCACGGATGAAATATAACTCGCCTATGTTTAGGTTCATGCTTGCTATTTTCCTTGTCTGATTCCCTTTTGTATGGAGTTCACCCTACGCTTACTGAAAAACTTGCCGGCGCGCAACCTGCCGCGAGCGCTAGGTGTGGGACTTCAGCAGCCTGCTGGAGGCGCAGCGGCCGGCAAGACTCCTTGGCGTTCTCAGTGCAGCCACTTAAATTGTTGAGCGGGCTCGAAACAAAATAAGGGCGCAACCGATTACAACAAGGGTTCCTTCGCGTGCAGATTTTCCATACAAGAGTCGGAATCGTCCAAGGAAATAACTTTCTGATAAAAGAAAAACTTGCTCTGAGTTTTTAGGACTTAGCTTTCTGTCTTTGTCCTTCCTACGGCAAGCGTCGATTCCGAACGTCGCCAACTGGTACTCATGTCTCCCTTCCCCCCCCCCCCCGACAAATGTGCACGCGAGGAATCCTTCTGTCTTTTAAAAAGAAAGAAGAGAAAATAAAGACATGAAACCTTGGCGGTTCGTTAGAACTTACCGGGTGTAGGTGTCATACAACATCTTAGACAAACATGCATATATAAATATGAACATGGGAATTAGTAAGGGAATGTACAACACTTAAATTTATTCATCTGCGCTCAGGGTCAGCGCCTGGCTTTGTACAAAGGATCACATGCCTTGCCGGCAAGACTTGTACAAAAGGGTGGTTGCCGGGAGCCCCCGGCAACCGCGCCTTATGGGTAGAACTTGCGAAGATGTTCGATATTCCAGGAATTGCTCACTGGAACGCCATCTTCGGTCTCCAGGCGGACAGCGCCGGGCCTGGTGACTCGTACTACCCGATAAGGGCCTTCCCACTTTGGCGTCAACTTGTTTGAATTCTTGGCGGACTGAATCCGCCGAAGAACAAGGTCGCCTTCCTCAAGGCTTCGGGCATGAACTTTGCGGCTATGGTAGCGGCGCAAAGCTTGCTGGTAGCATGCAGCTCGCACAGCAGCCTGAAGATGATTCTCCTCAAGGAGCACAGCGTCATCTTGCCGCAGCTGCTCTTGCTCAAGCTCATCATAAGCGAGCACTCGAGGTGATCCGTATGTGAGTTCCGTGGGGAGAACTGCTTCCTCTCCGTAGACCAGAGCGAAGGGCATCTGGCCGGTGGCTTGATTTGGTGTCGTTCTGATTGACCAAAGAACCGCCGGCAACTCATCAATCCAGCGTCTTCCGCACTTTTTCAGTCTGTCAAAGGTTCTGGTCCTGAGACCGCGCAGCACTTCAGCATTGGCCCTCTTCGCTTGGCCGTTGCTTCTCGGGTGAGCAACAGAGGCAAAACAAATCTTGCCGCCAAGGTCTTGGACGTACTGCATGAAGGTGCGACTTGTGAACTGCGTGCCGTTGTCGGTGATGATCCTGTTGGGCACACCGAAACGGCAAACAATTCCCTTAAAGAACTTGACGGCTGATTGTGCTGTCACCTTCCTCACTGCTTCCACCTCCGGACACTTTGTGAACTTGTCGATAGCAACGTACAAGTACTCAAAGGCCTTGGTAGCACGGGGGAAAGGGCCCAATATGTCGAGCCCCCAGACCGAAAATGGCCAGGAGAGAGGGATTGTCTGAAGAGCTTGAGCTGGTTGATGTGATTTCTTCGAATGAAACTGGCACGCTTCACACTTGGTGACTAGTGCAGTTGCATCCTGGAGAGCGGTGGGCCAAAAGAAACCTTGCCGGAACGCTTTCCCGGCAAGCGCTCTTGACCCTATGTGAGAGCCACATATGCCTCCATGTATCTCTGCCAACAGTTCTAGTCCATCCTCCCGAGGGATACACTTCAATTTCACACCGTTTGGTCTCTTTCTGTATAGGACGTCATCGATGAACTTGTACATAACAGACCGACGGGCTACTCTCTCTGCTTCTTCCTGTTCCTCAGGGAGTTCTCCTGTCTGAAGGAAATGGACAATGTGCTGTGCCCATGCCGGAGCCTGAGGCTCGACAGCTAGGACTAAAGGCATCTCCTCTGCCGGGAGAACGTTTGTCTCGACAACAAGGGCCTGAGGCCCTGCCGGAGCCTGTTGTTCCCCGGCAGGCATGTCGATCCCGGCAACTTCCTTGCCGGCGGCTCCGGGGAGCTCTGCCGGGAAGTACTGGCCAGAGTTCAACTTTCTTCTCTTTTCTTGCCGCATCGATGGCGCCACAGATGGTTGAGTCAATTGGAGCACAAAAGTTTCTTGTTCCACAGGCAACTTGAGGGCGGCACGCTTTGATAGGTCGTCAGCAACACTATTCTCGGCACGGGGAACGTGCTCCATTTGTAGAACGTCAAAGCGCTCTTCCATTTTCCTCACTTCATCCACGTAGGCTTGCATCAATGGACTTTGATAACTGTTGTTAACTTGCCTGACGACAAGCTGTGAATCGCCTTTGATGACGAGCTTTTTGATACCAAGGTCTGCCGCGATCCTGAGACCGGCAAGCAAACCTTCGTATTCTGCAGTGTTGTTGGTCGAATCTCCCGGGGAAAGTGCATTTGGACTACATACTTGAGGTGCTCTCCGGTGGGTGCGACAAGCAGCACGCCAGCACCGGCGCCTTGCAGCGAGAAAGCCCCATCAAAGTACATAACCCATTGCTGATCGACTTCCTTGCCGGGAAGAGTTGCTTCCTGAGTCTCTTCGTCTGGCGTTGGGGTCCATTCTGCAATGAACTCCGCCAAGGCCCTGCTCTGGATCGTCGAAGTGCTTTCCAACTTGAGGCCAAAGCTCGACAACTCCAACGCCCACTCCACGATCCTGCCGGTTGCTTCTGGATTTTAAAAAATCCGTTGCAACCGAAAGCGAGTGACGACGGTGATTTCATGTGCTTGAAAGTAATGGCGCAGCTTCCTCGAGGCCATAAGAAGGCCGAAAAGCAACTTCTGCACACCAGAATACCTTGACCTAGCTCCTTGTAAAAGAGAGCTAACAAAATAGACTGGGCGCTGCACCACCTTCTTCTTCTGCACGGGTTCTTCTGTTTGCGCAGATCTTGTCTTGCCGGGATCAACCCTTGCCGGGGAAGATCTTGCCGCGTCATCTGGCGGTCCTGCCGCTGGTGTTGCTTCCTCATCAGCTTCTCTCTGCGCCACTAGCGCAGCACTAACCACTTGATTTGTTGCTGCCAGATACAGCAGCAACGGCTCTTGTGGTTCAGGCACGACTAGCGTCGGCGGAGAGGAAAGATATTTCTTCAAATCTTGCAGCGCAGCCTCCGCCTCCGGAGTCCATTTCATTGGACCTGCCTTCTTCAAAATTTTGAAGAAGGGCAGGGCGCACTCAGCAGATTTGGAAATAAACCTGCTTAGAGCAGCAACACAGCCGGCAAGACGACGCACATCTTTGACGCGTCTCGGCGCTTCAATTTGCTCAATAGCTTTGATCTTGTCGGGGTTCGCTTCGATTCCCCGGCAAGATACAAAGAATCCGAGGAGCTTGCCGGAAGGAACACCGAACACACACTTCTCAGGATTGAGCTTTAAGTTGATCTTGCGCAAGTTTGCAAATGTTTCTTCTAAATCTTGAATAAGTGTCACTTTGTCTTTGGTTTTGACCACTATATCATCCATATACGCCTCCATATTTCTATGGAGTTGAGGCTCAAAACCAATTTGGATTGCTCTGGCAAATGTCGAACCAGCACTTTTCAACCCGAAAGGCATTCGTATGAAACAATACATACCACATGGGGTGATAAATGCGGTCTTCTCTTCGTCTTCTTTTGCCATAAAAATCTGATGATACCCTGAATAGGCATCAAGGAAGGATAGGAGATCACAACCAGCGGTGGCATCCACAATCTGGTCGATGCGCGGCAAGGGAAAAGGATCTTTTGGACAGGCTTTATTGATATCTGTATAATCGATACAAAGCCTCCATTTCCCATTCGCTTTCCGCACTACAACCGGATTGGCTAACCAGGTTGGATGAAGCACTCCTTTGACCAGTCCTGCCGCCTCCAGCTTTCTGATTTCTTCGGAGATGAATTCTTGCCGCTCCAAGGCTTGCTTCCTGACCCTTTGCTTGACGGGCCGCTCATGAGGACAGACAGCAAGGTGGTGCTCAATTACCTTCCTGGGAACACAGGGGATGTCAGACGGTTGCCATGCAAACACGTCGACATTCGCCCGCAGGAAAGCAACGAGCGCGCTTTCCTATTTGTCGTCTAGGGTGGAACTTATGGTGAAAGTTTCCCCCATTCCGTCCTCTCTGATAGGCACCTTCTTGGTCTCCGACGGAGCAGCCTTGGATTTCTTGTTCTTGCCGGTGGAACTCTCTGGTGCGTCCTCGACGGAAGTGCAGCACTCCGAGGAGGTGCGCTTGCCGGAGTTTGCGCCAAGGTTCTTACCAGTCTTCTTCTTCCCCCCGGGAGTTCCAGCGGCAGGAGCAGGTGCCTTGATGGCAGGTGCTGCAACTGCTTCCCGGTAAAGTTGGTCGGCACAGATGAGCGCATCTTTCTTATCAGAATGGATAGTGATGACGCCCAACGGCCCAGGCATCTTCAGAACGTTGTACGCGTAGTGTGATGCCGCCATGAACTTAGCCAGTGCTGGCCGACCAAGGATCCCATTATATGACATGGGGATCTTGGCGACATCAAACACCACCTTCTTAGTCCTGAAGTTGAGCTCGCTACCAAATGTTACTGGTAGCGTGATTTTGCCCTTAGGCTGGGTTCTTCCCGGATTGACCCCTTGAAATGTACCCGTTTCTTCAAGGTCCTCGTCGGGAATCTGGAGCTTTTTGAGCACATCCGGTGAGATTAAGTTTAGGCCGGCCCCACCGTCAACTAACATTTTCGTCACCTTGAGGTTGCGAATCGTTGGCGAGACCAACAATGGCAAGCACCCGACCGCAGTCGTGCGATCAGGGTGATCCTCGGCATCGAAAATTATAGGCGTGCTAGACCACTACAGGGGCATACATGCATCTGGGGATGGATCTGCCGCATTGACCTCCCGCATCCACTGTTTGAGTTGGCGGTGGGAAGAATGCAGCGAGGCACCCCCATCGATACACATGGCCTCCGTAGCCTTCTGGAATTCTTGCTCACTGGATTCATCATCTTCTTCATCATCATCCTCTTCTTTGTCTCGGCCCCGAGCGGGCCTGTCTTTTTGTTGCTTGGACTTGCCGCGGCGCCCCCCTCGGCCACCGCGCTTCTTGCCGGATCCGTCAGCACCATCTTGGGCCTTCTCCTTATCTCGCCTCTCATATTCGGCCCTCTGCTTCTCGGCAAGCTGCTCAACTTGTCGGCAGTTCTGGAGATCGTGGCCCTTGGTGCGATGGATCTTGCAATATTGCTTGCCGGAGTTCTCCGACTTGTCGGCAGCCGCCAAGGCCTGACAGGAAGGGCACCCGGCAAGATCCTTGCCGGGGTCACCAACCTTGGCCTTCTTGGCAGTGCCGGGGTTATCGGATTCCTCGACAGCAAGCACGGCCTTGCCTCCACATTTCCTATTCCGCCGCCGGCCTTTCCTTGACGGGGCCGCGGCGTCTTCATCTTCTGATTCACCCCCCGCGCCAACAGCCTCGCCAGGGAGTTTCCTCCCCTCTTCACCTCGAGTGCACTTGTCGGCCAGAGCGTAAAGCTCGGCAATACTCCTGACTTTGTTCATTGCCAGCTCTTCCCGCATTTTGCGGTTGCGCACGTTCTGGTGAAACGCACTAACAACAGCGGCAGGGTGAACGTCAGGAATATTGTACTGCACCCGGCTAAATCTCTGGATAAACTTGCGCAGGGACTCGCCGTCCTTCTGAGGGATGATATGCAAATCACTCTCTTGGACAGGAGCTTGGTGGCCTCCAACAAAGGCGCCAACAAACTGATGGCACAGATCTGACCAGGAAGAAATGGAATTCTCCGTCAGATGCATCAACCATGACCTGACGTTGGGTTTGAGCACCAACGGGAAGTAGTTGGCAAGTATCTTGTCATCTCGGCCCCCGGCAGCCTACACCGCAATGGTGTAGATGCTCAGGAACTCCGAGGGATGGGTCTTACCATCATATTTCTCAGGGACCTCCGGCTTGAAGGTTCGGGAATTGGGCCACCGGACTTGCCGCAGCTCACGGGTAAACGCTGGAGTCCCTACCTCATAAGGCAAGTCTCCTACGTCCCCTGGCGCAGGCTCGTCGACAGCCGGCCCCGCGCGCTTATCAGACTGATAGCGCGCTTCCCGTCGCCGCTCGATGGTAGTTCGAGCGTCCTCCTTGCCTCGTTCCTGGAGAACCTGACGCTGATCGCGGCGCATCCGTGGATCGGATGACGCCGTGGAAACTTCTTCACGGCGGTCGACCTGCTGAGTTGTCGGCCGCCGCTGGTGCCGCGGAGGGGAGTGCACTGTGGTTGCACCACCTCCGGTTTTCTCCACATCGGCTCGCACCGGATCGATGGGCCTCCACTGCGAGGGCCCTGCCTCTTGTGGTCCATCTTTGTTGGCGGAGCCGATAAGGCTCTGGATAGTAGCTCGCCACTCCTCCATCTTCTCCGGGGCAGGAGGGAAATCGAGGAGCAGCTGCGCACATGCCAAGGCTTCCGCTGGCATAGGCGGCGGCGCCAGGTGCGAGGTACGTGAGGTGCTCTGACTCCTAACCATGTTAGAAGGAGCACCACCACGGTCACGTGACCGCGCGCCACCTCCGCCAGCAGCTCGGTGTGCATGCTGGTCCCGTGCATCTTGGGATCGATGCGCGGAAATCTTTTCATGGGGACGCCCTGAACCACCAGAGCCATGACGTCGCTTGTCATGCATGGCCTGGGTAGGTCGTGATGCTTGCGCCGGCGCGGGAGCTCCAGCAGGCGCCCTCCGATCTCTGGAGTTCGTTGTGCCACCCGTAGGCAACACATCGCCATCTCTAGATCCAGCAGCGTGCAAGTTACCACTGCCACTGCGAACGATGCCGCTCGCCTGGCTCGGATCATCAGAACGCCGCGGGGGTTCTAATCCCCTTCCTTCTGCACCCACGCCGTCACCCGTACGCGAAGGCGTAGGCAAAACGGACATGGACGGTTGCACCGTTACAGCGCTCTTCTTCTTGGGCGGCGTGATGATGAAGAAACTGAGGCGCCGATCACTAGATCAGGTTCACACAACCTTCAATCCCCCTACCTGGCGCACCAAAGATGTCGGGGTACGACACCTATGGGATCCCGAGAGACCCCTTTACGATTCGGCGGGGGGAGAGGTATGCGCAAAGAGCAGAACCAATGATCGACGCGGGGCTCTTTTACCTAGGTTCGGGCCGCTGATCAGCGTAAAACCCTACTCCTGCTTTGTGTTCTTATTAATGTTCTTGAGCCCAGCCTTCAGGAGCACTCGCTATGAACAGTATGTTCAAAGAGCAGCTACGCATGCAGAATGGGCCAGAAGTTCTCCTCCTCTATAGCAGTTGCCTTGGGCCTCCTTTTATGTGCTCAAAGTGGTCTCCACAGTGGCGAAATGTACATACATTGAGGTGTAAAGTAGCTACAGGGTATCATACCTAACCCCTGATGGGTTAGGACAAACGCATTTAATGCACCGTGAGGTGTCCGTTTAGGTGTCCTCACTTTCTTGGGGATGGAAAAAGGAGCCATCCCATCAGGACCGCTTAAGCTCTCCTCCACTGGCGCGTTGCCACGCATCCAGAGAAGGACCCAGAATGTCAGACTTGTTACTGTGCCGAAGCGGTGGAACAGTGGCAGAATCTCGCCAGGCGCCGAAACTTGCCGGGCGCCAAGCCTTGCCGGACGCCAATCCTTGCCGGGCTCCGCAGGCCACCCCGGCAAGATCTTGCCGGGGAGGCTGGCCTTTGGATTCCAGCCCTGCTTATCTGCTGATCCCCAGATCTCTGACTTGATGATTCCTTTGGTGGCTTGAACCGACCTCGAACTGTTCCCGGCAAGCCTTGCCGCGAGGATGGCTACAACTGCCCATGCACAAGTACGTGGTACTAGTGGCCCAATACTTAGTACACCGACAACCTATAATAGCCTCTGGACGAAATTTATGAAGTGGCATCTTGTATATTTCGTCCAAGGCTTCATGCACTCATTATGGTGGCTTCAAAGTCCTGAAATCATCACTTGTAACTCCGTTCTTGTTCCCCTTGCGCATGCCATCATCTCCATGCTTGAACTTGCTCCAAGGTTCCTCTTTCTTGTCCAAGCTAGGCCCTTCATTTGTAAGCAAAACAAATGTATCCAATTTAGGCAGCATCATATTCTCATGACAATTAGAATCGTTACCAAGAAACGAAAGTACCTGGTAATTCAATTGGCATGCGCGAGCTCTAGTAATTGGTCCAGTATGTATAGCAGCAGGGGTTGTGGGTGTAACAACGGTATTGATGTCCTAATCATCCTCCCCTTCTTGAAATGAAGTCGTCCTCGACGGAAGCTCATCTTCCTCACCCAAATAAGGCTTCAAATCTGCAATGTTAAAAGTGGGACTAACCCCAAAATCTGCAGGCAGCTCAAGTTTATATGCATTATCATTTATTTTCTCTAACACCTTAAAAGGACCATCAACACGTGGCATTAGCTTTGACTTGCGCAAATCCGGAAACCTATCCTTACGCAAATGTAACCAAACAAGATCTCCAGGTGCAAAGACAACATGTTTTCTACCCTTATCTCCAGCAAGTTTATATTTAGCATTCATGCGCTCAATATTTTCCTTACTTAACTCATGCATTTTTAAGATCAATTCAGCATGTTGTTTAGCATCAAAATTAACCTTCTCCGAAGATGGAAGAGGCAACAAATCAATAGGTGCATGAGGTAGGAAACCATACACAATTTCAAAAGGGCACATCTTAGTAGTAGAATGCAGCAAAAGATTATAAGCAAATTCAATATGAGGCAAGCATTCTTCCCACATTTTCTGGTTATTCTTCAAAACATCCCTAAGCAGAGTAGACAATGTTCTATTAACTACTTCAGTTTGTCCATCAGTTTGGGGGTGACATGTAGTACTAAAAAGCAATTTAGTCCCCAACTTAGCCCATAAACATCGCCAAAAGTGGCTAAGAAATTTAGTATCACGATCTAAAACAATTGTATTTGGCACACCATGCAAGCGAATAATTTCACGAAAGAACAAATCAGCAACATTAGCAGCATCATCGCTTTTATGACATGGTATGAAGTGTGCCATTTTAGAGAATCTATCCACGACAACAAATATGCTATCCCTCCCCTTCTTTGTTCAAGGTAAACCCAATACAAAGTCCATAGAGATATCCTCCCATGGAACACTAGGTACAGGCAAAGGCATATATAAACCATGAGTATTGAGTCGTGACTTAGCTTTTTGACATGTAGTGCAGCGAGCAACAAAGCGCTCAACATCCCGTCTCATCTTTGGCCAAAAGAAATGTGTAGCAAGTACGTCCTCTGTCTTCTTGACGCCAAAGTGTCCCATTAATTCTCCTACATGCGCCTCCTGCAACAACAAAAGACGAACGGAGCTAGCTAGAATGCATAGCTTGTTAGCACGGAACACAAATCCATCATTAACGACAAACTTGTTCCATGTTCTTCCTTCTTTACAATTCTGCATTACATCTTTAAAATCAGCATCATGCACATATTGGTCTTTGATGGTCTCCAAGCCAAATATTTTGAAGTCAAGTTGTGAAAGCATAGTATAGCGACGAGACAATGCATCAGCAATAACATTTTCTTTACCCTTCTTGTGTTTAATGACATAAGGGAAAGTCTCAACGAATTCAACCCATTTAGCATGTCTACGATTCAGTTTAGCTTGCTTTTAATATGTTTCAAAGATCCATGATCAGAATGTATAACAAATTCTTTGGGCCATAAATAATGGTGCCATGTCTCTAAAGTCCAAACAAGAGCATATAATTCTTTATCATAAGTAGAATAATTCAGACTAGGCCCACTCAATTTTTCTGAAAAGTGTGCAACAGGTTTGCCATCTTGTAATAACACACCTCCTAATCCAATTCCACTAGCATCACATTCAAGCTCAAAAGTCTTATTAAAATCTGGAAGTTAGAGTAAAGGATCATGTGTCAACTTATCTTTCAACACCGTGAAGGCTTCTTCCTGTGCGGTTCCCCAAATAAAAGGCACATCCTTCTTTGTAAGCTCGTTAAGAGGTGCAGCAATGGTGCTGAAATCTCTCACAAAACGCCTATAGAAACCAGCAAGGCCAAGGAAACTCCGCACTTGTGTGACCGTTTTGGGCTGCGGCCAACTCTCAATAGCTTCAATCTTGGCTTTATCAACTTCAATTCCCTGTGGAGTAACAACATAGCCAAGAAAAGATACTTGGTCGGGGCAAAAGGTGCACTTCCCAAGGTTACCAAACAAACGTGCATCACGTAGAGCAATAAAAACAGCACGTAAATGTTCCAAATGTTCTTCCAAAGATTTGCTATAAATCAGTATATCATCAAAATAGAAAACCACAAATCGTCCAATGAAAGCACATAAAACTTCGTTCATTAACCTTATGAAAGTACTAGGTGCATTAGTTAACCCAAAAGGCATGACTAACCACTCATATAAACCAAACTTAGTTTTAAATGCCGTTTTCCATTCATCTCCCAATTTCATACGAATTTGATGGTATCCACTACGCAAATCAACTTTGGAGAATATTGTAAAGCCACTTAATTCATCAAGCATATCATCTAGCCTAGGAATAGGATGACGATAAGGAATAGTTATATTATTAATGCCTCTACAATCAACACACATACGCGACATACCATCCTTTTTTGGCGCTAGTATAATAGAAACAGCACAAGGACTAAGAGATTCGCATATATAACCTTTCTCGAGTAGCTCCTGTACTTGACACATAATCTCCTTCGTCTCCTCTGGATTGGTACAGTATGGCGCATGGATTGGCAGCGAAGAACCGGGAATTAAGTCAATCTGATGCTCAATCCCTCGAATAGGTGGCAATCCCGGTGGCACGTCTTGTGGAAAGACGTCAGCGAACTCCTGCAAAATGTTAGTGACAGCTGGAGGTAAAGAGGAAGGCACGTCCTCGAATGAAAATAATGCCTCTTTGCACACAAAAGCATAGCAAACAGATTTGCTAAAATCTAGATCATCAATATCAGATTTGGTGGCAAGTAAACATCCACTTTTCAATTTAATTTCAGAAGCAACATGAGATGATGGTTTGTTATTAGGCTTCATTTGTTGTTCAAATTCTTTTGCCACAATCTGATTTTCACTCTTATTTCGCTCCTGTTTTGCTTTATTAGCTCGATTAATATCATCTTTGAAAATAGAATCAGGAGTCATAGGAAGCAAAGTAATATGTTTCTCCTTATGAACAAGAGTATACTGATTGTTTCTACCATGGTGTACAAATTTTTTATTGAATTGCCATGGTCTACCAAGTAATAAGGAACATGCTTGCATGGGTACCACGTCACAATCAACATAATCAGCATATGTAGCGATACTAAAATGCACACCAACAGTACGTGTTACCTTAACCTTGCCGCTGTTGTTAAACCATTGGATGTAGTAAGGATGTGGATGTGGTCTTGTGGTGAGAGATAGCTTCTCCACCATCTCCATGCTAGCCAAGTTGTTGCAGCTCCCTCCATCTATGATGACGCGAACAGAACGTTCCTTCACAACTCCCTTTGTGTGGAACAAATTATGCCTCTGATTTTGCTCAGCTTGTGTGACCTGCACACTCAAAACACGTTGAGCAACTAAACATTCATACCTGTCAGCGTCTTCAGGAGCCATGTATTGTGTCTCATGTTTAGAATCATCTCCACCATGTTCTTCACGTGTAATTAGAGCCAAAGTCTCCTCATCATAGTCACTAGCGGACTCGTACCCACCATCCTCAGTAGCAATCATCACACGCTTAGATGGGCATTCTCTAGCATAATGACCTCCACCCTTGCAACGGCGACAAATAATATCATGTGTTTGCCCTGTTGATGCCATGGATGAAGAAGAGCTCTGTGCAGGCCCGGAAGGTGTGCTCTTCGCAGATAGTGGTGGTTGTGCCTGCTTTCTTGTATCACGGCTGGAGGATGCACGCAGTGTCCATGATGAAGTTCGACCTGCAGAAAAGTTAGTCCGCGCCAATGCCTGTCGGTCCTGCACTTCTCGTTCAGCTTTGCAAGCAAGATGGAATAAACGAGTGATATTGTTATACTACTTATACTCTAAAATGGTCTGAATCTCTTTATTTAAACCACCCATAAAACGTGCAAGCATAGCTTCATTCACCTCAACAATACCACATCTAATCATGCCAGTTTTTAATTCCTGATAATATTCTTCTACAGAATTTTTTCCTTGTCTTAAACGCTGCAATTTTTTAAGTAATTCACGTTGATAATATGGTGGAACCCAATGAGTACGCATAGCAGTTTTCAAAGCAGCCCAAGTAGCTGGAATAGGATATAATCTACAATGTTCAGACCACCAAACACATGCAAAACTAGTGAAAGCACAAACAGCAGTAGCAACACGTTGTTCCTCGGGATATTGTAAACATGTAAAACGTTGTTCAGTTTCTAACTCCCAAGTAAGATATATATCAGGAACATATCTACCCTTGAATGGTGGAATATTCAATTTTAATTTAGGAACATGGTCATGATCTCGTACCTGAGGTGGTGGTGCAGGCCTACCATTGCGATTATTTGCATGTGGATGGCCTGGTGCTGGTGGTTGCACGTAGTTCTGATTTTGATCAACCTCATCCTCATTATCGCCCGCGTAATTGTCCTCCTCCTTGGCACCAGTAGCAGCAGGAGCAAGAGCCAAAGAAGCATCAATAGTAGGTACAGTAGCACCAGAAGTTTGGCCATCCTCAAGAGGAACACGCTTCGCTCATCCGAATTGATTTGCAAGGGGGCGTTGTTGTTGTCGTTGCAGAGGTGCGACAGGTGCAGCCGGTGGTGGTTGGGGAAGACGCGTGAGCAATTCATTAAACTTGTTATCCAGCTTTGTCTCGAACGACTTCTCCATGCCATCTATCTTCTCCATGGCCTCTTCAAATCTGTTTAGCACATCTCCCACCTAGCCACTCATCATTTGCTGAAATTTATCATGCAACTCCTTTTTCGTCATGTTCTCCCAGTCAATCTCGTCAGCTTGTGATCCTGCCATGGTTAGCAGCAATAGGAACACACAAGAATATGATCCTACAAACTACTAGAAAGTGGTGGTGGTGTGGTGTAACAAATCCGTCAAGCAAAACTCAAATTCTTACTAGTTCTTACGCAGCAGCAGGTGGTGATCGGCAACCTTTGTAGTTAAAACTCACAAAGCTTGGATAGAGCGATTGCCAGGTGGTGTCAAACGCATGATGTAGATGTATGTGGAGCTGGGAAGGCTTATGATATGGTAGCAAAAAGGGTCAGCAATAATCAATTCAGAGATGCAATGTTCAATAAATGCTCAACGACGGTACTGTGCTGGTCCTAGGCTAGACCGTGCTAGAGACGCGAGCCTAGAACACTAACAAAAACACGGCGCTGCACGTAAACAAGGGAGGAGCACACTCTGAATTTTTTTATCACTTTTTTTTGCACTTTTTTTTGAAACTGGAACTATTTTTCTTCTGCGGGTGGCACGAAAGTTGGGGTATCCGACTTGTTCACAACTCGTAGTATCGCGTGATCTGGAACTCCAAAATAAAGGAACAAATACTGGACTCGGACTATGACTGGTGGTGGAGATGAATCTGGTGGAACTTGGACTGGTGATGGTATATGACGATAGTATATGTGGACTCGGATTGGTGGTGGTATATGGACTCGGATCGGTGGTGGTATATGGACTCGGATCGGTGGTGGTATATGGACTCGGAGCGGTGGGGTATATGGACTCGGAGCGGTGGGGTATATGGACTCAGAGAAATAGCAGATAAGCGGTGGTGGTATATGGTATGGGCGATGATGATGGTGCGGCGGCGGCGTGACAACTTGTGAACAGAACTCGAAACTCTAAAGAACTAGACGCTAAGACCAGCAACTTGACACGATGATGCAACCGCAAATTCAATAAAGCAAATATAGAAAAGATTATGCAATGGCTCAGATTGGTTTGGATATGATGAACTAACCCTAATTTTTTTTGGCTTTTTCCTGGACTGTAGGTATGAAGAACAGACTCGATCTAAACTACGAAAAACTGTAAATCTCACCGAGCAACCTGGAAATCTGATACCACTTGATAGAGGCAAAGGTGTCCCGTCTTATGATGAGATGGTGGCTATCAATTTTGGTGGAGTAGACTTTGATGATCCGACTACGAACGTGCGAGGACGTCGCGCCTTAGCAATCGCTAAACCAACTCCGAGAGGTTATTGACCACGCCGGAGCACGATCAACCTGACCACGAAGGTCTATTTCCTGCAAGCAATCAAAGAACAAGCAAGAAACTGACATTGCAATCTGGATATTGCGAATAAAAAATGAAAGCTTTATTGATCAAGGTGGGGTTCTGTGCCGTCTTGGTCTGGTCGTTGAACACAAACGACGTACGCGAAGTTGCAAGTATGCTGAACTTTTAATCTAAACAAAACCCAAAGTCTAAACGGTGCCCTAAGGGCTGTATATATGGAGGAAGAGGGGGGGATTTCATGGCCCTCGAAGGAGGGGTCTGAAACCAAACCTATCTCTTGTTTCCCCACACATACGGACTCTAAAAACATGCTATACTCAAGTATTTCGAAATTACATGGGCCTGGCCCAATAGTAAGGTGACACAGCACCTATAATAGCCTGTGGACGAAATTTATGAAGTGGCATCTTGTATATTTCGTCCAAGGCTTCATGCATTCATTATGGTGGCTTCAAAGTCCTGAAATCATCACTTGTAACTCCGTTCTTGTTCCCCTTGCGCATGCCATCATCTCCATGCTTGAACTTGCTCCAAGGTTCCTCTTTCTTGTCCAAGCTAGGCCCTTCATTTGTAAGCAAAACAAATGTATCCAATTTAGGTAGCATCATATTCTCATGACAATTAGAATCGTTACCAAGAAACGAAAGTACCTGGTAATTCAATTGGCATGCGCGAGCTCTAGTAATTGGTCCAGTATGTATAGCAGCAGGGGCTGTGGGTGTAACAACTATATTGATGTCCTCATCACAGTAGGAGAAACACGCAAGTCCCCAATATATGCACCTACACAAACAATCAAACACTTGCACCCAACGCGATAAAGAGGTTGTCAATCCCTTCACGGTCACTTGCAAAGGTGAGATCTGATAGAGATAGATATAAAAGACTGCTAAAACGTAAAACAAAATAAGAGTAATTAAATTGCAGCAAGGTATTTTTGGTATATAGATCTGAAAATATATGAAGGAAAATAAACCCGGGGGCCATAGGTTTCACTAGAGGCTTCTCTCCTGAAGGCAAATAATACGGTGGGTGAACAAATTTCTGTCGAGCAATTCATACAAAAGCGCAAAGTTATGATGATATCCAAGGCAATGATTATGAATATAGGCATCACGTCCGTGTCAAGTAGACCGACTCCTGCCTGCATCTACTACTATTACTCCACACATTGACCGCTATCCAGCATGCATCTAGAGTATTAACTTCATAAAGAACGGAGTAACGCCTTAACTAAGATGACATGATGTAGTGGGATAAACTCAAGCAATATGATGAAAACCCCATATTTTTACCCTTGATGGCAACAATACAAATACGTGTCTCGCTAACCCTACTTTGTCACTAGGTGAAATCACGCAAGATTGAACCCAAAACTTAGCACCTCTCCCATTGCAAGAAAAACCAATCTAGTTGGCCAAACCAAACCGATAATTCAAAGAGAAATACAAAGATATTAAATCATGCATATAAGAATTCAGTGAAGATTCAAATAATATTCATAGATAAGTTGATCATAAATCCACAATTCATTGGATCTCGACAAACACACCGCAAAAGAAGATTACATCGGCTAGATCTCCAAGAACATCGAGGAGAACATGGTATTGAGAATCAAAGAGAGAGAAGAAGCCATCTAGCTACTAGCTATGGACCCGTAGGTCTGAGGTAAACTAATCACTCTTCATCGGAAGGGCAATAGAGTTGATGTAGATGCCCTCCGTGATGGAATCCCCCTCCGGCAGGATGCCGGAAAAGGCCCCAAGATGGGATCTCACGGGAACAGAAGGTTGCTGCGGTGGAAAAGTTTTTTCATGGATGCTTCTGAGGGTTTGGGAATATTTGGGAATTTATAGGGCAAAGATTAGGGTTAGAGGAGCTTTGAGGGACCCACAAGGCAGCCCCTCCCCCCCCCCCCCCCCGCGGGGCTTGCCCTGCACCCTTGCCATCGCCTCGGGACTCTTCTGACTTGGTCTCCAAGTCCTACGTGTGTCTTCTGGTCCAAGAAAAATCATCGTAAAGTTTTATTCCGTTCGGACTCCGTTTGATATTCCTTTTCTGCGAAACTCAAAAACAAGGAAAAACAGAAACTGGCACTGGCCTCTGGGTTAATAAGTTAGTCCCAAAAATAATATAAAATAGCATATTAATGCATATAAAACATCCAAAATAGATAATATAATAGCATGGAAAAATAAAAAATTATAGATACGTTGGAGACGTATCAAGCATCCCCAAGGTTAATTCCTACTCGTCCTCAAGTAGGTAAATGATAAAAACAGAATTTTTGATGTGCAATTGATGTAGGGTACAACCCTAATCGGCCGATCTTTCACGAAAGGAGCGGATCCTGCGAGGAACACGAAGAACACAAAGGGAAAACACGAGGGGAACACGGAAGAAATCACTCAAACCAACAAGATCCGGTCACACATACGCTAGATCCTCGAAACACAAAAGAGATACAAGATCCATGATCAACAAGGGACGATACAAAGGGTAACCGGTTCTTCTCCGTGAGGAGGTCTTGAGTTCTTCCCGTTAGGGGTCTTGAATCCACTTGGGGGATCTTCTCCGTAGAGGTCGTGAACTCCTAAGGAGAAGGGATCAAGTGGAGAGCAAAGCTTCTCAAATGAGCTACTACTTCGCTAACCCTAAAACGGAGGTAAAAGAAGAGTATATATAGTCTCGGGGCGAAAGGGTACACGGGCCTCGGCCCAAGTCACTGCGCAGAGGCAAGGTCGGAAGTTCCGGGCGCTGAAAGTTCCAGGCCAGGTTCCGGGCGGGGTCCGGCCTAACCAGAGAGTTGGCACGGTGGGAGCTGGGCTGGCGTCCGGGGGCCAGAAGTTCCGGGCAGGCCGGAAGTTCCGGAGGCCGGAAGGTCCGGGAAGGGTTCCGGGCTGTTCCGGGCTAACCAGAGAGTTGGCGTGCTCGGGCTCGTCTGGGTCGTCGGGGGCCAGAAGTTCCGGGTCGACCGGAGGTTCCGGGGGCCGGAAGTTCCGGGCTCTGGCCGAAAGTTCTGGGCTGCACAGAGAGTTGACGCCTGTTCCTTCTTCCTTAGCTCTCGGCTCCGTGGCTTGTGTGCTGTACCTGATCACACATAGTGTTTCTGACTTAGGCAGTAGCCATGTCTCGTTCGAAGGAAAGGGAGACTCAAGTAGGAGTGATGTCACCTCGGATTGAATAGCACGAGCTCTTGCTCTTGTCATGGGTCCACTTGGAGCTTGGATAGTTGAGGTAGTGTCCATGGGGATGACCGTGGGATGCTCCGCATCATCTCCCCCCCCCTTGGGAAAGATCCGACCTCGGATCGAAATCCTCATCACCATGGTATGGGGAGAGATCTTTGATGTTGAAGATGTCGCTCACGGAGTACTTGTCGCGTGGGATATCGATCTTGTAGGCGTTGTTGTTGTAGCGTGCGAGCACCTTGATGGTCCATCGGCTCGTGGTAGAAGCTTGGACTTGCGTTCATTGGGGAAGCGGTCTTTGCGAAGATGTATCCCCACAAGATCTCCAATGTTGAATATCATGGGTTGCTTGTTGACGTTGAGCTTGGTCGCGAGTCGTTGCACTTGGCGCTCGATGGTTTGCCTTGTATCTTCATGCATCTTCTTGAGGTAGCTCACTCGGATACTCATGTCCATGTTGATGCGCTCTTGTAGTGGTAGAGGAAGAATGTCCAATGGGGACAACGGGTTGAAACCTTAGACGACCTCGAAGGGAGACTTGCCGGTAGTCGAATGTCTTGCGCGGTTGTAGGCGTACTCGGTGATGGGTAGACACTCCTCCCTCTCCTTGATGTTCTTCTTGATCAACACGCGAAGTAGAGTGGAGAGTGTTTGGTTCGTCACCTCCGTTTGGCCGTCGGTCTGTGGATGGTAAGCCGAGGAGAACAAAAGCTTGATTCCTAGCTTGGCGCATAGAGTCTTCCAAAAGTAGCTCAAGAACTTGACGTAGCGGTCGGAGACAATAGTCTTTGGGACTCCATGGAGTCGCACGATTTCCCTACAAAAAAGATTTGCAACATGTGAAGCATTGTCTATCTTGTTGCAAGGAATGAAATGAGCCATCTTGGAGAATTGGTCCACAACAACAAACACGGAATCCTTTCCATTTCTAGTTCTAGGTAAACCAAGCACAAAATCCATGCTAATATCTTCCCATGGTTGATACGGGATAGGAAGTGGCATATAAAGGCCATGAGATTGAGCTTTGGACTTAGCTTTGCGGCATGTAGAGCACCGGTTGGTGAAACATGAGACATCGCGGAACATCTTGGGCCAAAAATAGTTCTTGGAGAGCGTAGCAAATGTCTTATGGCATCCAAAATGTCCCATTAGTCCACCTCCATGAGCCTCTTGCAAAAGGAGCAAACGAAGAGAAGACTCGGGAATGCAAAGTTTGTTAGCTCTCATAAGGTAATCATCCTTAATGTAATAGCGTTCCCAAGAAGTATGCGTCAAACACTTGGCTTAAGGAATTGCAAAAGTAGGATCATGCGCATACAAGTCCTTTATG
The DNA here is from genome assembly GCA_011799875.1 of Thinopyrum elongatum. Classification (NCBI taxonomy): domain Eukaryota; kingdom Viridiplantae; phylum Streptophyta; class Magnoliopsida; order Poales; family Poaceae; genus Thinopyrum; species Thinopyrum elongatum. The sequence continues at coordinate 252,468,894 of CM022299.1, forward strand.
TGCTCAAAGCCAATTACATTCAATTCAAGTTTAGTAACAAGCATGCATATGCGGGAAAGCGCATCCGCGACAACATTTTCCTTACCTTTAATATACTTGATTACATAAGGAAATGATTCGATGAATTCACTCCACTTAGCATGATGCTTGTTCAACTTAGTTTGACCCTTAAGATACTTAAGTGTTTCATGGTCGGTATGAATGATAAATTCATGAGGGCGAAGATAATGTTCCCACTCACGGAAAACTCGCACTAAAGCATATAGCTCTTTGTCGTATATGGGGTAATTGAGTTGCGCTCCAAAAATTTCTCACTAAAGTAAGCAATTGGGCGCTTCTCTTGCGTTAACACACCTCCTATGCCATTACCGCTAGCATCGCAATGAATTTCAAAGGGTTTGTCGCAGTTGGGTAATGCAAGCACGGGAACATGAGTAAGCAAACTCTTGAGCTCATTGAATGCGGTATCTTGGGATGGTCCCCAAACAAAGGGTGCATTCTTCTTACTCAAAGCATGTAAAGGTGAAGCCATGGTGCTAAAATACTTCACAAATCTACGATAGAAACCAGCTAAACCAAGATAACTACGCACTTGTTGCAAGTTGGTTGGTTGCGGCCAAGTTTTAATAGCATTGATCTTAGATTCATCTACATGAACACCCTTAGAAGACACAACGAAACCCAAGAAAACAAGCTTATCAACACCGAAAAGGCATTTTTCCATATTAGCATAAAGGCGCTCTTTTCTAAGAGTTTGCAACACGGTTCTAAGATGGGTGACATGATCTTTGAGAGATTTGCTAAAGATAAGAATATTGTCAAAATAAACCACAACAAATACGCCAATATAAGGTCGAAGAACAAAATGCATGACTCTCATGAAAGTACCGGGTGCTTCAGATAAACCCATTGGCATAACAAGCCATTCGTATAAGCCAAATTTGGTCTTAAATGCGGTTTTCCATTCATCACCTTCTTGGATGTGTATTTGATAGTAGCCACTCTTAAGATCAATTTTAGAGAAAATGGTGGCTCCGCTAAGCTCATCTAGCATATCATCTAGGCGTGGTATAGGGTAACGATAACACACGGTAATAGCATTGATAGGACGACAATCGGAACACATGCGAAATGTACCATCTCTCTTGGGAACAAGGATTACCGGGACGGCACATGGGCTCAAGCTTTCACGTACATGGCCGTTGTCGATGAGTTGTTGTACTTGCCGTTGAATCTCCTTGGTTTCCTTGGGGTTGACGCGGTAGGGAGCCTTGATAGGAAGGGGTGCTCCGGGGATGAGGTCGATGTGGTGTTCGATGCCTCGTAGAGGAGGTAGACCCGGAGGTAGCTCGTCGGGGAAAACATCTTGAAATTCCTGCAATAGAGAAGATAACACTAAAGGTAGATTGTGAGAGTTGTTAGTTTTGGGTGCCTCATCCTTGCACAAAAGGACATAGTGCATAACACTTGATGGGTTCTCACACACTTCTCTCATCTCACTTTTGGTGGCAAAGAGGAGTAGGTTTTTCTTGTCGCTCATCGTGGAGGCACTCGATTTGGGCTTGTGGCGCTCACTCTCTTTATGGTGGTTCGCTCTCTCACTATGTTCTCCATGATGGGTGGTTTGTTTGTCGGTGATCACTTGACTTGGAGACATACGTCATAGCACGTACTCCTTCCCTTTCATCTTGAAGCTATAGTGATTCGTCCGCCCGTTGTGGATGACACCTCGGTCAAATTGCTATGGCCGTCCAAGAAGGAGGTGGCAAACGGACATTGGAACGACATCACACTCCAAAGTGTCTTCGTAAGCTCCGATCTTGAAGGAAACTTGTACCCTATGCTCGACTTGGATAGTGTCGGAGTCACTTAGCCATTGAACCTTGTAGGGATGCAGGGGCTTCATCTTGACTAATTGGAGCTTGGAGCATAGTTCTTTACTTGCCAAGTTATGACAACTTCCTCCATCGATGATGACCTTCACGGACCTTCCATTGATGCCGGCCTTGGTGTGGAAGATATGGCATCTTTGGTCTTCTTCTTGTTGATGTTGAAGAGTCAAGACCTTAGAGACAACAAGAGCGGGGCTTGAATCTTCGTCACAAAAGACTTGATCATCTTCATCTTCGTTCACTTGTCGGTGCATAGCCACATTCTCAAGGGCTTCCATTTCGCCTTCACTCATGGAGTCGTATGTACCATCGTCATTGAAGATCATGGTGCGCTTGTTGGTACATTCAAAGGACTTGTGACCGCGGCCGCTGCATGTGAAGCACTTGAGTGAACTTGTCTTGATGGTCTCATCGATTGGAGTAGATGATGAAGCTCGCGGCTTAAAGTTGCTTGTAGTAGGAGGACGGCTTGAAGGTGTCGAAGTTTTCTTGTAATTGGACTTGTCGCCGTTGCTTGTAGAAGGCTTGGTTGAGGTAGACGGTGTTGGCATCGTTGAAGTTTGGGTGTTGGAGGAGCCATAGGACTTGGATGAGAACTTGGCATACTTGAAGTCATCTTGCACTTGACGTTCCGCTTTGGTAGCTTGATGTACTAGCTCGATGAGGTTCGAGTATGGCTGGAAGTCGGCGATCTTCTTGATAGGATGATTGAGTCCATTCAAGAAACGTGCCATAGTTTGCTCATCGTCTTCCATGACATTGGCTCGTATCATGGCAATCTCCATTTCCTTGTAGTACTCTTCAACGCTCTTGGTTCCTTGCTTGAGGAGTTGGAGTTTCTTGAAGAGGTCGCGGTTGTAGTAGGTTGGCACAAAACGTGCTCTCATGACATCCTTCATTTGCGCCCAAGTGGTGATTGGTGGTTCACCTCTAGCCTCACGACGCTCAATGACTTGTTCCCACCATATGAGGACGTAATCTTGGAACTCAAGGGATGCCATAGCGATCTTCTTCTCTTCCTCATAGTTGTGCAAATGAAAAATCTTGTCGACCTTCAATGCCCATGAAAGGTACTCTTCGGGATCATTTCTTCCGTTGAACTTGGGCATGGTGAACTTGAGCTTGCCGTAGCGTTGCACTTCATTGCGTTGGGGTCGGGGATGATGACGTCCTTGATGAGGAGGATTGTTTCCCTCAACTTGCTCTTGTCGTGGAGGATTTCCATTGTCTTGTTGCTCTTGTTGAACTTTAGGTTCTTGTCGAGCTTGTGGAGGAGCTTGTCGAGCTTGAGGACGAACTTGAGGAACTTGTCGGTGCAACCGTGCTTGATAAATCCTCTCTTGAACTTCATCGCAAAGTGCTTCTTCTTGTTCGCGCTTATGGCGGTTGCGCTCGGCAACGGCGTGGCTTGTGTTGAGGAGTGCACGTTGCGCCTCAAGTGCTTGCGCTTCTCGCCGTATTTGTTCTTGACGTTGTGTCACGACATCTTGCTCGTCTTGGTGTTGTCTCGCTCGTTGTTCCTCTTGTTGGCGTAGACATTGCCGTTCTTGGGCTTGCGCGAATGTAGCTTGATTTTGACGATGTCGATGCTCTTGCGCTCGGAGTTGCTCTTGATGATCGGTGTTGTGTAGGGGATTGCGATTTGCGTGACGATCTTGACGCGCGGCTCGTCGAAGAGTGTTTGATGTCAGTGTACTTGAGTTGTCGGAGGAGTGTCGACTTGAGTGGCTCCGTCTTGAGGAGGACGAAGTGGTCGAAGAGCGATTGACCAACAAGGCACGAATCTCGTCCATTCTTGCATCATTCACTTGTTTGTGTTCTTTGAGCTTGTGGTCAAAGTAGTCTCTTGTTCGTTGCTCGGAGAGGCGTAAGTCGGTAGCGAGATTGTCGATGCGGTCGCTCATTGCTTGTTGTTCTTGATGCAAAGCTCGTTGTGCACCGAAGAGGTGGCTCTTGGTAACGTAGGTGTTTGGGTCGTCGTCTTGCTCGATGGAGAGTGGGTTGGTAGAAGAACTGAGCCTATCCATCATTCCAAGCAAATATGTGAGTGGGAGAAAGAGAAGAACTTATACCAAATGTACCTTGACCGATGTTGAAGATGGATCAATGATCACTCAAATGTGGAACAAGGAAATAGCACAATTGGTACCGGTTCTTGTCGGTTTCTCACACCTACACAAATAAAAGCTTATGGTGGAGCTCGGTTAGGGTGGTGGCACAAAATTCGATGCAATTGTTAGCGAGCCTCAATAATGTTGGAAAAGATTCACAAATTTGCAAATGCAACAAGTAGACCAAGCAAGTAGTGATACACGGAAACACACACGCAAATAGATAAATGGGGTCGTGCAACCAAAAATGAGCGGAAAATGTGGAATCCACAGAAAATGCTCTTGTTGCACAACACTAGAGAGACGCTAGCACGATTGCACAATAGGCGGATATGAAACTTATGCACAACCTACTATGCAAAAATGCAACGAATTCTATCCTAAGTATGCTATATGTATGGTATTTCGATGATATGATCCAAGATGATCGAGTATGACAATCTTAATGTTGTATGATGCTATGGTTCTAGCTTATAAGCTCGTTGCTTATCTTTTCCTTTTGCTTAAAAGCTTGTTTGGCTCTTTCTCTTTGGAGCTCTTTCTCATGCAAGACTTCACGAACCAAGATATCAATTGGGTATGCTATGACAACCTTGTTACACAAGAGGTGATACCAAGATATGTTGCTAGAAGATATGGTATGTATGCAATGGGAAGGATGATCACTAATGTGCACAAGTGATGTTGCCGGCAATACTCAAAGGCTAGTCTCGATGGGTAAGCGATGCAAAAGGAAGGCTATGGGGTAATCAATGGAATGGCAAGAAATACACGAAGTGTCGTCAATGTTACCGTTCTTGCTTACGGTTGAGGTTGTCAAAACATTGTGATTGTTGTCGATGTCGTAGTGCACGGTCTTCAGTACGTTGGCGAAGATGCCGCTGCACCGTAGACGGAGATGTGGAAGTAGCGGAAGTTGTCGAAGATGCGTAGACGTTCTGTCTAGGCCGGAAGTTCCGGGCAAGACGGAAGGTCCGGGGGACGAAAGTTCCGGGGGAGGCCGGAAGGTTCGGTGGCCGGAAGTTCTGGGGGTCATGTTTCTGTAAGAACAGGAAGTTGGGGATCGCGGATTTGGGCGGAAAAACGTCGGGAAAAATCCAAATCCGAGGGGAAAAAGAAAAAGTTTAGGTGGATGGAAGGATGGGGAAGCTAGATCTACGTGCCACACACAAACTTCATGGATCAAATCCAACAAAACTTCATCACACCAACAAATCACAAAAAAATTTGGGAGGGCTATTTTTGTGGGGATTTTTAAAATTAAGATGAATCACAACAAAATTAGGCTAGAAAACAAAGAGGGGGCTCCGAAATCGTGATCAACGTGGCTCATGATACCAAGATGATGTAGGGTAGAACCCTAATCGCCCGATCTTTCACGAAAGGAGCGGATCCCGCGAGGAACACGAAGAACACAAAGGGAAAACACGAGGGGAACACGAGAGAAACACGGAAGAAATCACTCAAACCAACAAGATCCGGTCACACATACGCTAGATCCTCGAAACACAAAAGAGATACAAGATCCATGATCAACAAGGGACGATATAAAGGGTAACCGGTTCTTCTCCGTGAGGAGGTCTTGAGTTCTTCCCGTTAGGGGTCTTGAATCCACTTGGGGGATCTTCTTCATAGAGGTCGTGAACTCCTAAGGAGAAGGGATCAAGTGGAGAGCAAAGCTTCTCAAATGAGCTACTACTTCGCTAACCCTAAAACGGAGGTAGAAGAAGAGTATATATAGTCTCAGGGCGAAAGGCTACACGGGCCTCGGCCCAAGTCACTGCGCACAGGCAGGGCCGGAAGTTCCGGGCGCCGAATTTTCCGGGCCAGGTTCCGGGCGGGGTCCGGCCTAACCAGAGAGTTGGCACGGTGGGAGCTGGGCTGGCGTCCGGGGGCCGGAAGTTCCGGGCAGGCCGGAAGGTCCGGGAAGGGTTCCGGGCTGGTTCTGGGCTGACGAGAGAGTTGGCGTTCTCGGGCTCGTCTGGGTCGTCGGGGGCTGGAAGTTCCGGGTCGGCCGGAGGTTCCAGGGGTCGGAAGTTCCGGGCTCTGGCCGGAAGTTCCGGGCTGCACAGAGAGTTGACGCCTGTTCCTTCTTCCTCAGCTCTCGGCTCCGTGGCTTGTGTGTTGTACCTGATCACACATAGTGTTTCTGACTTAGGCAGTAGCCATGTCTCGTTCGAAGGAAAGGGAGACTCAAGTAGGAGTGATGTCACCTCGGATTGAATAGCACGAGCTCTTGCTCTTGTCATGGGTCCACTTGGAGCTTGGATAGTTGAGGTAGTGTCCATGGGGATGACCGTGGGATGCTCCGCATCAGGAATGCTACCTAACATATTTATCCATGTAATTTTCTTTATTGTGGCATGAATGTTCAGATCCATAAGATTGACAACAAAAGTTTAACGTTGACATAAAAACAATAATACTTCAAGCATACTAATAAAACAATCGTGTCTTCTCAAAATAACATGGCCAAAGAAAGTTATCCCCACAAAATCATATAGTCTGGCTATGCTCCAGCTTCATCACACAAAGTATTAAATCATGCACAACCCCGATGACAAGCCAAGCAATTGTTTCATACTTTTGATGTTCTCAAACCTTTTCAACTTTCACGCAATACATGAGCGTGAGCCATGGATAAAGCACTATAGGTGGAATAGAATATGGTGGTTGTGGAGAAGACAAAAAGAAGGAGATAGTCTCACATCAACTAGGCATATCAACAGGCTATGGAGATGCCCATCGATAGATATCAATGTGAGTGAGTAGGGATTGCCATGCAACGGATGCACTAAAGCTATAAGTTTATGAAAGCTCAAAAAGAAACAAAGTGGGTGTGCATCCAACTCGCTTGCTCACGAAGACCTAGGGCAATTTGAGGAAGCCCATCATTGGAATATACAAGCCAAGTTATATAATGAAAAATTCCCACTAGTATATGAAAGTGACAATATAGGAGACTCTCTATCATGAAGATCATGGTGCTACTTTGAAGCACAAGTGTGGAAAAAGGATAGTAACATTGTCCCTTCTCTCTTTTCTCTCTTCTTTTTTTTTGGTGGGCTTCTCTGGCCTCTTTTATATTTTTGTGGGCTTCTTTGGCCTCTTTTATTTTTTATAAAGTCCGGAGACTCATCCCAACTTGCGAGGGAATCATAGCTTCCATCATCCTTTCCTCACATGGGACAATGCTCTAATAATGATGATCATCACACTTCTATTTACTTACAACTCGATACTTACAACAAAAATATGACTCTATATGAATGCCTCCGGCGATGTACCGGGATGTGCAATGATCTAGCATAGCAATGACATCAAAAAATGGACAAGCCATGAAAACATCATCCTAGCTATCTTACGATCATGCAAAGCAATATGGCAATGATGGAGCATGTCATAATAAAACGGAACGGTGGAAGTTGCATGGCAATATATCTTGGAATGGCTATGGAAATGCCATAATAGGTAGGTATGGTGGCTATTTTGAGGAAGGTATATGGTTGGTGTAATGCACCGGCGGAAGTTGCGCGGTACTAGAGAGGCTAGCAATGGTGGAAGGGTGAGAGTGTGTATAATCCATGGACTCAACATTAGTCATAAAGAACTCACATACTTATTGCAAAAGCCTACTAGCTGTCGAAACAAAGTACTACGCGCATGCTCCTAGGGGGATAGATTGGTAGGAAAAGACCATCGCTCGTCCCCGACCACCACTCGTAAGGAAGACAATCAATAAATAAATCATGCTCCAACTTCATCACATAACGGTTCACCATACGTGCATCCTACGGGAATCACAAACTTTAACACAAGTATTTCTACCAATCCACAATTACTCACTAGCATGACTCTAATATCACCATCTTTATATCTCAAAACAATCATAAGGAATCAAACTTCACATAGTATTCAATGCACTTTATATGAAAGTTTTTATTATATCCCTCTTGGATGCCCATCATATTAGGACTAAATTCATAACCAAAGGAAATTACCATGCTGTTTAGAAAGACTCTCAAAATAATATAAGTGACGCATGAGAGTTCAACAATTTCTATAAAATAAAGCTATCACCGTGCTCTAAAAAAATATAAGTGAAGCACTAGAGCAAAATTGCCTAGCTCAAAAGATATAAGTGAAGCACATAGAGTATTCTAATAAATTCACGATTAATGCGTGTCCCTCTCAAAAGGTGTGTACAACAAGGATGATTGTGGCAAACTAAAACGCAAAGACTCAAATCATACAAGATGCTCCAAGCAAAACACATATCATGTGGTGAATAAAAATATAGCCTCAAGTAAATTTACCGATAGACGAAGACGACAGAGGGGATGCCATCCGGGGCATCCCCAAGCCTAGATTGTCGGGGCACGACACCTATGGGATCCCGAGAGATCCCTTTACGATTCGGCGGGGGGAAAGGTATACGCAAAGAGCAGAACCAGTGATCGATGCGGGAAGTTTTTACCCAGGTTCGGGCCGCTGATCAGCGTAAAACCCTACTCCTGCTTTGTGTTCTTATTGATGTTCTTGAGCCCAGCCTTCAGGAGCGCTCGCAATGAACAGTACGTTCAAAGAGCAGCTACGCATGCAGAATGGGCCAGAAGTTCTCCTCCCCTGTAGCAGTTGCCTTGGGCCTCCTTTTATATGTTCAAAGGGGTCTCCACAGTGGCAAAATGTACATACATTGAGGTGTAAAGTAGCTACAAGGTATCATACCTAACCCCTGACGGATTAGGACAAGCGCATTTAATGCACCGTGAGGTGTCCGTTTAGGTGTCCTCACTTTCTTGGGGATGGAAAAAGGGGCCATCCCATCAGCACCGCTTAAGCTCTCCTCCACTGGCGCGCCGCCACGCATCCATGGAAGGAGTCAGAATGTCAGACTCGCCACTGTGCCGAAGCGGTGGCACAGTGGCAGAATCTCGCCAGGCGCCGATCCTTGCCGGGCACCAATCCTTGCCGGGCGCCAGGGCTTGCCGGGCGCCGAGCTTTGCCGGGCGCCGATCCTTGCCGGGTTCCTCAGGCCACCCCGGCAAGGATCTTGCCGGGGAGGCTGGCCTTCGATTTCCAGCTTTGCTTATTTGCTGACTCTCAGATCTCTGACTTCATGATTTCCTTGATGACTTAAATCGACCTCGAGCTGATCCCGGCAAGCCTTGCCGCGAGGACGGCTACAACTGCCCGTGCACAAGTAAGGGGTACTAGTGGCCCAATACTTAGTACACTGACATAGATGCTTGGTTGTCTTTGAATATTACCTTGGGGTTCCTTGGGCATCCCTAATATTAGGCTCTTGCCACTCCTTATTCCATAGTCCATCAAATCTTTACCCAAAACTTGAAAACTTCACAACACAAAACTCAACAGAAAACTCATGAGCTCCGTTAGTATAAGAAAATAAATCACCACTTTTGGTGCTGTTATGAACTCATTCTTTATTTATATTGGTGTAATATCTACTGTATTCCAATTTCTCCATGGTTCATACCCCCCGATACTACCCATAGATTCATCAAAATAAGCAAACAACACAAAGAAAACATAATCTGTCAAAAACAGAACAGTCTGCGAAGATCTGGATTGTTCTAATACTTCTGTAACTCCAAAAATTCTGAAACATTAGGAAAATAGAGGCAATTCATATATAAATCTTTTGTTAAAAAATTCAGGGTTTTTCCATGCTCCGGTGAATTATTCAAATTCTGTTACTGGACGCAAAAGTTTCTGTTTTTCAGCAAGATCAAATCAACTATCACCGTAAGCCATCCCAAAGGTCTTACATGGCTCAAACACTAATTAAAACACCAAAACACATCTAACCAGAGGCTAGATGATAAATTTATTGAAAAATAGATCCAAAAAAGCAAGAAAAAAAATTGGGTTGCCTCCCAACAAGCGCTATTGTTTAACGCCCTTAGCTGGGCATAAAACATAGATCTAGGTATTGTCATCTTGGGTATGCAATTCCTCAATTGCACACTTATAACCCTTAGGAGATTCCTTGGCTTTATCAATAATCACACTCCTAGGCAAGAAATCAATAAATTCGCTTGTAGTAATTGGTTCCTTAATAATACTAATAAAGCTAGGGTGAACACTTATCATCGTAAGATTTTCGTTTCCTTTACTAGAAGATTCACCCTTATTTTTAGGAACATAAATAAACTTAGTAGGAGGAAAACTTGGAGTAGTTTTAACAGAGGCAAAATCATAACCCAAGTTGTTAATAATATCTTCTAGCTTGCCAATTCTAGTTGAATCTTGATCTATCTTTTCATTAACTATGGGTTCTTTTTCGTTTAGATTCTTCAAAGTAATTCCTACCTTTGATCCATATTGAGTAATATGATTATGAATCTTTTTATCCAAGTGTTCAATAAGATCTATGGTAACAATTTTATCCTCAATAATATCAAGCCTTTGCATCAAATGTTCCAAAGTTAAAATAGTTTCATTAACCATAAGAGGTGGTGAGCCTACCAAATCTATCATAGCATTATAAGCATCCAAAGTATGGCTCCCCAAGAAATTTCCCCAGGTAATGGTATCTAGAACATATCTATTCCAAGGAGTAACACCCACATAAAAATTGCGAAGGAGAACGGTACTAGATTGCTTACGAGTAGATCTATTTTGGGCATTGCAAATTCTATACCAAGCATCTTTTAAATTTTCTCCCTCCCTTTGCTTAAAATTAAGAACTCCACTCTCGGGAGTACTAGCAAAGGTAGCGGGACTAGCCATGAGAACAAATCAATGATCTAGCACACAAGCAAACAAAAATATGAATGGAAGAAGGGCAAATAAAAAGGCAAATCTTTTTGTATTTTTCTGAAAATCATTTTAGAAGTGGGGGAGAGGAAAACGAGAGGCAAATGGCAAATAATGTAATGCAAGAGATGAGAGTTTATGATGGGTACTTGGTAGGCTTGATGTAGATCTCCCCGGCAACGGCGCCAGAAATTCTTCCTACTACTTCTTGAGCTTGCATTGGTTTTTTCCCTTGAAGAGGAAAGGGTGATGCAGCAAAGTAGAGATAAGTATTTCCCTCAGTTAAGAACCAAGGTATCAATCTAGTAGGAGAAACACGCAAGTCCCCAATATGTGCACCTACAGAAACAATCAAACACTTGCACCCAACACGATAAAGGGGTTGTCAATCCCTTCACGGTCACTTGCAAAGGTGAGACCTGATAGAGATAGATATAAAAGATTGGTAAAACGTAAAACAAAATAAAAGTAAATAAATTGCAACAAGGTATTTTTGGTATTTTTGGTATATAGATCTGAAAATATATGAAGGAAAATAGACCCGGGGGCCATAGGTTTCACTAGAGGCATCTCTCTTGAAGGCAAATGATACAGTGGGTGAACAAATTACTGTCGAGCAATTGATACAAAAGCGCAAAGTTATGATGATATCCAAGGCAATGATTATGAATATAGGCATCATGTCCGTGTCAAGTAGACTGACTCCTGCCTGCATCTACTAATATTACTCCACACATCGACCGCTATCCAGCATGCATCTAGAGTATTAAGTTCATAAAGAATGGAGTAACGCCTTAAGTAAGATGACATGATGTAGAGGGATAAACTCAAGCAATATGATGAAAACCCCATCTTTTTACCCTTGATGGCAACAATACAAATACGTGTCTTGCTACCCCTACTTTGTCACTGGGTGAAATCACGCAAGATTGAACCCAAAACTAAGCACCTCTCCCATTGCAAGAAAAACCAATCTAGTTGGCCAAACCAAACCAACAATTCGAAGAGAAATACAAAGATATTAAATCATGCATATAAGAATTCAGGGAAGATTCAAATAATATTCATAGATAAGCTGATCATAAATCCAAAATTCATCGGATCTTGACAAACACACCGCAAAAAAGATTACATCGGATAGATCTCCAAGAACATCAAGTAGAACATGGTATTGAGAATCAAAGAGAGAGAAGAAGCCATCTAGCTACTAGCTATGGACCCGTAGGTCTGAGGTAAACTAGTCATGCTTCCTCGGAAGGGCAATAGAGTTGATGTAGATGCCCTCCATGATCGAATCCCCCTCCGGCAGGATGCCGAAAAAGGCCCCAAGATGTGATCTCACGGGAACAGAGGTTGCGGCGGCGGAAAAGTATTTTCATGGATGCTTTTGAGGGTTTGGGAATATTTGGGAATTTATAGGTCGAAGATTAGGGTTAGAGGACCTTCGAGGGACCCACAAGGCAGGGCCCCCCCCTAGGGCGCGCCCTGCACCCTTACCGTTGCCTCGGGACTCTTCTGACTTGGTGTCCAAGTCCTACGTCTGTCTTCTGGTCCAAGAAAAATCATCGTAAAGTTTTATTCCGTTTGGACTCCGTTTGATATTCCTTTTCTGCGAAACTCAAAAACAAGGAAAAAATAGAAACTGGCACTGGGCTTTGGGTTAATAAGTTAGTCCCAAAAATAATATAAAATAGCATATTAATGCATATAAAACATCCAATATAGATAATATAATAGCATGGAACAATAAAAAATTATAGATACGTTGGAGACGTATCATTATGCACTATGTCCTATTGTGCAAGGGTGAAGCGACAAGGACTAACACCCCTCACCATCTACCTTTAGTGTTGTCTTCTCTATTGCAGAAATTCAAGGACATCTTCCCTGATGAGCTACCTCCGGGACTACCCCCACTACGAGGCATCGACCACCGCATCGACCTCATACCCGGCGCACCGTTGCCAAACAAGGCACCCTACCGCGTCAACCCCGAAGAAACTAAAGAAATCCAAAGGCAAGTCCAACAACTCATTGACAACGGACATGTACGTGAAAGCTTAAGCCCCTGTGCCGTACCGGTTATTCTTGTGCCTAAGAAAGACGGTAGTTTTCGTATGTGTTTCGATTGTCATCCCGTCAATGCTATCACCGTTCGTTATGGATATCCTATTCCTCGCCTTGCTAGATGAACTTAGCGGAGCCACCATTTTCTCTAAAATTGACCTTAAAAGTGGCTATTACCAAATCCGCATTCAAGAAGGCGATGAGTGGAAAACCGCTTTCAAAACCAAGTTTGGTTTATATGAATGGCTAGTTATGCCTATGGGTTTATTCGAAGCACCATGTACATTTATGCGTGTGATGCACTATGTTCTTCGCCCTTACATTGGCGTATTTTTTGTGGTCTACTTTGAAGATATTCTTGTGTTTAGCATGTCTCTAAAGGATCATGTCACCCATCTTAGAATCGTTTTGCAGACTCTAAGAAAAGAGCACCTTTATGCTAATATGGACAAATGCCTTTTTGGTGTCGATAAGCTTGTTTTCTTAGGTTTTGTTGTGTCATCTAAGGGTGTTCATGTAGATGAAGCTAAAATTGATGCTATTAAAACTTGGCCACAACCAACCAACTTGCAACAAGTGCAAAGTTTCCTTGGCTTAGCCGAATTCTATCGTAGATTCGTTAAGGACTTTAGCACTATTGCATCCCCTTTGCATGCCTTGAGCAAGAAGAATGCACCATTTGTTTGGCGACCATCCCAAGATACCGCTTTCATGAGCATAAGAATTTGCTTACACATGCTCCATTGCTTGCATTACCCAACTTTGCTAAAACATTTGAAGTTCATTGCGATGCTAGTGGTAACGGCATAGGAGGTGTGTTAATGCAAGAGAAGCACCCCATATCTTATTTTAGTGAAAAACTTTCTGGCGCGCAACTCAATTATCCCATCTATGACAAAGAGTTGTACGCATTAGTTTGAGTGTTGCATGTCTGGGAACATTATCTTCGCCCTCATGAATTTGTCATCCATACGGATCATGAAACGCTTAAATATCTTAAGGGTCAAACTAAATTGAATAAGCGACATGCCAAATGGAGTGAGTTCATTGAGTCTTTTCCTTATGTCATCAAGTACATTAAAGGTAAAGAGAACGTTGTGGCGGATGCTCTTTCCCGCAAATGCATGCTTGTCACTAAACTTGAATTGAATGTTATTTGCTTTGAGCACATAAAAGACATGTATGCGCATGATCCTACTTTTGCTATTCCATATGCCAAATGTTTGATGCATACATCTTGGGAACGATATTACATCAAAGCTGATTATCTTATGAGAGTTAACAAACTATGTATCCCCGAGTCTTCTCTTCGTCTGTTACTTTTGCAAGAATCTCATGGAGGAGGACTTATGGGTCATTTTGGACGCGACAAGACATTTGCCACGCTCTCCAAGAACTACTTTTGGCCCAAGACGTTCCGCGACGTCTCCCGCTACACCAACCGATGCTCTACATGTCGCAAAGCTAAGTCTAAAGCTCAATCCCATGGTCTCTATATGCCACTTCCTATTCCGTATCACCCATGGGAAGATATTAGTATGTACTTTGTGCTTGGTTTGCCTAGAACTCAAAATGGAAAGGATTCCCTGTTTGTTGTTGTGGACCGTTTCTCTAAGATGGCACATTTTATCCCATGCAACAAGATAGACGATGCTTCACATGTTACAAACCTCTTTTGTAGGGAAATCTTGCGTCTACATGGAGTGCCAAAGACTATTGTTTCGGGCCGCGACGTCAAGTTCCTAAGCTACTTCTGGAAGACGCTATACGCCAAGCTCAGAATCAAGCTCTTGTTCTCTTCGGCATACCATCCACAAACCAATGGCCAAACGGAGGTCACGAACCAGACGCTATCTACCCTCCTACGTGTGTTGATAAAGAAGAACATCAAGGAGTGGGAAGAGTGCTTACCCATCGCCGAGTACACCTACAATCGCGCATGACACTCGACTACCGGTAGGTCCCCATTGGACATTCTACCTCTACCACTACAAGAGCGCATCAACATGGACGCGAGCGCTAGAGCGAGCTATCTCAAGAAGGTGCATGAAGATACAAGGCACACCATCGAGCACCAAGTACAATGCCTCGCGATCAAGATCAACACTAACAAGAACCCAATGATATTCCACACTGGAGATCTTGTGCGGCTACACCTTCGCAAGGACCACTTCCCCAACGAACGCAGGTCCAAGCTTCTACCTCGAGCTGATGGACCCTTCAAGGTGCTAGCACGCTATAACAACAACGCCTACAAGATCGACATCCCATGTGACAAGTACTCCATAAGAGACATCTTCAACGTCAAAGATATCTCTCCCTACCATGATGATGAGACTTTCGATCTGAGGTCGGATCTTTCCAAGGGATGGGGAGATGATGCGGAGATTCCTATGGTCATCCTCATGGACCTACCATCATCTCACCAAGTGCCAAGCGAAACGATGACATGAGCACGAGCTAGAGCTCTCGAGACCGAGGTGACATCTCTCCTTAGTGATATTCCATATGACCCACTCGACACATGGCTACTACCTATGTCCGGAATGTTATTCATGATTAGGTAGCAAGAAGACCCTCTCGAAGATGCACGTGAAGACGGACAAGTCTCCAAGTTCATGGATGAAGTGAACCAACGAAACGAACCGAGAACAGCTCCACGGACCTGGACATACGGCCACGACCCCGGACATCCAGCCTCTGGAGGTGTCGACAGCAGCAGCGACCCAACAGCCAAGTCTATAGGGTCCGGACATCCTTCCTGGCCTCGGACATCCGGCTCCAGCCCCGAAATCTGGACATGCCCTATCTAGAGAGCCGAAGAAACGGACCCCCGACAGCCCGGACATCCGGCCCTACGTGAGCCGCCGGACATCCGGACTCCAGCCTGGAAATTCGGACCGCGCCTATCCAGAGAGCACATAAATTGTACCCTGCCAGCCCAGACATCCGGCCCCACGCCCGGACATCCGGCACCTCATGACGGCTTGCACATCCGGCCTGATGCCCGGACATCCGGTGATACGTCTCCATCGTATCTACTTTTCCAAAGTCTTTTGCCCTTGTTTTGGACTCTAATCTGCATGATTTGAATGGAACTAACCCAGACTTACGTTGTTTTCAGAAAAATTGTGATGGTGTTATTTTTGCATAGAAATCAAAGTTCTTGAATTGACATGAAAATGTATGGAGAATTTTTGTGGAATATATAAAAATACTGGCGCAAGAAGTTACCAGAGGGGGCCACCCAGAGGCCACAAGCCCTGGGGGCACGCCCAGCCCCTAGGGCGCGCCCTGTAGGCTTGTGGGCCGCCTGGACCTCCTCCGACCCTAATTCCAACGCTATATACACCTATTCATGGAGAAAAAAACAAAGATAAGGATTCATCGCGTTTTACGATACGGAGCCGCCGCCACCTCCTGTTCTGCATCACGAGGGCTGATCTAGGGTCCGTTCAGGGCTCTAGAGGGTGGAATACGTCGCCATCATCATCATCAACCTTCCTCCATCACCAATTTCATGATACTCACCGCCGGGAGTGAGTAATTCATCGCAGGCTTGCTGGACGGTGATGGGTTGGATGAGATTTATCATGTAATCGAGTTAGTTTTGTTAGGGTTTGATCCCTAGTATCCACTATGTTCTGAGATTGATGTTGCTATGACTTTGCTATGCTTAGTGCTTGTCACTAGGGCCCGAGTGCCATGATTTCAGATCTGAACCTATTATGTTTTCATGAATATATTTGTGTTCTTGATCCTATCTTGCAAGTTGTAGACACCTATTACGAGTTATGATCCGCATACCCCAAGGTGACAATAATTGGGATTATTTTCGGTGATTACCGTAGTTTGAGGAGTTCATGTATTCACTAAGTGCTAATGCTTTGGTCCGGTTCTCTATTAAAAGGAGGCCTTAATATCCCTTAGTTTCCAGTAGGACCCCGCTCACACGGGAGGGTAGGACAAAAGATGTCATGCAAGTTCTTTTCCATAAGCACGTATGACTATATACGGAATACATGCCTACATTACATTGATGAACTGGAGCTAGTTCTGTGTCACCCTAGGTTATGACTGCTACATGATGAATATTATCCAACACAATTATCATTGCCGATCTAATGCCTACGATCTTTTCACATATTGATCTTTGCTAAGTTACTTTCGTTGCTACTGCTGTTACAATCACTACAAAACTGCTACTGTTACTTTTGCCACATTTACCGTTACTTCCATACTACTTTGCTTCTAAATACTTTGCTGTAGATATTAAGTCTTTCAGGTGTGGTTGAATTGACAACTCAACTGCTAATACTCTCGAATATTCTTTGGCTCCCCTAATGTCGAATCAATAAATTTGGGTTGAATACTCTACCCTCAAGAACTGTTGCAATCCCCAATACTTGCTGGTTATCAAGACCTTTTTCTGGTGCCGTTGCCAGGGAGCATAGCTATATTTGCTGTGTCACTTGGGATTTATATCTGTTGATCACTATGAAGAATCTGAAATATACCAAAACCAAGATTTTTCCCTCTATGACCCAGGTAAGGAACTACCATCACACTCTACACTTGAATTCACCTTCTGTTTTGAGTAAGCTTGTGACACCTACACCTGCTATTAATTCTGATATGTCGTAAGTAATTGATGATGCTACTTCTGCTATGCATGATGCTTATGATAATACTACTACTTTGCTAGATAATACTGTGCCACTGGGTGAATTTCTTGATGAACAACTTGCTAGAGCTAAAGATATTGAGAATGCTGAAACTGATGAAATTATTGAAACTGAAAACCTTGAAACACCCATTAGACATAGCACTCCTAGATATGAATTACCTGTTATACCTGAGGGTTATGTTATGGATGGAGAGGTAGCTAGGGACTTTCTTGCTTGTAAGGATAGAGAGGATCTTAAGAAATTACTAGTCAAGATGAAAGAAAAATCTTTGAATGCTAGAATGCAATATGATCCTAGGTTTGCTACTTCACCTATCTTTGTTACTGATAAGGATTATGAATTCTCTGTCAATCCTGAGTTAATCACTTTGGTTGAATCTGATCCTTTCCATAGTTATGAATCTGAAACTGTTGTGGCACGTCTTACTAAACTAAATGATATAGCCACTCTATTTGCTCATGAGGAAAAAATTCGTTACTACTATATTCTTAAGTTTTTTCCTTTCTCGTTAAAGGGTGATGCTAAGTTATGGTTTAATTCTCTTGCTCCTGGTTGTGTGCGTAGTCCCCAGGATATGATATATTACTTTTTTGAAAAAAAAATTCCTGCTCATAAGAAACAAGCTGCTTTAAAGGAAATATTTAACTTTGTTCAAGTTGAAGAAGAGAGTCTCCCACAAGCTTGGGGGAGGCTTCTCCAATTACTTAATGCTTTGCCTGATCATCCTCTCAAGAAAAATGAAATACTTGATATCTTTTATAATGGACTAACTGATGCTTCTAGGGACCACCTAGATAGTTATGCTGGTTGTGTTTTAAGGGAACGAACTATTGAGCAAGCTGAAGTATTATTGAATAATATATTAGGTAATGATAATGGTTGGACTCTTCCCGAACCACCACCTAAACCAACTCCAAAGAATAGAGGTATTCTATTTCTCAGTCCTAAAGATATGCAAGAGGCAAATAAATCTATGAAAGAAAAATGTATTAAAGCTAAAGATGTGAAGAATTTACCACCTATTGAAGAAATACATGGTCTTAATACTCCAACACACGTAGTAGAGGTAAATTCTCTCTATAAATTTGATGAAGGTGATATTCCTCATAATAAATCTGCTAGTCAATGCTTGGATGAATTTGATAACTTTATTGTTAAACATGAGAATTTCAATGCATATGTTAGTAGACAATTGAAACGAAATGCTTATATGCTTGAACACTTGAGTGACTAAATGTGTAGAACTATTAATGATCTCAAGGTTGTTAGTAAACATGCTTCCATGGTAAAAACTCAAGTAGAACAAGTTCTCAAGGCACAAAATGATTTGCTTAATGAAATGAATAATAAGATGAATGATCATGCTGTTAAAGTTATGACTAGAGGTGGTAAAATGACTTAGGAACCTTTGTATCCTGAGGTCCATCCTAACATAATTGAGCAAGACTCTCAAAGAATTAATACTGATGCACCTACTCCTTCTAGTAATAAAAAGAAAAGGAATGATGATAGGACTTTGCATGCTTCTAGTGAACCTGTTATAGACACACCTAAGAATCCAAATGATATTTCTATTTCTGATGCTGAAACACAATCAGGTGATGAACATGAACCTAGTAATAATGATAATGATGATATTCATGTTGATGCTCAACCTAGTAATGATAATGATGTGGAGATAGAACCTGCTGCTGATCTTGATAACCCACAACCTAAAAATAAAAGATACGATAAGAGAGACTTCATTGCTAGGAAACATGGTAAAGAAAGAGAACCGTGGGTTCAGAAACCCATGCATTTTCCTCCTAAACCATCCAAGAAAAAGGATGATGAAGACTTTGAGCGCTTTGTTGAAATGCTTAGACCTGTCTTTTTGTGTATGCGTTTGACTGATATTCTGAAAATGTCTCCTTATGCTAAGTATATGAAAGATATTGTTACTAATAAAAGAAAGATACCGGAAGCTGAAATTTCCACCATGCTTGCTAATTACACATTTAAAGGTGGAATACCAAAGAAACTAGGAGATCCAGGAATACCAACTACACATGCTCCATTAAAAGAAACTATGTTAAAACTGCTTTATGTGATTTAGGAGCCGGTGTTAAATTTATGATTCTCTCTTTATATTGTAGACTTGATTTGAATAAGTTGACACCTACTGAATTCTCTTTGTAAATGGCTGACAAATCAACTACTATACCCATCAGTATTTGTGAGGATGTACCTGTCGTAGTTGCAAATGTTACTATTTTAACGGACTTTGTTATTCTTGATATACCCGAGGACGACAGTATGTCGATCATCCTTGGTAGACCCTTTTTAAATATTGCAGGGGCTGTTATTGATTGCAATAAGGGCAATGTCACTTGTCATGTTAATGGTAATGAGCATACGATACACTTTTCGAAGAAACAACCTCAAGTGAATAGTATCAATTCTATTGGAAAAATTTCAACAATTATTATTGGAGGTTTTGAATTCCCTCTTCCTACTGTCAAAAAGAAATGTGATATTCTTATTGTTGGGGACATGCGTATCCCCGTTGAGGTAACCTAGTGTTATATGAAGAATCTCCGGTTTCATGTCATTCGGAAGAAGTTTGTTAATAAGACTTGATCAACCTTGTTAATGGATTCCTTTTGACAGGCATGAGATGGATGAATTTAGAAAACACAACTCTCTGTACCCACTTTTTACTTTCTGTTATTTAGAGATAATAAAGTAAAAATACTATTATTTTTCTGTTTTCTGAATTATTCGTGCAATAAAAAAATGACCAGAAAATAAAAGTTCTCCAAATGCCCTGAAAATTTAGTATGATTTTTTCTATAATATTTAAGAATTTTTGGCACTGAACACACCTCAGGGGGGTGCACCAGTGGGCCACAAGCCCATAGGGCGCGCCTAAAGGGCTTGTGGGTTCCACGTGGGTCCCCTCACTTATTCCAGCTACCCATCCACTTCGTCTTCCTCCAGAAAAAATCACACCATTGCTCAAACCCGTGTTCTTGCTCATTTTGCTGCCATTTTCGATCTCCTTGCTCGGAACTTCGTTTCCGAAACTGTTTCGGGGGATTGTTCATCGGTATGTAACTCCTCCGTTGGTCCAATTAGTTTTTGCTATAGTGCTTTATTTATTGCAAATTTTTGCTGTTGTGGTGACCTTGTTCTTGAGCTTGCATGTCAAATTTATATGGTCCAAAGTAGTTTTGTTGCATGATATAGCCTCTAGACACTTGTGGGTGTAGTTGCTATTAGTTTTGTTGAGTTTGGTTCACTTTTATTTTGAGTCACTAAAAATTTCAGAAATTTCTAGAGGAAAGAGAAACCATGAGGAGGTGGTTAAGGGGTTCTTCGAGCTGGAATTTGGAAGGAAATGAAAATGAGGAGAAGAAGAAGGCCAAGTACAACGTTCCTTGTGCTGCGGAGGTTCGGCCAAGTGAATGGCCAAGCGACACATTCTTGAGGGAGGCTAGAATTTATGATGATTTCTATTATTTGGCAGAGAATACAGGCCTCCTTTCTTTCCTCCAAGATAAGTGTGATCAATACCTCCTACTCACTAATACCTTCGTGCAAGATTTTTGCTATCATTCTAGGAAGGATCCTCCTATGGTAGAATTTCACTTGTATGATGAGGCTAAAGATATGATGCTTTATGATTTTTGCAATGTTTGCAAAATACCTTATGAGGGCAGCCTTAGTGATCCACGCCCTAGAGACGTGGAGGATTTCCTTTCTGAAACTACTGTGGGGGAAGAGAGAGGAGTGTCAGAAGCGAGAGTGGCTAGTTTACATTTTCCTGTTTTACGCTATTATTCATTATTTGCCGGGAGATGTTTAATTGGTCACGGGGAGAGTGGAGGCTTCAGTGCCCCTTACCTTGCCATTTTGTGCCATGCTTTATATGCGGAGAGAACTTTTAGTTTGGGCTCTATTGTTGCTCGGCGGTTAAACACAAACCGTTTAAAGGGTAGTATTTTTGGAGGTGTCTATCCCTCCTGCCTTGCTAAACATTTTGAGATACCCATTAGGCATGATGAGAAGGAGGAGAAGTTGTTACCCACTAAATATTTAAACTATGCTAGTATGATAGCACATGATTTTATTACCAAAGACGATAACAAGCGGCTCCTCTACAACCTAGTATTTTGTCAGGGTACTTGTGAGATTATTACCTTGCCCGCACCTTCTTTGTTTGATATTCGTTCAGGCAGGTACACTATTATGCCCGAGGATATTTACGCGCACTGAAGGCTGACACAATCTCTAGCACCTGAGCAAGCACCAGTTCCTGATCCTTTTCAGGAGCCTGTTTATCAGTGGGAGCCATAGGAGCTCGTCAACAAGTGGAACCCTCAGGACCCTCCGCAGTATCGAGGATGGGGTTATTTCGAGCCGTGGCCATAGACGAACTTAGGCCAAATGCCTAACTTGGGGGAGTACGTATTTCTCACCAACATTACATTCATGTTCACACACTAATTCCAGTTGTCGGTGTTCATCCTTTTTCATTGTGTAATCCATGTTAGTTTATTTTTCTTGCTTTCTTCTTGTGTGTTTGAAAAACTTTGAGAAAATCCAAAAAAAAATAGTTCTTGCTTCTTTTTAGTTTTATTTCTAGTTTAATTAGTTGTAGTATTAAAAGAAAACCCAAAAATATTTCTCGTTCTTCTTTTGCTTGTTGGGAGCTTTCTCGTGTAAATAGTTTTCTCATTTTTGTTTTTACTTGCTTCAGAAAAACAAAAACTCCAAAAATATTTCAGTGTGTTTCTTTGAAATTCTTTTTCCTTTTCTTTGGGTCTTAAGGAGAAGACCACGATGAAAATGTTGAGTGGCTCTCAAATGCATTATTGTTGATCTAACAAAGAGCCCACATTACCTTGTCTTCTCCTCTGAATAAATGTTTGCATATTCCAGCTTAGTCCAATGCACGTGCACTCTTATTATTATTCACACCGTTAGGTCGTGCAAGTGAAAGGCAATAATGACGATATTTGATGAAATGATTGAGATGAGGAAAAGCTAGTATGAACTCGACCTATTTTGTTTTTGTAAATATGATTAACTCATCATTCTTGATTCAGCCCATTATGAATGAAACATGTTTGTACTGACAATTAGATATTATAGTTACTCATGCCATGCTTAATTAGCTAAGAGTGGATAATGGTTTTTCTTGTACGCCAACATGCATTTAAAATGGTTGTGATGTAGTATGATAGGATGGTATCCTCCTTTGAATGATTCAAGTGGCTTAACTTCGCACATGTTCACGCATGTAGTTGAAATCAAAATCAACATAGCCTCCACGATATTTATGTTCATGGTGATTTATATCCTACTCATGCTTGCATTCAATGTTGATTAATCTCAATGCATGTTTATGACCGTTGTCGCGCTCTAGTTGGTCGCTCCTCAATCTTTTTGGTAGCCTTCACTTGTACTAAGCGGGAATACTGCTTTTGCATCCACTTCCTTAAACCCAAAGTTGTTACATATGAGTCCACCATACCTACCTATATGCGGTATTTACCTACCGTTCCAAGTAAATTTGCATGTGCCAAACTCTAAACCTTCAAATAATAATCTGTTTTGTATGCCCGAATCGCTCATGTAGCGACTGGGGGCTGTTAGTATCTTCCATGCTAGGTGGGTTATTCTCACGATGAGTGTTTATTCACTTGTCATTCACGAGAAAGTGGCTGGTAATCGGGATGCCCGGTTCCATGCTCAAAATCAAATCAAAATATAATAATAAAACAAAACTCCCCCAGGGCTGCTGTTGGTATGGACGGTACCCGTGGATTCGGCTAGCCAGGGAGTGTGATTGTTGGTGGAGGGGGAGTAAAAACGTTACCATTCTGTTTGGGAACCGCCTATAATGTGTCTAGCATGGGAGATAGTGCGATCTCTTGGTTGTTATGTTGACAATGAAAGCATACCGCTCAAAATTATATTCATCTCTGTTTTAAAAGCTTCGAGCTCTGGCACCTCTGGAAATCCCTGCTTCCCTCTGTGAAGGGCCTATCTATTTACTTTTATTGTTGAGTCATCATCTTCTTATAAAAAGCACCGGTTACAGAGCACCATTGTCATTTATATGCTCTGTTATTAATTGATGTTGAGTATGAGTGTGACTGGATCTCTTTTGCCATGAATTACAATGTCCAGTCAGTCCTTGGTCTTCAGAGGTGCTCGCATTTATGTTTTGCGGTCTCAGAAAGGGCTAGCGAGATACCATTTTGTCATATTATATCATGATTGTTTTGAAAAAAGTGTTGTCATCCGAGATTTATTATAATTGCTCGCTAGTTGATTATGCCATTGATATGAGTAAATGTGAGACCTAAATGTTATTGTGACTATGGTTAGTTCATAATCTTTGCTGGAAACCTGAATATTGGCTAGACATATTTGCAACAACAAGATCAAACAGAGTTTGTAAAAGTTTTTCTTTGTCACTTTCAGTTTATCAACTGAATTGCTGGAGGACAAGAAATGGGTTAAGCTTAGGGGAGTTGATACGTCTCCATCGTATCTACTTTTCCAAACTCTTTTGCCCTTGTTTTGGACTCTAATTTGCATGATTTGAATGGAACTAACCCAGACTGACGTTGTTTTCAGCAGAATTGCCATGGTGTTATTTTTGTGCAGAAATCAAAGTTCTCGGATTAACCTGAAAATTTACGGAGAGTTTTTGTGGAATATATAAAAAATACTGGCGCAAGAAGTTACCAGAAGGGGGCCACCCAGAGGCCACAAGCCCTGGGGGCGCGCCCACCCCCCTAGGGCGCGCCCTGCAGGCTTGTGGGCCCCCTGGACCTCCTCCGACCCTAATTCCAACGCTATATATACCTATTCACAGAGAAAAATAATCAGAGAGAACGATTCATTGCATTTTACAATACGGAGCCGCCGCCACCTCCTATTCTTCATCGGGAGGGCTGATCTGGAGTCCGTTCGGGGCTCCGGAGGGTGGAATCCGTCGCCATCATCATCAACCTTCCTCCATCACCAATTTTAGGATGCTTACCGCCGGGAGTGAGTAATTCCATCGTGGGCTTGCTAGACGGTGATGGGTTGGATGAGATTTAACAAGTAATCGAGTTAGTTTTGTTAGGGTTTGATCCCTAGTATCCACTATGTTCTGAGATTGATGTTGCTATGACTTTGCTATGCTTAATACTTGTCACTAGGGCCTGAGTGCCATGATTTCAGATCTGAACCTATTAAGTTTTCATGAATATGTTTGTGTTCTTGATCCTATCTTGCAGGTTGTAGACACCTATTATGAGTTATGATCCGCATACCTCAAGGTGACAATAATTGGGATTCTTTCCGATGATTACCATAGTTTGAGGAGTTCATGTATTCACTAAGTGCTAATGCTTTGGTCCGGTTCTCTATTAAAAGGAGGCCTTAATATCCCTTAGTTTCCATTAGGACCCCACTGCCACGGGAGGGTAGGACAAAAGATGTCATGCAAGTTCTTTTCCTATAAGCACATATGACTATATACGGAATACATGCCTACATTACATTGATGAATTGGAGCTAGTTCTATGTCACCCTAGGTTATGACTGCTACATGATGAATATTATCCAACACAATTATCATTGCCGATCCAATGCCTACGAGCTTTTCACATATTGATCCTTGCTAAGTTACTTTCATTACTACTGCTGTTACAATCACTACAAAACTGCTACTTTTACTTTTGCCACTGTTACTGTTACTTCCTTACTACTTTGCTACTAAATACTTTGCTGCAGATATTAAGTCTTTCAGGTGTGGCTGAAGTGACAACTCAACTGCTAATACTCACGAATATTCTTTGGCTCCCCTGGTGTCGAATCAATAAATTAGGGTTGAATACTCTACCCTCAAAAACTGTTGTGATCCCCTGTACTTGTGGTGTTATCAAGATCTGGCTCCCCCAGTCTGCACACAGTGTAAAGGGCCGAAGCCCATGTATCCCTTCGTCCCTCCTTGACTATATATACCCTTATCCCCTAATGTTTTAGGGTTAGCAAAGGATTAGCTCATTTTAGAGATAGAGCTTTGATCATCCACTTGATACATACTCCATTGGAGACCGAGGCCTCCGCGGAGAAGATTCCAAGTGGATTCAAGCCCCTGCAAGGGAAGATCCCCTCGTGGATTCAAGACCCTGTCTCCGGATCAAGAAGAACTACCGCCTTTTGTATCGTCATGTGCTATGTTTCAATCTTGTATCACTCTTTGTGTTCATGGATCTAGCACATGTGTGATTGTTCTCATTGATTTGAGTGTTTCCCCTCATGATTTCCCTCGTGTTTCCCCTCATGTTCTTCGTGTTCTTTGCGGGATCCCCTCCATTTCGTGAAAGATCGGCCCCTAGGGTTCCACCCTACATCACCAAACCCCCTTGTTATCGGTCAAAGGGATGATATATAGACCCTAGGGAGCCCACAGATATCCGTGTCGTCTAAAACCGCACAAGGGAGACAGGGTCGATCAGAAGAGCCCCTATACCCTGCATGCGGCACAAAAAATATGTATGGGTGGTGTGTGATGTGTTCAAATCCCCAATGCACAACTTCGATGGGGCACCAACTTCATTACAAACTGAACACCGTACCCCCAAGCCAGGTTCAAGACGTATGATGCTAGTTCCCCAACTTCGAGGCGGGGGGCGGAGGGGGTTATCCAATGCATGTGCTCAAACTTAATTTGGTCTAACATGGCACACAGAGCATGAGGAAACCGTCATGGTCAAACCCTTTTCATACGTTGGGTCAAAGGGTTAGTTGAGGAACCCGTCATGGTCAAACCATTCTCGTACGTTGGGTCAAAGGGATAGATTGTGTGGGCCCGCAGATCTCGATCATTCTCCGATTTTTGAAAACGAGAAATAACAAAAAAACATCATTCTACAAATTACCGAAACAAGGATCCCAAGGTTTATATAATTGACATGACAGGTCACTACAGACATAGATGCTAAATTTATGTAATGACCGTATCATGGCGCTTAAATGAAACTGGAGATATGCAACTTCCCACCCAGTCACCCATCCTTAGACTCCTCCAGCCCCAGCACGCTTAACTTCTGCGTTCTATTCGACTCGGCTACAGGATGGGAAGCCGCCTCTTGCTGATAAGAGTTGCCTCCTTGCCTTCAAGGCATTTCACGCTGGCCACCGTGTGGGACCTACTCCCTACTATCACACATGTTTGTGCTTTTAGAAACTGTGTGCGATCTTTACATTGCCGATGTGTCGCCGCCTAGCCTTCTATGACCACTCACACTAGTAGCGGGAAACCGATGGGAGAAGAGGCGGGAAACCAATGGGAGGAGTTGCGGGAAGCCGATTGGGGAGTGGCGAGAAATGGTAGCAGTTTTGGATATATAACACCATTAATATGGAAAACTTAGTAAAGAGGGAAGCACGAGCTAGCACGACACGTGTGCATAGTGCTTACCCACGGGTGCCAGACGGTTGACAAGAACTGCTTTAAATATCAGGGTTCGTTTGGCCTTTTTTATATATTATAATTGAGTTTTCTAAGCATTAATTTAATGTGCATAAATGAAATTTGAACTACAAATACATGCACCAATGCACCAAAATGGCTAGAAAAATCATACATGTGTCCTTGGATGCATGTTTAGGTCCTATGCGAAGAATGGGAATGAATTACAATCGTCTCGGCATCCTGGCTCGGCCTCAAACATTGAAAATCTCGGTTTTTATACCCCTGTAAATCCAAAACTCACCCAAAAAATGTGAAACTTGGCATGGTGTCATGACATGGCACATATATGTCATGGTAAAAAAAATTCCAATTTGGGGCAAGTTTTATTACAAGCCTCTTACAAACCGGAGCTTCTCTCAAGAAGCCTCGTGGTTCCGACAGTGAAACATGTCCCCCTTGTGGGCGAAACGATAATTGCTGCCTCTTCTCGCCTTGTATTTTTTCTACAGGCAAAATGGAACAACAGGAGATTCGTGCTAAAATGTGAAGTTATTCAGGGTTTGTCTGGCCCATTTTATACATTAATTGAGTTTTCTAGGCATTCAATGTCCATAATTCAAATCTGAACTACAAACACATGCTCCAATGCACCAAAATGGCTAGAGAAATCATACATGTGTCATTGGGTGCATGTTTAGGTCTTATGCAAGGAATGGGAATGAATTACAATAGTCTCGACGTCCTGGTTCAGCCTCAAACATTGGGAATCTCGGTTTTTAAATCCCGGTAAATCCAAAACTCACCAGAAATTCATGAAACTTAGCATGGTGTCATGACATGGCACATATATGCTGTGGTCAAAAAATTGTCCAATTTGGGGCAAGCTTTATTACGAGCCTCTTACAAACTTGAGCTTCTTGCAAGAACCCTCATGGTTCCGATAGGCAACGTGCCCCCTTTTGGCCGAAACGATAATCGCTGGCTCTTCTCGCCTTGTATTTTTTTCTACAGGCAACATGGAACAATAGGAGATTCGTGCTGAAATTTGAAATTATTCAAGGTTTGTTTGGCCTTTTTTATACATTAATTGAGTTTTCTATGCATTTAATGTCCATAATTCTAATTTGAACTACAAATACATGCTCCAGTGCACCAAAATGGCTAGAAACATCGTACATGTGTCCTTGGGTGCATGTTTAGGTCCAATGCAAGGAATGGGAATGAATTACAACCATCTCGGTGTCCTGACTCGGCCTCAAACATTGGGAATCTCGGTTTTTAAATCCCCATAAATCCAAAACTCAATAGAAAATCATTAAACTTGGCATGGTGTCACGACATGGCACATATATGTCATGGTAAAAAATTGTCCAATTTGGGGCAAGCTTTATCACAAGCCTCTTACAAACCGGAGCTTCTCGCAAGAAGCCTCGTGGTTCCGGTAGGGAACGTGCCCCCCTTGTGGGCGAAACAATAATCGGTGCCTCTTCTCGCCTTGTATTTTTTTCTACAGGCAACATAGAATAACATGAGATTCATGCTGAAATTTGAAATTATTCAGGGTTCGTTTGGCCCTTTTATGTATCAGTTGAGTTTTCTAGGCATTTAATGTCCATAATTCAAATTCGAACTACAAGCACATGCTCCAGTGCACAAAAATGGGTTGAAAACTCATACATGTGTCCTTGAGTGCATGTTTAGGTCCCATTCAAGGAATGGGAATGAATTACAAACGTCTCGGTTTCCTGTCTCGGCCTAAAACATTTAGAATCTTGGTTTCTAAATCCCCATAAATCCAAAACTCACCCAAAAATCATGAAAATTAGCATGGTTTCATGACATGGCACATATGTGTTGTGGTAAAAAAATCATCCAATTTGAGACAAGGCGCATATATTAATAGCCAACGTAGTCCTTTTGGAACAAATAGTTGACACGTTACTATCGCAAACGGTTGTATTTTTTAAACCGTGGGTGTTCCTGTAACCATCTAAGTGCGGCCACGCGTGCCTCTTTTTATTGGAGAGTAATACCTTGGTCCTGGTTCATTGGTACTCTATATATTTTGTGCCAAAATTAAATCATAGTCTGTGGCGTGCGTGCAGCTGTTTGATTAGACGGGATGAGCGCGAGAAGTCAGCCGTGCAGGCTCGATGGGACACATGCGAGCAGTCCGCCGCATAGGTTCGACGGGACGCGTGTGACCTGTGCACCACGCAGGAGCAACATAACTCATACGAGCTGTCCGCTGCGTAGGCTCGACGGGACACATGCGAGAAAACTGTCATGCATGCTCATCGAGAAGCAAGCTCTTGACCTCCATCCACCAGCCGTCTGCCTCGCTCACAACTTCTCCATTAATGGCGGCCAAGACGCTGTTTAACATGCGGTTAAAGCACTTGGAAGGAACGTGTTTGCTTGTGATCCCTTGGCCCCACTCAACTTGGCATTTGCTTTGTTTGTGCCTCACTGAGAACGTGATTTTAGCTTGTTTTCAACTCATATTCTGGATAATTTAGAATGCCACATGCGGCAATGGATAATACGATGACCAATTACAATGGCAACGAATAAACAAGGACAAATTTACAATGGCGTGGATAATACTTTCTTACATATTCTAGATAATTTAAAATGCCACATGCGACAACGCTCGAAAGACACATGGGCAAGAGAAGAAGGAAATCACAGACAACCATCTGGTTCGCTACTGTCTCTACTCCTCGATGGATCACCCGGCGAGTAGTTCCTCCAGCTCCTTGTTCAAATCCTCATGACTTTGTTTGACAGCAGCCACGGATTCCTCCAACTGCAGCTCGCACTCGATGCGAAGCTTCCTTAAGTGACCAATAAGTTCCTCGACGACCGCTTTCAGCGTCATCCCTGAGGCACTGCTCTCCTCATGCAGCTTCTTCTAGCTGGCAGCCTCCTCATTCTTCTTGGCGAGCTCCTTGAGGAGCTTTGCATTGTCACCCATGAGTCGCACGAGGAGGCCGGCCACCTTCTCAACCGAGGCATCGCTAATCTCGAGCAGATACACCAAGCCGTTGACCAGCTCCTGCTGCTTAATTAGGCTAGTGAGACTATCGTCGTTGCTGGCCAAGGACCTCAGCACCGCCAGCTCATCACGTTCGCTGACGAGATGAGTGTGATTGTGAGAGACCTTGCCTGCCGGTGAGAGCTTGTTCGAGGGCTCTGCGGAGCGCCAAGACATCTCTACTGCGGCCGCCGCGTAGCAGTGGGACCTCTCTAGTTCTTCCACGGCCTTGGTCTTTGCTCCCTGGTTATATGTCGACCCGGAACCCCTCCTCCTGGTCATGGCGGAATGACTTGAGAGGAAAGACCTATTTTTTAGGTGACGAGGAGAGGAGTGTGAAGTAATTTTTGATTGGGTAGTTTTTATAGCCTGGTGCTAAGTGGGAACATGTTTAGGTTTGATAGGCGTGAACATATTTGATACTAATTGCGTGGTAATATGGAATGTGGCGAGAAAAAAGCTCAAACTTTATCGATGGCTCTAGGCTCGAAGCCCGAAACAGTTCCCGGATGGCGTACGTGGGCCCGCGTTCTCGGATGTGTACATTTCTGCCCACTATCACACATGGTCCAGATATCACTATCGTGTCCGATGGATTGGCCGTCGTGCCTCCCACGGGGTGCCAGAAGGTTGATCAGAACTGCAATATGCAGGTGTGGTTGCTCGCTGTTGAGGCGACCGCGGCGCGCTCTGCTCGCGGCCACCCGCACGCTTTGCTTGTTGTTGAGGCGGTCGCGGTGTGCTCTGCTCGTGTCTGCGTGCTTTGCTCTCCATTCAGGCGGCCACGGCGCACTCCACTCTAGCGTCCCTGCGGACGCTCTGCTCGCCTTTTAGGCAACAGTTAATAATTGTCTTACATATTCAGGATAATTTAAAATTCCACATGTGGCAACACCCAAAACACACACGACCTACATATTCTTAGTGACTTAAAATGTCGGTATGCGACATTTGCATACAATTATAGTAAAATATAGGCTAAAAGGCTGAGGTGGTGGCCTTCCGACGACGGTCTTTGGACTCCATGATCAGCATAACACCCTTGCGGCGGTTCATGTCGAGTGACCGGACTCGCGGCCATGGTACCCATCTCTGCCTACGGAGCTGCTGGTGCTGGGAGGCTCTTGGGGCTGCTGGGCCTCTTCCAGTAGAGCTTGATAGCGTGCAATCGCGCGCATGACACGCCCGCGGAACCGCTCCATCTCTATGTCTCTACACTAGTAGAAGATTTTTTCCATCACCTGCATCCTCAAGATATCACGTTGGCGATGTTCTACTTTGTCGGGAACGTCAACTCCGCCAAGGATGCACTCGAGCCTGGCCACCACATCGCCGGGATCGAGGTTGACACGGCCACCAGCTGTAACATGAGGCCGCATACAGGCTCTCTCATAACTGAATCACAGAGGTCCTCTGCCCATTCCTGGTGGGGCATCAGGCTCGAGATGAGCACCGGTGATGGCGGCTCTTTGGGTGGGTCGTCGATCATGCCGCCTAGCAACTCTAGATCTTTTGCACGGTGGATGGAAAAGTGCTCATCACACTTCCCCTGCAATATGTCCATTGTGCGCCCAAGGAACGACACGGTGATATCGCTGCCGATGGGCCATGGTGCCTGCACCGGCCGATGAAGCTCTTGCTCTCTGACCTGCTCTGGCTCGTTCTCCTTGCCAAAGATATAATGCAGGAAGGGGTCGACGTCGAAGCTTTGGTCGTTGCCTGGCATGCTTGGAATAACTAATGGTAGATGGGTGTGGACTAGATCTATGCACAGTGTTGCTATGGTGCGTTGCCGGCTGGGTCATATGGAGCAAGCCACTAGGTGGTGGCGGGAAACCGATGAGGGAAGAGGCGGGAAGCATTGGCGTGGATTGCGAGACACATGTATAATGCCATTAATTTCTGCACTGGGCATCTGTGTTGGTATAGGTACTACCTCCGTCATGGTTTACTGGTCCCCTTTGTATTTTGTACCAAATTTTGACCTTAGATTTAACTAAGAAAATATTAATGCATGTCATCGAAAATAGTATTGTTGGATGGCTATTCCCTACTATGTTCAACTGCTATATGCAATTATTATGCATGTACTTGCTCGCCGTTTAGGCGGCCGCGGCGCGCTCAGCTCGCGTCCCTCGGCGCGCTCTGCTCGCCTTTTAGGCGCTGAGGCGCGCTCAGGTCATCTCCCTCTGCGCGCTCTACTCACCGTTTAGGCACCGAGGCGCGCTCGGGTCGCATCCCTCCACATGCTCTGCTCGCCGTTTAGGCGCCGAGGTGCGCTCCGGTCGTGTCCCTCCGCGTGCTCTACTCTCGCTTCCCTTTACACGCGCTTTGCTAGCGGTTGGGGCCGGTGCACGATCACGTTGGGGAAGCTTTAGTTATTTGATCTCAGATTATGTTAATTAATTATACCTCCAGAGTCAGAATCATTTGGCTCTGGAGGTATAATTAATTAACCTAAAGTATGATCTCCGGCGCCCGTTCCCCTCGCGCAACTCCATCCCGTCATTGGTCATTGGGGGTATGCCGGTATGTGTGGGTAACTAGCTAGCAAGTGGACCAGTAGCAAGTCATCGCTGCCGGCCAGTGTTGTGATTATTTATAGCTAGCAGCTGGCTAGGGGATTGGGGATTTTACAATTCACCCCTGTGGAGCGTGGGAAGACTAAGTGGAGCACACAACCCGACAACCGTATGCGGTGTCATGTGTTATCACACATGTGTTAACATAAGGAAACATATGTGTAACTTACTAATCATCATACACGAGTACTCGCACACGCATCATCTGCGATACTCCTAGCCATCGTAAGCAACTCGTTTGCATTTTTTCAAAGTTTTTTCTACACACATAATCGCACATGAATTAACTATAGTAACCATTTGTGTTATATTTTCTCATCGGAAACATTTCATCCGAGTGGGTTGTTTGCCGCATATCACACACATCTTGTTTACACGTATCATTTGTGTTCTTTTGGCTCATCGCAAGTAGTTCATCTATGTGAACTGTATGCCGAGTATCACACACATCTTGTTAAGTTGAACCATTTCTGTTTTGTTGCCTAATTGAAAATAGTTCATCCGAGTGAACTGTATGCCGTATATCGCACACACCTTGATCTGGCTGGCCATTTTTGTTGTGTTCCCTAATCATAAACAGTTCATCCGAGTGAACTGTTTGCCGTATATCGCACACACCTTGATATGGCTGCCCGTTTTTGTTGTTCTGGATCATCACAAACAGTTCGTATGGATTAACCATATGCCACGCATCACACACGCAACTACAATTTGAATCGTGTTTGATGTCTCCACCATCGCAAACATTTCGTATCATTTTTACGGTTTTTTACATCATCGTTAGTGATTAATGCATCGCACACAGTTTCATCGAAGGTTCTTTGATTGTAGTGTCGCGTTAGCAGCATCCTGGAGTAGTGGGGAGAGGTGCTTTGTGATGGGTTCAATCTTATGGTGCTCTATATCCCAGTGACAGAAGGGGACAAGATACGTATTTGTATTGTTGCCATTAAGGGTAAAACAATGGGGTTTATTCATATTTATTGGGTTTACTTTGTCTACATCATGTCATCATACTTAAGGTGTTGCTCCGTTTTTCATGAACTTAATATCATATATGCATGCTGGATAGCGGTCGATTGGTGGAGTAATAGTAGTAGATGCAGGCTAGAGTCAATGTACTTGTCTCGGACATGATGCCTACATACATGATCATTGCCTTGGATATCATCATAACTACGCACTTTTCTATCAACTGCCCAACAGCAATTTGTTCACCCATCGTATGCTATGTGTCTGAGAGAGAAGCCTCTAGTGAAAACAATTGCCCCCAGGTCTACTTTAATCATATTACTAAAACCTAAATTCCTTTTTTGCAATTTTATTACTTTTATTTTGTTTTGCAATTTATCCATCTACCTATACAAGATTTGATCTTTGCAAGTAACGAGTTCAAGGGGATTGACAACCCTCTTGCCCATGTTTGGTGCAAGTATTTGCTTTTCTATGTGCAGGTGCTGTTCACGAGGCTTTGTGTGATTCTCCTATTGTTTCAATAAACCTTGATTCTAACTGAGGGAAATACTTATCTCTACTGTACTGCATCTCCCATCCTCTTCGGGGAAAATCCCAACGCAGCTCACAAGTAGGAGCGCACGTCCTCTTGACTTGTAGATTGATTGCGGAGGGGTTCGATTTTCTTCTATCCTTTCTCTGTGCGTCGTAGGGCTCGGGGTAGTTAACATGATCCTTGTTGTAGTGATGTGTTGTTGTTTGGGGATTCCTGTGTTCCCCTGTTGGCCTGTCGCGCCCTCTAGGGGGATGGTCACACTAGTCGGCACGACCACGTGTCAAAAGCAGGTTGTCAGTTGCCTCGTCATTGAATTCCGGTAGCAAGCGCCGGTGTGGGAAGGATTTGGATGCGCTCTCTCGCCGTTCTTAGAGGTCTTGTTCGGCGAAGACTTCCACCCATTTGTCATTGAGATCATTCTGGTCGGTGTGCAGCTGTTTGATACGTCTCCAATGTATCTATAATTTTTTATTGTTCCATGCTATTATAGTATCACTCTTGGACGTTTATTATGCAATTATATATCATTTTTTGGGACTAACCTATTAACCTAGTGCCCAGTGCTAATTGTTGTTTTTTGCTTGTTTTTGGCTTTTCAGAAAATCAGTACCAAACGGAGTCCAGACGATATGAAACTTTTTGACTATTTTTTCTGGACTAGAAGGGACCCTAGAAGCTTCGGGAGAAGACCTAAAGTGCCAAGAGGCAGCGACAAGCCTACCAGGCGCGCCCCAGGGGGGCGCGCCCCTCGTGGCACATCCTGACCTAATTCCAGCTCTATAAATTCCCAAATATTCCCAATACATCAGAGAGCCACCCAAAATACTTTTTTCGCTGCCGCAAGTTTCTATTCTTCGGAGATCCCATCTAGACACATTTTCGGTACTCTGCCGGATTGGGAATCGATCACGGAGGGCCTCTACATCAACCTGGCTTCCCTTCCAATGGTGTGTGAGTAGTTTACCACAGATCTACGGGTCCATTGCTAGTAGCTAGATGGCTTCTTCTCTCTCTTTGATCTTTAATACAATGTTCTCCTCGATGTTCTTGGAGATCTATTTGATGTAATCTTTTTTTGCAGTGTGTTTGTTGGGATCAAATGAATTGTGGGTTTATGATCAGATTGTCTATGAATATTATTTGAATATTCTCTGAACTCTTTTATGCATGATTATTATAGATTTGTATTTCCCTCTAATCTATCCTTTTGGTTTGGCCCACTAGATTGATTTATCTTGCAATGGGAGAGGTGCTTTGTGATGGGTTCGATCTTGCGTTGCTCAAACCTAGTGATAGAAGGGGACATGGCACGTACTTGTATCATTCCCATTAAGGATAAAAAGATGTGGTTTATTGATGAGGACATCAAAACCGTTGTTACACCCACAGCCCCTGCTGCTATACATACGGGACCAATTGCTAGTACTCACGTACGCCAATTGAATTACCAGATACTTTCGTTTATTGGTAACGATTCTAATTGTCATGAGAATATGATGCTGCCTAAATTGGATACATTTGTTTTGCTTACAAATGAAGGGCCTAGCTTGGACAAGAAAGATGAACCTTGGAGCAAGTTCAAGCATGGAGATGATGGCATGCGCAAGGGGACCAAGAACGGAGTTACAAGTGATGATTTCAGGACTTTGAAGCCACCATAATGAGTGCATGAAGCAATGGACGAAATATACAAGATGCCACTTCATAAATTTCGTCCAGAGGCTATTAGAGGTGCTGCGTCACCTTATTATTGGGCCAGGCCCATGTAATTTCGAAATACTTGAGTATAGGCTATTTTTAGAGTCCGTATGTGTGGGGAAACAAGAGATAGGGTTGGTTTCGGACCCCTCCTTCAAGGGCCACGAAATCCCCCCTCTTCCTCCATATATACAGCCCTTAGGCACCATTTAGACTTTGGGTTTTGTTTAGATTAAAAGTTCACCATAGCTGCAACTTCGCGAACTTCGTTTGTGTTCAACGACCAGACCAAGACGTCACAGAACCCCACCTTGATCAATAAAGCTTTCATCTTATATTCGCAATATCCAGATTGCAAATCTTAGTTTCTTGCTTGTTCTTCATTTGCTTGCAGGAAATAGACCCTCGTGGTCAGGTTGATCATGCTCCGGTGTGGTCAATAACCTCTCGGAGTTGGTTTAGCGATTGCTAAGGCGCGACGTCCTCGCACGTTCGTAGTCGGATCATCAAAGTCTACTCCACCAAAAATGACAGCCACCATCTCATCGAAAGACGGGACACCTTTGCCTCTATCAAGTGGTATCAGATTTCTAGTTTCCTCGGTGAGATTTTACAGTTTTTCGTACTTTAGATCGAGTCTGTTCTTCATACCTACAGTCCAGGAAAAAGCTAAAAAAATTAGGGTTAGTTCATCATATCCAAAGCAATCTGAGCCATTGCATAATCTTTTCTGTATTTGCTTTGTTGAATTTGTGGTTGCATCGTCGTGTCAAGTTGCTGGTCTTAGCGTCTAGTTCTTTGGAGTTTCGAGTTCTGTTCACAAGTTGTCACGCCGCCGTTCTTGTTCCCCTTGCGCATGCCATCATATCCATGCTTGAACTTGCTCCAAGATTCATCTTTCTTGTCCAAGCTAGGCCCTTCATTTGTAAGCAAAACAAATGTATCCAATTTAGGCAGCATCATATTCTCATGACAATTAGAATCGTTACCAAGAAACAAAAGTACCTGGTAATTCAATTGGCGTGCGTGAGCTCTAGTAATTGGTCCCGTATGTATAGCAGCAGGGGCTGTGGGTGTAACAACGGTATTGATGTCCTCATCATTTATTCATATTGATTGGATTTACTTTGTCTACATCATGTCATCTTGCTCAAGGCGTTACTCCGTTCTTTATGAACTTAATACTCTAGATCCATGCTGGATAGTGGTCGATGTGTTGAGTAATAGTAGTAGATGCAGGCAGGAGTCGGTCTACTTGTCTTGGACTTGATGCCTATATACATGATCATTGCCTTGGATATCGTCATAACTGTGCGCTTTTCTATCAATTGCCCAACAGTAATTTCTTTACCCACCGTATGCTTTTTGTTCAAGAGAGAAGCCTCTAGTGAAAACTATGGCCCCCAGGTCTATCTTTATCATATATTAAAATCCAAAAATACCTTGCTGCAATTTATTTTATTTTATTTTTTGTTTTTGTTTATCTATATATCACTACGAGAATTGATCATTGCAATTAACCGCCAAGGGATTGACAACCCCTTTTTTGCGTCGGGTGCAAGTATTTGTTATTTCATGTGTAGGTGATGTTCATGAGGTGTTGCGTGGTTCTCCTACTGGATTGATAACCTTGGTTCCTAACTGAGGGAAATACTTATCTCTATTGCACTGCATCATCCTCTCCTCTTCGAGGAAATCCCAATGCAGCTGACAAGTAGCAGGACGAATTTCTGGCGTCGTTGCCGGGGAGACATCATCAACATCTATCAAGTACCATCGCATACACTTCCATCTCCTTCTATTTATTTTTATTTGCCATTTGTCTCTCGTTTTTATCTCCTCCACTTCAAAAACATTTTTACAAAAATACAAAAATATTTTTTGTTTGCCTTTTTGCTTGTTTGCTTGCTCTGTCGCGATGTCTCAAGAAAATACAAAATTATGTGATTTTATCCATACTAATAATAATGATTTTATTAGTATTCCGTTTTCTCCTCCCACCACTAGTGCGGAGTCATGTGATATTAATGTCGCTTTTCTAAATCTTGTTCGGAAAGAACAATTTTCTGGTAGTCCTAATGAAGATGTTGCATCCCATCTTAATACTTCCGTTGAATTGTGTGAGATGCCAAAATAAAAAAGATGTGGATAATGATATTGTCAAATTGAAATTATTTCTGTTCTCGCTGTGAGATCATGCTAAAACTTGGTTTTCATCCTTGCCACGAAATAGTATTGATTCTTGGGATAAGTGTAAGGATGCTTTTATTGCCAAGTATTTTCCTCTCGCGAAAATTATTTCTCTTAGAATTCAAATTATGAATTTTAAGCAACTTGAGCATGAACACGTTGCCCAATATTGGGAGAGGATGAGATTAATGAGAAGAAATTGCCCTACTCATGATTTAAGTTCATGGACGATCATACAAAAAAATTATGCGGGATTGAACTTCGTTTCTAGAATCTTTTAGATTCCGCCGCGAGTGGTACCTCTATGGAAACCACACTATAGGAGAAGCTACAAACTTTCTTGATAATATTATGGCAAATTATTCACAATGGCATACTGAAAGAACTCCTACTAGTAAAAAAGTGAATTTTGTCAAAGAAATTAGTACTTTGAGTGATAAAGTAGATGCACTTATGAAAATGGTTGCTAGTAAAAGTGCTCGTATTGATCCTAATGATGTGACATTGTCTACTTTGATTGAGCGAAATAATGATCCCGTAGATGTGAGTTTTGTCTCGCGAAACAATTCAATTGTAATGCTTATAGAGGTAATTATAATCCTAGGCCGTTTCTTGGAAATTCCGCTAATAATTATGTCAATCCCTATGGTAATTCTTATAATAATAATAATAGTATGCCCTATGATCTTGAAAGTAATATTAATGAGTTTATAAATTCTAAAAAAATCAATACTACGATAGAGGGAAAATTGAGTAGACTTGATGATATGCCTAGGAGCATGGATAGAATTCTTCATGATGTGGAAAATCTAAATATAAAATTTTGCCACAATTGATGGGAGTAAAGAAAGAACTGCTAGGTTGAGGGC
Source organism: Thinopyrum elongatum (assembly GCA_011799875.1). Classification (NCBI taxonomy): domain Eukaryota; kingdom Viridiplantae; phylum Streptophyta; class Magnoliopsida; order Poales; family Poaceae; genus Thinopyrum; species Thinopyrum elongatum. Next base: position 252,507,787 of record CM022299.1, read on the forward strand.
TAAGCGAGAATTCTAAGAAAAAGTGATTCCACCCGATTTTTATCGCAATCATGATGAAGATATTAAAATGATTGGTGTTTCACGCATTGAATATTTGTTTAGTAATATAAAACTTGATGAAAAGGGGACTGAAGATGAGACAACTTTAGCTAGAAGGCGTCCCCATTGTTCAGAGAGTGAAAATATTAATGAAAAAATTGATAAAAGTGGGTTTGGAGAGGTCAACACTTTAAATAGTGATGTGCCCACTACTTTGGGTTTCAAGGATGTTAATTAAGATAGTTGTTCTATAATTGAGTGTATTTCCTTTTTGCAATCCATGCTAAATTCACCCAATGCCTATGAACAAAATAAGGCTTTTACTAAACATAGTGTAGAAACTATGATGAAACTTTAGAAGAAAAGCTAGAATTGGAGGTTTCAATACCTAGGAAATTATATGATGAGTGGGAACCTACTATTAAAGTTAAAATTGAAAATTATGAGTGCAATGCTTTATGTGATTTGGGTGCTAGCATTTTCACAATACCAAAATCTTTATGTGGTGTGCTAGGATTTACCAATATGGATGAATGTTCTCTTAATTTGCGCTTAGCGGATTCCACTAGTAAGAAACCTTTGGGTAGAATAAATGATGCTCTTATTCTTGAAAATAGGAATTATGTGCCCATTGATTTCATTGTGCTTGATATTGATTGCAATCCGTCTTGTCCCATAATACTTGGTAGGCCTTTCCTACAAACGATAGGTGCTATTATTGATATGAAAGAAGGCAATATATGATTTCAATTTCCATTAAAGAAGGGAATGGAACACTTCCCTAGAAAGAGAATTAAGCCACCATATGAATCTATTATGAGGGCCACCTATGGAATTAATTTAAAGGTTGACAACACTTGGAAATACGCACGTAAAACAATATCGCTTGTTGGGAGGCAACCCAATAGCTATCTTAATTTTTCTTGTTTTTTTTCTGTTTTTTGGTGTGCACACAATTATGCTATTGTTATGGTTGTATTTTTGTGTCTAAATTAGCATTTGTGCCAAGTAAAGCCTTTGGGATGATTTGGATGATAGTTGCCCTGATTCTGTGAGAAAACACAAACTTTTGTGCCCAGTAACAGAATTTTATAAATTCACTGGAACGTGATAAAATTTTGAATTTTTACCAATGCTTGATATACATATTGCCCACTCTATCTTAATTGATCAGAATTTTTGGAGTTACATAAGTATGGCCACTGTCCGAATCATTACAGAATGTTCTGTTTTTGACAGATTCTGTTTTCATTGTGATGTTTGCTTGTTTTAATGAATCTATGGATTATATTGGGGGGTATAAGCCATGGTGAAGTTAGAATACAGTAGGTATTATGCAATAATAAAATATGAATGGGTTTACAACAGTACCTAATCTTTATGATTTGCTTGTTATACTAACGGATCTCACGAGTTTTCTGTTGAGTTTTGTGTGCTGAAGTTTTCAAGTTTCGAGTGAGATCATGATGGATGAAGGAATAAGGAGTGGCAAGACCCTAAGCTTGGGGATGCCCAAGGCACCCCAAGGTAATATTAAAGGACACCCAAGCCTCTAAGCTTGGGGATGCCCCGGTAAATTACTTGGAGCTATATTTTTATTTATCACATGCTATTAGTTTTTCTTAGAGCTTTGTTTGCTTTTTAACTTTTCCACAATCATCTTTGATGTACACACCTTTTTGAGAGGGACACACATTATTCTTGATTTGTTAGAATACTCTATGTGCTTCACTTATATCTTTTGAGCTAGGCAGTTGCTCTAGTACTTCCCTTATATCTTTTGGAGCATGACGGTTGTTATATTTTAAAGAAATACTTGCACTCTCATGATTCACTTATATCATTTTGAGAGTTTGATAAATAGTAATGGCAATTAGTATGGGTTATGATTGGTCCTAATATGATAGGTATTCAAGAGGGATATACTAAAAACTTTCATGTAGGTCACTGAATATGATAAGTTTGATTCCTTGCAATAGTTTTGTGATATAAAGATGGTAATATGTGGGAGGTACTAGTGAATTATTGTGTGATGAGGACATCAATACCATTGTTACACCCACAGTCCCTGCTGCTATAGATACTGGGCCAATCACTAGAGCTCACGCATGCCAATTGAATTACCAGGTACTTTTGTTTCTTGCTAACAATTCTAATGTTCATGAGAATATGATGCTACCTAAATTGGATACATTTGTGTTGATTACTAATGAAGGCCTAGCATGGACAAGAGGGATGAACATTGGAGCATAAAAAGCATGCAGATGAAGGCACGCACGAAGGCAACCAGAACGGCATTTCTATTGCAGATTTCAGTACTTTTGAAGCCTCCTTGATGACATACAAGGACATGGACGAAATATACAAGATGCCCTTTCATAAATTTCATCCATAGTTTATAATAGGTGATGTGCCACCTAATTTTTGGGCCAGACCCATGTAATTTTGAAATACTTGAGTATAGGCTGTTTTTAGAGTCCGTATGTGTGGGGAAACAAGAGTTAGGGTTGGTTTCGGACCCCTCCTCCAAGGGGTCACGAAATCCCCCCCCCCCCCTCTTCCTCCATATATATAGCCCTTAGGGCATCATTTATACCTTGGGTTTTGTTTAGATTAAAGTTCGCCATAGCTGCAACTCGTGTACTTCGTTTGTTTTCAATGACCAGACCAAGACATCATAGAACCCCACTTTCATCAATAAAGCTTTCCTCTTATATTCGCAATATCCAGATTGCAATCTCAGTTTCTTGCTTGTTCTTCATTTACTCACCGGAAATAGACCCTCGTGGTCAGGTTGATCATGCTCCGGCATGGTCAATAACCCCTCAGAAGTTGGTTTAGCGATTGCTAAGGCGCGACGTCTTCGCACATTCGTAGTCGGATCGTCAAAGTTGACTCCACAGAAAATGATAGCTATCTCATCGAAACATCGGAACACCTTTGCCTATATCAAGTGGTATCAGATTTCCAGGTTGCTAGGTGAGATTTTCCAGTTTTTCATAGTTTAGATCGAGTCTGTTCTTCATACCTACAGTCCACGAAAAAGCCAAAAAAATAGGGTTAGTTCATCATATCCGAACCAATCTGAGCCTTTGCATAATCTTTTTAGGGTTTTGCTTTGTTGAATTTGCGGTTGCATCATCGTGTCGAGTTGCTGGTCTTAGTGTCTAGTCCTTTAGAGTTTCGAGTTCTGTCACAGTTTGTCACGCCGCCGCCACACCATCTTCATCGCTGTTGCCATATACCACCACCATATATCCGCCACCAATCCTAGTTCCTATACACCACCACATACCCGCCGTCGTTCCATAAAACCACCACATATCTGCCGCCATCACGCCACCAGTCTGAGTTGCCACCAGATACATCTCCGCCACCAGTCCGAGTTCCACCAGATTCATCTCCACCACCAATCCTTTTCCGAGTCCAGTATTTACTTCCCTGTTATTAATTTCTAGGTCACGTCTAACTATGAGTCGTGACCAAGTCGGAATCCCCAACTTCCATGCCACCCGAAGTAGAAAAATAGTACCAGTTTCAAAAAAAGAACTAAGTCTGGAAAATTCTGGCTAGGCAGTTTTTAGGCCATTTGTAGACATTTTTGAAAAAAAATGTTGCGGAGCAAAAAAATAGGGGAAAAACTGCAAAAAAAGTGAAAAAAAAAGAGATTCGGAGTGTGCTCCACCCTTGTTACATGCAGTGTCGTGATTTTGTTAGTGTTCTAGGCTCGCGTCTTTAGCACGGTCTAGCCTAGGACCAACACAGTACCATCGTTGAGTGTTTATTCAACTTTGCATCTCTGAATTGATTATTGCTGACATTTTTGCTACCATATCATAAGCCTTTTGAGCTCCACATACATCTACATCATGCGTTTGACACCACCTGGCAATCGCTCTGTCCAAGCTTTGAGAGTTTTGACTACAACAGTTGCCGATCACCACCTGCTGCTAAGTAAGAACTGGTAAGAATTTGAGATTTGCTTGACGAATTTGTGACACCCCACCACCACCACTTTGTAGTAGTCTATAGGATCATATTCTTGTGTGTTTCTATTGCTCCTAACCATTACAGGATCACAAGCCGACGAGATTGACTGGGAGAACATGACGAAGAAGGAGCTTCATGATAAATTTCAGCAAATGTTAGGTCAACAGGTGGAAGACATGATGGCCAGCTTTGGAAAGGCACTAGAGAGGATTTGATGACATTGAGAAGACAATTGACACCAAGTTGGATGCCAAGTTTGATGAAGTACTCGTGTGTCTACCACAACCACCATCCACATCTGTTGCACCATTGCAAAAACATCAACAAACACCACGTCACGATCCAGCAGGGCGAGCGCAGCGTGTTCCTCTTGAGCCAGGAAAAACTTCTGGTGCCGCTGCTACTGCTGTTGATGCTTCTGTAGTTCCTGCTACTACTGCAGAGGAGGAGGACTATTACAAGGATGAGGTTGATAAAAAATCAGAACTATGTGCAACCACCACCACCAGGTCGTCCTCATGCATATAATCGCAACAGTAGGGCTGCACCACCACCTCAGGTAGGAGATCATGACCATCTTCCTAAACTAAAGTTGAATATTCTGACTTTTGATGGTAGATATGTTCCTGATGTATATCTTACTTGGGAGTTAGAAACTGAACAACGTTTTACATGTTTACAATATCCCAAGGAGAGACGTGTTGTTGCTGTTGTTTGTGCTTTCACTAGTTTTGCTTGTGTGTGGTGGTCTGAACATTGTAGATTATATCCTATTCTAACTACTTGGGTTCCTTCGAAAACTACTATGCGTACTCGTTGGGTTCCACCATATTATTAACGTGAATTACTTCAAAAATTGCAGCGTTTAAGACAAGGAAAAAATTCTGTAGAGGAATATTATCAGGAATTACAAGCTTGCATGATTAGATGTGGTAATGTTGAGGATAACGAAGCTATGCTTGCATGTTTTATGGGTGGGTCAAATAGAGAGATTCAGAGCATGTTAGAGTATAAGGAGTATAACAATATCAATCGTTTATTCCATCTTGCTTGCAAAGCTGAACATGAAGTGCAGGATCGACAGGCATTGGCGCGGACTAACTTTTCTGCAGGTCGAACTTCATCATGGACACCACGTGCATCCTCTACTTCCACAAGCTCTGCTATTCCGACACCTCCATCCGCTGCGACCTCCAACCGTGATACGAGAAAGCAAGCACAACAGCCACTATCTGCCAAGAGCACACCTTCTGGGTCTGCACAGAGCTCTTCTTCATCCATGGCATCAACAGGGCATACACATGATATTATTTGTCGTCGTTGCAAGTGTGGCGGTCATTATGCGAGAGAATGCCCATCAAAGCGTGTGATGATTGCTACTGAGGATGGTGGGTATGAGTCCACTAGTGACTATGATGAGGAGACTTTGGCTCTTATTACAAGTGAAGAACACGGTGGAGATGATTTTGAACAAGACACGCAATACATGGATGCTGAAGCCGCTGACAGGTATGAAAGTTTACTTGCTCAACGTGTTTTGAGTGTGGAGATCACACAAGTTGAGCAAAATCAGAGGCACAATTTGTTCCACACAAAGGGAGTTGTGAAGGAATGTTCTGTTCACGTCATCATAGATGGAGGGAGCTGCAACAACTTGGCTAGCATGGAGATGGTGCAGAAGTTGTCTCTCACCACAAGACCACATCCGCATCCTTACTACATCTAATGGTTCAACAACAGCGACAAGGTTAAGGTAACACGTACTATTCGTGTGCATTTTAGTATCACTACATATGCTGATTATGTTGATTGTGACGTGGTACCATGGCAATTCGATAAAAATTCTGTACACCGTGGTAGAAACAATCGGTATACTCTTGTTCATAAGGATAAACATATTACTTTACTTCCTATGACTCCTGATTCCATTTTGAAAGATGATATTAATCGAGCTAGTAAAGCAAAACAGGAGCAAAATAAAGAGTGAAAATCAGATAGTGGCAAAAGAATTTGAGCAACAAATGAGACCTAATAATAAACCATCTAGCGTAGCTTCTGAAATTAAATTGAAAAGTGGATGTTTACTTGCCACCAAATCTGATATTGATGATCTAGATTACAACAAATCTGTTTGCTATGCTTTTGTGTGCAAATAGGCATTATTTTCATTCAAGGACGTGCCTTCCTCTTTGCGTCCTACTGTCACTAACATTTTGCAGGAGTTTGCTGACGTCTTTCCACAAGACGTGACACCGGGATTACCACCTATTCGAGGGATTGAGCATCAGATTGACTTAATTCCCGGTGCATCGCTACCCAACCATGCACCATACCGTACCAATCCAGAGGAGACAAAGGTGATTATGCGCCAAGTACAAGAGCTGCTCGACAAAGGTTATATACGCAAATCCCTTAGTCCTTGTGTTGTTCCTATTATTCTAGTGCCAAAAAAGGATGGTACATCACATATGTGTGTTGATTGTAGAGCCATTAATAATATTACTATTCGTTATCGTCATCGTATTCCTAGGCTAGATGATCTACTTGAAGAATTAAGTGGCTCTACTATTTTCTCCAAAGTTGATTCGCATAGTGGATACCATCAAATTCGTATGAAATTGGGTGATGAATGGGAAACAACATTTAAAACTAAGTTTGTATTATATGAGTGGTTAGTCATGCCTTTTGGGTTAAGTAATGCACCTAGTACTTTCATGAGATTAAGGAACGAAGTTTTACGTGCTTTCATTGGACGATTTGTGGTAGTCTCTTTTGATGATATACTGATTTATAGCAGATCTTTGGAGGAACATTTGGAACATTTATGTGTTGTTTTTATTGCTCTACGTGATGCATGTTTGTTTGGTAACCTTGGGAAGTGCACCTTTTGCACCGGCCGAGTATCTTTTCCTGGCTATGTTGTTACTCCACACGGAATTGAAGTTGATAAAGCTAAGATTGAAGCTATTGAGAGTTGGTCGCAGCCCAAAACGGTCACACAAGTGAGGAGTTTTCTTGGCTTCGCTGGTTTCTATAGGTGTTTTGTGAGAGATTTCAGCACCATTGTTGCACCTCTCAATGAGCTTACAAGGAAGGATGTGCCTTTTGTTTGGGGTACCGCACAGGAAGAAGCCTTCACGGTATAGAAAGATAACTTGACACATGCTCCTTTACTCCAACTTCCTGATTTTAGTAAGACTTTTGAGCTTGAATGTGATGCTAGTAGAATTGGATTAGGAGGTGTGTTATTACAAGATGGCAAACCTGTTGTATACTTCTCTGAAAAATTGAGTGGGCCTAGTCTGAACTATTCTACCTATGATAAATAATTATATGCTCTCGTTCAGACCTTAGAAACATGGCAACATAATTTATGGCCCAAAGAATTTGTTATACATTCTGATCATGAATCTTTGAAACACATTAAAAGTTAAGCAAAACTCAACCATAGACATGCTAAATGGGTTGAATTCATTGAGACTTTCCCTTATGTCATTAAACACAAGAAGGGTAAAGATAATGTTATTGCTGATGCATTGTCTCATCGTTATACTATGCTTTCACAACTTGACTTTAAAATATTTGGTTTGGAGACCATCAAAGTTCAGTATGTGCATGATGCTGATTTTAAAGATGTAATGCAGAATTGTAAAGAAGGAAGAACATGGAACAAGTTCGTCCTTAATGATGGATTTGTGTTCCGTGCTAACAAGCTATGCATTCCAGCTAGCTCCGTTCGTCTTTTGTTGTTGCAGGAGGCGCATGGAGGAGGATTAATGGGACACTTTGGCGTGAAGAACACAAAGGACGTACTAGCTACACATTTCTTTTGGCCAAAGATGAGGCGAGATGTTGAGCGTTTTGTTGCTCACTGCACTACATGTCAAAAAGCTAAGTCACGACTGAATCCTCATGGTCTATATATGCCTTTGCCTGTACCTAGTGTTCCATGGGAGGATATATCTATGGCCTTTGTTTTAGGTTTACCTCGAACAAAGAAGGGGAGTGATAGCATATTTGTTGTCGTGGATAGATTGTCGAAAATGGCACACTTTATACCATGTCATAAAAGCGATGATGCTGCTAATGTTGTTGATTTGTTCTTTCGTGAAATTATTCGCTTGCATGGTACGCAAAATACAATTGTTTCATATCGTGATACTAAGTTTCTTAGCCACTTTTGGAGATCTTTATGGGCTAAGTTGGGGACTAAACTGTTTTTCAGTACTACATGTCACCCCCAAACTGATGGACAAACTGAAGTAGTCAATAGAACATTGTCTACTATGCTTAGGGCTATTTTAAAGAATAATAGGAAAATGTGGGAAGAATGCTTGCCTCATATTGAATTTGCTTATAATCGTTCGCTGCATTCTACTACTAAGATGTGCCATTTTGAGATTGTGTATGGTTTCCTACCTCGTGCATCCATTGATTTCTTGCCTATTCCATCTTCGGAGAAGGTTAATTTTGATACTAAACAACGTGCTGAATTGATCTTAAAAATGCATGAGTTAACTAAGGAGAACATTGAGCGTATGAATGCTAAATATAAACTTGCTGGAGATAAGGGTAGAAAACATGTTGTGTTTGCACCTGGAGATCTTGTTTGGTTACATTTGTGTAAGGATAGATTTCCTGATTTGTGCAAATAAAATCTAATGCCACGTGCTGATGGTCCTTTTAAGGTGTTAGAGAAAATAAATGATAATGCATATAAACTTGAGCTGCCTGCAGATTTTGGGGTTAGTCCAACTTTTAACATTCAGATTTGACGCCTTATTTGGGTAAGGAAGATGAGCTTCAGTCGAGGACGACTTCATTTCAAGAAGGGCAGGATGATGATGACATCAATACCATTGTTACACCCACAGCCCCTGCTACTATACATACTGTACCAATCACTAGAGCTCGCGCACGCCAATTGAATTACCAGGTACTTTCGTTTCTTGCTAACAATTCTAATTTTTGTGAGAATATGATGCTGCCTAAATTGGATACATTTGTGTCAATTACTAATGAAGGGCCTAGCATGGAAAGAGGGACGAACACTGGAGCATAAACAAGAATGGAGATAAAGGCGCGCACGAAGGGACAACGTTTCTAGTGCAGATTTCAGTACTTTGAAGCCTCCTTGATGACATACAAGGACATGGATGAAATATACAAGATTCCCTTTCATAAAAAAATTCAATAGTTTACAATAGGTACTATGCACCTTATTTTTGGGCCAGGCCCATGTAATTTTGAAATACTTGAGTACAGGCTGTTTTTAGAGTCCGTATGTGTGGGGAAACAAGAGTTAGGGTTGGTTTCGGACCCCTCCACCAAGGGGTCATGATACACCCCCCTCCTCTTCCTCCATATATACAATCCTTAGGGCATCGTTTACACTTTGGGTTTTGTGTACATTAAAGTTCGCCATAGCTGCAACTCGCGTAGTTCGTTTGTGTTCAACGACCAGACCAAGACGTCACAGAACCCCACTTTCATCAATAAAGTTTTCCTCTTATATTCGCAATATCCAGATTGCAATCTCAGTTTCTTGCTTGTTTTTTGATTACTCGCAGGAAATAGACCTTCATGGTCTGGTTGATCGTGCTCCAGTGTGGTCAATAACCCCTCAGAAGTTGGTTTAGCGATTGCTAAGGCGCGACGTCTTCGCACGTTCGTAGTCGGATCATCAAAGTCGACTCCCATAGAAAACGATAGCTATCTCATCAAAACATCGGGACACCTTCACCTGTATCATTGTGGTTTAGTCAGAATATTGGTGTTAAGGTTTGTGATTCCCAAAGCATGCACGTATAGTCTCTCGTTATGCTAAGAAGTTGGAGCATGATTTATTATTGATTGTCTTCCTTATGTGTGGCTGTCGGGGACGAGCGATGGTCTTTTCCTACCAATCTATCCCCCTAGGGGCATGCATAGTAGTACTTTGCTTTAGGGCTAATAAACTTTCACAATAAGTATGTGAGTTCTTTATGACTAATGTGAGTCCATCGATTATACGCACTCTCACCTTTCCGCAAATTGTTAGCCTCTTCGGTACCGTGCATTGCCCTTTCTCACCTCAAGATGTGGTGCAAACTTCGCCGGTGCATCAAAACCACGTGATATGATACGCTCTATCACACATAAGTGATGCGGAGCATCCTATGGTCATCCCCATGAACCTACCTTCGTCTTCCACGATACCACATGGACCAATGACTAGAGCTCGAGCAAGGGCTATCGAAGCTAAGGTGAACTCGCTCCTCTCCGAACTAACACATTCCACATGTGAGACATGGCAACTACCTGAAGAGGGGACCTTGTGTGTGATTAGGTACTTGGAGGAATGCCACGGAACAACTACATCCAATGGACAAGATGGCGAGGACACCAAGTGCGAGAAATAAGAGGAAGAGCTGCTAGGAAGCTTCACCCACCAGACGACCGGACAACGCTGGACGTCCGACGCCTGGATACTAAGCCAGCCAGAAGGGCCAGCCGACAGAGGCTACAGCGGCTGGATGACCGACCAAGACCAGACGTCCGACACACTCCAGCGATGGGACATCCGACCATCTCTGGAAATCTGGTACCACCAGTCTAGAACGGAAACGACAGAAGTACGAGCCCTTTGGGACGACCGACGCACCGTACGTCTGACCACGTCCAGAAATCCGACGATTCCTCAACAGAGCCAAAACGCCGGACGTCCGAACCTTACCGGACGACCGGTCCCTCACGAGACACCGGACGACCGGTAATGTTCGGACGTCCGACGCCTGTATGCGCACAGCCAATCGGGCCGAGGCCCATGTATCCCTTCTCCCCCTAGACTATATAAACTCTTTCTCCTCCAACATTTTAGGGTTAGCATTGTGATAGCTCAATATTGAGATTGAGCCTTGCTCATCCACTTACCCCTACTCCTATGGAGACCAAGACCTCCTAGGAGAAGAACCCCCAAGTGGATTCAAGACCCCCTTGTGGGAAGATCTTTCAAGGATTCAAGACCTCTTTCCTCATAGGATTGAGATGAAGTAGTTCCTCTTTTGTATCCCCTTTGTTGACTTTGGATCTTTGTATCTCCTTTTACATATGTGGATCTAGCACATGTTTGATTGGATCAAATCTATTTGAGAGTTCTTCTTGTGTTTCTCTTTGATTTGCCCTTTTTTTCCTCCGAGCACTGGTACAGCGAGCTGCTATATAAACGGTTTCTAACCCCTTTCCACGACGGAGTTTTAAACTGTCGCCTTGCTAGTGTGGGCGATAGGGGGGCCCTTCCCACATGACCCAGAAACCGTCGGGGATAGGGAGTAGCAATGCATATGTTTTGCATAACTAAGTGTATGCATTGCCGGCATGTATCCCGAACGCGAATTTTCACACAACTGTTTGTGATATCTCGCATATCCCAAATGCTCCATCCTTGCTACTCGTTTGTGCTTGCATTACCATCACAGTCGGACTTTTGTCGTGCTATGTTTATGATGCGCGCCCCATCACACACATTTTCTTTTCCTTGACTGTATGTGATTCGATGTAAGAGTGCATACAATTATCCCTATAAAACTGTATGTGAAGCTTGAATATATCCCACACGATTCATCCCTCGTACCCGCGTCAGGTGAGGGCCTATCGCACGCGTTCTTCTATGAGCAAACATTTACGATGCACACGACATCATAAACAATCCATAATTGCCAAGCGTGTTTGATAAGGTGACTTCCGCAAATATTTAATAAGAAGGAACTGTGTGCACTCTTGTTGTTAATCTCACAGGTTCTTTCTTGGCTGATCATGTGTGCAGTAGAGATTCATCGCACATGTAGTGGATCTGAGAAACGTGTCTGATCTCCACATTTATCACAGACGTTTTGCTTTCGCAAACAGTGTGCAGTGTACTGGCCTACAGAACCTAATTTATCCCTAATTTAATCCCTGCATTTAAAATTACACATTTTGAATTTGAAAGTAGGCAATGACTTATTTTATATCGAACCATGTTTATTACAAATATAGGTTCAAGCACGAATGCATAATTTGATGCATAGGTACATATACTGAAGAACTACAGAAGCACCAAGTAAAGAATGATGAACCACAGTTGTACTGTAAACAGAGAGGCAAAAGACATTCTGGTTGCTGGAGAAGGTGAAGCGGAATGCCCATATTGTGCCCTCCTCCATGCATAATGCGCGCATGACTCGAGACCAACCCCTTGTGATGGCTGCCCGCCCATCCTTCACTGTCTTCATTAGGACTTTTCGATGCTCATTGTAGTCTCGATGAAATACTTTAACCTTCATTGCGTGTCCACCAATCATGTACTTTGCGAGGTAATCTTGAGTAAACAGCTTTGGAAACCACTACAACTGAAAAAGATTCAGACATTGTTGTCTAACAACTCATTATGGGTAGTAAAAAGAGAAGGCCACAGAGTTTGTAGTTACCATCCTACAGCTCACTATTGTGTTGGATAGAGCATAAACAAATAATTTGATTGCCATCTTTCGTATCTTTTTGCTAATAATCCTTTTCAGTTTCCTCACTTGATGCTGATTCATGAATATCTCATTGCCCCATACGGAAAAAGGGTCGATGCGTGGATCTTTGCCAAGGACATATGTACCTACAAGCAACAAGTCAATATTGGAAGCTAAAAAGTGTCAAGGCCTGGATCTATATGCACTACATTATGGAACAACGGGGAGAATACAAGCCGAGGGATGAAACTAACCTCGTGGAAAATGCTGGCCACTCTTGTTGCTGTCCTGCATAAGTAGTGGAAAGGTATGATAACTACAGCAACCTTAACATCAAACAAATATAGCCAAGGTAAACAACATCATCTCCAAATGATAGCTTGAATATGTTGGTTTCAGCATGCTGTTAAACCGGATATAAAATGGAAGGGAATGTTACCGACAACAGGCTTAACAGCCACAAAATATTGTAATTCAAATTGGTATTGTTGAAAATGAATAGAATGTAGCTCATGCTTAAACATCACACTGGATACATGTGTAAAACTGAAATAAAGGGCATGTGTTAACTACACCAGGCATAACAGGAACCAAATATAGTCATTCAAACTGGTTTTGATGAAATCGAGCCGCACAGTTCTGACTTGCACATAATGAACATCGCATTGCCAATAACGAAAATAAACAAGGCATATATGATCAGTATAACAACGAAATATAGCCATTGAAAACTGGATAGAGGCTTAGTACAACCAACCTAACAAGCAAATACAGATAAACTGGGCATATGCTTGAAAACTGGACAAATGCTCACTACAACCAACCTAACAAGCAAATACAGATAAACAAGGCATCTGCTTGAAAACTGGACAAATGCACACTGCAACCAACCTAACAACCAAATACAGATAAACAAGGCATCTGCTTGATAATTGGACAAATGCTCACTGCAACCAACCTAACAACCAAATATAGATAAACAAGGCACCTACTCACTATAAACAACCAAATATAGCCATTCGTGAAACTGAAGTGGACAATTCAAACTTAAACATCACATAGCCTTATTGAGCATTACATTTTTGCATAACTGAAATAATTAAATACGGCACAGCTAAAACACTGCATTGGGAAAAGCTACTACAACAAAGGGTATGGGTTGGATAGCTAGAAAAAGTAAGATTTGCTCATAGGATATTGCCTCACTTGTCATGGACGGGATCCTTCCAGTTAGAAGAGCACAGACCAACTGTGCGCACTCTGATGTTGCAGATGGGTTGTTTCACCTTGTAAGACCCTTTGTGGGTGCCCTCCTCGTGGTCGCGGTCATTGAGATCTAACTTGGCAATTGAGGATCCCAAGCCGCCGCCGTAGAACGTGTCCTTTAGAAATGACAAAATAGTCTTGATGGCATAAAAGGATCGCAAATCCTTGACCGCGTGGCGGAGGAGATAAGCGGCAGGGCCTTCGAAGAGATCGATGGTGGTTGAACCAGAGGGGTTGGGGACGGACCACTTAACCTATGACATGGCCCACGAGAAGCCGTCGCTGTCGATGAGCTTGATGTCGTAGCCTGCTTTTCGGAGATACAGTAATACGCTAGCCCGCTAACATGAAGCCTTTGGCAAGGCAACATAGTAAACATCCTCACTGGCTTCCGTGGCGAGGTGTTGCTCCGGGATCGACAGGTCAGGACGAACGGCGGTCACCTCGCCAACGTCCAACGGAGAGGCCATGATAAACCTCTTTTTTGCCGAACGCTCGTCGGGCTCCTTGGGATAAGTGGTCGGGCTTAGGTTGCGACTCTCTGGAGTAGGGGACGTGGATCTGGCAGGGAGGAACACCGCATGCCTCATCTAAAAACTCAGGGAGGCGACGGTATGGGAATCGCTAGGTAACCTAAACTTTATCATCTAAGCTAGGAGGCACGGGCAAACCGATAGGGGTTGGCGGCGGCAGCGAGCTAGGGTTCGAGCGGGGGGAGGGGTGGTGTTTGAGGATACTCCGCGGCAACTGAAAATTTTGGTAATGGTGGGTGGAGATGGTGGTGGACGAGGGAGGGCGACGGTTCAAATGCCTCGGCTACTGGAATTTTACTATAAGGCCGGTGGTGGAGGAATGGGGCGACGGTTGAAATACCATGGCTACTAAAATTTGGGTAAAGGAATTGATGCGGGGCGGGAGCACCCAAGATCATACACGGTCCAAGAATAATATGTGTGTATGGTAATAAGGAAAAGCGGCGGAACTGCCGATTTTTGCATCGCTCAAGGTGGGTAGTTTGTTTTTAGATTTCTAGCTAGCTAGTCTATCGCACACGGTTCGTCCTAATTTTGAGACGCAGACATGGAATTCATCCTAAATAAACTACCCGCCTTTAGCTTGCACAGGTTGTGATTTTACAGCGCACTCGCATCGCAAATTGTTAAGCCAGTACCTCCACCCTTGCTCGCGCTTGCGCAATCATGGTGATTTCATAGCGCACTAGCATCGCACACGGTTAAGCCAGTACCTCCACCCTTGCTCGCGCTTGCGCAGTCGTGGTGATTTCACAGCGCACTAGCATCACACACTATTAAGTCAGTGCACCCGTGTCCGTTGAGCATCATCCAAGTCTTCATATATAGCACCATTTGGCAGCAAAAAAAATGTTAGAGAGGGTCAGAAGACAACCACACCAGCATGTGGCCCAGATATATATGAATGAAAAGGGTGGTGTGTGATGTTCAAATTTCCAATGCACAACTTTGAATGCGCGGGCCCACGGTTGGGCGCGCCATCGAAGATGGATGAGAGGGGCCAGAAGTCAACAAACACCTGGAAGTGGCCAAATATATGTAGGAATATCAGGTGTGATGTTTAAATACACAATGCACAAATTTGGTGGCACCTGCCTCACAAACCGAAAACCCCCCTTGGATATATCTATAATGATAGTCTAAGGTCATAGCTACCTGGCTAGGGTGCTTGCCCCACCTCCCACTTCGTGTCGGCGGGACGCATGCACGTACGGATATTTTGGTCATACATGCATGTCGCCATGACCTACCATAAGACGGACCAGTGAATCTATCGCTTGGTCAAACAACCATTGTTGTTGTCGCTCAAAAATGGATAGAATATATACACCGCTTGGCCCAATAGATTGGACTATCATCAAAAATCGCACGAGAGGGGCCACAAAACCAGCACCGCCTGCATGCGGCCCAAAATGATGTACGTTGGAAGGGGTGATGTGTTTTCAATATCAAATAATGTACAATTTAGATGTGGCGCTTGCATTTCGATACAGACGATCACCATGAAAGCCAGGTAATTAAGGACGAGATACGTAGGGTACGGTGTCGGTCCAACTCACCAATCCGAGTGTGTGGGAGGGAATCCTGAGAACGCATGAGCTCGAACTTTGCTCGAATATGTGACGGTGACCCTCCCTAACACGAACTAGGAGGAATCCATTCAAGGCCAAACCCCCCTCGTTATCGGTCAAAGGGATGATATATATAGACCCTGGGTAGCCCATAGATATGCGTGTAATCAAATAACCGCACAAGGGAGGCGTGGTCGATCAGAAGACCCCCTATACCCTGCATGCGGCCCGAAAATATGTATGGGTGGTGTGTGATGTGTTCAAATCCCCAGTGCACAACTTTGATGGGGCACCAACTACATTACAAACCGAACACCGTACCCCCAAGCCAGGTTCAAGACTTACGATGTTGGTTCCCCAACTTTGAGGCAGGGGGGGAGGGGGTGTCGTCCAACGCATGTGCTCAAACTTGATTTGGTCTAACATGGCACACAGAGCAGGAGGTAACCGTCATGGTCAAACCCTTCTCGTACGTTGGGTCAAAGGGATAGATTGTGTGCCCCCTCCCCCCTTGTTATCGGTCGAATGGACGATATATAGACCCTGGGGAGCCCACAAATATGTGTGTCATCTAAAAACCGCACAAGGGAGACGTGCTCGATCAGAAGACCCCCTATACCCTGCATGCGGCCCGAAAAATGTATGGGTGGTGTGTGATTTGTTCAAATCCCCAATGCACAACTTTGATGGGGCACCAACTACATTAGTAACATTACAAACCGAACATCATACCCTCAAGCCAGGTTAAAGACGTATGATGTCGGTTCCCCAACTTCGAGGCGGGGGGGGGGGGGTAGGGGGTGTCGTCCAACACATGTGCTCAAACTTGATTTGGTCTAACATGGCACATAGAGCAAGAGAAAACCGTCATGATCAAACCCTTCTCGTACATTGGATCAAAGGGATAGATTGTGTGGGCCTACAGATCTCGATCATTCTCAGATTTTTTAGAACAAGAAATAACAAAAAAACAAATTCTACAAATTACCGAAACAAGGAACCCTAGGTTTATATAATCGTCATGACAGGTCACTACAAACACATTTGGATGCTAAATGTCTCTAATGACCGTATCATGGCGCTTTAATGAAGCTTGAGATATGCAACTTTCCACCGGGTCACCCATCCTTAGACTCCTCTAGCCCCAGCACGCTTAACTTCTGCGTTTTATTCGACTCGGCTAGCGGATGGGAAGCTGCCCCTTGCTGATAAGAGTTGCCTCCATGCCTTTAAGGTGTTTCACACTGGTCACCGTATGGGACCTACTCCCTACTATCACACACGTTTGTGCTTGTAGAAACTGTGAGCAATCTTTACATGGCCGGTGTGTCGCCGCCTAGCCTTCTATGAGCACTAACACTGTCAGCGGGAAACCGATGGGAGAAGAGGTGGGAAACCGATGGGAGGAGTGCCGGGAAACCATAGCGTGTTTGGATATATAACACCATTAATATGGAAAAATTAGTAAAGAAGGAAGCGCGAGCTAGCACGACACATGCACACAGTGCTTACCCACGGGTGCTAGACGGTTGACCTGAGCCGCTTTAAATATTCAGGGTTTGTTTGGCCTTTTTTATACATTATAATAAAGTTTAATTAGCATTAATTTAATGTGCATAATTTAAATTAGTGCACCAAAATGGCTACAAAAATCATACATGTGTCCTTGGATGCATGTTTAGGTCCCATGCAAACAATGGGAATTAATTACAACCGTCTTGGCGTCTAGCTCGGCCTCGGACATTGAGAATCTCAGTTTTTAAATCCCTGTAAATCCAAAACTCACCTGAAAATCGTGAAACTTGGCATGGTGTCAAGACATGGCACATATATGTCGTGGAAAAAATTGTCCATTTTGGGGCATGTTTTATTACAAGCCTCTTACAAACCGGAACTTCACTCAAGAAGCCTCGTTGTTTCGATAGGAAAATGTGTCACCCTTGTGGGCGAAACGATAATCGTTGCCTTTTCTCGCCTTGTATCTTTTTGTACATGCAACATGGAACGACAGGATATCCGTGTCGAAATTGAAAATTATTCAGGGTTCGTTTGGCCTTTTTTATACATTAATTGAGTTTTCTAGGCATTTATTGTCCATAATTAAAATCTGAACTACAAATACATGCTCCAGTGCACCAAAATGGCTAGAAAAATAATACATCTGTCCTTGGGTGCATGTTTAGGTCCCTTGCAAGGAATGGGAATGAATTACAACCGTCTCAGCATCCTGGCTCAGCCTCAAACATTGGGTGATGTGGAGCATCCTATGGACATCACCATGTCAAGAGTCCATTCGGCGAGTGACACGTGCGACATCTACTTCACATACACAAAGGTGAATCATCTCCTTTACACGTGCTCACTTGACCCCTTCGAGGATGGTATACTACTTGACACTTCTCCCGTGTGCATGCATAGGTATTGTCGGAGCTTCATGGATGTTGAGGAGGAGTGCAAGCGCCAAGGAACAACTACACCATCCGCGAGGGAAGCATGGAAGCGACGACGGAAGAAGAAGACGGAGATAGCTCCCAGGACCCGGACATCCGGCCAGAACCCCAGACATCCGGCCACTTGAGCATCACCCACAGTAGCCGCCCTAGCCGCCAAGTACCTACAGGCCCCGGACATCCGGCCCCAGCCCGGATATCCGGCCCAGCCCGGAAATCCGGCCAGAAGCCCGGAAATCCGGCGCCCCCTATCCAGAGAGCACCGAGGCCGACCTCGCCAGCCCGGACATCCAGCCCCTTGGGAAGGCCCGGACATCCGGCCCCGTCTGTCTGCGCACAGTAAAGGGCCGAGGCCCATGTACCCCTTCGCCCTCCTAGACTATATATACTCCCCCTACTCCCTCTTTCTAGGGTTAGCAAATAGGATAGCTCATTTGTATGTGATCTTTGCTCCTACCTTCCTCTACTCTTGAGAGAGAGAGAGACCACCACTCCCATGGAGTTCAAGACCTCCATGTGAGAAGATCCTGCGGGATATACATCGTCAAGGCCCCTCACGGGAAAATCCATCTAGGATATCATCAAGACCTCCTCATGGAGATGAACTTTACCTTGTATCTTTCCTTTTGTTGTTCATGTACCTTGTGGATCTTGTGTGTTTGATTGTCTAGTGGATGTGTGATTGGACTTGTTCTTGAGTGTTTCCCCTTGTGATTTCTCTCCGTTCATCCCCGTGTTCATCGTGTTCTTCGTGTTCTTCGAGGGAATCCACTCCAATCATGAAAGATCAGCCTACACCGGGTTAGCCCCGTATCATATGGTATCATGAGCCACGTTTATCACGAATTTGGAGTCTTCCCCCTCCGCTTCTAGCCTTCTTTTGCTTGATTTCGTCCTAAATTTCGAAAATCCCCACCAAAAATAGCCCCCAATATTTTTTGTGATTTGTTGGTTTGATGATGTTTTGTTGATTTTGATCCATGGATTTACTTGGTTTCAAGTGAATCTAGCTTTCCCTCATCTTTCTCCCCATTTCCATCCACGAAATCCGTCAAAATTTTCCCCCGAAATCATCAATTTCCGCCCCAAATCGAGTTTCAAAGTCCAAATCCCGATCTGGAATCATCGGGCCGGACATCCGGGCCCCAAGCTAGACATCCGGCTCCTGGAGCACAAAATATGCACGGTTCTGGACATCAGTCCCCGGATATCTGGCCCCCACCCCCAGATGTCCGACCCTTGGGATTTCAGCCTCCCGTGCTTTACCGTTTTGACCATAACTAATTAATCCGGAGTCCGATTTTGACGTTCTTTAGCTCGTTTTGAAGCTATTGACATCCCCCATTCCACAAAAATACTACCACATTAATTTGACTTCATCAAATTTTTGGAAGTTGGCATCTTTGCCTAGGGCTTCGACCATATCGTCCGCAATACCACCATAGACTTCTGCAACCTAATCCATTTTGTTCCCGCATATACACAATTGCTATCTTGGTTTGTGCATAGTGGCCATACAAAAAAAAAGAATAAGCTTTTAAGCAAAGAAAAAGAGTGAACAAAGAGCTTGTAAGCAAGTGCCATAGCATCATACCACATTGCATATAAGATTGTCATATACGATCATCTTGGATCATCTTGAAAGAATCACCGGGAACCATACATACATAGCATACTTGGGATAGAAAGTTGATACATTTTGCATATTATAGGTTGTGCACAAGTGTCGTATCTGCCTATTGAGCAATCGTGCTAGCGTCTCTCTTGAGTTGTGCAACATGAGCGTTTTCCGTGGACTCCACACTTTGTGCTCATTCCTTGGTTGCACGACCCCATTTATCTATATGTGTGTGCGTTTTCGTGTGCCATTCATTGCTATTGGTCTACTTGTTTCACTTGCGAATTTGTGAATCTCTTTCAACATTATTGACTCTTGCTAACATTTTGCATCAAATTTTTTTGTGCCACTATCCTCATCGAGCCACTCCATAAGCTTTACTTTATAGGTGTGAGTGAACAAGTCCGGTACCAATTCCACTATTCTTTCATTTCACATTGAGTGAAACAAGATACATCTTCAACTTTGGGAAAAGGTAACTTGGTATTGTTTATCTCATTTCCTACTCACCTTTACTCGAGTCTTGTGATGGATAGGCAAAGCACACCACCTATGGTCTACAACAGCAACGACGAGTTTGGTGCCATGAAAAACAACTTGGACGCCAAGATGGATGCTCAAATGGAGGAGATCAAATCCCTCATCAAGTCCTACAAGCGGTCTTCCTCATCTTCGAGAAGACGCTCAAGAGCACATGTCTCCGAGCTACCATCTCCGGCAAGATCACATCGGCATCGACACCACCACCGACAAGAACGTGAAGGTCAAGAGCTCAACACCAACAACCGCTCAACAACTTCACCATCTCCCATGGCATCTTCGCCATGCGACTTCAAGGCATCTTCGCCTATGGACATGCGGCATCTTCGCCCACAAGCACCTCAAGAGAAGCTCCCCAAGCTCATGTCTGCGACTTCCATGAGCTACTACGACCTCGACACCGACCACAAGATTCCTTTCTATGGGACTCAAGAACCCGAGGAGTATCTTGAGTGGGAACGCCTCATGGACGACTACCTCAAGCTACATCAAGTTCCTCCCGAAGATCAAGTGAAGTGCGCCACAACGAACTTCCACGACTATGCATCGGCATGGTGGCTTCACACACCTTCGGAGAGCTATGACATGAGTTGGCCCAAGACGAAGAGAGCTTTGCGGCGAGAGTTCGTGCCTCCAACCTACATGGAACAACTTCAACGCCAATTGGAGAACACCATCCAAGGATCCAAGTCCCTTGACAAGTACATCCACGAGATGAAGAAAGCCTTGCGACGAGCCGGCGTGGGCCACCCCATTTCAATGAAGTTCCACTTCATGATGGGATTACACAACGACATCTCCAAGACTATCTTCCTCGAGAACTACAAGTCCCTCGACGACAACAACATTGGTGCTCTCAAGGCGGAACAAGAACTCATGAAGGCTAAGGCTTCTCCACCTCAAGCACACTTCTCGAAGACCAAGCTCCAAGACGGCGAGCATGATGCTAGTACCACCATGATGTCCAAGCCCGACGAGCTCCAAGACGATGCTCCCAAGTTCGACTTCACTGCCATCCCTCTTTGTGGCATTGATGATGCCGAGTCCTCCACGACTCTTTTTCCAGACGGTGCGGCGACGACTACGACTATGGAGCCAATCGAGGAACATGCTTTGGAAGCGAGCGACATGGTGGCGAGAAAGGATGATGCTTCCATCTTTTGAGGCGAGAGTGATGATGTGCCATCTTCGGCCTTCATCCACGGTGACGGTGACGAGATGATCGAGCATGGGATTTTCCCTTCGGTCATGGAGGAGAGTGATGATGTGCCATCTTCGGCCTTCATCCACGGCGACGGCGATGAGACGGTTGAGTATTTCACTTCGACCACGGCGACGTATGATGACTTGAGTGACTTTTGCCACCATATTGAGAGTGAGAGTGACTTCACCACTAGCCCCATATATGATGTGTTGCCCCAATTCCCGTGTGAGGAGAGCCACAACCCCCACCACTTGAGTGAGATGAGTGACTCCACCGTACGTGAGATTGAGTGCACCTACCTTGAGGGAGTGAGTGAACCACCACATAGAGAGAGTGAGATAGTTGATAAGGCATGTGAGGCCACTTCGATTTCTAATGACTTAACCTCTACCTCTATTGTGTCTTCTCATTTGGTGCTAGGTCCCATATATGATGACGCGCCGATTCACGATGACTACATCCTTCCTTTGGACAAGACGATGGCCATGGTGGAATATGATGCACCCCCCACATGGTTCCATCACGATGAAGATGACCACCATTTGGTCTTTGCCACCTCACCTAAACCACTTGAGTGGAATGAACAAGGTAACATAGGTGAAGGTGATGCTCTAGTCCCACTAGTGGACATTCTTGACATCGATTGCTTGCATGATGTTGATCAACCTACTACCATGCTTCATGCTAGTGCGATCTCCTTATGTGATGATTTCTTGCCCATTTATGATGAGTATGATGATTCTCATGTGGAGTCTATTAGTTGTGATGCCATGTTACATAGGATTTCTTGTGACAATTCTTTAGGTCACATCATGTTTGACAACCCGCTTGACTTGTCATATGCTATGCATAAGATCAAGAATATGTCATATTTGCAATCTCTTCGTAGTAACTATGCATATGCCATTAAAATGAACCCAATTTGTACATATGGCATAGATGACAAGCCCATGGTTATTGGCATTTGTTTTTCTTATGATGATATTGATATGCTCCCTTTGCATCATTTATCTTATATGCCATGCCATGACCACCTAGCTTCGGATATGCATTGTTTTGGGTGTTGCCCATATTCTTCATATGATGTTTCCAATATTGCTCATGAGGAGACCCCCATAGTTTCCTCATACATGTTAGGAGATTTTGATCAATTCCATCCATTGCATGATCCCAATAATTATGTGCACAATATGCTCCCCATGAATAAACATGCTATTGTTGTGCCATATACTTGCATTCTCAATTTGTGTCCCCATCGTGTTCTACACAATAACTATTCTTTCATGATGGATGACATGTTCACATACCATGCATCAAATTTCTTTGAGCGATGCTTATCTTGTGCTAACTCTCACATGCACATACACATCATGATGGATGATGTGTACATTTACCACGCACACAATTTCTTTGGTTTGTGTCTCTTTTGTGTAGGTACCCATGAATACTTGTCAACCTCGCAATCCCACGAGTTGACAAAACAAGCTCTAGAGAGCAATGATGACTTAGGATCCCATGGATTGTCTTTCCCACCACTCTCTTTGCGCAAAAACTTCGCGCATTTCTTCTACATGGCCCTCACATGGTTATGGGTTATTGTCCATTACATATTCTATGCCCATCTTGCCATGTTCACTTTGCATGATGTGCTTATTCCTATACCTTTACAATGCATTTTTGACCCATGCTTTGCAATACACATGATGATTGATTCTACTACTTGTATGTGTATTTGCAAGCTTGGTGGAGATATTGCTTGTTATTGCCATGTTCCATTTATGACCCATTCCTATGATGATACTATGATCTTGCTTTGTGTTCGTGCTTGCGATATGTCATGTGAATTGCCTATGCCTATTATTTGCTCACATGACATGATTGCCATGATTTCCCCTAGTGTGTTGCATCTTCGCTCCACTAGTTTGCACGACATGATTGATATGCTTGCTTATGTTGCATCACTCATGATTCGTACTTGCTCATTCCATGCGGTTGATGACAACCATCTACATGCTTTGCACATGATTGTTATTGCTTCTTGTCATATATCTCCATACGTTGCCTCCCTCATGCTAGATGATTTTCCATGTATTGAGTGCAACAATGATTTTAGTCTTGCTAATGAGATTGCCCCCATAGCATTCTCGCATATCTTTGGAGATTTTGACATATTCCTTGTGAAGCATGTTTGTCTTACCTCTTTGCACCATATACCTAGTGCCATGAATATCACCATTGTTGCATCATATTATTCATGCACTTTTACTTCTAATGGTTATGTGCAAAAGAAGAGAACCATCATGATGGATGATGTGTTTCTCTACCATGCACATACGTTCTTTGTTTTGTGGTGTGCATGTGTAGGATACTTGGACTTCGTGTCGACTTCCACTTCACGTGAGTTGACCATTCGAGCTCTTGAGAGCGAACCTTATACATTCTACCACGACTCACTTCTACACCGCTTTTGCTTGCGTTTCGGCATTGTGAAGGATGCACAAGGACATGCTTTCAAGGTGATATCCTTCTCTTTTGAGAACCCCCAAACCATGAGCATGAATATTATGGATCATACTACTTGTGTTGCTTTCCCCATGAGACTTATTGTTCATCTTGGATCACTTGATTGCACACATGTTAGAGATCTTGCTTCGATTTGTCATTTTCACCGTTCCATGCATTATGACATATATGCCTTGTGTGTTGCATCCAATTCTTGGATTACTTGCTCCTATCATAAGTTTGGTTGCAACAATGTCATTTCTTCACATATGCTATGTCCCATTGCTTGTCACATGATGGACTTGATAGCCTCACACATGATGAACAATTGCTCTTTCTATTGTGTTGAGTGCCACACTATATTCACTACACCCTATGCACGTTATGCTTGGATTGTCTTGCACTTGACCCATGTGTTTAGACACTTCATTCTATTTGGTGTTGTGAATGATTCTTATGCTACCATAGACCTTTCATTGAGAGCTTTGTGAATGCTTGCTATGCCTTTGAGGTAGATGCTTATTCTCTTGAAACACATATTTGCATCACTACCTCACAATTACATACTTGTCCCCATGATATCTTTGCTTGTGCTCGATTGATATGCTTACATGCCATGTCACAATCCTTTGTCACACCCTATGCTATGCTTGATGACGACACTTGTTTGGTGAATCACCTCTTGAATGCTTGGTTTTGCACTAACGCTAACCACATTTCTTTTTCCAAGTGTTTGTTGTCCTTACTCCTTTTGAAGGAATCACTAGACGGTGCGACATTGGAGAGTGCCCATTTCGAGCTACTAGATGATGAGTACTTGGTGAACATCCACTTCTACACGGCGAAGCCATCTCTTTCCCATGGTGATTTAGTTTTTGATCCTAGGTCGGATCTTTCCCAAGGGGGGGGGAGATGATGCGGAACATCCTATGGACATCACCATGTCAAGAGTCCGTTCGGCGAGTGACACGTGCGACATCTACTTCACATACACAAAGGTGAATCATCTCCTTTACACGTGCTCACTTGACCCCTTTGAGGATGGTATACTACTTGACACTTCTCCCGTGTGCATGCATAGGTATTGTCAGAGCTTCACGGATGTTGAGGAGGAGTGCAAGCGCGAAGGAACAACTACACCATCCGCGAGGGAAGCATGGAAGCGACGACGGAAGAAGAAGACGGAGACAGCTCCCAGGACCCCGGACATCCGGCCCCTGGAGCATCACCCACAGCAGCCGCCCCAGCCGTCAAGTACCTACAGGCCCCGGACATCCGTCCCAGCCTGGAAATCCGGCCAGAAGCCCGGCAATCCGGCGCCCCCTATCCAGAGAGCATCGAGGCCGACCTCGCCAGCCCGGACATCCGGCCCCTCGGGAAGGCCCGGACATCCGGCCCGACGCCCGGACATCTGGCCCCGTCTGTCTGCGCACAGTAAAGGGCTGAGGCCCATGTACCCCTTCGCCCACCTAGACTATATATACTCCCCCTGATGAGGACATCAATACCGTTGTTACACCCACATCCCCTGCTGCTATACATACGGGACCAATTACTAGAGCTCGCGCACGCCAATTGAATTACCAGGTACTTTCGTTTCTTGGTAACGATTCTAATTGTCATGAGAATATGATGCTGCCTGAATTGGATACATTTGTTTTGCTTACAAATGAAGGGCCTAGCTTGGACAAGAAAGATGAACCTTGGAGCAAGTTCAAGCATGGAGATGATGGCATGCGCAAGGGGAACAAGAATGGAGTTACAAGTGATGATTTCAGGACTTTGAAGCCACCATAATGAGTGCATGAAGCCTTGGACGAAATATACAAGATGCCACTTCATAAATTTCGTCCAGAGGCTATTATAGGTGCTGCGTCACCTTATTATTGGGCCAGGCCCATGTAATTTCGATATACTTCAGTATAGGCTGTTTTTAGAGTCCGTATGTGTGGGGAAATAAGAGATAGGGTTGGTTTCGGACCCCTCCTTCAAGGGCCACGAAATTCCACCCTCTTCCTCCATATATACAGCCCTTAGGGCACCATTTAGACTTTGGGTTTTGTTTTGATTAAAAGTTTGCCATAGCTGCAACTTCGCGTACTTCGTTTGTGTTCAACGACCAGACCAAGACGTCACAGAACCCACCTTGATCAATAAAGCTTTCATCTTATAATCGCAATATCCAGATTGCAAATCTTAGTTTCTTGCTTGTTCTTTGTTTGCTTGCAGGAAATAGACCCTCGTGGTCAGATTGATCGTGCTCCGGCATGGTCAATAACCTCTCGGAGTTGGTTTAGCGATTGCTAAGGCGCAACGTCCTCGCACGTTCGTAGTCGGATCATCAAAGTCTACTCCACCAAAAACGATAGCCACCATCTCATCGAAAGACGGGACACCTTTGCCTCTATCAAGTGGTATCAGATTTCCAGGTTGCTCGGTGAGATTTTATAGTTTTTCGTAGTTTAGATCGAGTCTGTTCTTCATACCTACAGTCCAGGAAAAATCCAAAAAAAAAATAGGGTTAGTTCATTCCAAACCAATCTGAGCCATTGCTTAATCTTTTATGTATTTGCTTTGTTGAATTTGCGGTTGCATCGTCGTGTCAAGTTGCTGGTCTTAGCATCTAGTTCTTTAGAGTTTCGAGTTCTGTTCACAAGTTGTCACACCGCCGCACCATCATCATCGCCCCTCCCATATACCACCACCGCTTATCTGCTATTTCTCTGAGTCCATATACCACCACCGCTCCGAGTTCATATACCACCACCACTCCGAGTCCATATACCACCACCGCTCCGAGTCCATATACTACCACCAATCCGAGTCCATATACCACCACCGATCCGAGTCCATATACCACCAGCAATCCGAGTCCACATATACTACCGTCATATACCATCACCAGTCCGAGTTCCACCAGATTCATCTCCGCCACCAGTCCTAGTCCAAGTCCAGTATTTATTCATTTATTTTCGAGTTCCAGATCACGCGATACTACGAGTCGTGAACAAGTCGGATTCCCCAACTTTCGTGCCACCCGTAGAAGAAAAATAGTTCCAGTTTAAAAAAAAAACTAAGTCTGGAAAATTCTGGCTAGGCAGTTTTTAGACCATTTGTAGACTTTTTTGAAAAAAAATTGTTACGGAGCAAAAAAAAAGAGGAAAAAAAGTGCAAAAAAAAGTGATAAAAAAAAGAAAAAAATTCAGAGGGTGCTCCTCCCTTGTTTACGTGCAGCGCCGTGATTTTGTTAGTGTTCTAGGCTCGCGTCTCTAGCATGGTCTAGCCTAGGACCAGCACAGTACCGTCGTTGAGCGTTTATTCAACATTGCATCTCTGAATTGATTGTTGCTGACCCTTTTTGCTACCATATCATAAGCCTTCCTAGCTCCACATACATCTACATCGTGCGTTTGACACCACCTGGCAATCGCTCTGTCCAAGCTTTGAGAGTTTTGACTACAAAGGTTGCCGATCACCACCTGCCGCTGGGTAAGAACTGGTAAGAATTTGAGATTTGCTTGACAGATTTGTGACACCACACCACCACCACTTTTAGTAGTCTGTAGGATCATATTCTTGTGTGTTTCTATTGCTGCTAACCTTGGCAGGATCACAAGCCGACGAGATTGACTGGGAGAACATGACGAACAAGGAGTTGCATGATAAATTTCAGCAAATGATGAGTGGCCAGGTGGGAGATGTGCTAAACAGATTTGAAGAGGCCATGGAGAAGATAGATGGCATGGAGAAGTCATTCGAGACAAAGCTGGATAACAAGTTTAATGAATTGCTCACGCGTCTTCCCCAACCACCACCGGCTGCACCTGTCGCACCTCTGCAACGACAACAACAACGCCCCCTTCCAAATCAGTTCGGACGAGCGAAGCGTGTTCCTCTTGAGGATGGCCAAACTTCTGGTGCTGCTGTACCTACTGTTGTTGCTTCTTTGGCTCCTGCTCCTGCTGCTACTGGTGCCGAGGAGGAGGACGATTATGCTGGCGATTATGAGGATGAGGTTGATCAAAATCATAACTACGTGCAACCACCAGCACCAGGTCGTCCACATGCAAATAATCGCAATGGTAGGCCTGCACCACCACCTCAGGTACGAGATCATGACCATCTTCCTAAATTAAAATTGAATATTCCACCATTCGAGGGTAGATATGTTCCTGATATATATCTTACTTGGGAGTTAGAAACTGAACAACGTTTTACATGTTTACAATATCCCGAGGAACGACGTGTTGCTGCTGCTGTTTGTGCTTTCACTAGTTGTGCATGTGTTTGGTGGTTTGAACATTGTAGATTATATCCTATTCCAGCTACTTGGGCTGCTTTGAAAACTGCTATGCGTACTCGTTGGGTTCCACCATATTATCAACGTGAATTACTTCAAAAATTGCAGCGTTTAAGATAAGGAAAAAATTCTGTAGAAGAATATTATCAGGAGTTACAAACTGGCATGATTAGATGTGGTATTGTTTAGGAGAATGAAGCTATGCTTGCACGTTTTATGGGTGGTTTAAATAAAGAGATTCAGACCATTTTAGAGTATAAGGAGTATAACAATATCACTCGTTTATTCCATCTAGCTTGCAAAGCTGAACATGAAATGCATGATCGACAGGCATTGGCGCGGACTAACTTTTCTGCAGGTCAAACTTCATCATGGACACCGCGTGCATCCTCTACTTCCACATGTTTTGCTGCACCGGCACCTCCGTTTGCTACCACCTCCAGCCGTGATACAAGAAAGCAGGCACAACCACCACTATCTGCGAAGAGCACCCCTTCCGGGCCTGCACAAAGCTCTTCTTCATCCATGGCATCAACAGGGCAAACACATGATATTATTTGTCACTGTTGCAAGGGTGGAGGTCATTATGCTAGAGAATGCCCATCTAAGCATGTGATGATTGCTACTGAGGATGGTGGGTACGAGTCCGCTAGTGACTATGATGAGGAGACTTTAGCTCTAAGTACATGTGAAGAACATGGTGGATATGTTTCTGAACATGAGACACAATACATGGGTCCTGAAGACGCTGACAGGTATGAATGTTTAGTTGCTCAACGTGTTTTGAGTGTGCAGGTCACACAAGCTGAGCAAAATCAGACGCATAATTTGTTCCACACAAAGGGAGTTGTGAAGGAACGTTCTGTTCGCGTCATCATAGATGGAGGGAGCTGCAACAACTTGGCTAGCATGGAGATGGTGGAGAAGCTATCTCTCACCACAAGACCACATCCACATCCTTACTACATCCAATGTTTCAACAACAGCGTGATGAGGACATCAATACCATTGTTACACCCACAACCCCTACTGCTACATATACTGGACCAATTACTAGAGCTCGCGCACGCCAATTAAATTAACAGGTACTTTCGTTTCTTGGTAATGATTCTAATGTTCATGAGAATATGATGCTGCCTAAATTGGATACATTTGTATTGATTACTAATGAAGGGCCTAGCATGAACAAGAGGGATGAACACTGGAGCAGGATCAAGCATGGGGATGAAGGCGTGCGTGAAGGGATCCAGAATGGCGTTTCTAGTGCATATTTAAGCACTTTGAAGCCTCCGTGATGACCTACAAGGACATGGACGAAATATACAAGATGCCCCTTCATAAATTTCGTCCATAGCTTATTTTAGGTGCTGCGCCACCTTATTTTTGGGCCAGGCCCATGTAATTTCGAAATACTTAAGTATAGGCTGTTTTTAGAGTCCCTACGTGTGGGGAAACAAAGTTAGGGTTGGTTTCAGACCCCTCCTACAAGGGGCCACGAAATTCATCCCTACTCCTCCATATATACAGCCCTTAGGGCGTCGTTTAGACTTTGGGTTTTGTTTAGATTAAAAGTTCACCATAGCTGCAACTTCGCGTACTTCGTTTGTGTTCAACGACCAGACAAAGGCGTCACAGAACCCCACCTTCATTAATAAAGCTTTCCTCTTATATTCACAATATCCAGATTGCAATCTCAGTTTCTTGCTGGTTCTTCGTTTGCTCGCAGGAAACAGACCCTCGTGGTCAGGTTGATCATTCTCCGGCGTGGTCAATAACCCCTTGGAAGTTGGTATAGCGATTGCTAAGGCGCAACGTCTCGCACGTTCGTAGTCGGATCGTCAAGGTCGACTCCCACAGAAAACGATAGCCACCATCTCATCGAAACATCGGGACACCTTCGCCTCTATCAAGTGGTATCAGATTTTCAGGTTGCTCAGTGAGATTTTACAGTTTTTCGTAGTTTAGATGGAGTCTGTTCTTCATACCTACAGTCCACGAAAAAGCCAAAAAAAAAATTAGGGTTAGTTCATCATATCCGAACCAATCTGAGCCTTTGCATAATCTTTCTAGGGTTTTTGCTTTGTTGAATTTGCGGTTGCATCGTCGTGTCTAGTTGCTGGTCTTAGCGTCTAGTCCTTTAGAGTTTCGAGTTCTGTCACAGTTTGTCACGCCGCCGCACCATCTTCATCGCTGCTGCCATATACCACCACCACTGCCATATACCACCACCGCTGCCATATCCTACCACCGCTGCCATATACCATCACCGCTGCCATATTCTACCACCATATATCCACCACCAATCCGAGTTCTTTTCATATTAGGTTTGTTTTCGAGACCCATCTTTTTTCCGATTCGTGTTTCCTTGCCTGAGTAGGATTCGAAAAAAAAAGAGTCTGGAGACCCCCGGGCAGTTTTTAGGCCAAAATTTTGGCAGTCAAAAATATTTTTTCCCTATCCTATTTTTAGGTCCCAGGGAGTGTTTTGAGACACTCGCCATCATAGTGATTTTTTGTCGCACTTTTTCGTCGTCGCTGCCCTCATTTCCGAAAAAAAAATTGTCAACAAAAATTTCGTGCCAATCCTGTTAGTTTGACTTGAGAAGAGTTTTGAGACACTCGCCATTATAGTGATTTTTTGCAAAAAAAAAGGAGCGCAAAAAAAAAGAGGAGCGCAAAAAAAAGTGAATTTTTTTTAGAGTGTGCTCTTCCCTTGTTTACATGCCGCGCCGTGATTTTGTTAGTGTTCTAGGCTCGCGTCTCTAGTACAGTCTAGCCTAGGACCAGCGCAGTCCCGTCGTTGAGCGTTTATTCAACTTTGCATCTCTGAATTGATTATTGCTGACATTTTTGCTACCATATCATAAGCCTTCCCAGCTCCACATACATCTACATCATGCGTTTGACACCACCTGGCAATCGCTCTGTCCAATCTTTGAGAGTTTTGACTACAACGGTGGCCGATCACCACCTGCTGCTGGGTAAGAACTGGTAAGCATTTGAGATTCGCTTGACGGATTTGTGATACACCACCACCACCACTTCCTAGTAGTCTGTAGGATCATATTCTTGTGTGTTTCTATTGCTGCTAACCATGGCAGGATCACAAGCCGATGAGACTGATTGGGAGAACATGACGAACAAACAGCTACATGATAAATTTCAGCAAATGATGAGTGGACAGGTGCAAGATGTGCTAAACAGATTTGAAGAGGCCATGGAGAAGATAGATGGAATTGAGAAGACGTTCGAAACAAAGCTCGATAACAAGTTTAATGAATTGCTCGTGCGTCTTCCACAACCACCACCGGCTGCACCTGTCGCACCTCTACAACAACAACAACGCCGCCTTCCAAATCAAGTGGGACGAGCACAGCGCGTTCCCCTTAAGCCTGGTCAAACTTCTGGTGCCGCTGCACCTACTGTTGATGCTTCTATGGCTCCTGCTGCCACTGAGGAGGACGATTATGCGGGCGATTACGAGGATGAGGTTGATCAAAATCAGAACTACGTACCAGCACCAGGTCATCCACATGCCAATAATCGCACTGGTAGGGCTGCATTACCAGCTCAGGTACGAGATCATGACCATCTTCCTAAACTAAAATTGAATATTCCACCATTTGAGGGTAGATATGTTCCTGATATATATCTTACTTGGGAGTTAGAAACTGAACAACATTTTACATGTTTACAATATCCCGAGGAGAGACGTGTTGCTGCTGCTGTTTGTGCTTTTACTAGTTTTGCATGTGTATGGTGGTCTGAACATTGTAGATTATATCCTATTCCAGCTACTTGGGCTGCTTTGAAAACTGCTATGCGTACTCATTGGGTTCCACCATATTATCAACGTGAATTACTTCAAAAATTGCAGCGCTTAAGACAAGGAAAAAATTCTGTAGAAGAATATTATCAGGAATTACAAACTGGCATGATTAGATGTGGTATTGTTGAGGAGAATGAAGCGATGCTTGCACGTTTCATGGGTGGATTAAATAGAGAGATTCAGACCATTCTAGAGTACAAGGAATATAATAATATCACTCGTTTATTCCATCTTGCTTGTAAAGCTGAACGTGAAGTGCAGGATCGACAGGCATTGGCGCGAACTAATTTTTCTCCAGGTCGATCTTCATCATGGACACCGCGTGCCTCCTCTACTCCCACATGTCCTACTGCAGCACCACTGACTTCAGCCGCCAATTCCAACCGAGATACAAGAAAACAGGCACCACCACCACCATCTGCCAAGAGTACACCTTCTGGGCCTACCCAGAGCTCTTCTTCATCTATGGCATCAACAGGGCACACACATGATATTATTTGTCATCGTTGTAAGGGAAGAGGTCATTATGTGAGAGAATGCCAATCTCCGCATGTTATGATTGCTACTGAGGATGGTGGGTATGAGTCCGCTAGTGACTATGATGAGGAGACTTTGGCTCTTATTACAAGTGAAGAACACGGTGGACATGATTCTGATCATGAGACGCAATACATGGCTCCTGAAGACGCTGACAGGTATGAATGTTTAGTTGCTCAACGTGTTTTGAGTGTGCAGGTTACACAAGTTGAGCAAAATCAGAGGCATAATTTGTTCCATACAAAGGGAGTTGTGAAGGAACGTTCTGTTTGCGTCATCATATATGGAGGGAGCTGCAACAACTTGGCTAGCATGGAGATGGTGGAGAAGCTATCTCTCACCACAAGACCACATCCACATCCTTACTATATCCAATGGTTCAACAACAGCGGCAAGGTTAAGGTAACACGTACTGTTCGTGTGCATTTTAGTATCTCTACATATGCTGATTATGTTGATTGTGATGTGGTACCCATGCAAGCATGTTCCTTATTACTTGGTAGACCATGGCAATTTGATAAAAATTCTGTACACCATGGTAGAAACAATCAGTATACTCTTGTTCATAAGGATAAACATATTACTTTGCTTCCTATGACTCCTGATTCTATTTTGAAAGATGATATTAATAGAGCTAGTAAAGCAAAACAGGAGAAAAATAAGAGTGAAAACCAGATTGTGGCAAAAGAATTTGAGTAACAAATGAAGCCTAATAATAAACCATCTAGTGTTGCTTCTGAAATTAAATTGAAAAATGTGTGTTTACTTGCCACCAAATCTGATATTGATGAGCTAGATTTAAGCAAATCTGTTTGCTATGCTTTTGTGTGCAAAGAGGCATTATTTTCATTCGAGGACGTGCCTTCCTCTTTGCCTCCTGCTGTCACTAACATTTTGCAGGAGTTCGCTGACGTCTTTCCACAAGACGTGCCACCGGGATTACCACCTATTCGCGGGATTGAGCATCAGATTGACTTAATTCCCGGTGGTTCGTTGCCAAACCGTGCGCCATACCGTACCAATCCAGAGGAGATGAAGGAGATTATGCGTCAATTACAGGAGCTGCTCGACAAAGGTTATATACGCGAATCTCTTAGTCCTTGTGCTGTTCCTATTATACTAGTGCCAAAAAAGGATGGTACGTCACGTATGTGTGTTGATTGTAGAGGCATTAATAATATTACTATTCGTTATCGTCATCCTATTTCTAGGCTAGATGATATGCTTGATGAATTGAGTGGCTCTACAATATTCTCCAAAGTTGATTTGCGTAGTGGATACCATCAAATTCGTATGAAATTGGGAGATGAATGGAAAACAGCATTTAAAACTATGTTCGGTTTATATGAGTGGTTAGTCATGCCTTTTCGGTTAAGTAATGCACCTAGTACTTTCATGAGATTAATGAACGAAGTTTTACGTGCTTTCATTGGACGATTTGTGGTAGTTTACTTTGATGATATATTGATTTGTAGCAGATCTTTGGAGGAACATTTGGAACATTTACGTGCTGTTTTTATTGCTCTACGTGATGCACGTTTGTTTGGTAACCTTGGGAAGTGCACCTTTTTCACCGACCGAGTATCTTTTCTTGGCTATGTTGTTACTCCATAGGGAATTGAAGTTGATAAAGCCAAGATTGAAGCTATTGAGAGTTGGCCGCAGCCCAAAACGGTCACACAAGTGAGGAGTTTCCTTGGCCTCGCTGGTTTCTATAGGCGTTTTGTGAGAGATTTCAGTACCATTGCTGCACCTCTCAACGAGCTTACAAAGAAGGATGTGCCTTTTGTTTGGGGTACCGCACAGGAAGAAGCCTTCACGGTGTTGAAAGATAAGTTAACACATGCCCCTTTACTCCAACTTCCTGATTTTAATAAGACTTCTGAGCTTGAATGTGATGCTAGTGGAATTGGATTAGGAGGTGTGTTATTACAAGATGGCAAACCTGTTGCATACTTTTCTGAAAAATTGAGTGAGCCTAGTCTGAATTACTCTACTTATGATAAGGAATTATATGCTCTTGTTCGGACTTTGGAAACATGGCAACACTATTTATGGCCCAAAGAATTTGTTATTCATTCTGATCATGAATCTTTGAAACATATTAAAAGTCAAGCCAAACTAAACCGTAGACATGCTAAATGGGTTGAATCCATTGAGACTTTCCCTTATGTCATTACACACAAGAAGGGTAAAGAAAATGTTATTGCTGATGCATTGTCTCGTCGTTATACTATGCTTTCACAACTTGACTTTAAAATATTTGGTTTGGAGACCATCAAAGATCAATATGTGCATGATGCTGAATTTAAAGATGTATTGCAGAATTGTAAAGAAGGGAGAACATGGAACAAGTTCGTTGTTAACGATGGATTTGTGTTTCGTGCTAACAAGCTATGCATTCCAGCTAGCTCCGTTCGTCTTTTGTTGTTGCAGGAGGCGCATGGAGGAGGATTAATGGGACATTTTGGCGTGAAGAAGACGGAGGATGTACTTGCTACACATTTCTTTTGGCCAAAGATGAGACGAGATGTTGAGCGTTTTGTTGC
Organism: Thinopyrum elongatum; assembly: GCA_011799875.1. NCBI lineage: Eukaryota > Viridiplantae > Streptophyta > Magnoliopsida > Poales > Poaceae > Thinopyrum > Thinopyrum elongatum. The sequence goes on from CM022299.1 coordinate 252,543,194, forward strand.
TCGCTGCACTACATGTCAAAAAGCTAAGTCACGACTCAATCCTCATGGTTTATATATGCTTTTGCCTGTACCTAGTATTCCTTGGGAGGATATATCTATGGACTTTGTTTTAGGTTTACCTCGAACAAAGAAGGGGAGGGATAGCATATTTGTTGTCGTGGATAGATTTTCGAAAATGGCACACTTCATACCATGTCATAAAACCGATGATGCTGCTAATGTTGCTGATTTGTTCTTTTGTGAAATTATTCGCTTGCATGGTGTGCCAAATACTATTGTTTCAGATCATGATACTAAATTTCTTAGCCTCTTTTGGAGATGTTTATGGGCTAAGTTGGGGACTAAACTGCTTTTTAGTACTACTTGTCACCCCCAAACTAATGGACAAACTGAAGTAGTCAATAGAACATTGTCTACTATGCTTAAGGCTGTTTTGAAGAATAATAAGAAAATGTGGGAAGAATGCCTGCCTCATATTGAATTTGCTTATAATCGTTCATTGCATTCTACTACTAAGATGTGCCCTTTTGAAATTGTGTATGGTTTCCTACCTCGTGCACCCATTTATTTGTTGCCTCTTCCATCTTCAAAGAAGGTTAATTTTGATGCTAAACAACGTGCTGAATTGATCTTCAAAATGCATGAGTTAACTAAGGAAAATATTGAGCGCATGAATGCTAAATATAAACTTGCTGGAGATAAGGGTAGAAAACATGTTGTCTTTGTACCTGGAGATCTTGTTTGGTTACATTTGCGTAAGGATAGGTTTCCGGATTTGCGCAAGTCAAGCTAATGCCACGTGCTGATGGTCCTTTTAAGGTGTTATAGAAAATAAATGATAATACATACAAACATGAGCTGCCTGCATATTTTGGGGTTAGTCCCACTTTTAACATTGCAGATTTGAAGCCTTATTTGGGTATGGAAAATGAGATTCCGTCGAGGACGACTTCATTTCAAGAAGGGGAGGATGATGAGGACATCAATACCATTGTTACACCCACAGCCCCTACTGCTACATATACTGGACCAATTACTAGAGCTCACGCACGCCAATTAAATTATCAGGTACTTTCGTTTCTTGGTAATGATTCTAATGTTCATGAGAATATGATGCTGCCTAAATTGGATACATTTGTATTTATTACTAATGAAGGGCCTAGCATGAACAAGAGGGATGAACACTGGAGCAGGATCAAGCATGGAGATGAAGGCGTGCGTGAAGGGATCCAGAATGGCGTTTCTAGTGCATATTTAAGCACTTTGAAGGCTCCGTGATGACCTACAAGGACATGGACGAAATATACATGATGCCCCTTTGATAGAGGCGATGGTGTCCCGATGTTTCGATGAGATGGTGGCTATCGTTTTCTGTGGGAGTCGACCTTGACGATCCGACTATGAACGTGCGAGACGTCGCGCCTTAGCAATCGCTATACCAACTTCCAAGGGGTTATTGACCACGCCGGAGCACGATCAACCTGACCACGAGGGTCTGTTTCCTGCGAGCAAATGAAGAACAAGCAAGAAACTGACATTGCAATCTGGATATTGTGAATATAAGAGGAAAGCTTTATTAATGAAGGTGTGGTTCTGTGACGCCTTTGTCTAGTCGTTGAACACAAACGAAGTACGCGAAGTTGCAGCTATGGCGAACTTTTAATCTAAACAAAACCCAAAGTCTAAACGACGCCCTAAGGGCTGTATATATGGAGGAGTAGGGGTGAATTTCGTGGCCCCTTGTAGGAGGGGTCCGAAACCAACCCTAACTTTGTTTCCCCACATGTACGGACTCTAAAAATAGCCTATACTTAAGTATTTCGAAATTACATGGGCCTGGCCCAAAAATAAGGTGGCGCAGCACCTAAAATAAGCTATGGACGAAATTTATGAAGGGGCATCTTGTATATTTCGTCCATGTCCTTGTAGGTCATCACGGAGGCTTCAAAGTGCTTAAATATGCACTAGAAACGCCATTCTAGATCCCTTCATGCACGCCTTCATCTCCATGCTTGATCCTGCTCTAGTGTTCATCCCTCTTGTTCATGCAAGGCCCTTCATTAGTAATCAATACAAATGTATCCAATTTAGGCAGCATCATATTCTCATGAACATTAGAATCATTACCAAGAAATGAAAGTACCTGATAATTTAATTGGCGTGCGCGAGCTCTAGTAATTGGTCCAGTATATGTAGCAGTAGGGGCTGTGGGTGTAACAATGGTATTGATGTCCTCATCATCCTCCCCTTCTTGAAATGAAGTCGTCCTCGACGGAAGCTCATTTTCCTGACCCAAATAAGGCTTCAAATCTGCAATGTTAAAAGTGGGACTAACCCCAAAATCTGCAGGCAGCTCAAGTTTGTATGCATTATCATTTATTTTCTCTAACACCTTAAAAGGACCATCAGCACGTGGCATTAGCTTTGACTTGCGCAAATCCGGAAACCTATCCTTACGCAAATGTAACCAAACAAGATCTCCAGGTGCAAAGACAACATGTTTTCTACCCTTGTCTCCAGCAAGTTTATCTTTAGCATTCATGCACTAAATATTTTCCTTAGTTAACTCATGCATTTTGAAGATCAATTCAGCACGTTGTTTAGCATCAAAATTAACCTTCTCCGAAGATGGAAGAGGCAACAAATCAATGGGTGCACGAGGTAGGAAACCATACATAATTTCAAAAGGGCACATCTTAGTACTAGAATGCAATGAACGATTATAAGCAAATTCAATATGAGGCAGGAATTCTTCCCACATTTTCTTATTATTCTTCAAAACAGCCCTAAGCATAGTAGACAATGTTCTATTGACTACTTCAGTTTGTCCATCAGTTTGGGGGTGACAAGTAGTACTAAAAAGCAGTTTAGTCCCCAACTTAGCCCATAAACATCTCCAAAAGTGGCTAAGAAATTTAGTATCATGATCTGAAACAATAGTATTTGGCACACCATGCAAGCGAATAATTTCACGAAAGAACAAATCAGCAACATTAGCAGCATCATCTGTTTTATGACATGGTATGAAGTGTGCCATTTTCGAAAATCTATCCACGACAACAAATATGCTATCCCTCCCCTTCTTTGTTCGAGGTAAACCTAAAACAAAGTCCATAGATATATCCTCCCAAGGAACACTAGGTACAGGCAAAGGCATATATAAACCATGAGGATTGAGTCGTGACCTAGCTTTTTGACATGTAGTGCAGCAAGCAACAAAACGCTCACCATCTCGTCTCATCTTTGGCCAAAAGAAATGTGTAGCAAGTACATCCTCCGTCTTCTTCATGCCAAAATGTCCCATTAATCCTCCTCCATGCGCCTCCTGCAACAACAAAAGACGAACGGAGCTAGCTGGAATGCATAGCTTGTTAGCACGAAACACAAATCCATCGTTAACGACGAACTTGTTCCATGTTCTCCCTTCTTTACAATTCTGCAATACATCTTTAAATTCAGCATCATGCACATATTGATCTTTGATGGTCTCCAAACCAAATATTTTAAAGTCAAGTTGTGAAAGCATAGTATAACGACGAGACAATGCATCAGCAATAACATTTTCTTTACCCTTCTTGTGTTTAATGACATAAGGGAAAGTCTCAATGAATTCAACCCATTTAGCATGTCTACGGTTCAGTTTGGCTTGACTTTTTAATATGTTTCAAAGATTCATGATCATAATGAATAACAAATTCTTTGGGCCATAAATAATGTTGCCATGTTTCCAAAGTCCGAACAAGAGCATATAATTCCTTATCATAAGTAGAGTAATTCAGACTAGGCCCACTCAATTTTTTAGAAAAGTAATCAACAGGTTTGCCATCTTGTAATAACACACCTCCTAATCCAATTCCACTAGCATCACATTCAAGCTCAAAAGTCTTATTAAAATCAGGAAGTTGGAGTAAAGGAGCATGTGTTAACTTATCTTTCAACACCGTAAAGGCTTCTTCCTGTGCGGTACCCCACACAAAAGGCACATCCTTCTTTGTAAGCTCGTTGAGAGGTGCAGCAATGGTACTGAAATCTCTCACAAAACACCTATAGAAACCAGCGAGGCCAAGGAAACTCCTCACTTGCGTGACCGTTTTGGGCTGCGGCCAACTCTCAATAGCTTCTATCTTGGCTTTATCAACTTCAATTCCCTGTGGAGTAACAACATAGCCAAGAAAAGATACTCGGTCGGTGCAAAAGGTACACTTCCCAAGGTTACCAAACAAACGTGCATCACATAGAGCAATAAAAACAGCACGTAAATGTTCCAAATGTTCCTCCAAAGATATGCTATAAATCAATATATCATCAAAGTAAACTACCACAAATCGTCCAATGAAAGCACATAAAACTTCGTTCATTAATCTCATGAAACTACTAGGTGCATTAGTTAACCCAAAAGGCATGACTAACCACTGATATAAACCGAACTTAGTTTTAAATGCTGTTTTCCATTCATCTCCCAATTTCATACGAATTTGATGGTATCCACTACGCAAATCAACTTTGGAGAATATTGTAGAGCCACTCAATTCATCAAGCATATCATCTACCTAGGAATAGGATGACGATAATGAATAGTAATATTATTAATGCCTCTACAATCAACACACATACGCGACGTACCATCATTTTTTGGCACTAGTATAATAGGAACAGCACAAGGACTAAGAGATTCGCGTATATAACCTTTGTCGAGCAGCTCCTGTACTTGACGCATAATCTCCTTCGTCTCCTCTAGATTGGTACGGTATGGCGCACGGTTTGGCAGTGAAGCACCAGGAATTAAGTCAATCTGATGCTCAATCCCGCGAATAGGCGGTAATCCCGGTGGCACGTCTTGCGGAAAGACATCAGCGAACTCCTGCAAAATGTTAGTGACAGCAGGAGGCAAAGAGGAAGGCACGTCCTCGAATGAAAATAATGCCTCTTTGCACACAAAAGCATAGCAAACAGATTTGCTGAAATCTAGCTCATCAATATCAGATTTGGTGGCAAGTAAACATGCACTTTTCAATTTAATTTCAGAAGCAACACTAGATGGTTTATTATTAGGCTTCATTTGTTGCTCAAATTCTTTTGCCACAATCTGATTTTCACTCTTAATTTTCTCCTGTTTTTCTTTACTAGCTCTATTAATATCATCTTTCAAAATAGAATCAGGAGTCATAGGATGCAAAGTAATATGTTTATCCTTATGAACAAGAGTATACTGATTGTTTCTACCATGGTGTATAGAATTTTTATCAAATTGCCATGGTCTACCAAGTAATAATGAACATGCTTGCATGGGTACCACTTCACAATCAACATAATCAGCATATGTAGAGATACTAAAATGCACACGAACAGTACGTGTTACCTTAACCTTGCCGCTGTTGTTGAACCATTGGATATAGTAAGGATGTGGATGTGGTCTTGTGGTGAGAGATAGTTCTCCACCATCTCCTTGCTAGCCAAGTTGTTGCAGCTCCCTCCATCTATGATGACGCGAACAGAACGTTCCTTCACAACTCCCTTTGTATGGAACAAATTATGTCTCTGATTTTGCTCAGCTTGTGTGACCTGCACACTCAAAACACGTTGAGCAACTAAACATTCATACCTGCAGCGTCTTCAGGAGCCAAGTATTGCGTCTCATGATCATAATCATCTCCACCGTGTTCTTCACTTGTAATAAGAGCCAAAGTCTCCTCATCATAGTCACTAGCGGACTCATACCCACCATCCTCAGTAGCAATCATAACACGCGGAGATTGGCATTCTCTCGCATAATGACCTCTTCCCTTACAACGACGACAAATAATATCATGTGTGTGCCCTGTTGATGCCATAGATGAAGAAGAGCTCTGGGCAGGCCCAGAAGGTGTACTCTTGGCAGATGGTGGTGGTGGTGCCTGTTTTCTTGTATCTCGATTGGAATTGGCGGCTGAAGTCAGTGGTGCTGCAGTAGGACGTGTGGGAGTAGAGGAGGCACGCGGTGTCCATGATGAAGATCGACCTGCAGAAAAATTAGTTCGCGCCAATGCCTGTCGATCTTGCACTTCATGTTCAGCTTTACAAGCAAGATGGAATAAACTAGTGATATTATTATACTCCTTATACTCTAGAATGGTCTGAATCTCTCTATTTAATCCACCCATAAAACGTGCAAGCATAGCTTCATTCTCCTCAACAATACCACATCTAATCATGCCAGTTTGTAATTCCTGATAATATTCTTCTATAGAATTTTTTCCTTGTCTTAAGCGCTGCAATTTTTGAAGTAATTCACATTGATAATATGGTGGAACCCAACGAGTACGCATAGCAGTTTTCAAAGCAGCCCACGTAGCTGGAATAGGATATAATCTACAATGTTCAGACCACCATACACATGCAAAACTAGTAAAAGCACAAACAGCAGCAGCAACACGTCTCTCCTCGGGATATTGTAAACATGTAAAACGTTGTTCAGTTTCTAACTCCCAAGTAACATATATATCAGGAACATATCTACCCTCAAATGGTGGAATATTCAATTTCAGTTAAGGAAGATGGTCATGATCTCGTACCTGAGCTGGTAATGCAGCCCTACCATTGCGATTATTGGCATGTGGACGACCTGGTGCTGGTACGTAGTTCTGATTTTGATCAACCTCATCCTCGTAATCGCCCGCATAATCGTCCTCCTCAGCGGCAGTAGGAGCCATAGAAGCATCAACAGTAGGTGCAGCGGCAACAGAAGTTTGACCAGGCTCAAGGGGAACGCGCTGTGCTCATCCCACTTGATTTGGAAGGCGACGTTGTTGTTGTTGTAGAGGTGCGACAGGTGCAGCCGGCGGTGGTTGTGGAAGACGCGCGAGCAATTCATTAAACTTGTTATCGAGCTTTGTTTCGAACGTCGGCTCAATTCCATCTATCTTCTCCATGGCCTCTTCAAATCTGTTTAGCACATCTTGCACCTGTCCACTCATCATTTACTGAAATTTATCATGTAGCTGTTTGTTCGTCATGTTCTCCCAATCAGTCTCATCGGCTTGTGATCCTACCATGGTTAGCAGCAATAGAAACACACAAGAATATGATCCTACAGACTACTAGGAAGTGGTGGTGGTGGTGTATCACAAAACCGTCAAGCGAATCTCAAATGCTTACCAGTTCTTACCCAGCAGCAGGTGGTGATCGGCAACCGTTGTAGTCAAAACTCTTAAAGATTGGACAGAGCGACTGCCAGGTGGTGTCAAACGCACGACGTAGATGTATGGGGAGCTGGGAAGGCTTATGATATGGTATCAAAAATGTCAGCAATAATCAATTCAGAGATGCAAAGTTGAATAAACGCTCAACGACGGTACTGTGCTGTTCCTAGGCTAGACCATACTAGAGACGCGAGCCTAGAACACTAACAAAATCACGGCGCGGCACATACACAAGGGAAGAGCACACTCTAAAAAAAATTCGTTTTTTTTGCGCTCTATTTTTTTTTGCGCTCCTGTTTTATTTTTCAAAAAATCACTATAATGGCGAGTGTCTCAAAACTCTTCCCAAGTCAAACTATCAGGATTGGCAAGAAATTTTTTTTGACAATTTTTTTTTCGGAAATCAGGGCAGCAACGACGAAAAAGTGCGACAAAAAATCACTATGATGGCGAGTGTCTCAAAACGCTCCCTGGGACCTAAAAATAGGATAGGGAAAAAATATTTTTGACTGACAAAATTTTGGCCTAAAAACTGCCCGGGGGTCTCCAGACTGACAATATTTTTTTTTTCGAAACCTACTCAGGCAAGGAAACACGAATCGGAAAATAGATGGGTCTCAAAAACAAACCTAATATGAAAAGAACTCGGATTGGTGGTGGATATATGGTGGTAGAATATGGAAGCGGTGGTGGTATATGGTGCGGCGGCGGCATGACAAACTGTGACAGAACTCGAAACTCTAAAGGACTAGACGCTAAGACCAGCAACTATACACGACGATGCAACCGCAAATTCAACAAAGCAAAAACCCTAAAAATATTATGCAAAGGCTCAGATTGGTTCGGATATGATGAACTAACCCTAAATTTTTTTTTGGCTTTTTCGTGGACTGTAGGTATGAAGAACAGACTTGATCTAAACTACGAAAAACTGTAAAATCTCACCGAGCAACCTGGAAATCTGATACCACTTGATAGAGGCGAAGGTGTCCCGATGTTTCAATGAGATGGTGGCTATCGTTTTCTGTGGGAGTCGACCTTGACGATCCGACTACGAACGTGCGAGACATCGCGCCTTAGCAATCGCTATACCAACTTCCAAAGGGTTATTGACCACGCCGGAGCACGATCAACCTGACCACGAGGGTCTGTTTCCTGCGAGCAAACGAAGAACAAGCAAGAAACTGAGATTGCAATGTGGATATTGCGAATATAAGAGGAAAGCTTTATTAATGAAGGTGGGGTTCTGTGACGCCTTTGTCTGGTCATTGAACACAAACGAAGTACGCGAAGTTGCAGCTATGGCAAACTTTTAATCTAAACAAAACCCAAAGTCTAAACGACGCCCTAAGGGCTGTATATATGGAGGAGTAGGGGTGAATTTCGTGGCCCCTTGTAGGAGGGGTCCGAAACCAACACTAACTTTGTTTCCCCACACGTACGGACTCTAAAAATAGCCTATACTTAAGTATTTCAAAATTACATGGGCCTGGCCCAAAAATAAGGTGGCGCAGCACCTAAAATAAGCTATGGACGAAATTTATGAAGGGGCATCTTGTATATTTCGTCCATGTCCTTGTAGGTCATCACGGAGGCTTCAAAGTGCTTAAATATGCACTAGAAACGCCATTCTGGATCCCTTCACGCACGCCTTCATCTCCATGCTTGATCCTGCTCCAGTGTTCATCCCTCTTGTTCATGCTAGGACCTTCATTAGTAATCAATACAAATGTATCCAATTTAGGCAGCATCATATTCTCATAAACATTAGAATCATTACCAAGAAACGAAAGTACCTGATAAATTAATTGGCGTGCGCGAGCTCTAGTAATTAGTGCAGTATATGTAGCAGTAGGGGCTGTGGGTGTAACAATGGTATTGATGTCCTCATCACCCTTCATAAATTTCGTCCATAGCTTATTTTAGGTGCTGCGCCACCTTATTTTTGGGCCAGGCCCATGTAATTTCGAAATACTTAAGTATAGGCTGTTTTTAGAGTCCGTACTTGTGGGGAAACAAAGTTAGGGTTGGTTTCGGACCCCTCCTACAAGGGGCCACGAAATTCACCCCTACTCCTCCATATATACAGCCCTTAGGGCGTCGTTTAGACTTTGGGTTTTGTTTAGATTAAAAGTTCACCATAGCTGCAACTTCGCGTACTTCGTTTGTGTTCATCGACCAGACAAAGGCGTCACAGAACCCCACCTTCATTAATAAAGCTTTCCTCTTATATTCACAATATCCAGATTGCAATCTCAGTTTCTTGCTTGTTCTTCGTTTGCTCGCAGGAAACAGACCCTCGTGGTCAGGTTGATCGTTCTCCGGCGTGGTCAATAACCACTTGGAAGTTGGTATAGCGATTGCTAAGGCACGACGTCTCGCACGTTCATAGTCGGATCTTCAAGGTCGACTGCCATAGAAAACGATAGCCACCATCTCATCGAAACATCGGGACACCTTCGCCTCTATCACAGCGGCAAGGTTAAGTTGGGGACTAAACTACTTTTTAGTACTACTTGTCACCCCCAAACTGATGGACAAACTGAAGTAGTCAATAGAACATTGTCTATTATGCTTAGGGCTGTTTTGAAGAATAACAAGAAAATGTGGGAAGAATGCTTGCCTCATATTGAATTTGCTTATAATCGTTCGCTGCATTCTACTACTAAGATGTGCCCTTTTGAAATTGTGTATGGTTTCCTACCTCGTGCACCTATTTATTTGTTGCCTCTTCCATCTTCGGAGAATGTTAATTTTGATGCTAAGCAACGTGCTGAATTGGTCCTAAAAATGCATGAGCTAAGTAAGGAGAACATTGAGCGTATGAATGCTAAATATAAACTTGCTGGAGATAAGGGTAGAAAACATGTTGTGTTTGCACCTGGAGATCTTGTTTGGTTACATTTGCGTAAGGATAGATTTCCTGATTTGCAAAAATCAAAGCTAATGCCGCGTGTTGATGGTCCTTTTCAGGTGTTAGAGAAAATAAATGATAATGCATATAAACTTGAGCTGCCTGCAGATTTTGGGGTTAGTCCCACTTTTAACATTGCAGATTTGAAGCCTTATTTGGGTGAGGAAGATGAGCTTCCGTCAAGGACAACTTCATTTCAAGAAGGGGAGGATGATGAGGACATCAATACCGTTGTTACACCCATAGCCCCTGCTGCTATACATACGGGACCAATTACTAGAGCTCGCGCACGTCAATTGAATTACCAGGTACTTTCGTTTCTTGGTAACGATTCTAATTGTCATGATAATATGATGCTGCCTAAATTGGATACATTTCTTTTGCTTACAAATGAAGGGCCTAGCTTGGACAAGAAAGATGAACCTTGGAGCAAGTTCAAGCATGGAGATGATGGCATGCGCAAGGGGAACAAGAACGGAGTTACAAGTGATGATTTCAGGACTTTGAAGCCACCATAATGAGTGCATGAAGCCTTGGATGAAATATACAAGATGCCACTTCATAAATTTCATCCAGAGGCTATTATAGGTGCTGCGTCACCTTATTATTGGGCCAGGCCCATGTAATTTTGATATACTTCAGTATAGGCTGTTTTTAGAGTCCGTATGTGTGGGGACACAAGAGATAGGGTTGGTTTCGGACCCCTCCTTCAAGGGCCACGAAATTCCCCCCTCTTACTCCATATATACAGCCCTTAGGGTACCGTTTAGACTTTGGGTTTTGTTTAGATTAAAAGTTCGCCATAGCTGCAACTTCGCGTACTTCGTTTGTGTTGAACGACCAGACCAAGACATCACAGAACCCCACCTTGATCAATAAAGCTTTCATCTTATATTCGCAATATCCAGATTGCAAATCTTTGTTTCTTGCTTGTTCTTCGTTTGCTTGCAGGAAATAGACCCTCGTAGTCAGGTTGATCGTGCTCCGGCGTGGTTAATAACCTCTCGGAGTTGGTTTAGCGATTGCTAAGGCGTGACGTCCTCACACGTTCATAGTCGGATCGTCAAAGTCTACTCCACCAAAAACGATAGCCACCATCTCATCGAAAGACGGGACACCTTTGCCTCTATCACCCCCTACTCCCTCTTTCTAGGGTTAGCAAATAGGATAGCTCATTTGTATGTGAGCTTTGCTCCTACCTTCCTCTACTCTTGAGAGAGAGAGAGAGACCACCACTCCCATGGAGTTCAAGACCTCCATGTGAGAAGATCCTGCGAGATATACATCGTCAAGGCCCCTCACGGGAAAATCCATCTAGGATATCATCAAGACCTCCTCATGGAGATGAACTTTACCTTGTATCTTTCCTTTTGTTGTTCATGTACCTTGTGGATCTTGCGTGTTTGATTGTCTAGTGGATGTGTGATTGGACTTGTTGTTGAGTGTTTCCCCTTGTGATTTCTCTTCGTTCATCCCCGTGTTCTTCGAGGGAATCCACTCCAATCGTGAAAGATCGGCCTACACTGGGTTAGCCCTGTATCATTGGGAATCTCGATTTTCAAATCCCCGTAAATCCAAAACTCAGCAGAAAATCCTGAAAGTTGGCATGGTGTCACAACATGGCACATATATGTCATGGTAAAAAAATTATCCAATTTGGGACAAGCTTTATAACAAACCTCTTACAAACCGGAGCTTTTCGCAAGAACCCTCGTGGTTTCGATAGGGACACGTGTCCCCCTTGTGGGTGAAATGATAATCACTGCCTCTTCTCGCCTTGTATTTTTTCTACAGGCAACATGGAACAACGGGAGATTCGTGCTGAACTTTGAACTTATTCAGGGTTCGTTTGGCCTTTTTATACATTAATTGCATTTTCTAGGCATTTAATGTCTGTAATTCAAATCTTAACTACAAATACATGCTCCAGTGCACCAAAATGGCTAGAAAAATCGTACATGTGTCCTTGGGTGCATGTTTAGGTCCCATGCAAGGAATGAGAATGAATTTAACCGTCTCGGTGTCCTGGCTCGGCCTCAAACATTGGGAATCTCGGTTATTAAATCCCTGTAAATCCAAAACTCACCAGAAAATCATGAAATTGGCATGGTGTCACAACATGGCACATATATGTCATGGTAAAAAAATTGTCCAATTTGGGCCAAGCTTTATTACAAGCTTCTTACAAACCGGAGCTTTTCGCAACCCTCGTGGTTCTGGTAGGGAAACGTGCCCCTCTTGTGGGCGAAACGATAATCGCTGTCTCTTCTCGACTTGTATTTTGTTTTCTACAGGCAACATACAATTACAGGAGTTTCGTGCTGAAATTTGAAACTATTCAGGGTTCAGTTGGCCATTTTATATAATAATTGAGTTTTCTAGACATTTAATGTCCATAATTCAAATTTGAACTACAAGCACATGCTCAAGTGCACCAAAATGGGTGGAAAATCATACATGTGTCCTTGGGTGCATGTTTAGGTCTCATTGAAGCAATGGGAATGGATTACAAATGTCTCGTCATCCTGAAACATTGAGAATCTCGGTTTTTAAATCCCAGTAAATCCAAAACTCACCTAAAAATCATGAAGCTTGGCATTGCATGACATGGCACATATATGCCGTGGTAAAAAAACGTCCTGTTTAAGACAAGGCACACACATGAATAGCCAACAAAGTCCTTTGGGAACAAATAGTTGACACGTTAATATCACGAATGGTTGTATTATTTGAACCGTGTGTGTTCCTGTAACCATTTAGTTCGGAAACGCGTCCCTCTTTTTATGGGAGAGTACTACCTCGGTCCTGGTTCATTGGTCCTCTTTGTATTTTGTGCCAAAATTTAACCATAGTTGGTGGCGTGCGTGCAGCTGTTTGATTACACGGGACGAGCGCGAGAAGTTATCAATGCAACAAACCCTGGTGTGTGTTGCCCGGACTGTACACAGGCTTAAGGGCGAGGTTACAGCGACAAGACAAGGCCAAGCAGAAGAGATAGCTCTTAGAGAAATCAAAGGGCGGATCAAGAAGACCAAGACAAGCCAAAGGAGCAAGACACCACTAAGGGAAAAACCTCCCTTACCGGGCAGGCGAGCCTGGTCAGGTCGAGGTCACCCCAAGGGCAAGTCCCAAGATCTCCCCGGCAAGGGTTGCCGGGGCGCGGATGGCCTGCTTCCCCGCCAAGGCTCCACGGCTCCACCTCACAGCAACGCAAGGCACTTATCGGTGCAGTGTCGAGCCCCCAAGTGATTAAGTGGCTATCATTTAGCAAGTGGCAGCCATTTCTGAGGAAGATCACCCCTAAATGACACCGTCCAGGGGCGTGTCACGCAGGCAGACGAGAAGGTGGCTGAATGGCGTGGCTAGGCTTGCCGGGCTACATCCATGACGTGACACTAAGCGGTGCATTTAATGCACCTTGTCCTGTCAACAGAGTTAGGTATGATAGCACTGTGGCTATCTACTCACTGGATAATCACTGTTTTGCCACTGTGGTAACCCCTTGACCTATAAAAGGAGGGTTGTGGCAACCTTAGATGGACCCTTGTACACTCGTATGCGCATAGCTGCTCTCCCCAAGGCGACCTTGCCGGGCTTGAGCATTGCGCGTTCGTCATAGTCCTCCATCCAATCCACCAAAGCAGGAGTAGGGTTTTATGCCTTGCGGCGGCCCGAACCTGGGTAAAAACCACCCACGTAACCATTGCCGTGCTGCCCTACGGCCTCCGCTCTTTGTGCAACGTGCCCTTCCCCCTTGCCGAACCACAAGGGGCCGATGGCCCCATAGGTGATCGTGTTGAACCACGATATCTTTGGCGCACCAGCTAGGGGGAAGCGCTTGTGCGAACACGAGGTCGTAAATAGCGCGTCAATCTTCATCACCATCTTCTTCATCGACGGCTTCATCATCCATGGCGCCCAAGAAGAAGTCCGGCGTAGCAGCCCACCGTTCCACCTCGAAGGCCCCCTCGCATGCAGCCACTGATCCCGTGGGAGCTGCGATGGTGTTGGGGGACGCGGACGCCGTAGGGGACGTGACCGGCGTGGGCGGCGCCGTCACCGTTCCCCCTTCGGTTGAGGTGGGGGCGGGAGGTGCCGAAGGAGGACAACATCAGCAGCACCCTAGCGGCCACGCTCCACAAGATGCGGGTGGGGAGAATATTCAATCTCCGCCTCTCCACCTCACCAGAGCATGCAGCTGCAGCGATGGCGCCCGCTCCGGCATGAATCGCAACCCCCTAGCTGCTCCTGCTGTGGGCGCAGCTACGGGGCACATGCCTTCCCCAGGGCAAGGCAATCAAGACGAAGCGCCGAATGGGGTCGTCAACCCCCAAACACATCCTTCTAGCCGTCACGCCACCCTTGCGACTGGCTCATGACGACGAGAACGCGATGCCGCCACTACTAGTACCGTCAGAAGTTGGGCGACGTCACGATCTGCATCGTCGTCCATGCCAAGCACAGCTTCGGAAGCCATGGCGCGAGCCCAGCTCCCGTTGAGATTCCCACCAGCGGCCGATCAAATGGATGAATGGAGAGCCACCATTCAAAGTTTGGTTGGTTTCGCTGAGGCGGGGGGATCACAACGAGCGGGCTCGCCACGGCATCCGCAGGCAGCGACAACGGGCCGAGCCGCTGGTCGTGCTGAAGGGGCCAATCCTACGATTCAGTCCCCCCCCCCACGACAGCCTGCGCTGGGGCTGCAGCCAGAGCCGCGTGACCAAGAACCCAACGAGGTGTCGATGGCTTCATCTGATCCTCGAGCCTGTCGAGATCAGCGGCAGGTCCTGGAAGACAGTCGGACGAAACGCGCGCGTGTCACCATAGAACGGCGCCGCGAAACCCGCCGCCAGTCTGACAGGCACAATGGCCCTGACGTCAACGAGCCTGCGCCCAGTGGAGATGGATACCTGCCTTTCAAGGTTGGGTGTCCTGCCTTCACTCGCGAGCAGCGGCAAGTCCGTTGGCCATCTGCCCGTACGTTCAAGCCAGAGATACCAGAAAAATATGATGGAAGACTGAACCCGGTAGAGTTCTTGAGCATCTACACCATCGCTGTTCAAGCCGCCGGAGGAAGAGATGAACAGGTATTCGCCAACTACTTCCCTTTGGCGCTCAAGCCAAATGTGAGGTCCTGGCTGATGCACTTGCCGGAGAACTCCATCTCGACTTGGGCCGACCTGTGCCACGAGTTTGTTGGTGCCTTCACGGGCGGCCATCAAGAACCAGGGCGGCCCAGTGATTTGCAGCTCCTTCCACAAAAAGAAGGGGAGAGTTTGCGGAAGTACATGCAGAGGTTCAGCCGAGTGCACAGGAATATTCTAGATATCCACCCGGCAGCTGTGATTGCCGCATTCCAGTCCAACGTACGCAGCCACAAGATACGTTCCAAGATGAATGTCTGGTTGCCCAAGACTGTGAATGAGCTTTACACCTTGGCAGATAAGTGTGCCCGTACAGAGAAGGGGAGGCGGCTTCCCGGAGAAGAGGATGGCATCGACGTTGACTCAAAAGATGATGACGATGCTGCTAACCAGAAGAAGAAGAACAAGAAACGCAACAAGAAGCGCAAGGAGAAAGCAGTGCTGGCTGTCGAGGGATCAGGCACTCCTAGTACCGGCAAGAAGTCCAAGAACGAAGCCCCCGGCAAGGAAGTTGCCGCATGCACCGACTGCTGGGAAGCTGCGGCGGCCAAGAAGGCTGGGAAGGCTGATGGGCCGTACTGCAAGATCCATCGGACCAAGGGGCCATGATCTCCAAGAGTGTCATCAAGTTGAGCAACTTGTCAAGAAGCAGAAAGCTGAGTATGAGAAGCATGACAAGGAGAGAGACCAAGATGGCGTCGGCGGGAAGGGCCAAGGAGGCCGCCCCGCAAGGTCCCCCAACATCAAGGGAAACCTGCTAAAGGCCATGAGAAGAAGGAATGTGGTGATGAAAGCGATAAAGGGGATGAAGAGGAAACCAACGAGCAAGAGTTTTAGAAAGCCACTGACACCTTGTGCATTGACGGGGGAGCATCGTTGCACTCCTCTCACCGCCAGCTGAAACAGTGGGCACGTGAGGTCAATGCTGTGGAGCCAACGGCAGATTCACGGAAACCACTCAAATGGTCTCGCACGCCCATTATCTTTGACGAAGAGGATCACCCTGACCGCACCACCACAGTAGGGTGCTTGCCATTGTTGGTATCACCAACAATCCGCAACCTCAAGGTCACAAAGAAGTTGGTTGACGGCGGGGCCAGGTTGAATCTGATTTCCCCCAAGGTAATCAGCAAGCTGCAGATAACAGATGAAGAGCTCAAGGTTACTGGCATGTTTCAAGGAATCAACCCCGGTAGGAGTCGTCCAAAGGGGAAGATCACGCTGCCAGTGACATTTGGAGGAGAATTGAACTACCGAACTGAGAAGATTGTGTTTGGTGTGGTCTAGCTTATGTTGCCATACAATGGGATACTTGGACGACCTGCCCTGGCAAAGTTCATGGCGGCATCCCACTATCCCTACAACACCCTGAAAATGCCAGGACCTATGGGCATTATTTCTATCCCATCTGACAAGAAGGACGCAATTATATGCGTGGACAAGATGTACCGGGATGCAGTCGCTGCCAAGGCCGCGGAAGCCGCAGTCCTCGCCTAGGAAAACAAACAAGGGAGAAAAGCTAGCAAGGATACCGGCAAGGAATCTGGGAAGCGCGCCTCTCCGAAGTACGCTGCACCTGTCGATGACTTGCCGGAGAGTTCCACTAGCAAGAGATCCAAGGTTGCTGCACCCACTGTGAAGAAGGTCCCGGCAGGGCTGGTTGGCGCTGATAGTACATTTACTATCATCTCCACCCTTGACGACAAATAGGAAAGGGCGCTCGTTGCCTTCCTGTGGACGAATGTCGATGTGTTTGCTTGGCAACCATCTGACATCCCCGGTGTTCCCAGGGAGGTAATCGAGCACCACCTTGCTGTCTACCCTCATGCCCGGCCCGTCAAGTAGAAGGTCCGGAAGCAAGCCTTAGAGCGGCAGCAGTTCATTGCCAAAGAGATCAAGAAACTTAAGGCAGCCTGTTTGGTCAGAGGAGTATTGCACCCAACATGGTTGGCAAATCCAGTGGTAGTGCGCAAGGTGAATGCGAAATGGAGGCTTTGCATAGATTTCATAGATCTGAATAAAGCATGCCCGAAGGACCCATTTCCCTTGCCGCGCATCGACCAGATCATGAATTCCACCTCCGGGTGTGATCTGCTTTCCTTCTTGGATGCCTACTCTGGGTACCAACATATATTCATGTCCAAAGAAGACGAGGAGAAGACAGCGTTCATAACCCCATGTGGCACGTACTGCTTCGTACGGATGCCCTTTGGGTTAAAGAGCACGGGGTCCACTTTTGCAAGAGCAATGCAAATGGGGTTTGAATCCCAGCTGCACAGGAATATTGAAGCTTACATGGATGACATAGTAGTCAAGACTAGGGACAAGTCAACGCTCAATCAGGACTTGGAAGAAACCTTTGCAAACATGCGCAAGATCAACTTGAAGCTGAACCCAGAGAAGTGCATGTTTGGCGTTCCGTCCGGCAAGCTACCTGGCTTCTTTGTGTCTCACCGGGGGATAGAGGCCAACCCCGACAAGATCAGGGCAATCGAACAGATTCAAGCACCCAAGTCAGTCAAGGACGTGAGGTGTTTAACTAGATGTGTTACCGCACTGAGTAGGTTCATTTCCAAGTCCGCCGAGCGCGCCCTACCGTTCTTCAAAATCTTGAAGGAGGCAGGACCCATGAATTGGACCCCGGAGGCGAAAGCAGCGCTGCAAGACATAAAATCTTACCTTTCCTCTGTTCCCACCCTGGTCACTCCTAAACCACAAGAGCCGTTGCTACTGTATCTGGCGGCAACCAATCAAGTGGTTAGTGCAGCACTGGTGGCACAACGGGAAGTGGAAGAAGGAGCAGCTGCAGCTACTGTCCTCCCTAGAGAAGGGAATGAACCAGTCACGGCAGGGCTGAGTGCAGATCAAGAGAAAGAAGAGCAGAGAGGTGAAGGCAATCCCAAGACTACGGCAAGGAAGAAGGTGGTGCAGCGACCAGTTTACTTTGTCAGCTCCCTGTTGTAGGGGGCTAGGTCAAGGTACTCTGGCGTGCAAAAGTTGATCTTCGGCCTCGTCATGACCTCAACGAAACTGTGCCACTACTTCCAAGCCCACGAGATCACAGTTGTCACCAGATTCCCTTTGCAGCGCATACTAAGGAACTCAGAGGCCACTTGCAGAATAGTGGAATGGGCTTTGGACTTATCAAGCTTTGGTTTGAAGTTTGAGAGCACATCAACCATTCAGAGCAGAGCACTGGAGGAGTTTATTGCGGAGTGGACGCCTACCCCAGACGAAGAGGCACTGGAAACAGTTATCACCGGCAAGGAAGCGCCTCAAGAATGGATCTTGTACTTTGATGGTGCCTTCTCACTACAAGGTGCAGGTGCTGGCATGCTCCTCGTCACACCCACTGGAGAGCACATCAAGTATGTGGTCTAGATGCATTTCCCCCGGGAGAAGGCTACCAACAACACTGCAGAATATGAACGACTCCTTGCCGGGCTCAGAATCGCGACAGAGTTGGGGGTTAAGAAGGTAATCATTCGAGGAGACTCACAGCTCGTGGTGAGGCAAGTGAACAAGGATTATCAGAGTCCATTGATGGAGGCATATGTGGAGGAAGTGAGAAAGCTGGAGGAGCACTTTGATGGATTGCAAACAGAGCACGTGCCGCGTGCAGAAAATAGCATTGCTGATCATCTGTCAAAGTGCACTGCGCAAAAGCTTCCTGTGGAACTAGGGACTTTTGTTCTTCACCTGATTCAACCCTCCGTATCCCCGGCAACAATGGCCAGAAAAAGGAGGAAACTAGACTCCGGCAAGCCTCTCTCGGCAGAGCTTCCCGAAGCCCCCGGCAGAGAGGTTGGCAGGAACAACTCCACTTTGCTTGGTGAGCAGCACCCTCCCGCATAACTACCAGTCCTTGCGGTTGAGGCATGCGCTCCCACGAACAAGGAGGTGCTGCTGATCCTTGTTGTCGAGCCTCAGGCTCCAACTTGGGTGCTGCACATAGTCCATTACCTCCAAACAGGAGAACTTCCCGAAGAGCAAGGAGAAGCTGAAAGAGTAGCCCGGAGGGCCAGTATGTATCAGTTCGTCGATAACACACTATACAGAAGGAGACCCAACAGTGTGAAATTGAAGTGCATTTGCCGGGAAGAGGGAAAGGAACAGTTGGCACAGATATACAAAGGCATGTGCGGCTCCCATATTGGATCAAGAGCCTTGGTTGGAAAAGCTTTCCGGCAAGGTTTCTACTGGCCCACGGCCCTCCAAGATGCAATTGAGCTAGTCACCAGATGTGAAGCCCGCCAGTTCCACTCCAAGAATATCCATCAGCCTGCTCAAGCTCTCCAACGATTCCTTTGTCATGGCCATTTTTGGTCTGGGGGCTCGACATCTTGGGCCGCTTCCCCTGTACTACTGGGGGCTTTGAATTCTTGTACGTTGCCATCGACAAGTTTACAAAGTGGCCGGAGGTGGAGCCCATGAGGAAGGTAACCGCACAGTCATCTATCTAGTGCTTAAAGGGATTGGTGTGCCGCTTCGGGGTACCCGCCAGGGTCATCACTGACAACGGCACGCAATTCACTAGTCGCGCCTTCATGCAATATGTTCAAGCCCTCGGAAGCAAGGTCTCATTTGCCTTTGTTGCCCATCCTAGAAGCAACGTTCAAGCTGAGAGGGCGAACGCTAAAGTGCTGCGAGGACTCAAGACAAGAACATTTGATAAGCTGCAGAAGTGCGGCAGGTGCTGGATTGATGAGCTGCCGGTGGTCCTTTGGTCCCTCCGTACGACACCAAATCGAGCTACCGGCCAGACTCCCATCTCCCTAGTCTATGGGGCAGAAGCAGTGATCCCCACGGAACTTGTATATGTGTTACCTCGAGTATTTTCCTACGCTGAAGTAGAGCAAGAGCAGCACCGACATGACAATGTCATGCTCCTTGAGGAGAACTGTCTTTGGGCTGCTATGCGTGCTGCATGCAATCAGCAAGCCCTGTGTCGCTACCACAACTGCAGGGTTCATGCCCGGAGCCTTGAGGAAGGCGACCTTGTCCTTCGGAGCGTTCAGTCCGGCAAGGGTGCAAATAAGTTGATGCCAAAGTGGGAAGGCCCTTACCGGGTAGTACGAGTCTCCAGACCCGGCGCAGTCCGTCTGGAGACCGAAGATGGCATTCAATTGCAAAACTCATGGAACATTGAGCATCTTCGTAAGTTCTACCCGTAAGGCGCGGCTGTCGTGCCCTCCCCGGCAGCCACCCTTTTGTACAAGCCTTGCCGATGCTGCATGTAACTCTTTGTACAAAGCCAGGTGTAGACCTTGAGCAGCAGATAAATAAACGAAGCACTAGGGGCCCCAAAAACTTGCATGCATGCATAGCATAACATGGGCATGGCATGATCATGTAGATAAGGTCATATGTAGCTTTGTTTTCCTCTGCTCTAAACTGCAGGGCTCTTGCCGCAGACTCGGTCTTGAAAGGAAGAAATGGAAACAAGCCTACATATCGGACCCCGACAAGCCAGACAGATAAGTTCCTTCTTATCGATACATGTTCTGTAAGGAGAAAACTTGTGCATATAGAAGGTTCGGTCAAGGTGGTTGTAGTAGCGTTTGACGGAGAAGGTTCGACGGGGGGCTAGTCCCCTTCCATAATTTTGAGCCCGGCAGGCCAAGCACGCGGCAACAAACGGAAGGCGCCGGCAGGATATTTTACCGAGGAAACTTGTTTACTTAAACGTATAGAGGCATTCCACCTCTGCATGGACGTAATACATGCACAAGAACCCGGCAAGGCTTGTCTTTTTTCATTAATATGCAGATAAACAAGTATAGATCTTACAGAGCACAAACATTGATAAAGAAGATTACATATTTAAGACTAAATTTTGGCAAGTGCCTACATATTTTAGACTGAAAAAAGATAAGTGCCCTATAATCCCTTTCTTGTCCCTCTCCTCTAGGAACTATAGTGGGAGGTGAAGAGGGCAAAAGGGGCGCCTGGGCAGAAGCACAGCCTGACCCGTCAGGGCCCATGTGACAGAGCCTGACAGGATCGGGAGGGTGCGGGCGAAGGTGATGGATGGGGGAGCGACTAGGCGACGCCCTAGTCACCGCCACCAGGGCCAGCAGGACGTGGCAGGGCGAACGAATCCGGAGCCCACGGGGAAGCCTGTCGGGGTCTAGCTGGAAGACTGCTGGAGGAGGCGAAGGCACCACCCGCACCCAACACCTCAGCAAATCGCCTTGCCGGGGAGGAGATGCAGGTGCAGATGGTGGTGCCACTGGCTGACGGTGACGGTGCGGCTGGTGTTCAGCCGGAGTCGGAGTTGGAGCCGTCGTCCTCCCCATCAGCTCCGCCATCATCGCCGTCACTATCCTCCTCGTCGCTATCGCTCGAGGAGGAGTTTTCGTCGTCAGTCGAGCTCTCTGCGCAGCACCCTAAGCAAGCACCCGAGCGTCCGAAGACTTTGACGGAGAGCAGGGTGGCATCTATTAGCTTGAAATGGAGGACGTGCTCGGCCTCCAAGCTATGGGCACGAGCAAAAGTCTTCCAACCGCACCGGAGAAGCATGACATGAGGAGCGGGGAACTCTACGTCCGCCCACATGCTGCCATTACAGCAGCCCCTCATGTGTAGCCTCAGCCCCGGTGGCTGTTCGACTTCCATCACCCGTGCAAATAGGGTAGGCAGCCGAAGACGGCTGCGCAGAGACCCTCGCAGTTTGACGATGAACTCCAGCGGCTGGTTCCCGACATGGCCTTCATTCGGATCTTGAACAGCCGGGGGAGGTGCGATCAGAGCATCGCCCCTTCTTCCTCGTCCTCGAGCACCATGGCGACCACGTCCCCGTCCTCTCCCGCCTCCTCTCACGACGGGCTCCGCTCCCGCGTCCCCAACAGGAGGAGGGAGGCGCTGTCGAGCAGAAGCCCTCGTCGCCGCTATTGGAGTGCTAATACGGCCTCTTCCCCTCACCATGATGAAGAAACAATACCAGAAGGAAAGAGGAAGAGATAGGTGTAAACCAGCACCTCGCCCACATTCCCTTTTTATAGGCAAACGAGGCCGAGGGCAGGCTCCTCACCTAGGGGCAACCACCCCGCTCTGCCAATTCAACTCCTCCGCGCCACCAATGGCTCGTGGAATCAAGGCCGACCCCCTGCACCAATCCATGATGCCTGGCTTTCTGCCATGACACACATTTCCGCGCCCTCTGCGTCCACCACCAACCCTGCGCAATGCATGTAGCATACGTGGCGGAATCGCCAGAAGCAGAGAAGCTAGTGGAATGGTAGTTACCGCCCCGTGAACATGGGACGTGGGTAGCCCATGGATCGTGGCTTAAAACTCCCCCATAACGTCTTGCACGACACGCGGAAAAACCGGAAACTGACTCAAGCACGAGTTAATGAAGGAGCAAAGGGAATCTCAAGGAATGAGCTACCACAAACTCTTCGCATGTGTACCAGATAGGGCCTACCCCAACGACGCTCGGCAGCACGTTCGGGCCAGGCCCGGGGGCTCCTGTCGGTGCAACAAACCCTGGTGTGTGTTGCCCAGACTGTACATAGGCTCAAGGGCAAGGTTAGAGCGACAAGACAAGGCCAAGCAGAAGAGATAGCTCTTTGAGAAATCAAAGGGCGGATCAAGAAGACTAAGACAAGCCAAAGGAGCAAGACGTCACTAAGGGAAAAACCTCCCTTACCGGGCAAGCGAGCCAGGTCAGGTCGAGGTCACCCCGAGGGCAAGTCCCAAGATCTCCCCGGCAAGGGTTACCGGGGCGCCGACGACCTGCTTCCCCGCCAAGGCTCCACCGCTCCACCTCACAGCAACGCAAGTCATTTATCGGTGCGGTGTTGAACCCCCAAGTGATTCAGACCACCGTGCAAATATCTAAACTCTATGTTCTGCAGTAAGGGGTGAATAGCTCGAAGTATAGTCATGAGAGAATAGGCTACATCCTGCACAGCCATGTCTATCATGACTCCCACACCAAATGACTAGTGAGAAGGCTCGGTGGCTCTGAGGTCCGAGGGATAGATCTTGAAAGTACAGAGATACTGACTCTGATAAAAGTCTCTGTACTGCTCTACCACGGTATACTCTGGATAACAATAGTAGCCAGCCTAAACCATGAGGCCAACCAACGTGGTCGTGTGACCCGGTACATCAATGCACCTAGTCAAACGGACAACCTGTGAAGCAGTGTGACTAGTCATCTAAAATAAGGATAGTGCAAACGCATTAGTAACTCTAGAACCCTAGGATAATTTGGGCAGCATAACGGTAGTAAAATGATCAAAATATGAGACATCCTACATGAAAAAGGGATAGTGCAACAATTCGACATCATCAATCAAGGTTCTGTTATAGTACTAATCAGCTACACAGGAAGTACTTGAAAACTGGAATATGACTCTAATCAACCATTCCTATAAGTCTATAGAATAGTAACTCGTGATCCTGATAGATAGAAGAGAATCCTAGTTCCTTAACCTGTGACACCCTGATTTTGGCAGCTTTTTCTTTTTAAACTTTTTCTTGGTTTTATTTGAATTTGGATGGTTTTGACCCTTTTCATTTCGACTTGGTCATTCTGAATTCCTTCCAAGTGACCCAAAGCCTCATCACCTTGCCAAAACCCTACCAAGTACCTCAAGTGCCCAAATTTCAATTTAAATTATTTTCTAAAGCTCCTTTCCTTTATTTGAGAATTTAGGGCATTGGCATAGGTTGTGAAGCAACCTATAGTTGGGATGTTCAGAAAATTCTCAAATAATTCCTAAAAATCCCTTGGACCATATCTTGACCGAATCTTCAAAAATCATCCCATGGTCATGTTCAAATATTTTGTAACATAATTCATTTTCGCTCCTGGTCAGAATGAACCATTGTGAAGGAAGTGCATGTTTGGGTTGTCCAATTGCTACCAAATTTTTACAGCATGTGGACAACTCCAAACAACCACTCTCCACCAATTTTCAGCATCTGAAGATCAACCATATGAGTAGTACTTCAAGTGGCAGATTTAGACCAGATTTACAGCTTCTACATGAACCACCCTCATTTCTCATCCAAACCCCTTCAAACTTGACCAGTTTGTAGTTCTTTCATCGTGGATCAATCCAGAAACCTCCCCTGGCTCAACCTTATCCTCATCCATGCTCCAGAAACCTCCCAAGTTTTCTATCAGAACCTGTAGATGACTAAACCTCTCAGCTCTGCTTGAACCAAGCCAAACCAAGTGCTCAGGTGAGGTGAGGGATTGGTGGTCGACATGCCAGACAACTTTTGCCAAGCCAACGTGGCCCGTGGACACGAGCCACCATGGTGAGCACGGCACTGGCATGGCTGTCGCCGCGCGCTGCGCAGCGCCCGTGTCTGTGCCATCTCGTCCCACTGCCCCTCGCCACAATCGCTCGTCCGCTCATGCCGACAACCTTCCCTGGTGACACCTAGACCCCCTAGAACCATCGCCTGCGCTGGAGGAGCCCTCGCCGGCCACCGCGTCATCGCCAGACTATTCTGCCCGTGCAGCCACAGTGTTGCGGCGCCGTCGTCTTCCTCCTGCGCAGTCCCCTCGGGCATTCAATGCGCCTGCCCTCACCTGTCGTCTCGCCCGCGTCGAGCCAGCCAGCGTGACGTACGTCCGCCGGCGCCATGGCCCGCATCCACGAGCTTCGGGAGAGCTCGCCACCCGCCTCCTCCTGGCTATAAATAGCCCTGCCCGGCGCTGACAAGCTCCTCACCCAACTCCTCCTCCCCCATGGCCACAGCCAGCAGCAGCAATCGAGGCAGAGAGGCCTCTGGCCTCGAGCTCGATCAGAGCTCCGCCGCCGATCCCCTCTCCTCCGCCAGCCCTCTCCACCTCTCCTCCGCTCCAACCAAGCCTTCCGTTGAGCTCAGTGGAGTACGGTGGTGCTTCCCGACCACTCTGCTAGGCCAATTGCTGCCGGGATCGTCGGGTACGCCGATCACCGCAGCTGCCGCCCACCAGAGAAGAAGGGAACCCCGCCGTCCGTCCACCTCTGGCCACGTTTCGGGTACAAGGTGGACCACCACTAGGCGCTCTTTCCATCCCAGCCATCTCCGAGCCCAACCGCCGTCGGGATCGCCGGCAACGATCGCCGGTGAGCCGCCCCGTCCCCTGTTCCATCCCCTCTCTCTGTTTTAAACGGGCTAGGCCCACTGTCAGCCTCTGAGCGAAGGGGTAAGTGGAGGCATATTAGCCCAATACGCCTTCGACGTGGCCCAGTCTGGTATTTTCTAATTTTTGATTTTTTTAAACTGATTTGACCAGTAACTTTGACCCTGAATAACTTTTTATAGGAAAGTCCAAATGACCTAATTCTTTTTGCACTGGGTTCATAATTGAATTCTTTATTTTTCCACCAAGTTTCACATTTTTCTCTCACTCACAGAATTGCTGGTGAATTAAACAGTGTTATGTGACAATTTCTTTTGCTGTTTTTAAATATTTTCAGAAGGAGAAAATTGTGGATTTGAAGATCAAGAGTTTCTGAATCACCCAATTGATCAAGGCAAGCCAGGGCATCCATATTATGAAGCATTTCATAGCATTGCATAGTTCATATGCATTTCTTGCATGTTAATTAATATAGTTAATTCCAAGAAATATTTCAAATGCTTGATGAGACCAACTAAGTTACTTGTTGAAATAACCTTGATGGCTAAGTTGAACTTAGTTGGTTGATCAAGAGTCACCTGTCCGGGCTTACCCGTGCAGCCACATTCGCCAGTATGGGACGGCCTTGACTTGGTCTGGCTGCGTGCTCTTTCACCGGTACCTCGAAAGAGGGAGGGTTATGCGTGCGTGCTGCCCTGATCAGGTAGACGGCGATAACCCTGTGAGCCCTGTTGAGTTGTTTTTGCCGGCGTCCCCGTTTGGGATAGTAGTTTGGCCACGACGGTGGCAGGTGTCAAGAGGACACAGGGCCACCCAGGGCTTGACTTCAAGAGGGAGTGTGATTGCCAGTGGTACGATGGAAGAGTCACGAGTCAGGCAGGTTTCGTTGGAGCAATGCTGGTCCACCTGAATGGGATCACGAGGTCAGTGCTCCATAGTGTGGGTAAAGTGCGCAACCTCTGCAGAGTGTAAAATCTATTCGAATAGCCGCGTCCACGGTATTGGACAGCCCGACCAGACCTCTCTAGATGATCAACCATAATAACGATAGTAATGATGGAAGAACTTGTCTTATGAGTGGAAGTACTCGTTGGTATCGGGTATTCCGAGGGTTGAGAGACAACCCAGATGTGAGTATGTTGATTGCAGTAAGTGAATCGCTTAAGATTTAACATGTTGATTACCATGTTATTACTTGCTGCATATTTGGTTGTCATGTGCTTGCGAGTACATTCAAAGTACTCACCTGGCGTATCATGCCAGATGCGGGAGAAGACTGAGACGGAGGTCTCGAAGGTTCGTGCTGTGCTATCTAGGATGTGTCCTCAGCAGTGTCCCTGTAGATGGAGTTGCTGTCATATTCCGCTACGCATTAGTATTTCGCAGTAATATTCCGTAGTAATGCCGA
Organism: Thinopyrum elongatum; assembly: GCA_011799875.1. Taxonomy (NCBI): domain Eukaryota; kingdom Viridiplantae; phylum Streptophyta; class Magnoliopsida; order Poales; family Poaceae; genus Thinopyrum; species Thinopyrum elongatum. The sequence continues at coordinate 252,569,934 of CM022299.1, forward strand.
GGCCCGGATATGTCCGATAAATAATGTAGATATTGTTGCAGCACTAGATGTGCATTTGGCCTCGATGATCATGTAATATATGAGCTTGTACTCGACTATTATCAATAAAAGTTCAGCTATGTTCTGTTCCAAGTTGTTGAGTGTTTCCAGAAGACATGATCTCTGGGTTGGAAACACTGGTAAACCTGTTCTCTGAGCCGGGGTGCCACATAACCCCATAGAAAAGAAGAGGGTGACTCAGAATTAGTGAAAAATAGGATAATGAGTAAAAAGAGCCTTACATTCCCTTCCACAATCAATTCGACCAGTTTGGCTTGATAATCCTACTGTCAGTCAGGCTCTGATACCAACACTGTCGGGACCCTGATCCTAAGTCACACCGATCTAGCCTGTAACACATCATATCACTTTGTGGCCTCACGCATGGTATCCCCACGGCTGCAGCCTTACCTTGGCCGGGAGCGTTTGAACCTTTTGGCTCCCGTATATGATTATGTCGCTAGCATCCATAAGACAGAGAACCCGGGTCGACATGACTAGTCATAAACCAAGGTGGCACAAACATACAGGGACAGGCATACGTAACCCAGCAATGCACGTGTCGGTCATCAACGTATGAACCCAAGTCGTAGCATGCTACAAGGACTTAAAGGAACAATGTGTGACATTTCCCCATAGGGACAGACACGGGAGCATAGAAGGATACATGCCGGTTAATCCATGTGTTTCAGAGTAGTAACGAACTACTATGGCTCAATGGAAGCACCAGGAGGCATTTCCCTGTAGGGAAGGCTACCAAAGGCAGATAACTAGGTGTCGAATCCCACAGATACCAATGCATTTCAAAACATACACACAATATGCACGATATGTGTAGATACAACATCACATCACAACATAACTCTACGACTCAAAGTATTTATTTAGAAGGCTTCGAAGAGCCATACCTAGCATGTTTATCACAAACAGTGGTCTCATGACCCTACACACAAAGTCATACAAACCAGTGGAAGCATAAAACTTGTCTAAGTACACATAACTGAAAATATAGAAGGCTAGCAAGCCTGACTATCTACAAACCTCCCAAGGGTGCAAGATCATGGCTGGGAAACAAGCTACTCGTCAGCATCGGTGTCTAGGTAGAACCCAACTGTAGTATCGGGGAACTCCTCTGGAACAGTTTAATTAAGCAAACATGAGTATGAAGGTACTCAGCAGGACTTACATCAGAACTATCTAGTATGCTTCAGTGTCAATAAAGGGGGTTGTGGGGTTTAGCTGCAGCAAGCCAACTTTGACTTAGTGGCTATCATGTACTATGACTACCAGTATTTCTTTGAGGTGAGAAAGTGCACACGAGTCCACTAGCTAATATCCACAACAATACTCAAATATGGATCCGTTCCCGTCTCGATATGAGAAAGCCATCCATAGCACTCATGTTTGCGTATTTTAGAGTATCCATTTAAGTTGTCTATGAACAATGTAGCTTTCCAAGTAGTCCATATCCGAGGACGCGGCTATCCATATAGATCATTAACCCTATAGGGGTGTCCTTCTTCACACACGCTCTCAACACTTACCACCATATAGACGTCATGTATCTCGGTAACCTTCAAGTAGAGGCCTGGTGAGGGTGTCAGCCATGACCTGACTAACCACACAAGATTCTAGTCCAGTTTTATCGCCTATTTGAGGTTGTATCCGCAAGGGAATTCCGACCGAGGTTTCTACCATGGCTTGCCATGCCTAACCATCCCAAGTCCACCTCGTCGGGTAGTACTATGCTTGGTATGGCCAATAGCACATCCTACAAACACCAGAAACTAGTTGCAACTCCTGGACAGAGGTCAAGGCAATTAATAAGTCAAGAGGGTCAATTAAGTATCCCAACGTGTGGTAGTAACTATTCTTGGATCACAAACAAGAAACTCAGTTCTTATGGACGGTCTCAATGAGACAACCCACCATGTATTCATACATGGCTTCTCATTGCTACTGTCGGGGCACGACACCTATGGGATCCCGAGAGATCCCTTTACGATTCGGCGGGGGGAGAGGTACACGCAAAGAGGAGAACCGGTGATCGACGCGTGAGGTTTTTACCCAGGTTCGGGCCGCTGATCAGCGTAAAACCCTACTCCTGCTTTGTGTTCTTATTGATGTTCTTGAGCCCAGCCTTCAGGAGCGCTCGCAATGAACAGTACGTTCAAAGAGCAGCTACGCATGCAGAATGGGCCAGAAGTCCTTCTCCTCTGTAGCAGTTGCCTTGGGCCTCCTTTTATATGCTCAAAGGGGTCTCCACAGTGGCAAAATGTGCATACATTGAGGTGTAAAGTGGCTACAGGGTATCATACCTAACCCCTGACGGATTAGGACAAGCGCATTTAATGCACCGTGAGGTGTCCGTTTAGGTGTCCTCACTTTCTTGGGGATGGAAAAAGGGGCCATCCCATCAGCACCGCTTAAGCTCTCCTCCACTGGCGCGCTGCCACGCATCCATGGAAGGAGCCAGAATGTCAGACTCGTCACTGTGCCGAAGCGGTGGCACAGTGGCAGAACCTCGCCAGGCGCCAGGCCTTGCCGGGCGCCGAGCCTTGCGGGGCGCCAATCCTTGCCGGGCTCCTCAGGCCACCCCAGCAAGGATCTTGCCGGGGAGGCTGGTCTTTGATTTCTAGCTTTGCTCATTTGCTGATCCTCAGATTTCTGACTTGATGATTTCCTTGACAACTTAAATCGACCTCGAGCTGATCCCGGCAAGCCTTGCCGCGAGGACGGCTACAACTGCCCGTGCACAAGTAAGGGGTACTAAGGGCCCAATACTTAGTACACCGACAGGAGCCCCCGGGCCTGGGCCACACACGAGTGCGAGGCGTTGTTGGGCTAGGCCCAAACAGTGCACGGGCACGTGTGGCAGGGAATCAACTGCTTGCAAAGATCTTGTTTTACTGTGCCCCCTACTACGCGCACGGAGCGCGCGATGTGGGAAGCATGCCAAAAAGGCTGCAAACTGTTTCGCGCCCACAGAGGCGCATTCATATTGGGGGATAAACAAGGCGGCCCCGCTCCTTCCCCATAAAAAGGAGAAGTCGTGGAGGCGCAGACCCATTCACCCCCCTCTTCTTCACAATCTGGCTACTGCCATCGCCTTCCTCTGCTTGAACTCAGAGCGAAATCTTCCTTCTCTTCTGCTCGCCATTCCCGCGCTCGTTCCATCTTCCTACTTCCATCTCCACAGCCGCCATGCCGCCCAAGACTAGCAAGGGCAAGGGCACAGACAAGGAGGCAAAAGCCGAAGTTCCGGAAAGCGAGCTGGTGAAGATGCGGAAGAGGCTCGTCGTCTTCCCTCCGACGCTTGACGCCGAAACCTTGAAGGGACGATACCAATGCATGTGGGCGAAGGGAACACAAGCCCACCCCGCCACGCGCGTCATCCCAGGTGCTAATTCCAAAGGCGGATCGGACAGATACCCCTTCTTCACCGCGTACTTTTATTGCGGGCTCTGTCCACCTTTTTCCGATTTCTTCAACAACATCATGTATACGTACGGCCTCCGCCTTCTTGACTTCACGCCGAATGCCGTATTTTGCATGTCGATCTTTGCCCATCTTTGTGAAAATTTCGCCGGCGTGATCCCCAATTCCGCTCTCTTCCGCCACTATTTCTATCCTTGAATCCAAAAAGGAGAGGCTCTCTCTGGATCTATTGCTTGGATTCCAAGGGCCTGGAACAAGGAGATATACCCAGATGGAGTTTACCGCGAAAAGTGGGACGAGTGGCGGGCCGAATGGTGCTGGATCCAGGAAGCAGATCCTCATCCTTTTTGTCATCCCCGGCGACAGAAGGTGGTCCGCGGCAAGGATTGGGGCGATCTCGCCGCAGAAGACGAGAAGCTCACAATCGCCACTACCAGAATCCTTCGCTTGAAGGCTGCCGGGCTGACAATGGAGATGATTGGCTTCGACTTCCTCCGCCGCCGCATCGCCCCTCTGCAGAATAGGGGAAGGCCAGCCTGGGAGTATAAGAACGCAGCGGATGTTATGAGGCTGCGCCCCGGGCTGAACAACAACTTGACTATTATGCAGCTTGGCACCCTCCGCGAGAAGTTATTCCAGCACGAAGACAAGTACCGGCTGCCGGCAAGGATCGTCCCCTTGTGCAACAACTCTGCGCTGGGGTCGATCATTGCTTTCTTGCCGATGTTCAACGCCCACGGCCTTGACCCGACTTGGGTCGAGCCAAGCAAGGAAGAAGCGCAGAAATTCTTCGACAATCTGACGGAGAAGCCTATCCGGCAAGAACTAGATCTTATTCGCGCCACCACGGATCAGGAGGTAGCATACATTGCTACCAGAGTGGAGGAAGCAAATCTTGCCGCGGAGGCCGGTAGCGTTGGCTTCACGGAGTGGGAAGCCAGCGAGGCAGAGGTGGTAGTGGAGGTGAGGTCTGTCGGGGAGGACGAGGTTGCCGGGGAAGAGAGCGGCGCAGCCGCTGAAATCTCGTCCGGCGAGGACTCAGTCGAAGAAGAAGAGACGCGGGAAGAGCCCCCTCCCCCGAAGAAGAAGACGAAGCGTGTTCTTCGAAAGGCCGCGTCTGACATCCCGGCAAGCCAGCCCTCTTCGAGCGGCGAAGCCCCTGGCAAGAAAGTGGCCGACAAGACCGGACCGCGGCAGGGGGCCCGTCAACAGCCTGCACGGCGTGCGAGGCCCGCACCAGCGACCACTGCCGGGGCGGCAGGAGGGTCTCGCACCACCGCACCGGATATTGCCCCGGCGCCTGCCACAGCCAAGCGGCCTAGGACTCCTCCTCCGCCTCCCCACTCAGACACCGCAACGGAGGTCGACTTCGACATCTCCGGCTTTAGTCCGGAGCGAGAGGAAGAAGAGTAAGTACTTCGCCACAACTTTCACCTTCCAATCTTGCATCAATTTTTACTGACTTGCTTGCATTGCTTCTGCAGTGACACAGAAACCTTGCTGGAGAGGATGGCGAAGAGGTCAAGGACTTCTACGGGCGACGAGCCCCCGGCAGGCTCCACTAGCGTGCCAGAGACCGTCATTGTGAGCCCGGAGCCTAGTCCTCAGCACAGCCCCCAGCGTAAGTTCATTGTCCCTTTTTCTGTTGGCTGGTGCCGAAGCTTCCATTCTTGTCGCTGATATCTTTGGGTTCGAAGGAGAAGAACGGCAACAAGGAGAGGATTGCCCCATTGTGCCTCCTTCATCGACCGCTCCGCTCACAAGCACATCTCCGGCAAGAGATCCTGCCGACGAGCCCGTCCAGATTGAGGAGGAGCCGACAAGCACGGACTCCGGCAACGCACCCCCGGCAACCGGAGTTGCCGGGAGAGGCGAAGCTACCTCTCGATAGCCCGACGCAGGTACTCGATCACCTCAAAGTGCTAGCTATTCTTTTCCCCTTACTTCTTTATCTTTGATCACTTCAAAATCAATATCTTAGACAAACATGCATATATATAAATATGAACATGGGAATCAATAAGGGAATGTACAACACTTAAATTTATTCGTCTGTGCCCAGGGTCTGCGCCTGGCTTTGTACAAAGGATTACATGCCTTGCCGGCAAGACTTGTACAAAAAGGTGGTTGCCGGGAGCCCCTGGCAACCGCGCCTTATGGATAGAACTTGCGAAGATGTTCGATATTCCAGGAATTACTCACTGGAACGCCATCCTCGGTCTCCAGGCGGACAGCGCCAGGCCTGGTGACTCGCACTACCCGATAAGGGCCTTCCCACTTTGGCGTCAACTTGTTTGAATTCTTGGCGGACTGAATCCGTCGAAGAACAAGATCGCCTTCCTCAAAGCTTCGGGCATGAACCTTGCGGCTATGATAGCGGCGCAAAGCTTGCTGGTAGCGTGCAGCTCGCATAGCAGCCTGAAGACGATTCTCCTCAAGGAGCACAGCGTCATCTTGCCGCAGTTGCTCTTGCTCGAGCTCATCATAAGCGAGCACTCGAGGAGATCCGTATATGAGTTCTGTGGGGAGAACTGCTTCCGCCCCATACACTAGAGCGAAGGGCGTCTGGCCGGTGGCTCGATTTGGTGTCGTTCTGATTGACCAAAGAACCGCCGGCAACTCATCAATCCAGCGTCTTCCGCACTTTTTCAGCCTGTCAAAAGTTCTGGTCCTGAGACCGCGCAGCACTTCAGCATTGGCCCTCTCCGCTTGGCCGTTGCTTCACGGGTGAGCAACAGAGGCAAAACAAATCTTGCCGCCAAGGTCTTGGACGTACTGCATGAAGGTGCGACTTCTGAACTGCGTGCCGTTGTCGGTGATGATCCTATTAGGCACACCGAAACGGCAAACAATTCCTTTGAAGAACTTGACAGCCGACTGCGCTGTCACCTTCCTCACTGCTTCCACCTCCGGCCACTTTGTGAACTTGTCAATAGCAACGTACAAGTACTCAAAGCCCCCGGCAGCACGGGGGAAAGGGCCCAGTAATGTCGAGCCGCCAGACCGAAAATGGCCAGGAGAGAGGGATTGTTTGAAGAGCTTGAGCTGGCTGATGTAATTTCTTCGAATGAAACTGGCACGCTTCACACCTGGTTACTAGTGCAGTCGCATCCTGGAGGGCGGTGGGCCAAAAGAAACCTTGCCGGAATGCTTTCCCGGCAAGCGCTCATGACCCTATGTGAGAGCCACACATACCCCCATGTATCTCTGCCAACAGCTCTAGTTCATCCTCCCAAGGAATGCACTTCAATTTCACACCGTTTGGTCTCTTTCTGTACAGGACGTCATCGACGAATTTGTACATAACAGACCGACGGCTACTCTCTCCGCTTCTTCTTGTTCCTCAGGGAGTTCACCTGTCTGAAGGAAATGGACAATGTGCTGCGCCCATGCTGGAGCCTGAGGCTCGACGGCTAGGACTAAAGGCATCTCCTCCGCCGGGGGGACGTTTGTCTCGACAGCAAGGGTCTGAGGCCCTGCCGGAGCCTGTTGTTCCCCAGCAGGCGTGTCGATCCCGGCAACTTCCTTGCCGGCAGCTCCGGGGAGCTCTGCCGGGAAGTACTGGCCAGAGTTCAACTTTCTTCTCTTTTCTTGCCGCGTCGATGGCGCCACGGATGGTTGAGTCAATTGGAGCACAAAAGTTCCTGGCTCCACAGGCAACTTGAGGGCAGCACGCTTTGACAGGTCATCAGCAACGTTGTTCTCGGCACGAGGAACGTGCTCCATCTGCAGACCGTCAAAGCGCTCTTCCAATTTCCTCACTTCATCTACGTAGGCTTGCATCAACGGACTTTGGTAGTTCTTGTTGACCTGCCTGACGACAAGCTGTGAATCACCTTTGATAATGAGCTTTCTGATACCAAGGTCTGCTGCGATCCTGAGACCGACAAGCAAACCTTCGTACTCTGCAGTGTTATTGGTTGAACTCTCCCGGGGAAAATGCATTTGGACTACATACTTGAGGTGCTCTCCGGTGGGTGCGACAAGCAACACACCAGCACCGGCGCCTTGCAGCGAAAAAGCCCCGTCAAAGTACATAACCCATTGTTGATCGGTTTCCTTGCCGGGGAGACTTGTTTCTTGAACTTCTTCGTCTGGCGTCGGGGTCCATTCTGCAATGAACTCCGCCAAGGCCCTGCTCTGAATCGTCGAAGTACTTTCAAACTTAAGACCAAAGCTGGACAGCTCCAACGCCCACTCCACGATCCTGCCGGTTGCTTCCGGATTTTGCAAAATCCGTTGCAACGGAAAGCGAGTGACGACGGTGATCTCATGTGCATGAAAATAATGACGCAGCTTTCTTGAGGCCATAAGGAGGCCGAAAAGCAACTTCTGCACACCAGAATATCTTGACCTAGCTCCTTGTAAGAGGGAGCTAACAAAATAAACTGGGCGCTGCACCACCTTTTTCTTCTGCACGGGCTCTTCTGTTTGCGCAGATCATGTCTTGTTGGGATCATCCCTTGCCGGGGAAGATCTTGCCGCGTCACTTGGCGGTCCTGCCACTGATGTTGCCTCCTCATCAGCTTCCCTTTGCGCCACCAGCGCAGCACTAACCACTTGATTTGTTGCCGCCAGATACAGCAGCAACGGCTCTTGTGGTTTAGGTGCGACTAGCGTCGGCGGAGAAGAAAGGTATTTCTTCAAATCTTGCAGCGCTGCCTCCGCTTCCGGAGTCCATTTCATTGGACCTGCCTTCTTCAAAATTTTGAAGAAGGGCAGGGCGCGCTCAGCAGATTTGGAAATAAACCTGCTTAGAGCAGCAACACAGCCGGCAAGACGACGCACATCCTTGACGCGTCTTGGCGCTTCGATTTGCTCAATAGCTTTGATCTTGTCGGGGTTCGCTTCGATTCCCCGGCAAGATACAAAGAATCCGAGGAGCCTGCCGGAAGGAACACCGAACACGCACTTCTCAGGATTGAGCTTCAAGTTGATCTTGCGCAAGTTCGCGAATGTTTCTTCTAAATCTTGAATGAGCGTTGCTTTATCCTTAGTTTTGACCACTATATCATCCATATACGCCTCCATATTTCTATGGAGTTGTGGCTCAAAACCAATCTGGATTGCTCTGGCAAATGTTGAACCAGCACTTTTCAACCTGAAAGGCATTCGTATAAAGCAATACGTACCACATGGGGTGATAAAGGCGGTCTTCTCTTCATCTTCCTTTGCCATAAAAATCTGATGATACCCTGAATAGGCATCAAGGAAGGACAGGAGATCACAACCAGCGGTGGCATCCACGATCTGGTTGATGCACGGCAAGGGAAAAGGATCTTTTGGACAAGCTTTATTGATATCTGTGTAATCGATACAAAGCCTCCATTTCCCGTTCGCTTTCCGTACTACGACTGGATTAGCCAACCAGGTTGGATGAAGCACTCCTTTGACCAGTCCTGCCGCCTCCAGCTTCTTAATTTCTTCGGCAATGAATTCTTGCCGCTCCAAGGCTTGTTTCCTCACCCTTTGCTTGACGGGCCGTGCATGGGGACAGACAGCAAGGTGGTGCTCAATCACTTTCCTGGGAACGCCGGGGATGTCAGACGGTTGCCATGCAAACACGTCGACATTCGCCCGCAGGAAAGCAACGAGCACGATTTCCTATTTGTCATCTAGGGCGGAACTTATAGTGAAAGTTCCCCCCGTTCCGTCCTTCCTGGCAGGCACCTTCTTAGTTTCCGGCGGGGCAGCCTTGGACTTCTTGTTCTTGCCGGTGGAACTCTCTGGTACGTCCTCGACGAAAGCGCGGCACTCCGAGAAGGCGCGCTTGCCGGAGTTCGCGCCAAGGTTCCTGCCGGTCTTCTTCTTCCCCCCGGGAGTTCCAGCGGCAGGAGCAGATGCCTTGATGGCAGGTGCTGCAACTGCTTCCCGGTAAAGTTGATCAGCACAGATGAGCGCATCCCTCTTGTCGGAATGGACAGTGATGACGCCCAACGTCCCAGGCATCTTCAAGATGTTGTATGTGTAGTGTGATGCCGCCATGAACTTATCCAGCGCTGGCCGGCCAAGGATCCCATTGTATGACATGGGGATCTTGGCGACATCAAACACCACCTTTTCGGTCCTGAAGTTAAGCTCGCTGCCAAATGTTACCGGCAGCGTGATCTTGCCCTTAGGCTGGGTTCTTCCCGGGTTGACCCCTTGAAACGTACCCGTTTCCTCGAGGTCTTCGTCGGGAATCTGAAGCTTTGTGAGCACATCTGGTGATATTAAGTTTAGGCCGGCCCCGCCGTCAACTAACATCTTCGTCACCTTGAGGTTGCGAATTGTCGGGGAAACCAACAATGGCAAACACCCGACCGCAGTTGTGCGATCGGGGTGATCCTCGGCGTCAAAGATGATAGGCGTGCTGGACCACTTCAGAGGCCTACAAGCATCGGGGGATGGCTCTGCCGCATTAACCTCCCGCACCCACTGTTTAAGTTGGCGGTGGGAAGAATGGAGCGAGGCACCGCCATCAATGCACATAGCCTCCGTAGCCTTCTAGAATTCCTGCTCACTGGATTCATCATCTTCCTCATCATCATCTCCTTCTTTATCTCGGCCCCGAGCGGGCCAATCCTTCTGCTGCTTCGCCTTGCCGCGGCGACCCCCTCGGCCACCGCGTTTCTTGCCGGACCAATAATTGAGTTTGCATAAGGGGCCTGGATGGCGGCCCCTATTACCACCAGGAATTGATGTAAGTTGTAAAGAACTTGAAAAATAAAAACAAGAAGAAAAGAGGTGGACCAATATGGAGGTCCGGATAGGGTCAAGCCGTATCGTGGACCTTATGTTTAGCATGCCTCCGTCCTTGCCCATGGTATTTTTAATGCGTAGTTATGTACGCGCGGTCCGTATGCCGCTATCAGGATGGGGCATTGACGGAGGCCGAATTGCTAATCTAGCTCTGAATGAGCTGGACTGTCGTTCTGCAGGGTAGACCGGACTCGTTTAGCCGTGTCCGAGGGCTTGGCTGCCAGTGTAGTATTTGGCTTAGCGAGGCCACCCTGCACCTCGGCTGCGATGGTCGCAGTATGCTCCTCTGTACGGAGGGAGCGCTCCATGTTTCCATTGACTGTTATAATGCCTCGTGGTCCAGGCATCTTGAGCTTTAAGTAAGCATAATGCGGGACCGCATTGAAGCGGGCGAAGGCAGTACGTCCGAGCAGTGCGTGATAACCACTGCGGAAGGGGACAATATCGAAGATCAAGTCTTCGCTTCGGAAGTTGTCCGGCGAACCGAAGACTACTTCCAATGTGATTGAGCCCATGCAGCGGGCCTCTACACCGGGTATTACTCCTTTGAAGGTGGTTTTAGTAGGCTTGATTCTTGACGGATCAATACCCATTTTGCGGACAGTGTCCTGATAAAGCAGGTTAAGGCTGCTACCACCGTCCATGAGGACTCGCGTAAGGTGGAATCCGTCGATAATTGGGTCGAGGGCCAAAGCTGCTGAACCTCCATGATAGATACTGGTCGGGTGATCCTTTCGATCGAAGGTGATCGGACAAGCCGACCATGGGTTGAATTTTGGGGCGACCGGCTCTACGGCTTAGACGTCCCTTAGCGCCCGTTTGCGCTCCTTCTTGGGAATATGTGTAACGTATATCATACTCACCGTTTTTACCTCGAGGGGAAATTTTTTCTACCCCCCTGTGTTCGGTGGGCGAGGTTCTTCATCGTCGTCCTCACTGGGCGACCCTTTTCCCTTATGTTCGGCGTTTAGCTTATCGGCCTATTTAAAAACACAACAATTTCTGTTGGTATGATTGGCAGGCTTGTCGGGGGTGCCGTGGATCTGGCAAGGTCGATCAAGTATTCTGTCCAGACTGGATGGACCATCTTTGTTTCCTTTGAATGGCTTCTTCCGCTGACCGGGTTTAGAGCCACTGAATCCGGCGTTGACCGCCGTATCTTCAGTATCTGCATTATTGCTTCGACGCTTGTGTTTGTTGCGTCGTGGCCTACCGTTGCCGTCTCTGGCTTCGGAGGTGCCAGGGTCGCTGGTGCTCTTGCTTCGATGGCCTAGCCAGCTATCTTCTCCCGCGCAAAAGCGGGTCATGAGTGCGGTAAGGGCTGCCATGGACTCCGGTTTTTCTTGGCCGAGGTGTCGGGTGAGCCACTCATCCCGGACGCTGTGCTTAAAGGCCGCGAGGGCTTCGGCGTCCGGACAGTTGACAATTTGGTTCTTTTTAATTAGGAACCTGGTCCAGAGCTTCTCGGCTGACTCTCCGGGTTGCTGGACTATATGACTAAGGTCGTCGGCATCTGGAGGCCGGACATATGTGCCTTGGAAGTTGTCTCTAAAGGTGTCTTCCAAATCTTCCCAGCTGCCAATGGAGTTTTCTGGGAGGCTGTTTAGCCAGTGCCGAGCCGGCCCCTTTTATTTTAGTGGGAGGTACTTGATGGCGTGGTGATCGTCACTGCGGGCCATGTGTATGTGGAGAAGAAAGTCCTCAATCCATACCGCGGGATCTGTCGTTCCATCGTATGATTCGATGTTTATGGGTTTAAACCCTTCTGGGAATTGGTGCTGCATTACCTCATCGGTAAAGCACAAGGGGTGTGCGGCGCCTCTGTATCGGGCAACGTCATGATGGAATTCAGACGATATCCGTATTCAGTTTTTAGCCCGGTTGAGGTTGTGCTTATCACGCCAGGCTTGACGGCCGTCGTCTCTTGTTGGAGCACGTCCCCTTGATCCGTAGATTGATCTGGTCTGGCCGGCTCTATTGTCCAGCTCCTGTAGTAGGTCATAGGTGTAGTCCGGAGCAGCTACCCCCTTGCTTTTACGGCGAGGTGGACGGGCTGGTGTTCGGCGTGTGTAGCCGCTCTGTCCCGACCGCATGGTGGTCGGTCGGGTTTGTCAGCAGGATTATACCTTGGTGGTATTGGCTCAAGGGCCTCGTTGTCAAATTGTGGTAGTAGCCTGCACTTCGGGTAGCTCTTTGTTGGGCACTCGAGGCCGTATTCTTCGGCCGCTAGGACTTTAGTCCATCTATCGTTGAGCGTATCCTCTTCGGCTTTAAGCCGTTGCTGTTTCTTTTTTAGGCTCCTCGCTGTTGCGATGAGCCGTTGCCTAAAGCATTCTTGCTCGAGGGGTTCCTCTGGTACGATGAAATCTTTGTTACAGAGACTAACTTCCTCCTCGGAGGCCGGTAAATAGTTACTGTCCTCCAAATCATCATTCTCGGTCGGTTCGTCTAGGTTGACTTGTCCGTCTTCCCCGTCATCCTGTTCTACGGCAGGCTCGATGGGGTGCTCCGAGTCTTCGGCATTCTCCGGAGTGTCATTATCTCTGGTGCCGGTATTACTTTCCTTTCCTCGCCGTGATCTTGAATGGCGTCGCTGACGTCGTCGCTTTGGTGGAACTTCGACGGGCTTGTCCTCGATCGGATCCTGATTGCCATCATCGTCCTCTTTGGGTGTATCCACCATGTACACGTCGTATGTAGAAGTAGCAGTCCAACACCCGGTGATTGGCGGGTTTTGAGCTGGTTCAGCTCCGACATCGTCGTCCATACCGTCGATGTCTTCGGAAGCGTAATCGAGCATGTCGGTTAAGTCTTCGACAGTGGCTATCAAGTGGGTGGTGGGTGGGACGTAAAATTCCCCGCTCTCAGCCCCTAGTCCGGGCTGGGCGTAGTTCGGAAGTGTCAATGAGAACCAATGTCGGTGTCAAAACCGGCCGATCTCGGGTAGGGGGTCCCGAACTATGTGTCTGAGGATCGAAGGTAACAGGAGCCAAGGGACACGATGTTTACCCAGTTTCGGGCACTCTTAATGGAGGTAAAACCCTACGTCCTGCTTGATTGTATTTGATGAGTATAGGGGTTACAAGAGTTGATATACCACGACATCGTAATGGCGAAACCCTAGATGTCTAGCCTATGGGAATTGTGATTGCCTCTACGGACTAAACCCTCCGGTTTATATAGACACCGGGGGAACCTAGGGTTGTATAGAGTCGGTTTACAAAGAAAGGAATCTTCATATCCGAACGCGTAACTTGCCATCCACGCAAAGGAGAGTCCCATCTGGACACGGGAGAAGGTCTTCTATCTTGTACCTTCACAGCCCATCAGTCCGGCCCATGTCACATAGCTCGGACGCCAGGGGACCCCCTAATCCAAGACTCCCTCAGCTGTGGCGAGCGTATACGTGGCGTCACGCTGTCCCTAGGATGCAGGCAGGCAGCTTGGGTAGCGCGCTGTGCATGCGCGCTCGTTGGGCTCGCACCCGTCATCATTCTAGCGATAGGAGGAGGTTGACTGGCAGCTGGGCTGCACAGTGTCGGTCCGGCTAGGTGGGCCACCAGCTAAAGCCTCTCTCTGTCTATCTGTCTATTTCCTATTTCCTTTTTCCTTTTTCGTTTTCTAATTTTCTTTTTTGTTTTGTCTTGGTTTAGTGATAGAGGCAAAGGTGTCCTGCTTTCGATGAGATGGTGGCTATCATTTTTGGTGGATTAGACTTTGACGATCCGACTACGAACATGCGAGGACGTCGCGCCTTAGCAATCACTAAACCAACTCCGAGAGGTTATTAACCACGCCGGAGCACGATCAACCTGACCACGAGGGTCTATTTCCTGCAAGCAAACGAAGAACAAGCAAGAAACTAAGATTTGCAATCTGGATATTGTGAATATAAGATGAAAGCTTTATTGATCAAGGTGGGGTTCTGTGACGTCTTGGTCTGGTCGTTGAACACAAACGAAGTACGTGAAGTTGTAGCTATGGCAAACTTTTAATCTAAACAAAACCCCCAAAGTCTAAATGGTTCCCTAAGGGTTGTATATATGGAGGAAGAGGGGGGGATTTCGTGGCCCTTGAAGGAGGGGTCCGAAACCAACCCTATCTCTTGTTTCCCCACACATACGGACTCTAAAAACAGCCTATACTCAAGTATTTCGAAATACATGGGCCTGGCCCAATAATAAGGTGACGCAGCACCTATAATAGCCTCTGGACGAAATTTATGAAGTGGCATCTTGTATATTTCGTCCAAGGCTTCATGCACTCATTATGGCTGCTTCAAAGTCCTGAAATCATCACTTGTTACTCCGTTCTTGTTCCCCTTGCGCATGCCATCATCTCCATGCTTGAACTTGCTCCAAGGTTCATTTTTCTTGTCCAAGCTAGGCCCTTCATTTGTAAGCAAAACAAATGTATCCAATTTAGGCAGCATCATATTCTCATGACAATTAGAATCATTACCAAGAAACGAAAGTACCTGGTAATTCAATTGGCGTGCGCGAGCTCTAGTAATTGGTCCCGTATGTATAGCAGCAGGGGCTGTGGGTGTAACAACGGTATTGATGTCCTCATCATCCTCCCCTTCTTGGAATGAAGTTGTCCTCGACGGAAGCTCATCTTCCTCACCCAAATAAGGCTTCAAATCTGCAATGTTAAAAGTGGGACTAACCCCAAAATCTGCAAGCAGCTCAAGTTTATATGCATTATCATTTATTTTCTCTAACACCTTAAAAGGACCATCAACACCTGGCATTAGCTTTGACTTGCGCAAATCTGGAAACCTATCCTTACGCAAATGTAAACAAACAAGATCTCCAGGTGCAAAGACAATATGTTTTCTACCCTTATCTCCGGCAAGTTTATATTTAGCATTCATGCGCTCAATATTTTCCTTAGTTAACTCATGCATTTTTAAGATCAATTCAGCACGTTGTTTAGCATCAAAATTAACCTTCTCTGAAGATGGAAGAGGCAACAAATCAATAGGTGCACGAGGTAGGAAACCAAACACAATTTCAAAAGGTCACATCTTAGTAGTAGAATGCAGCGAACGATTATAAGCAAATTCAATATGAGGCACGCATTCTTCCCACATTTTCTGGTTATTCTTCAAAACAGCCCTAAGCATAGTAGACAATGTTCTATTGACTACTTCAGTTTCTCCATCAGTTTGGGGGTGACATGTAGTACTAAAAAGAAATTTAGTCCCCAACTTAGCCCATAAACATCTCCAAAAGTGGCTAAGAAATTTAGTATCACGATCTGACACAATTGTATTTGGCACACCATGCAAGCGAATAATTTCACGAAAGAACAAATCAGCAACATTAGCAGCATCATCGCTTAATGACATGGTATGAAGTGTGCCATTTTAGAGAATCTATCCACGACAACAAATATGCTATCCCTCCCCTTCTTTGTTCGAGGTAAACCCAAAACAAAGTCCATAGAGATATCCTCCCATGGAACACTAGGTACAGGCAAAGGCATATATAAACCATGAGGATTTAGTCATGACTTAGCTTTTTGACATGTAGTGCTGCGAGCAACAAAGCGCTCAACATCCCGTCTCATCTTTGGCAAAAAGAAATGTGTAGCAAGTACGTCCTCCGTCTTCTTGACGCCAAAGTGTCCCATTAATGCTCCTCCATGCGCCTCCTGCAACAACAAAAGACGAACGGAGCTAGCTAGAATGCATAGCTTGTTAGCACGGAACACAAATCCATCATTAACGACAAACTTGTTCCATGTTCTTCCTTCTTTACAATTCTGCATTACATCTTTAAAATCAGCATCATGCACATATTGATCTTTGATGGTCTCCAAGCCAAATATTTTGAAGTCAAGTTGTGAAAGCATAGTATAGCGACGAGACAATGCATCAGCAATAACATTTTCTTTACCCTTCTTGTGTTTAATGACATAAGGCAAAGTCTCAATGAATTCAACCCATTTAGCATGTCTACGATTCAGTTTAGCTTGGCTTTTAATATGTTTCAAAGATTCATGATCAGAATGTATAACAAATTCTTTGGGCCATAAATAATGTTGCCATGTCTCTAAAGTCCGAACAAGAGCATATAATTCTTTATCATAAGTAGAATAATTCAGACTAGGCCCACTCAATTTTTCAGAAAAGTATGCAACAGGTTTGCCATCTTGTAATAACACACCTCCTAATCCAATTCCACTAGCATCACATTCAAGCTCAAAAGTCTTATTAAAATATGGAAGGTTGTGTAAAGGAGCATGTGTCAACTTATCTTTCAACACCGTGAAGGCTTCTTCCTGTGCGGTTCCCCAAACAAAAGGCACAACCTTCTTTGTAAGCTCATTAGGAGGTGCAGCAATGGTGCAGAAATCTCTCACAAATCGCCTATAGAAACCAGCGAGGCCAAGAAACTCTGCACTTGTGTGACCGTTTTTGGCTGCGGCCAACTCTCAATAGCTTCAATCTTGGCTTTATCAACTTCAATTCCCTGTGGAGTAACAACATAGCCAAGAAAAGATACTTGGTCGGTGCAAAAGGTGCACTTCCCAAGGTTACCAAACAAACGTGCATCACGTAGAGCAATAAAAACAACACGTAAATGTTCCAAGTGTTCTTCGAAAGATTTGCTATAAATCAGTATATCATCAAAATAGACAACCACAAATTGTCCAATGAAAGCACGTAAAACTTCGTTCATTAACCTCATGAAAGTACTAGGTGCATTAGGTAACCCAAAAGGCATGACTAACCACTCATATAAACCAAACTTAGTTTTAACTGCCGTTTTCCATTCATCTCCCAATTTCATAGGAATTTGATGGTATCCACTACGCAAATCAACTTTGGAGAATATTGTAGAGCCACTTAATTCATCAAGCATATCATCTAGCCTAGGAATAGGATGACGATAACGAAGAGTTATATTATTAATGCCTGTACAATCAACACACATACACGACGTACCATCCTTTTTTGGCACTAGTATAATAGGAACAGCACAAGGACTAAGAGATTCACGTATATAACCTTTGCCAAGTAGCTCCTGTACTTGACGCATAATCTCTTCGTCTCCTCTGGATTGGTACGGTATAGCGCACGGTTTGGCAGTGAAGCACCAGGAATTAAGTCAATCTGATGCTCAATCCCTCGAATAGGTGGCAATCCCGGTGGCACGTCTTGTGGAAAGACGTCAGCGAACTCCTGCAAAATGTTAGTGACAGCAGGAGGCAAAGAGGAAGGCACGTCCTCGAATGAAAATAATGCCTCTTTGCACACAAAAGCATAGCAAACAGATTTGCTGAAATCTAGATCATCAATATCAGATTTGGTGGCAAGTAAACATCCACTTTTCAATTTAATTTCAGAAGCAACATGAGATGATGGTTTGTTATTAGGCTTCATTTGTTGCTCAAATTCTTTTTCCACAATATGATTTTCACTCATATTTTGCTCCAGTTTTGCTTTATTAGCTCGATTAATATCATCTTTGAAAATAGAATCAGGAGTAATAGGAAGCAAAGTCATATGTTTATCCTTATGAACAAGAGTATACTGATTGTTTCTACCATGGTGTACAGAATTTTTATCGAATTGCCATGGTCTACCAAGTAATACGGAACATGCTTGTATGGGTACCACATCACAATCAACATAATCAGCATATGTAGCGATACTAAAATGCACACGAATAGTACGTGTTACCTTAACCTAGCCGTTGTTGTTGAACCATTGGATGTAGTAAGGATGTGGATGTGGTCTTGTGGTGAGAGATAGCTTCTCCACCATCTCCATGCTAGCCAAGTTGTTGCAGCTCCATCCATCTATGATGATGCGAACAGAACGTTCCTTCACAACTCCCTTTGGGTGGAACAAATTATGCCTCTGATTTTGCTCAGCTTGTGTGACCTGCACACTCAAAACACGTTGAGCAACTAAACATTCATACCTGTCAGCGTCTTTAGGAGCCATGTATTGTGTCTCATGTTCAGAATCATCTCCACCATGTTCTTCATGTGTAATTAGAGCCAAAGTCTCCTCATCATAGTCACTAGCGGACTCGTACCCACCATCCTCAGTAGCAATCATCACACGCTTCGATGGGCATTCTCTCACATAATGACCTCCACCCTTGCAACGGTGACAAATAATATCATGTGTTTGCCCTGTTGATGCCATGGATGAAGAAGAGCTCTGTGCAGGCCCGGAAGGTGTGCCCTTCGCAGATAATGGTGGTTGTGCCTGCTTTCTTGTATCACGGCTGGAGGTGGCAGCTGACGGAGGTGCCGGTGCAGCAGAACATGTGGAAGTAGAGGATGCACGCGGTGTCCATGATGAAGTTCGACCTGCAGAAAAGTTAGTCCGCGCCAATGCCTATCGATCCTGCACTTCACGTTCAGCTTTGCAAGCAAGATGGAATAAACGAGTGATATTGTTATACTCCTTATACTCTAAAATGGTCTGAATCTCTTTATTTAAACCACCCATAAAACATGCAAGCATAGCTTCATTCTCCTCAACAATACCACATCTAATCATGCCAGTTTGTAATTCCTGATAATATTCTTCTACAGAATTTTTTCCTTGTCTTAAACGCTGCAATTTTTGAAGTAATTCACGTTGATAATATGGTGGAACCCAACGAGTACGCATAGCAGTTTTCAAAGCAGCCCAAGTAGCTGGAATAGGATATAATCTACAATGTTCAGACCACCAAACACATGCAAAACTAGTGAAAGCACAAACAGTAGCAGCAACACGTCGTTCCTCGGGATATTGTAAACATGTAAAACAATGTTCAGTTTCTAACTCCCAATTAAGATATATATCAGGAACATATCTACCCTCGAATGGTGGAATATTCAATTTTAATTTAGCAAGATGGTCATGATCTCGTACCTGAGGTGGTGGTGCAGGCCTACCATTGCGATTATTTGCATGTGGACGACCTGGTGCTGGTGGTTGCACGTAGTTCTGATTTTGATCAACCTCATCCTCATAATCGCCCGCGTAATCGTCCTCCTCCTCGGCACCAGCAACAGCCGGAGCAGGAGCCAAAGAAGCATCAATAGTAGGTACAGCAGCACCAGAAGTTTGGCCATCCTCAAGAGGAACACACTTCGCTCGTCCGAATTGATTTGGAAGGGGGCGTTGTTGTTGTCGTTGCAGAGGTGCGACAGGTGCAGCCAGTGGTGGTTGGGGAAGACGCGTGAGCAATTCATTAAACTTGTTATCTAGCTTTGTCTCTAACAACTTCTCCATTCCATCTATCTTCTCCATGGCCTCTTCAAATCTGTTTAGCACATCTCCCAGCTGGCCACTCATCATTTGCTGAAATTTATCATGCAACTCCTTGCTCGTCATGTTCTCCCAGTCAATCTCGTCGGCTTGTAATCCTGCCATGGTTAGCAGCAATAGAAACACACAAGAATATGATCCTACAGACTACTAGGAAGTGGTGGTGGTGTGGTGTCACAAATCCGTCAAGCAAATCTCAAATTCTTACCAGTTCTTACCCAGCAGCAGGTGGTGATCGGCAACCTTTGTAGTCAAAACACATGATGTAGATGTATGTGGAGCTGGGAAGGCTTATGATATGGTAGCAAAAAGGGTCAGCAATAATCAATTCAGAGATGCAATGTTGAATAAACGCTCAACGACGGTACTGTGCTGGTCCGAGGCTAGACCGTGCTAGAGACGCGAGCCTAGAACACTAACAAAAACACAGCGCTGCACGTAAACAAGGGAGGAGCACACTCTGAATTTTTTTCTTTTTTTTTATCACTTTTTTTGCACTTTTTTCCTTTTTTTTGCTCCGCAATAATTTTTTTTGAAAAAGTCTACAAATGGTCTAAAAACTGCCTAGCCAGAATTTTCTAGACTTAGTTTTTTTTTAAACTGGAACTATTTTTCTTCTACGGGTGGCACGAAAGTTGGGGAATCCGACTTGTTCACAACTCGTAGTATCTCGTGATCTGGAACTTGAAAATAAAGGAACAAATACTAGACTTGGACTAGGACTGGTGGTGGAGATGAATCTGATGGAACTCGTACTGGTGATGGTATATGACGGTAGTATATGTGGACTCGGATTGGTGGTGGTATATGGACTCGGATCGGTGGTGGTATATGGACTCGGATTGGTGGTGGTATATGGACTCGGAGCGGTGGTGGTATATGGACTCAGAGCGGTGGTGGTATATGGACTCAGAGAAATAGCAGATAAGCGGTGGTGGTATATGGTAGGGGCGATGATGATGGTGCGGCGGCGGCGTGACAACTTGTGAACAGAACTCGAAACTCTAAAGAACTAGACGCTAAGACCAGCAACTTGACACGATGATGCAACCGCAAATTCAACAAAGCAAACACAGAAAAGATTATGCAATGGCTCAGATTGGTTTGGATATGATGAACTAACCCCAAATTTTTTTTTGGCTTTTTCCTCGACTGGAGGTATGAAGAACAGACTCGATCTAAACTACGAAAAACTGTAAAATCTCACCGAGCAACCTGGACATCTGATATCACTTGATAGAGGCAAAGGTGTCCCGTCTTTTAATGAGATGGTGGCTATCATTTTTGGTGGAGTAGACTTTGATGATCCAACTACGAACGTGCGAGGACGTCGCGCCTTAGCAATCGCTAAACCAACTCCGAGAGGTTATTTACCACGCCGGAGCACGATCAACCTGACCACGAGGGTCTATTTCCTGCAAGCAAACGAAGAACAAGCAAGAACTAAGATTTGCAATCTGGATATTGCGAATATAAGAGAAAGATTTATTGATCAAGGTGGGGTTCTGTGACATCTTGGTCTCGTCGTTGAACACAAATGAAGTACGCGAAGTTGTAGCTACGGCGAACTTTTAATCTAAGCAAAACCCCCAAAGTCTAAACGGTGCCCTAAGGGCTGTATATATGGAGGAAGAGGGGGGGATTTCATGGCCCTTGAAGGAGGGGTCTGAAACCAACCCTATCTCTTGTTTCCCCACACATACGGACTCTAAAAACAGCCTATACTCAAGTATTTCGAAATTACATGGGCCTGGACCAATAATAAGGTGACACAGCACCTATAATAGACTCTGGACGAAATTTATGAAGTGGCATCTTGTATATTTCATCCAAGGCTTCATGCACTCATTATGGTGGCTTCAAAGTCCTGAAATCATCAATTGTAACTCCGTTCTTGTTCCCCTTGCGCATGCCATCATCTCCATGCTTGAACTTGCTCCAAGGTTCATCTTTCTTGTCCAAGCTAGGCCCTTCATTTGTAAGCAAAACAAATGTATCCAATTTAGGCAGCATCATATTCTCATGACAACTAGAATCGTTACCAAGAAACGAAAGTACCTAGTAGTTCAATTGGCGTGCGCGAGCTCTAGTAATTGGTCCAGTATGTATAGCAGCAGGGGCTGTGGGTGTAACAACGGTATTGATGTCCTCATCATTTAGGCATTAAAGCATTTCAGAATAATTTGAGAGTTTTTGTGGGGAAACATTGGAATATTCTAGAGGCCCTCTCCAAGTTTCAAATTATTTGGAGCTACTAAAATATATATAGTATTTAAATAGCCCCAATTCAAATATCATGTATATTAATTCAAAGCCCATTTTGGTCCTGTAAAAATGTGCACCATTTATGGTTATTTTTTCACCTTTTCCCTAAATCATGAATATTTTTTAAGGGCATTTTTGGTTCATTGAAAAATATTTAAGTAGAACCTAGTTTGTTAATGTGGTGCTAGGGGTTATGCAATCCCCATTTCATATTTCATTCAAATTTATACATGATGCAACACATGAAGCTAGCCTAGTGCATTACTAGAACTAGGGATGTGACACAGATTTGGTTGCTAACACCAACACAAGTTTCAAGAATCAGCGTCAAAACGGCAACTTCAAGAACCAGTCCTAGGGTTTTCCTCCTCGCAACTACCAGGAGGCTTTGAAGGGCCCACGCCCAAAATGCAACACGGAGAACAAGCCGGCAAATCACTCTTCGGAAGATTGTTATATCACGCAAGAGTTCAGAAACAACAGTTTTGGTAGTAATAACAACAATGGCGATTGTAATAGCGGACACCCGGGAACCTGATCAGTCCAAATTATGTGATTATTTTGTTAGTATTTTTGTGCCTACTCCATAGGCTTAATGGGATTTTACCGCGTTCGCGCACTTCTTTTTTTTGTTTTTTCTCAAATAAATCTTTTTGGGCCAAATACTATTATATGGAAGAAATCTCAAAAAATGGTAGTGGAATCACACAATTAGTGATAATCACCTGCCATAAGAGAAAGAAGCAAAATGGGATAAGAAGCAGTCACCACAGGATGTCCAGAGCAAAAGACGACATTCCATACGACCGCACCGGCCCTACGAGCGGTCGTATGGAGTGCCATCACCGTCGCCAGATCAACTATATTCACCCCGTGAAGACGGATAGTGAATCAGACGCCCAGAGACACTAGAAACTTGTCCGGAAGCAGGAACCCTAGCCGCCGGAGTGATCCTTAGGGAGGAACCGACAAGGAGGAGCCGCTGCCTCCATGATCTTCATCAAGAAGGCTCCAACATCATCCCACCATAATCATCATCACCATCTATATTTCCACTATTGTAATATCAAGAACACCAACCGAGTGTAACAAGCTTACACCCGCTCCCGCTCTCCTAGGGTTCCCCCGTTGCCGCCTGCTGTCCCACCGCCGCTAGCCATCTCCCCCGTTCCCCCACTCCTCCCTCCCCCATAGCACTCCCGTCGCCCCTCGAGGCGGCGGAGCGCCTCCACCACGCCGCCTTGTCTCGTCACCCTCTCCTTGTCCCTCACCTTTGCCGCTGCCGGCAGAGGCCACCAGCGGCAGTGCTGCTCGGTGGACGGCGGTGTGGGTCGGTGGTGGGGTCTGTGGGCCTCGAGCGCCCTTGACGCGGCAGCGTGGTCGTTGGCCGCGGGGCTGTGTGGCGTGCTGCTGGCCGGTGGCACCCGCTCAGCCCACATCTGGGCCCTTTCGGGCCCATCTAAGCTGGGGCGGGCCGGCGGTTTGGGGCACGGAGGTGTGGCTCCCTAGTGGTGGTGGCAAGGCGGTTGTGGCTGCAGGTGGTGATGGCTCCGGTGGCTGGCGTGCTGCAGCGTGGCTGCAGGGATTGTCTGGATCCGCTGGGGGTCCGGCCGGGCCTGTGGACACCTGGTAAGTCCCTGTCGCTACATCCGGTCGGCTCCATGGTGTGGTGGAGGTTGTCTCCTCTTGTCAGATGCATTGCGGTTGCCCCCGAGCCCGGTGTCCCCTCGTCCTCCCTCCATGCCTCGTGTTGGTGGCCTAAGTGAGACGGTGAAGTTGGCGCGGTATCCGTGGTGGCACAGGATGGTGGGCGGCATGTTGGGCGGTGCACTCTCGATTGTCTGTGATGGTGTTGGTTTCGGGGCGGGAGAAATCCCTGGCGGCTCATCCGCCACCGCGCGTGGCTACGCCCGTGGGCGTTGGCGGACATTCTTGAGGGGCGTCAGTGACACCCGTTCCCTTCTACCACCCGCGTACCGGAGGAGACCCTAGGGTTTGTCCGGGCAGCAGCGGCGTCGTCATCGCAATCCTTCCTAAAGGTGTTGCTTGGTACGCGAGGCTTTGGAGTGCTAGGCGTGCGGTGGTACTTCTCCGGAGGGTGCGGCGGATATCGGCCATCTTCGCTTAGTTGAGCTGCCGGTGTCGGCATTTGTTTCTCATTCTTTCTCTCTCTTTTTCTTTTGGGCTTGTTTGTGTTGCGGCCCCAGTGAGCTAGTTGTATCGGTTGGTTGTTGCTTTATAATATAAAGCGGGGGGAAACCATTTTTCGTATATCAAGAACACTAGATGAATAACGTGGGAATTACATGTGTGATTCATTCATGTTTTCCATCTTTGGTGGTATGATGTTTGTTTCCCTCATGTGTGAGTAGTTCCCTTAGTTCTCGGGGACATGGATGAACCCTAGTGTGTAATAGATCGATTGATATTAGGATTTGACATCCTCTTTGCATGTTTATGTTAATGATCATCTTGACATTGGGTGAAGTCAACCATCCAATGTATGCCAACTTTGGATGGAAGGTTATTATTGTTGGCGAACTGTGTGGTTACGAAGGTGGGTGATGTGACAGGCCCCATCTCCCTTCATAGCGGATCATTGCAGCAGGGGGTAAAATGGAGACCACTTTGGCTACGTCCATGGGGACATCTTTCCATTTAATTACAGTTTGATAACCAGAGTGGGGAAGAACGGTGGTGGCTTATGTGATACAGAGCTACCGTGGGTATGCACGTATCTGTACTGGCTCTGCCCACAAACAGAAACATGTAAAATGGCTTAGAAATCCGAAGTAGCATTTTGTTTAGGCACCACTATAGATGCACACAAGAGGGGATTCTAGACTCGTTGGGAACGCTTTAATCCCACTTGTCTCAAGTCTCTCATTATGATTCTAACTGTTTACTTTTGTTGAATAATTTATCTTTACACTCGCAACATCATTTCCATCACTTTACCACTTCTTTGGATTGCTAACAATTTACACGCATTCTACTCGAACCATTCAAGAGACAAAAGATTGATTCATGTGCTCCCTGTGGGATCGATACTCTTACTCAAGGTAGTCAGAATCCCGACTTGACTCCTAGAATCCTACGACTTCACGGCCCTACGGAAGCATGTCGATCCAAGTCCCACTATGAATCCGGGTCAGGTAGAATCCACGTTGAGTTGCGATCCAAATCATAGAATCATGTACAAAACTGTAGAATCCTAACTATGCTATGGACTATGTACGATTCTACTAATTTATCTAAGCCATTTGTTTAGTTGTATCAAAATAGTATGCCATAATACAAACCCTTTTACACATGCCTCATGGCCATTTATTCCCCTCCCAAGCCAAAACGCTCAGTCGTTGATACCTTTGATCTGGCTATCAGATATCCTAGATCAAAACTGAGGATCGGGTTGTTGACAGACGGAATTGGCATGAGAAGGAGGATGCATCAAGATTGACCAGAGAAGGATAGCAAAACCTTCAAGGTTCAGCACTGCAGGTCATCTATACAAGCGGTCGGCTATTCAAGTACTCTAAAAAACCTTCCTAAGTAAGTTGCACGCGTTGAAGATTTAAATGTTCTATATATTTCCCTCTCATATATATTCCATACATGAAAGCTAGATAGTAGGTTAGCCATGAAAAGAAGTGGCATACAACTAGCTTTGATATGTACTTTTTGTGCTCTATATTTAATGTTAAAACTCTATAGAACACATATAAATTTCTGGCGTGGATACAAAATATCTTATTTGAGTAAATCTAGTAGAATCCTCGATACTACAACTCGGTACTATCTAGGGAAAATCGATCCGACTTCGAATCCCGACTCTGACTTCCTTGCTCTTACTTCGAAAAAGCTACAACTAAACCCTATGCACTTGTAGGACATCAAGCCTTTTTTGGCACCGTTGCCGGGTACTTTAGCGCTTTTGATCTCTGTCTTGAGTTTGGTTTGAATTTTGTGTACTAAGTTGTTTGCCGATCCGGAGTTATCATGGCTGAGTTCGGAAATAACTATCAGCTATCGGCCATGCATCTTACGGGACCACCTATGTTAGAAACGTTCGCACCATTGGGTCCCAATCTCACCGATGTTGCTTATAAGGTGAACCCAAGTGGCCTCAAATTATTGCGCAGTAAGTGATTTAAATGTGAGGAAGGTGAAGATCGTTATCAACATTTGCAATTTTTCGAGGATGTATGTGGGACATTTAAATTAAACGCTTTTAGCCTTAATGATATGAAGCTAAAATATTTTTCTCACACTATGGCTAATAAGGCAGAGGATGGTTAGAGCATCTCCAATAGAAGATGCACATTTGGAGATGTAAAACAGGAGATGTAAAAATTTACATCTCCAAAAAGTGTTTTTTGCATCTCCAAAAAAGTGCCAACTCCAACAGAAGATGCAAAACGGAGATGTAAAAGAGCAACTCAATAGAAGATGCAAACTAGAGATGCAAAACCGCCTGCCGGCCGCGCGACCGTTGTAGCTGTTATTGAGCTCTTGTAAAACTGCTATACAACTGTTGTTCAGCCATAAAAATTGAAATAAAACATTTGATAATCAACTTAAAAATTGCACATGTCCACAATATCAAATTAATACATTGTTCATCAAATCCACAAGATCAAATGCAACACACATATGACGTAGTTCTGCACAATACAACAAATAAATAAATTAAACTAAGCGGGTCTTTCGCCATGATATTTCCAACACTCCTCCAACAAATCCTTCTGAAGTTGACCGTGTGCATCGGAGTCTCCAATTTCATTGTACACCTTCATGAAGCGTTTGATTCGCTCCTCTCTTCTCACGGGCATAACATGTATACCCATCAAGTGATAGAAGGCGTAATCTAAACCCTGTCCATGCTCAATCTCAATGATCATGTTATGCATGATCACGCAAGCAGTCATGATATACCAAAGAGTTTATGGATCCCAGAATCTAGATGGTCCACGCAGAATAGAAAATTGGGATTGCAAAATCCCAAAAGCCCTCTCAACATCTTTCCTAGCCGCTGCTTGTGCATTGTGAAAGATGAGTTCTTTCTTACCTTGCGGTTTTGCAATTGGCTTGACAAAAGTACTCCACCTCGGGTAGATGCCATCCCCAAGATTGTACCCGAAGTTATATGTGTGGCCATTTACTTCGAACTGGTCACCTCCATTTGCTAACATGGCAAAAAGAGGTGACCGGTCGAGCACGTTGATGTCATTGCAAGACCCAGGCATCCCAAAATATGAATGCCAAACCATGTCTCTTGATCGACAATGGCCTTAAGAATGATAGTGGCATCTTTCCCACGACCCTTGAACTGTCCATGCCATGCTCTTGGGCAATTTTTCCACTTCCAATTCATGCAATCAACGGACCCTAGCATACCTGGAAACCCACGAGCTTTGTTTATCTCCAACAGCCTCTGAGTGTCCTGAGCATTGGGAGCTCTCAAGTACTCTGCACCAAACACTTCTACCATAGCCTTTGCAAATTGTTTGACATAGAAGATAGAAGTGCTCTCTGCCATCGCCTAGTTGTCATCAATGTAGTCTGTCGGAACACCGTAGGCCATCATGCGCAATGCGGTAGTAACCATCTGTTCGGTGCTATGTCCAAGCAAACCCTGCACAGTTCCTCCTCTACTCGAAGGATCAATCATGCTGCTTCATGTAATTGTGCGCATCAACCCGTTCTCTCTGAATGAACGCACGGCCATACACAACGCCACCGTGCTTCGGCTTCTTCCCATTATGCATTGCCACTAGTATTGCAATGTCCTCTTCTTCTTTCAAATCAAATCCCTCATTCGATGTGGAATCATCCACGAAAGAGCAGTCACACGAGCTCATCTACAACGCGGAAAATCACCGTCAAACTAACTTTCCATCCCCAACAAAAAACCCATCAAGTTTCATCATTTTTTACCTTCGAGAATTTCGTTGAACACCTAGATTGCGTGGTGGATGAAATCATCCGACTGCGGGTTGGGCAGCCGTCGGTGGTGGCGAGTGTGGGCGGCAGTGACTGCACAAGAGAGGAGATGGCCGCACATCGGCAGAGAAGAAGTCGGGAGCTCGGCGCGGCCGGCGGGCGGCTTCGCCAAGCCGAAAGAACGGCCGAGCCTCGCGACCGTCGGGTGGGCGGAGTTGCACGCCTTCACTAACACTAGTGGGGGGTCTAGGACAGGAAGAAGCCTAGCCCAGTGTAGACCTTGTCAGGGAAGGCATTTAGGCCAGCTGCAGCCGCCGGAGAAGCTTCGACTTGGCGGCGGCCGAAAGTGAATCGGTGACTGTGGGCGGCGGGGGACAGGGGCGAAGTCGTAGCGGAGTTGGGCGGGTGGCGGCGGCGTCGATTTGGTGTGTATTTGGCCGGCAGCGGAGTCGGGTGGGTGGTGGCTGGTCACGCAGAAGGGAAAGGAACGACAGTTGTGCAATTGGTGGGCGTTCGTGTTTTTACATCTCCTATAGGTGGAGATGCAAATTTGCACTGCCAGGTGTTGTAGTTTACATCTCCGGGAGGCGGAGTGTAATTTTTTTGCGTCTACACCATCTATTGGAGATGTGTTTTTGGGCCTCGGAGATGCAAACATTAGGTTTTTTTGCATCTACATCTTCTATTGGAGATGCTCTTAGTGTCTCACCCTGCAGGTACCCTTGATACTTGGGACAAGTTAGGAGAAACTTTCTTATCAGATTTTTATCTGAAAATGAAATCATATGAAGCAAGGAGGAGGATTCTAAACTTTCGACAAAGACCTAGAGAAATTCTTATAAAATCATATCAAAGGTATAAAATTTTACTAAATGATTGCCCTCATCATAAACTCCAAGAATGGCTAGTGCTAAATATCTTTTGTGGAGGATTGCAGTACGATTCAAAAGACGAACTAGATTTAGCTTCTGTAGGTTCCTTTATTACTAGCGAAGTCCCTGAAGAACAGGAATTATTAAATGGTAAACTTGCTGATTATGAAGCGTGGGGGTGATGATGAAGAAGAAGAGGGTAAATTAGAAATGAATTTTGACTACATTAAAGCTTATTTAAATTTAAGGAGAGTTGATCAAATTAGTAATGAACTATATCTTGACCATGGCGTTGTTTTGATGTCTGTTCAAAGTTGTGGAGAGCATATGGAGTTCACTAAAAGGAAATGGGGAAACTACACTGATGAGGATCCCGACGAAGAGGTCATAGTTGAGAATTTTGAGGTGGAAACAACAGTTACTCCCGAAGAAGGTGAATATGAACCTACACCAGTGTTGCCTTGTCCAGTGAGGAAAGTGCAGCTTGAATACTTAACCAAAGATCATCCTGAAGAAGGGAATAAAAATACATGTAACATTCAGGTAAATCCCGGAAAAGGAGGAAGCAAGAAAAGCCAATTGAATCAATGGAGGAAGAGGTAACTCATTGTGTGAAAGGTTGTATTAAAACAGCCGATACCGGTAAACCAGTAGTGCCTTGTTCTTTTGTAGCACTTCTTATTTTGGTCTTTGCAATATAGGCTCTAGAATCAATGTGATACCTTACACTCTTTATACCAAGCTTCATGATAAATTTATGTTTGTGACTTGCAACCTACTTGATGAGGACATAATACTATAGTTACACCCACGCTTCTTGCAGCTACATATACTGGACCAATTACTAGAGCTCGCGCGCACCAATTAAATTACCAGGTACTTTTGATTCTTGGTAACGATTCTAATGTTCATGAGAATATGATGCTGCCTAAATTGGATACATTTGTTTTGCTTACAAATGAAGGGCCTAGCTTGGACAATAAGGATGAACATTGGAGCAAGATCAAGCATGGGGATGATGGCATGCGCAAGGGGAACAAGAACGGAGTTTCAAGTGATGATTTCAGAACTTTGAAGCCACCATAATGAGTGCATGATGGCTTGGACGAAACATACAAGATGCCACTTCATAAATTTTGTCCAGAGGCTATTATAGGTGCTGCGTCACCTTATTATTGGGCCTGACCCATGTAATTTCAAAATACTGCAGTATAGGCTATTTTTAGAGTCCGTATGTGCGGGGAAACAGTGTTAGGGTTGGTTTCGGACCCCTCCTCCAAGGGGTCGCAAAATTCCCCCATGTTTCGTCCATTTATACAGCCCTTAGGGCGTTGTTTAGACTTTGGGTTTTGTTTACATTAAAGTTCGCCATAGCTGCAACTCGCGTACCTTGTTTGTGTACAACGACCAGACCAAGACGTCACAGAACCCCACTTTCATCAATAAAGCTTTCCTCTTATATTCACAATATCCAGATTGCAATCTCAGTTTCTTGCTTGTCCTTCGTTTGCTTGCCAGAAATAGACCCTTGTAGATCATGCTCCTGCGTGGTCAATAAACCTCAGAAGTTGGTTTAGCGATTGCTAAGGCGCGACGTCTCGCACATTCGTCGTCGGATTGTCAAAGTTGACTCCCGTCGAAAACAATAGCTATCTCATCGGAACATCAGGACAGCTTCTCCACTATCAAGTGGTACCATATTTCCAGGTTGCTCGGTGAGATTTTCCAGTTTTTCGTAGTTTAGATCACATGTGTTCTTCATACCTACAGTCCACGAAAAAGCCACAAAACAATTAGGGTTAGTTCATCATATCCAAATTAATCTGAGCCATTGCATAATCTTTTCCGTGTTTGCTTTGTTGAATTTGAGGTTGCATCGTTGTGTCTAGTTGCTGGTCTTAGCGTCTAGTCTTTTAGAGTTTCGAGTTCTGGTCATAGGTTGTCATGCAGCCGCCGCACATTTGCTACCT
The DNA here is from genome assembly GCA_011799875.1 of Thinopyrum elongatum. Taxonomy (NCBI): domain Eukaryota; kingdom Viridiplantae; phylum Streptophyta; class Magnoliopsida; order Poales; family Poaceae; genus Thinopyrum; species Thinopyrum elongatum. The sequence continues at coordinate 252,600,488 of CM022299.1, forward strand.
CCGCTGCCATATACCTCCACCACATATCCGCCGCCGTTCCATAAAAGCACCACATATCCGCCGCCATCACACCACCAGTCTGAGTTGTCACCAGATACATATCCGCCACTAGTCCGAGTTTCCACCAGATACATATCCGCCACCATTCCGAGTTGCCACCAGATACATATTCGCCACCAGTCCGAGTCCACCTGATTCATCTCCTCCACCAATCCTAGTCCAAGTCCGGTATTTACTTCTCTGTTATTGATTTCCAGATCACGCCATACTAAGTGTCGTGACTAAGTCCGATTCCCCAACTTTCATGCACCCCGTAGAAGAAAAATAGTTCCAGTTCAAAAAAAACTAAGTCTGGAAAATTCTGGCTAGGCAGTTTTTAGACCATTTGTAAACTTTTTCAGAAAAAAATTGTTGCGGAACAAAAAAGAGAGGAAGAAAGTGCAAAAAAAAGAAAAAAGGGAAAAAAGAAACAAAAAAGAGAGATTCAGAATGTGCTCCTCCCTTGTTTACGTGCAGCGCCGTGATTTTGTTAGTGTTCTAGGCTCGCATCTCCAGCACGGTCTAGCCTAGGACCAGCATAGTACCGTCGTTGAGCGTTTATTCAGCATTGCATCTCTGAATTGATTATTGATGACCTTTTTGCTACCATATTATAATCCATCCCAGCTCCACATATACCTACGTCGTGCGTTTGACTCCTCCTGGTAATCGCTCTATCCAAGCTTTGAGGTGTTTTGACTACAACGGGCACCGATGATGACCTGCTGCTTGGTAAGAACTGGTAAGAATTTGAGATTCGCTTGACGGATTTGTGACTCACCACCACCACTTCCTAGTAGTCTATAGGACCATATTCTTCTGTGTTTCTATTGCTGCTAACCATGAAAGGATCACAAGCCGACAAGATTGACTGGGAGAACATGACGAACAAGGCGTTACATGATAAATTCCAGCAAATGTTTGTGTCGGTGCAACAAAACCTAGTGTATGTTGCCCGGACTGTACACAGGCTCAAGGGCAAGGTTACAGCATCCAAGACAAGGCCAAGCAGAAGATATAGCTCTTTGAAAAATCAAAGGGCAGATCAAGAAAACCAAAACAAGACAAAGGAGGAAGATATCACTAAGGAAATACCTCCCTTGTCGGGCAGGCGAGCCTGGCAAGGTCGAGCTCACCCCGAAGACAAGTCTCAGGACTCCCCCGGCAAGCTTGCCGGGGACGCCGAGAGAGGATCGCCCCACCATTACTCCACCGCTCCACCTAACAGCAACGCAAGTCACCTATCGATGTGGTGTCGAGCCCCCAAGTGATTAAGCGGCTGTTATTTGGCATGTGGCAGCCATTTCTGGGGAAGATCACCCCCAAATGACACACGTCCAGAGGCGTGTAACGTAGGCAGGTGAGAAGGTGGATGAATAGCATGGCAAGGTTTTTCGGGCTCCCCCCGCGATGTGACACTAAGCGGTGCATTTAATGCACTCTGTCATGTTTGCAGAGTTAGGTATGATAGCACTGTGTCTATCTAATCACTGGATAATGACTGTTTTGCCATTGTGGTAAACCCTTGACCTATAAAAGGAGGGCCGTGGCAACCTTAGAAAGGATTCGGACCCTTGTACACTCATACGCGCGTAGCTGTTCTCGTCCCAAGGCGATCTTGTCGGGCTTGAGCGCTGCATCTCCACCACGGTCCTTTCATCAATCCACCAAAGCAGGAGTAGGGTTTTACGCCTCGCGGCGGCCCGAACCTGGGTAAAAACTACCCGTGTCATCACTGCCGTGCTGCTCTACGATCTCCGCTCTTTGTGCAACGCGCCCTTCCCCCTTGCTGAACCACAAGGGGTCGATGGCCCTATAGGTGGCCGTGTTGAACCACGACATCTTTGGCACGCGAGGTAGGGGGAGCGCTTGTGTGAACCCGAGGGTGTAAGCAGCGCGTCATCTTCATCATCGTCTTCTTCATCTACGGCTTCATCATCCATGGTGCCCAAGAAAAAGTCCGGCGCTGCAGCTCACCCGTCCACCTCGAAGGCCCCCTCGCATGTAGCCACTGATGCTGTGGGGGCTACGGGGGCGCACGGGGACGTGGACGTCGTGGGGGACATGACCGGTGCAGGCGGCGCCATCACTGTTCCCCCTGCGGCCGAAGCGGAAGCAGGGCGCGCCGAAGGAAGACAGCATCAATAGCATCCTAGCGGCCATGTTCCACAAGATGCGGGTGGGGAGAACATTCCATCTCCACCTCTCCACCTCGCTGAGGGACGCAGCCGCAGCGATGGCGCTCGCTCTGGTGCGAATCACAACCTTCTAGCTGCCCCTGCTGCGGGTGCGGCTGCAGGGCACGCACCATCCCCAGGGCAAGCTGGCCAAGACGATGCGCCGAATGGGGTCGTCAATCCCCAAGCACATCCGCCTCGTCGCCACGCCACCCTGGCGACCGGATCGTGGCGACGAGAGCACGACATTGCCAATACCTGCACCGTCAGAAGTCAGGCGACATCGTGATCTGCATCATCGTCTATGCCAAGCACCGCTTCGGAAGCCATGGCACGGGCCCTGATGAGGACATCAATACCATTGTTACACCCACAGCCCCTACTGCTACATATACTGGACCAATTACTAGAGCTCGCGCACGCCAATTAAATTATGAGGTACTTTCGTTTCTTGGTAATGATTCTAATGTTCATGAGAATATGATGCTGCCTAAATTGGATACATTTGTATTGATTACTAATGAAGATCCTAGCATGAACAAGAGGGATGAACACTGGAGCAGGATCAAGCATGGAGATGAAGGCGTGCGTGAAGGGTTCCAGAATGGCATTTCTAGTGCATATTTAAGCACTTTGAAGCCTCCGTGATGACCTACAAGGACATGGATGAAATATACAAGATGCCCCTTCATAAATTTCGTCCATAGCTTATTTTAGGTGCTGCGCCACCTTATTTTTGGGCCAGGCCCATGTAATTTCGAAATACTTAAGTATAGGCTGTTTTTAGAGTCCGTACGTGTGGGGAAACAAAGTTAGGGTTGGTTTCGGACCCCTCCTACAAGGGGCCACAAAATTCACCCCTACTCCTCCATATATACAGCCCTTAGGGCGTCGTTTAGACTTTGAGTTTTGTTTAGATTAGAAGTTCGCCATAGCTGCAACTTCGCGTACTTCGTTTGTGTTCAACGACCAGACAAAGGCGTCACAGAACCCCACCTTCATTAATAAAGCTTTCCTCTTATATTCGCAATATCCAGATTGCAATCTCAGTTTCTTGCTTGTTCTTCGTTTGCTCGCAGGAAACAGACCCTCGTGGTCAGGTTGATCGTGCTCCGGCGTGGTCAATAACCCCTTGGAAGTTGGTATAGCGATTGCTAAGGCGCGACGTCTCGCACGTTCGTAGTTGGATCGTCAAGGTCGACTCCCACAGAAAACGATAGCCACCATCTCTTTGAAACATCGGGACACCTTCTATTGGGAGTCAACCTTGACGATCCGACTACGAACATGCGAGACGTCGTGCCTTAGCAATCGCTATACCAACTTCCAAGGTGTTATTGACCACGCCGGAGTACGATCAACCTGACCACGAGGGTCTGTTTCCTGCGAGCAAACGAAGAACAAGCAAGAAACTGAGATTGCAATCTGGATATTGCGAATATAAGAGGAAAGCTTTATTAATGAAGGTGGGGTTCTGTGACGCCTTTGTCTGGTCGTTGAACACAAACGAAGTACGCGAAGTTGCAGCTATGGCGAACTTTTAATCTAAACAAAACCCAAAGTCTAAACGACGCCCTAAGGGTTGTATATATGGAGGAGTATGGGTGAATTTCGTGGCCCCTTGTAGGAGGGGTCTGAAACCAACCCTAACTTTGTTTCCCCACACGTACGAACTCTAAAAACAACCTATACTTAAGTATTTCGAAATTACATGGGCCTGGCCCAAAAATAATGTGGCGCAGCACATAAAATAATCTATGGATGAAATTTATGAAGGGGCATCTTGTATATTTCGTCCATGTCCTTGTAGGTCTTCACGGAGGCTTCAAAGTGCTTAAATATGCACTAGAAACGCCATTCTGGATCCCTTCACGCACGCCTTCATCTCCATGCTTGATCCTGCTCCAGTGTTCATCCCTCTTGTTCATGCTAGGCCCTTCATTAGTAATCAATACAAATGTATCCATTTTAGGCAGCATCATATTCTCATGAACATTAGAATCATTACCAAGAAACGAAAGTACCTGATAATTTAATTGGCGTGCGCGAGCTCTAGTAATTGGTCCAGTATATGTAGCAGTAGGGGCTGTGGGTGTAACAATGGTATTGATGTCCTCATCATATCAGCTCCACCCTTGATGACAAATACGAAAGCGCGCTCGTTGCCTTCCTGCGGGCGAATGTCGATGTGTTTGCTTGGTAACCATCTGACATCCCCGGTGTTCCCAGGGAGGTAATTGAGCACCACCTTGCTATCTGCCCTCATGCCCGGCCTATCAAGCAGAAGGTCCGGAAGCAAGCCTTGGAGCAGCAGCAGTTCATTGCCGAGGAGATCAAGAAACTTGAAACTGTTGGTTTGGTCAGGGGAGTATTGCATCCAACATGGTTGGCAAATCCAGTGGTAGTGCGCAAGGCGAATGGGAAGTGGAGGCTTTGCTTCACAGATCTGAATAAAGCATGCCCGAAGGACCCATTCCCCTTTCAACGCATCGATCGGATTGTGGATTCCACCTCCGAATGTGACCTACTTTCCTTCTTGGATGCCTACTCTGGGTACCACCAGATTTTCATGTCCAAGGAAGATGAAGAGAAGACCACGTTCATAACCCCATGCGGCACGTACTGTTTTGTACGGTTGCCCTTTGGGTTAAAGAGCGCTGGATCCACTTTTGCAAGAGCAGTGCAAATTGGTTTTCAGTCCCAGCTGCATAGGAACATTGAAGCTTACATGGATGACATAGTGGTCAAAACCAAGCACAAATCAACTCTCATTCAGGACTTGGAAGAGACCTTTGCACACCTGCGCGGGATCAACTTGAAGCTAAACCCAGAGAAGTGTGTGTTTGGCATTCCTTCCGGCAAGCTACTTCGCTTCTTCGTATCCCACAGGGGGATAGAGGCCAACCCCGACAAGATCAAGGCGATCGAGCAGATTCAAGCACCCAGGACAGTTAAAGATGTGAGGCATTTGACTGGATGTGTTGCTGCGCTGAGCAGGTTCATTTCCAAATCTGCCGAACGCGCCTTGCCGTTCTTCAAAATCTTGATGAAGGCAGGACCCGTGGAGTGGACTCCGGAGGCATACACTGCACTGCAAGGTTTGAAGATCTACCTTTCCTCTGTTCCCACCCTAGTCGCTCCTAAACCACAAGAGCCGTTGCTGCTGTACCTAGCGGCAACCAATCAAGTGGTTAGTGCAGCACTTGTGGCCCAGCGGCAAGTAGATGAAGGAGCAGCCACGACTACTGTCCCCTCCGGAGTGGAAAGTGAACTCGTCCCGGCAAGATCAGGTGCAGATCAGAACAAAGAGGAGCAGGGCAGCGGAGACAATTCCAGGGTCATGACAAGGAAGAAGGTGGTGCAACGGCCAATGTACTTTGTCAGCTCCCTACTGCAAAGGGCTAGATCAAGGTACTCTGGCGTGCAAAAGTTGATCTTTGGCCTCATCATGGCCTCAAGGAAACTGCGCAACTACTTCCAAGCCCACGAGATCACGGTTTTTACCCGCTTCCCCTTGCAACGCATACTGAGGAACCCTAAGGCCACTGGCAGAACAGTAGAATGGGCTTTGGAGTTATCAAGCTTTGGTTTGAAGCTTGATAGCACATCCACTATTCAGAGCAAGGCATTGGCGGAGTTTATTGCAGAATGGACACCAACTCTAGATGAAGAGACGCCGAAGATAGTTATCCCCGGTAAGGAAGCGCCCCAAGAATGGATCATGTACTTTGATGGTGCCTTCTCCCTACAAGGTATAAGAGCTGGCGTGCTTCTCGTCGCACCCATTGGGGAGCACCTCAAGTACGTGGTTCAAATGCATTTCCCCCAGGAGAAGGCTACCAATAACACTGCAGAATATGAAGGACTCCTTGCCAGGCTCAGGATCGCAACAGAACTGGGAATCAAGCAGTTGATCATTCATGGAGACTCACAACTTGTGGTGAGGCAAGTGAGCAAGGATTATCAAAGTCCATTGATGAAGGCATACGTGAAGGAAGTGAGAAAGCTGGAGGAGTGCTTTGACGGATTGCAAACAGAGCACGTACCCCGTGTGGAAAACAGCATTGCTGATCATCTGTCAAAGTGCGTTGCGCAAAAGCTTCCTATGGAGCCAGGGACTTTTGTTCTCCACCTGACTCAGCCCTCCGTATCCCCGGCAACAATGGCCAGAAAGAGGAGGAAACTGGACTACGGCAAGCCTCTCCCAGCAGAGCTTCCAGAAGCCCCAGGTAGAGAGGTTGGCGGGAACAACTCTACTTCGCTTGGTGAGCAACACCCTGCCGCCGAACTACGAATCCTCGTGGTTGAGGCATGCGCTCCCACGAACGAGGAGGTGCCGCTTATCCTTGTTGTCAAGCCTCAAGCTCCAACTTGGGCATGACACATAGTTCATTACCTCCAAACAGGAGAACTTCTCGAAGAGCAAGAAGAAGCTGAAAGAGTAGCCCGGAGGGTCAGTATGTATTAGTTCGTCGATGACGCACTATACAGAAGAAGGCCCAACGGTGTGAAATTGAAGTACATTTGCCGGGAAGAGGGAAAGGAACTGTTGGCAGAAATACACAAAGGCATGTGCGGCTCCCATATTGGATCAAGGCCCCTGGTTGGAAAATCTTTCCGGCAAGGATTCTACTCGCCCACGGCCCTCCAAGATGCAATTGAGCTAGTCACCAGATGTGAAGCCTGCCAGTTCCACTCCAAGAATATCCATCTACCTGCTCAAGCACTCCAGACGATCCCTTTGTCATGGCCCTTTTCGGTCTGGGGGCTCGACATCTTGGGCCCCTTCCCCCGTGCTACCGGGGGCTTTGAGTTCTTATACGTCGCCATCGACAAGTTCACAAAGTGGCCGGAAGTGGAGCCCGTGAGGAAGGTGACCGCACAGTCAGCTATCAAGTTCTTGAAAGGATTGGTGTGCCGTTTCGGAGTACCCACCAGAGTCATCACTGATAATGGCACCCAATTCACAAGCCGCGCCTTCATGCAATACGTTCATGCCCTTAGAAGCAAGGTCTCATTTGCCTCTGTTGCTCATCCCAGAAGCAACGGACAAGCTGAGAGGGCGAACGCTGAAGTGCTGCGAGGACTCAAGACAAGAATGTTTGATAGGCTGCAGAAGTGTGGTAGGCGATGGATCAACGAGCTGCCGGTGGTTCTTTGGTCCCTCTGAACGACACCAAATCGAGCTACCGGCCAGATTCCCTTCTCCCTAGTCTATGGGGTAGAAGAAGTGATCCCCACGGAACTCATATACGGGTCACCTCGAGTGCTTGCCTACGATGAAGTAGCGCAGGAACAGCACTGGCATGACGATGTTGTGCTACTTGAGGAGAACCGTCTCCGGGCTGCTACGCGTGCTGCATGCTACCAGCAAGCCTTGCGTCGCTATCATAGCCATAGGGTTCATGCCCAGAGCCTTGAGGAAGGCGACCTTGTCCTTAGGTGCGTTCAGTCCACCAAGGGTACAAACAAGTTGACGCCGAAGTGGGAAGGCCCTTACCTGGTAGTATGAGTCACCAGACCTAGCGCAGTCCATCTGGAGACCAGATATGGCATTCAGTTTCAAAACTCATGGAACATTGAGCATCTCCGTAAGTTCTACCCATAAGGCGCGGCTGTCGAGCCCAGCCCGGCAGCCACCCTTTTGTACCAGCCTTGCCGATGTTGCATGTAACCCTTTGTACAAAGCCAGGCGCAGACCCTGAGCAACATATAAATAAACGAAGCGCTGGGGGCCCCAAAAACTTGCATGCATGCATAAGCATAACATGAGCATAGCATGATCATGTAGATCAGGGCATATGTAGCATTATTTTCCTCTGCACTAAGCTGCAGGGTTCTTGCCGTGGACCCAGTCCCAAAGAGAAGAAATGAAGACAAGCCTACATATTGATCCTCGACAAGCCAAACAGATAAGTTCTTTCTTGTCCATACATGTTCTGTAAGATCAAAACTTGTGCATATGAAAACCTCGTCACCTTCGAAGCATAGGTGCTCCCATCCTGTGTCCCGAACGTTGCTTCGGTCAAGGTGGTTGTAGTGGCCTTTGACAGAGGAGGTTCAAAGAGGAGCTGGTCCCTTTCCATAGTTTTGTGCCCGGCAGGTTAGGCCCTGCGGCAACAAACGGAAGGCACCAACAAGATAGCTTGCCGGAGAAAACTTGTTTACTTAAACGTATAGAGGCATCTCACCTCTGCATGGACATGGTACATGCACAAGTACTCGACAAGGCTTGTCGTTTTTCATTAATATGCGATAAGCAAGTACAGATCTTACAGGACATAAACATGGATTAAGAAGATTACATCTTTTAGACTAAAATTTGGCAAGTGCCTACATATTTTAGACTGAAGAAAGATAAGTGCCCCGTAATCCCTTTCTTGTCCCTCTCCTCCTAGGAACTACCATGGGACTCGAAGAGGGCAAAAGGAGTGTCTGGGTAGAAGCCCAGCCTGACCCCGTCAGGCCCCATGACAGGGAGCCTGACAAGATCGAGAGGGCATGGGTGAAGGTGATGGTGAAGAGAGTGGTGGAGACGACCCCCTAGCCACCGCCACCAGGGCCAGCAGGACGCGGCAGGGTGAATGAAACCGGAGCCCACGAGGAAGCCTACCAGGGCCCAGCTTGAAGGCTGCTGGAGGAGCCGGAGACACTATCCACACCTCCACATCCAACTCCCCGGCAAATTGCCTTGCCGGAGAGGGGCTGCAGGTGCAGATGATGGTGCCGCTGCCTGACGGTGACGGTGCGGCTGGTGTTCAGTCGGAGTCGGAGCCGTCATCCTCCCCGTCGGCACCGTCATCATCACCATCACTGTCCTCCTCATCGCTATCTCTCGAGGAGGAGATTTCATCGTCAGTCGAGCTCTCCGCGTAGCACCCTAAGCGAGCACCCGAGTGTCCGAAGACCTTGATGGAGAGCAGGGTGGCGTCCATTAACTTGAAATGGAGGACGTGTCCGGCCGCCAAGCTATGGGCATGGGCAAAAGTCTTCCAGCCACGCCGGAGAAGCATGACATGAGGAGCGGGGAACTCCATGTACGCCCGCATGCTGCCGTTACAACAGCCCCTCATGTGCAGCCTCAACCCTGGCGGCTGCTCGATCTCCACCACCCTTGCAAATGGAGTAGGAAGCCCAAGATTCCTGCACGGGAGTCCTCGCAGCTTGATAATGAACTCCAGCGGCTGGTTCCCGACGTGGCCTTCATTAGGATCTTGAGCAGCAGAAGGAGGTGCGACCAAAGCACCACCTCGTCCTCCTCGGCCCCGAGCACCGCTGCGACCACGACCTCGCCCTCTCCCGCCTCCCCTCACGGCGGGCTTCGCTTCCGCGTCCCCAATGGGAGGAGGGAGGCGCTGTTGAGCAGAAGCCCTCGTTGCCGCTACTGGAGTACCACTGCGCCCTCTTCCCCTCACGATGATGAAGAAACAATATTAGAAGAAAGAAGGAGGAGATGGGTGTGAGCCAGCACCTCGCCCGAGTCCATTTTATAGGCAAACGGGGCCGGCGGCTGGCTCCTCACTCAAGGGAGGCAACTGCCCCTCTCTGCCAATCCGGCATCCCTGCGCCATCAACTGCTCGTGGAATCAAGGCCGACCCCCTGCGCCAATCCATGGCGCCTGGCTTTCTGCCATGGCACACATTTTCGCGCTCCCTGCGTCCGCCACCAACCCTGTGCAATGCATGCAGCATACGTGGCAAAAACGCCAGAAGTGGACAAGCTAGTGGAATGGCAGTTACCGCCCCGTGAACGTGGGACGTGGGTAGCCCACGGATAGTGGCTCGCTACTCCCTCATAACATCTTGCACGATGCGCGGAAAAACCGGAAACTGACTCAAGCACAGGATAATGAAGAAGCAAAGAAAATCTCAAGGATGAGCTACCCCAAACTCCTCGCCTATGTACTGGATAGGGTCTACCCCAACGACGCTCGGCAGCGCGTTCGGACCAGGCTCAGGGGCTCCTGTTGGTGCAACAAACCCTGGTGTATGTTGCCCGGACTGTACACAAGCTCAATGGCAAGTTTACAGCATCCAAGACAACGCCAAGCAGAAGATATAGCTCTTTGAGAAATCAAAGGGCGGATCAAGAAGACCAAGACAAGACAAAGGAGCAAGATATCACTAAGGAAAAACCTCCCTTGCCGGGCAGGCGAGCCTGGCAAGGTCGAGGTCACCCCGAAGACAAGTCTCAGGACTCCCCCGGCAAGCTTCCTGGGGACGCCGAGGGCAGATCACCCCGCCAAGACGCCACCCCTCCACCTCACAGCAACACAAGTCACCTATCGGTGCAGTGTCGAGCCCCCAAGTGATTAAGTGGCTGTTATATGGCATGTGGTAACCATTTCTGAGGAAGATCACCCCCAAATGACACACGTGCAGAGGCGTGTCACGCAGGCAGGCGAGAAGGTGGCTGAATAGCACGGCAAGGTTTGCCGGGCTCCCCCCGTGATGTGACACTAAGTGGTGCATTTATGTCACAACCCTAGTTAGTGCTTGCATTAGGACTAGCTAGAGTGATGCATCATGTTCAATTTTTCCTGAAACTTGAAATGGGGGTGGCATAAACCCCTAGCACCACTTAAATCAACTAGGGTTTACTAAAATAATTTTCAATGAACCTGAAATGCCCTTCATAAATGTTCATCATTTTTGGATTGGTCCAGAACCTCTGCCAAAAATGGTGCACATTTTTCTAGGTCACTTTGGATTATTGAATTAAATCATAAGTATTTGATATTGGACATTTAAATGCTATTAATATTTTTAAATGTCCAAATAATTCTAGAAATGTTTAAGGGCTGTTGGAATTAATTTCAGAGGTGCCCATAGGGTTTAGTATTTTCGCTAAATCAAAAACAACAACAGAAAAAAAAAAACAAAAAATAGGAGAGAGAAAGAGAAAAGGCCAGAGGCCACTCACCTGGTTGGGCCGGCCCACCTGGCCCGTGCCAGTCATCACCTACCTCTGCCAGTAGGCAGACGAGGGAGACAGCGGACACGCGCCTGCGGCGCCACGCACCTCCCTGCTCGCCTGCGTCACCGAGGCCACCGCGACGCCTCAGGCCTTCTCCTCGGCGCCACCCCGACCCCCTGGACGTCTCACTCTTCCCCTCTGTCCTCTCTCTCGCCCTCTCCTCGCCATGGCCGCAACCGCCAAGCGCTCGCCGCCGTGAAACTGCAGCCACCGTGCTCCCCTTGCCTCTCCGACCTGCCCACGTTCTCCGCCTCCATCGCCCGCGCCTCTCCGTCAACTCGTGCGACGCCGGACGCCCTGCATCACCCTCTACACCACCATCTTCGCCGCCTCTGCCCCGAGATCGCCGGCGCCCGCACAACCTCATCGGCCCCTCCCCAAGCTCGCCAAGACCACCGTCGACTCCGCCGTGAGCTTCTGCTCCTCCTCCCCCTCTCCGTTCTCTCCCACATGCACCGTAGCAACTGCACCGTGCTCACCCGCACGCGCCGCTGCCTCTGCTCGCCGCCGATGTGTCTCCGGCCACCTAACGTCCCGGCCGTCCTGCCCAGCTTGCTCCTTGCGCCGTGTAGAGCCCGTAGGTGCCCCGCACGAGCTGCCTTGGCCGCCGTAGCCTCGACCCTGAGCTCACCTGAGCTCCGGCAACCGCCAAGGTCGACGCCGGTGACAACTCCGGCCACCCCTGGCCCAACCACCGCCACCACTCGATGCGGACGAGCGTCCGCATCACGTAGATACCCTCCGCCGGCCATTTGGTCACCAGAGGAGGAAACCCGCACCTCACCGCCGCGTCTGGCCTTGCCGGGGTCGAGCCGCCGGTGGATTAGCCCCGGTTTGACCAGGGATTTGACCCCTGGGTCACTGACATGCGGGCCCCGCCCAGCTAATTAACCTAGGTTAGTGCTAATTAAATTAGGTTAATTTAGTTAGACACTGACAAGCGGGCCCCATTGGTCAGTTTGACTTGGGCTGACCCGTTGAGTCGCTGACATCATCCGGACGTAGTGCTGATGCAGTAATTCATTTTCTGGAACTAGTTTAATTCTAAATAATTAGAAAATCCAGAAAAATGCCTAAACTTCTAAAAATCATAGAAAATCAACCGTAACTCCAAATGGAATAATTTATATATGAAAAATTATCAGAAAAATCCAATCTATCCATTGGTACTGATTTCATGCATGATAAAGCAACTTAACCTTGTTGTATAGATCAAAACATGTTAATGCACTTTGGAAATTCATAGTTTGAATTTTTATTTGAACCTTTGGTTCAAATCAACCCAAACCCTTCTGTTGCTAGCTGCATTAGCTCAATTCACAGCATATTGCCATGTCACATTCATGCATCATATTGTTGCATTGCATTGATTGTGTTCCTTCTCTGTTTGTCGGTGTTGTTCCCTCTCAGTGGACATTGTTCCGACATTGTGGTCATTGACACCGATGAAGACTATACTATCTTCAGAAGTGCCAGGCAAGCAAAACCCCCTTGAGCATTCCGATACAATCCCACTCTCTCACTCCTGCTCTCTTTTATTGCATTAGGACAACAACGATTAAACTGTTACATGCTGTGGTAGTTGAACCCCTTTCCTCTGCATGACCTGTCTTTGCCATAGTAAATAGTTGAAACCCACTAGCATGAGTATGAGTTGTTTGAGCCATGATGTGCCTACTCATTCATGTTTTGCTTGTTAAGCCTGCTATGCTTAGAGTTGTGTCAAGTCTGATTCATCTAGGATGGATTGGAATGGTGTGAACATGTCCTACTGTTGGGAGCTAAGTGTGTGAACACGATTTGGTAAAGGTAGCGATGAGAGGCCATGTAGGAGTACATGGTGGGTTGTCTCATTGAAACTGTCCTCAGGAACTGAGTTCTGTGTTTGTGATACAAGAACAGTTACTACCATGCGTTGGGCCCGAAACCAATGGACCCTCTCGGCTTATTAATCGCCTTGTCCTCTGTCTAGGAGTTGCAAGTAGTTTCTGGTGTTTGTAGTATACTAGAGGTCGTGCGTAGCGCTGACCCTAGGGGTGGGCTATGATGCGGCTGGTACGTGGCCCGGTGTACCGAGACGCCCGTTTGGTGCCTCGGGAACCATGCACACATCGTTCGGGGCCGTAGTGGAAACCTCGGCCGGACTACCTATGGATGGAACCTAAATAGGCGATAAACCTGGACTAGAGACTTGTGTGGTTAGTCAGGTCGTGGCCGACACCCTCGCTGGGCTTCCGCTTGAAGGTTGCCGAGTACATGTTGTGTAAACGGGATAAGTGGTGAGAGCGTGTGTGAAGAAGTACACCCCTGCAGGGTTATAAATGATCTATTCGAATAGCCGCGTCCACGGTAATGGACTACTGGGTTGCTTATGCAGTTCATAGACAAGTGAAAGTGGATACTCTAAAATGCGCAAGATAAGCGTGAGTGCTATGGATGGCCTTCTCGTAGGGAGACGGGAGCGGATCCATAGTGGTGTATTGATATGGTGAATATGTGGACTCGTGTGCGCCACCTCAAAAGAGTTACCAGCAGTCATAGTACAGGATAGCCACTGAGTCAAAGCTGGCTTGCTGCAGTTAAACTCCACCACCCCTTTGTTGATACTGATGCATATGTAGCTAGTTCTGATGTAAGTCTTGCTGGGTACATTTGTACTCATGTTTGCTTAATTTACGTTTTTGCAGAGGAGACTTCAGTCTCACTAGTAGTTCCGCGTGGACTTCGACGTTTAGCTTGTTACCTCAGCTACGATCTTGTACCCTTCGGAGGGTCTTGTAAATAGTCAGGCTTCTCAGCCTTTTCCATTTGTAGTTGTCTGTACTTAGACATGTTATGCTTCCATTGCCTGTATGCTCTGTATGTTGGGTCATGTGACCCCTGTTTGTAATAAATGCTATGAGGCTCTTCTGGGCCTTTATCTATATGAGTTGTTGAGTTATGTTGTGATGCCATGTTGTATCTATACATATCATGCATGTTATGCGTACGTGTAACATGTATTGGTATGTGTGGGATCTGACAATCTAGTTGTTTATTCTTGGTAGTCTCTCTTATGGGGAAATGTTTCCTAGTGCTTCCACTGAGCCATGGTAGCTTGCTACTGCTCCGGAACACATGGGATGATCGGCATGTGTCCTTCTTTGCTCCTGTGTCTGTCCCTTCAGGGAAATGTCACGCGGTGTTTTACTGGAGTCCTTGTAGCTTGCTACAACTCGGTTACACACGCTGTTGACCGACACGTGCATTGCTGGGTCATGTATGCCTATCCCTGTAAGTTAGTGCCACCTTGGGTTTACGACTAGTCATGTTGGCCCGGGTTCTCTGTCGTATGGATGCTAGCGACACTATCATATACATGAGGCAAAAGGCGCAAACGGTCCCGGTCCAGGTAAGGTGGCACCCGTGGGGATACCATGCGTGAGGACGCAAAGTGATATGATGTGTTACATGCTAGATCGGTGTGACTTAGGATCGGGGTCCCGACAATTTAATGCACTCTGTCCTGTCTGCAGAGTTAGGTATGATAGCACTGTGGCTATCTAATTACTGGATAATGACTGTTTTACCATTGTGGTAACCCCTTGACCTATAAACGGAGGGCCGTGGCAACCTTAGAAAGGATTCGGACCTTGTACACTCATACGCGCGTAGCTGTTCTCGTCCCAAGGCGACCTTGCCAGGCTTGAGCGTTGCGTCTCCACCATGGTCCTTTCATCAATCCACCAAAGCAGGAGTAGGGTTTACGCCTCGCGGCGGGCCGAACCTTGGTAAAAACTGCCTGTGTCGTCACTGTCGTGCTGCTCTACGGTCTCCGCTCTTTGTGCAACGCGCCCTTCCCCCTTGCCGAACCACAAGGGGCCGATGGCCCCATAGGTGGCCATGTTGAACCACGATAGTTGGGTTAACAGGTGGAAGACGTGATGAGCAGTTTTGGCAAGGCACTAGAGATGATAGATGACATTGAGAAGTCAATTGACACTAAGCTGAATGCCAAGTTCGGTGAAGTGCTCGCGCAACTACCACCACCTGCTGCCTCTGCTACACTGTTGCAACAACATCAACAACCACCTCCACATTGCGATCTAGCAGGACGAGCAAAGCGTGTTCATCTTGAGCAAGCCCAAACTTCTGGTGTCGCTGCTACTGTTGTTGATGCTTCTGTAGCTCCTGCTGCTACTGCTGAGTAGGAGGACGATTATGAGGACAATTACGAGGATGAGGTTGATCAAAATCAGAACTACGCACAACCACCAGCACCACCAGGTCACCCACATGCAAATAATCGCAATGGTAGGGATGCCCCACCATGTCAGGTACAAGATCATGACCACCTTCCTAAACTAAAATTGAATATGCCACCATTTGAGGGTAGAAATGTCACTACTGGAATCAGCTGCTTTGCCGTCTGCCATAGCAGACGGCAAAGGCATGTTTGGCGGATGGCAAAGCCTTTGCCATCTGCCAGCAGACGGCAAACACTCCGGCTGAACTGCTGCCGGTAAAGGCCGCTTTGCCGTCTGCTGGCGGACGGCAAAGAAGGAAAGTTGCCTGTGGACGGCACAAAAAAGGTGACAGCCCCGTTAGGGGGCTAACGGCGCTCTTTGCCGTCTGCCAGCAGACGGCAAAGACCTTGCTTCTTTGCCGTCTGCCAGCAGAGGGCAAAGACCTTTGCTTCTTTGCCGTCTGCTGGCAGATGGCAAAGACATTTCTTCTTTGCTGTCTGCCAGCAGATGGCAAAGACCTTTGCTTCTTTGCCGTCTGCTGCCAGATGGCAAAGACCTTGCTTCTTTGCCGTCTGCCAGCAGATGGCAAAGACCTTTTCTTCTTTGCCGTCTGCTAGCAGACGGCAAAGAGGCCAAATAGGCCAGCCCAGGTTGAACAGGCTGCTGCCACGTGGCCTATTTGCCGTCTGCTAGCAGACGGCAAACCAGACCGCAAACCCCTTTGCCGTCTGTTAGCAGACGGCAAATTGGCTATATAGCCCCTGTTTTTTCTTAAATTCAATCAATTTCATAGATATATATATATTCATTTCAAAATATTTCAACAAGTACATATAGCCAACATATCCCTGCCATATGGATCATCCAACATATCCAACACATATATCATCATCCAACACATATATACACCAAATGAAAAGTCCAACATATCCAACAATTAAGCAAAAGGTCCATATACAATATAGCCACCATCCATCCATACATATATACGTAGCAAGTTTCAAATTGTTCATCCTAAAAAATCAAAACAAAAAGGAAGGACAAGGAGAAGAGTAGACTCCAACGCAAGCTTCCATGATCTGAAGCAAATCTGCAAAATGGGAAAGAAGAAAGTTAGAAGAAGAAGAAGACTAGAAGACTAGAAGAAGAAGAAGAAGAAAAAGAAGCAGAATTTTTCTTCTCTTTCTTTTTCTTCTTCTTATTGCTTACTTGTGTCATTTTAGAGCTAACCTAGTTAAATAGGCAATTTTTGACCTAAATAGGCTAAGTATGTCATAAATGAACTAAATAGGTCATTTTAGAGCTAACCTAGTTAAATTGGTCATTTTGGAGCATATTAAGTCATTTTGGAGCTAAATAGGTCATTTTGAAACGAAATAGGTCATTTAGGAGCATATTAAGTCATTTCGAGCTAAACAGGTCATTTTGGAGCTAAATGGGTCATTTTGGAGCTAAATAGGTCATTTTGGAGCATATTAAGTCATTTTCGAGCTAAATAGGTCATTTTGGAGCTAAATAGGTCATTTTGGAGCATATTAAGTCATTTTGGAGCTAAACAGGTCATTTTGGAGCTAAATAGGTCATTTAGGAGCATATTAAGTCATTTTCAAGCTAAATAGGTCATTTTGGAGCTAAATAGGCCAATTTGGAGCTAAATATGCTCCAAAATGACTTAATATGCTCCAAAATGACTTAATTTGCTAAATAGGTCATTTTGGAGCATATTAAGTCATTTAGGAGCTAAATAGGTCATTTTGGAGCTAAATAGGTCATTTAGGAGCATATTAAGTCATTTTCGAGCTAAATAGGTCATTTTGGAGCTAAATAGGTCAGTTTGGAGCATATTAAGTCATTTTGGAGCTACATAGGTTATTTTGGAGCATATTAAGTCATTTTGGAGCATATTAAGTCATTTTGGAGGAATAAATGCTAAGTATAGGTCATTTTAGAGCTATCCTAGGTTAAATAGGTCATTTTTGAGCTAATTAAGCTTATTATGTCATTTTTGAGCTAGCTAAGCATATTGAGTCATTTTGGAGGAAAAAATGCGAAGTATATGATTATGTCGCTAGTATCCATATGGCAGAGAACCTGGGCCGACATGACCAGTCATAGAACCAAGGTGGCACAAACGTACAGGGACAGGCATACATGACCCAGCAATGCACGTGTCGGTCATCAGCGTGTGCAACCAAGTCGTAGCAAGCTACAAGGATTTCGGTGATACACCGCGTGACATTTCCCCGTAGGGACAGACACAGGAGCAAAGAAGGACACATGCCGGTCAATCCATGTGTTCCGGAGCAGTAGCGAACTACCATGGCTCAGTGGAAGCACTAGGAGGCATTTCCCTGTATGGAAGGCTACCAAAGGCACACGACTAGGTCATTTCTTAAGCTAAGTATGCATTTGTTAAGCTAAACACTTGGGAAAACTTACCGTCATCAAGGAGGTGTAGCTGTAGGACCGGTCGCGCCAGTGGCAGACGGAGAAGCATCGGTTGATGCTTGTCGGGAGTTATGCTGCACCAAAGATCATTTCCAATGTATCGTTAGCATGATGCAACTCAAATGTGAAGACTAGTAAGTAATGACCATTCAAATGAAATTCACCGTGCCCGCCGGAACAATGTCTGGCATCGCCGGAGGAGTCGTGCCGGTCTTCTCGCACATGGTCTGCACATTTGGTTTTGACGAGTCAGTCATATTAGATACTAATGTCAGGAACATTACGTGCATGATTTGGCTAACATGCAAAATAAAATTACCGCGAACATCTCGTATAGGGCCCGGGTAGCCATCATGTTCCGGTTCCTCTCCTCCTCCAACAGCTTGGCCGTCTGCCGGTCCATCTCCGCTAGAAGCGCCTGCGTGTTCGCTCTCTCTTCCTCAATAGCAGCCTGGGTCATCGCTCTCTCTGCCTCAATAGCAGCCTGGAACACCACTCGTTAGCATTGTAATAATCGACGGCCGCACACACAATGTAATGGAGGAAAGGTATCTGATTCCATATAACTAACCTTGAATTGGAGCTCCACTGGCCGTGCATGAGGCAATATCTCAGGATCGGAGTGGTCTGGCGCTTCTTGATCTGCAGGAGAGTGCTACTACAACATATCAGTCCATTCCCAATGGCTAACGAGCCATGGGACCTCCCGCCACCAGATATCATCACCAGCTCTGGATCAAGAGTTTGGCTCGGGTTAAAGTCCGGCCCTTTCCTCGCCTTCCCCTGGTCTCTGTACATCACAAGCTTGTGGTGGGAGGTGGGGTTGGTGAATTTCTCTGGATCATCGAGGTCAGACTCAGAGAATGCCTTGACCTTCTTGTACGAGGCAGTATTGGACATGGCATAGAGGTCGAACAGCTCTGGCACTGGAGCCTTGCTGTGTCGCGCCTAAAAGAGTGGAACAGAGTATTAGTTAAGGGCTCAAGCTAGCATGAAGAATGAATTTGCATGAATCATGAAGCAAACCACATACCCAGTTTTCCCCGAACTGACGTAGGTTGACGCTGCCTAGATGGTGTGGGACACCTTTCATTTGGGCACGCTTGTTCTTTGCAGTGTCGTGGACGGAGCGCCATTCGGGAGTGCACCACTCTTCCACCAACGCCTCCCAACAGTCCATCCTATCCGCACACCATCTCGGGGGCACCTAAGTTAAGCAAGAGAAATTTGAGCGCTACGCCTATGAATTAAATCAAGAAAACTAAGTACAAGGCCTTAAGAATAGGTAATTACCTTCATGTACTTCTCCTTACTCAGATACTTGACACGGCACTTCTCTTTTTTCCTCCTAATACCAACCGAGGCGAAGTAGTCTCGAACAGCCTGCGTCCGAGCCTCATGCAAAAAGTTTTGAAGTAGGCACCTGCACTCGATGTCGATAACCTGAGCCGCGGCCTCCTCCTATCCCTCAGCACACCTGTAGAAGGTCTGCAATCAAACAAGAAAACACGGATTAGTACATACACTAGGGTTGCCAATCAAAGAAGAAAACACAACGTAGACGGCAAAGGAGAAATTACGCAAAACGTCTGGATCACAATGTCGGCGACCGTGTGGCACTCGACATCGCCGATCCTATGCCCCGGCGGGGCCGGGGCAGCCAAGTAGTGCTCCCAGGTCATTCCTAGCTCTCGAACTCGGCCCTCACCGTGCAACATGACCCACCCCGGGAAGCTCTGGCGACAAATCACACCAAGGACACTGTTGGGCTTGCGGAGATTCGGCTCGTGTGTCCAAGACCTGCAGTATGTGACAAGGCCAACGCATTAGATATTCGAAGAAACGTGAAGACAAAAGGTTAAAAAAGAGTAAATGCACTTACTTCTCCCCGCTAGGCGCAATCAACCACCACTGGTCGGGGGTCGCCGGGGTGTCAGGGAGCTTTGTACCACCACGCTGGTAGACTTTGCGCCCCTCAACCCACTCACCCTCGCTATAGCTATCAGAGCTATAGCCACCCTCAGCACGGCCACTCGACTCCGGCGAGTCCTCCAAAGGGTTCTGCTGTGACTCAGCGTGATCCCTGCTGAGCTCCGGAGTCTCGTGGGACGGAGTCTCGCGGGACGAAGGCTCGGTGGCCCGACGCTCGTCGGCCCGAGGCTCGTCGGCCGTAGGCGCGTCTGCCATAGGCTCGTCGCCCCGAGGCTCGTCGACCGGAGTCTGAGACGGCTCCACCTCAGGCGGCTCCATCTTAGATGGAGCACTCCTATGGTCGGGTGAATCAGCTGGGGGTGGCGCGCGAGGAAGGTGTAGCAGCAGCCTTCCTACCTCGCCCGCCGCCGCGTCCACCTCTTGCAGCCTTCTTCCCCCCCCCCCCCCCGAGCTCTCCCGGCCAAAGAAGAAGCGACCGCCAGTGGTGTCTGCATACCGAGATCCAGCGCTCTCCGGAGGCTCTGGGGTGGAATGGAACTACCCCTCCCACCACGCGCCGAGGAAGGAGCCTCAGAGCGCTCTCGACCCGCGCCCACCATCTGTCAACACCTGCAATGACAAAGAGTAAACGAAATTAGTACAACATAAAAAGAATGAATACCTGACATGAATAATATGTATATAATTTTAGTGTATCATCATCATGAACTAATTAATAATATATATGTACATAATAATAATTGAATACCTGACATGAACTGTAATATTAATCTTCATCGTCATCATTAATAAATGCATCATCATCATCGTCTATATATGCTTCGGGGTCAATAAATGCATCATCATCATCACTATCAGTAATGACGTGCTCATCATCATCAATAAATGCATCAACATGTGGAAGGCCTCCTATATGTAATCGGTCAAGCATTGACAGGTCATCTGTAGCAGTAACCTCTTCTTGTTCCGGCTCTTCTTGTTCTGGCTCAGGCTCGGATTCACTGCCGCTGTCTACTTCAATGTTCTGGGGTGAAGTAGAGCGGTTCTTGAAATGTTTTTTGGAAAGATGTGTTTCTTGGAAGAATTCTCCTTCATATGTGACTGTGTTATTGTGAGGTTCATAATCCTCTTCATTGGGGGGAGGTGGTCTAACATGTGGCGGCACTTCATAAATGACATCCCAACCTTTGAGATTTGGATCACTTTGGCAGGCCCACGGTAGATAGAAAACTTGGGTCGCCTGTTGAGCCGTAATATAGACATCGGGCACATTCAAATGGGTGCTTTGTTTGATTTCGACTAGCCCTAGATGTTCATGAGTCCTTCTAGTCTCCTTCGGCTGGAACCAATAAAATTTGAAGACTACGACGTTCGGTGGGTTGGCACCATACAATAGAAGTTCATAAATTGCTTCAACTCTTCCATAATACTCGGTATCTCCTTCGCTGATAGCAGAGACACAACAATTTGTAGACTTTCGGTCGGCCATAGATAGCTCTTTGCCATAGGTACGAAAGCGATACCCGTTGATGTCGTATTTGTCAAATGAACGGACCTTATAGTCAAAACCATTAGCGACTTATCTCAATTCGGCGTCCATAGACTCTGAACTAGCCTACAAGTTTAATACGAAAGGATTGTTGCATTAGCCAGAAATTAGAAGAAGAAATGAAATGGTCTAATGGAAATTACCCTTTGTTTGAACCAAGAGATGAAACCGGGATAGCCGCCTCCATACATTGCCAGAAGCTCATACTCTTCGACGAGATCCTTTTGGATCACCGCTCCATACGAGAATTCGGCGACGTATCGACTGTATCAAATATCCAGGAATAAGAGCAGTTCAAAGGAATTAGAGGTTGCGAAACAATGTACCGAGAACTTACTCGATGTACGGCCGCACTTCTGTTAGGTTGTTCAAGATATACAACGTAATGGTCCGCCATTCATCGACATCCAACGATAAGGGAGTATAAGCACCGGCTGGTGCGAGCTTCCCTTTGAAAAGGCTGAGGTTGGATCCACCCTTTTTAGGGTCGCCAGCATTGTACCGAGGCTTCGGATTATGCAAATGACGATTTTTGGCTTCGTAGTGTGCTGTCACGAAGTTTGCCGCCTCCTCAGTAATGAATGCCTCGGCCATCGATTCTTCAATTCGACGTTTATTTTTACATTTTTCTCGAAGTGTTTTCTGCATCCTCTCAGTTGCGTAGCACCAACGATTCTGCACTGGCCCCCCCAATCGTGCCTCGGTCGGGAGATGCAAAATCAAATGCTGCATTGGATTAAAGAAGCCCGGTGGAAAGATCCTCTCTAACTTGCAGATCAACTCCGGCGCCATTCTTCCAGTTCTTCTAGCAAGCCAGGCGATAGTTCTTTCGCACAAAGAACATGGAAGAAATAGCTCAGCTCTGCCAGTACTAGCCATTCATCCTCAGGGATAAAGCCACGCAACATCACCGGCATTACCCGCTCAAGCCATATGTGCCAATCATGACTCTTGAGACCAAATATTTTCAATTTTTCAAGGCTCACTCCCCTCTTTAGATTCGCTGCATACCCATCGAGGAACATCAACTCCTTTTTCACCCACAGGAGTATTTCCCTCATAACTGGCCTTCCAAGATTGAACCATGCCTTTGGCTTCGTCCAGTTCTTCTTTCCTTTCGGTTGTCGCATGTTTTGTAGCGGTCTATCACATAGAGCCTGCTGATCGACTCTAGCCTTAGGATTATCCTTTGTTTTCCCCTCTATGCCGAACAATGTACCAAAGAGGGCCTCGCCGACATTCTTTTCAGTGTGCATCACGTCGATGTTGTGTGGGCAAAGGAGGTCTTTGAAGTAAGGCAGATCCCACAAGCATGTCTTGTGAGTCCAGGCGTGTTCCGAATTATACCCCTTGAAATACCCTGGACGCTCCGGATCCGGCTCGAGAGAGTTTAACTGATCCAGGGTCTGTTGGCCTGTCAACGCAGGTGGTGCAGAGTTTTTGACAACTCTACCTTTGATGAAGTTCTTCTTGTCTTTTCTGAACTTATGGCGAGGATCCAAGAATTGTCTATGCATGTCGAAGCAAGAAAACTTGCCACCCGCCTGCAGCCAACGAAACTCAAGAGCTGCCTTGCATGTGGGGCACGGGAACCTTCCATGCACACACCAGCCAACGAATAGCGCATACGCCGGCAAGTCATGCATCGAGTACATGTACCACGCACGCATTAGGAAGTTTTTTTTTGTAGCGGCATCGTATGTCTTGATCCCATTATCCCAAGCTTCTTGCAGTTCATCCTTAAGCGGCTGCATGTACACATTCATATTCTTCCCCGGATAGTTGGGCCCCGGAATTATCAACGTCAGGAAAATGTTCTTTCTTTGCATAATCTGTCCGGGGGGGGAGATTGAGTGGAATGACAAATACAGGCCAACAACTGTATTGGGCTGCCATCATACCAAACACATTGAACCCATCCGTGCTTATGGCGATTCGAGGATGCCTTGGATCTGCCGCTTTAGCATGATGTATTGCATCGAAGCGCTTCCACGCAAAAGCGTCCGATGTGTGTACCAACATCGGCTCCCCATCTGCATCTAGTTCAGTTCTTTTGCCCAATTTGTGCCATGTCATCTGTCTGGCCGTCTCTTCGACCATAAAAAGACGTTGAAGTCTTGGTATGATTGGCATATACCGAAGAACATTAACTGGGATTTTTGTCTGACTCTTCTCACCCATACCGTTGTCTACCTCAACATACCTGGAAGACTGGCAAACGGGACAATACTTCAAGTCCGCATACTCAAGCCTAAATAAGGCACATCCTTTCTCACAGGCATCTATCTTCTCTAGGGCATCTTAAGTACACTGAGGATTTTGTCCGACTGGTACAGGTTTGCATGCATTACATGGCCTTTGGGTAGAAAGCGTCCAAATAGTGTCATCATCGCGTCGTAGCATTCTCTGCCCAAGTTGAATTGAGCCTTCAGAGCCATTACTTGTGCGATGGCATCCAGCTAACAAAGCTCGGTGTGCTCGTGGAGAGGACGCTTCGAAGACTCCAACAAATCATTGAAGGCCTTTGCAGATTCCTCCATCTCATCATCCCAATCCCGAGCATCATCAAAGGCTTCCACCATGTCTTCCATCCCGGTACCATGCTTGTCGGTGCGACGACGGCCCTCCTCAGCTCTGACACGTTGGGCAGACTCACCATGAAATGTCCAGACCGTATAATTAGGCGTAAAACCCAACTTCTGCAGGTGTTTGATCATTTCAAACTCTGACTTCTTATTAAAGTTGTCGCAGTCGACACAGGGGCACCAGGTTGTTTCTTGTCCATTTGCAAATGCGGCTCTCACAAACCCCTTGGTTTTTCTCATCCATTCATGGGTCATGTCTTTCTGACTAGTGTGACCGGTGTACATCCACGCACGATCACTCATCTTGCCTAGCTACTGGACACACAAGAAATACATACATAATTCAGCAAACCATATTCATCAGTTAATACAGTTTGTCAGTTTTATTACGTCCATGCAACCTAGATGCTAGTAGGTTAAGATAGGTCCTAATCCAACCCGAGTATGTGTAGATTGGGTTCATTTTCCCATGCTCTGCTCCGGATCCGACGCAAAATTTTGGTAGCACCTCCCCGCTGTTCTCCTGATACACGTCTCGGCAATAAGCAAAGAGGATGTGTACCCGGAGAACAACAGGGAGGCACTGACGAAATTCTGCATCGGATCCGGAGCAGAGCATATGGGAAAACAAACCCAATCTACACATACTCGGGCTATCCATGGATAATGTTGGACAATTCGAAAGAATCACGGTTATAAATATGCAAATGAATGCACATTTATAGATGTAACCCTTTTGAATGGGAGACGCATAGTGGTCATGCATACTGATGAATGACACCTATAGCTAGCAAGTTTCATCGGCATGAAGACCGGAACAGAGCAAATGAAGGGGGGAGCAGGAGATGTCATTTGTGCTCACCCACGAACGCAGGGGCGGAGCTCGTCGAACGCACCGGGAGGTCGTCGAACACCAGACCCTCGCAGCAACGAAAGAACTGCACATTTAAATCCACCCGATCAACACAAATATATATGATGTTTTTCTTAACAAAATCTGGAAATATACTTCCTAACTCATTATTCACAAATATATGACCCCGTCGGCCTCTGGAAGGCCAAAGAGCACCTTTTTGGTCAACAGGAGGCCAAAGAGGTGTCAGGGGTCGGGGGTGTCGTGTCGGGTGTCGTGGTGTCGGGGTGTGGGGGTGTCGGGGTGTCGTGGTGTCGGGGTGTCGTGGTGTCTGGGTGTCGGGGTGTCGTGTCGGGGTGTCGGGGTGTCGTGTCGGGGTCAGGGTGTCGGGGTCGGGGAGTCGTGTCGGGTGTCGGGGTGTCGGTGGTGTCGTGTCTGGGTGTCAGGGTGTCGGGGTGTCGTGGTGTCGGGGTATCATCCCTCGACCACTCGACCCCTCGACCCCTAGACGACCCTCGACCCCTCGGAGATTCTTTTCCTTCTTTTCTCTCCTCTTTCTTCTTCTTCTTCTTCTTCTTCTTCTTCTTCTTCTTCTTCTTCTTCTTCTTCTTCTTCTTCTTCTCCTCCTCCTCCTCTTCTTCTTCCTTTCCTTTTTCCTCTTCTTCTTCTCCTCCTCTCCTCTTTTTTTCTTCTTCTTCTTCTTCTTCTTCTTCTTCTTCTTCCTCTTCTTATTTTTTCTTCTCCTCCTCCTCTTCTTTTTCTTCTTCTTCTTCTTCTTATTTTCTCTTCGTTGCTAGCTAGCTAGGTGAGATGAGGTGAGGTGAATGGAAGGTGACACAGGAGACACACATCTTATATGCTGCCTTGCTGCGGTTACCGCGAGCAAACCAAAACGCACATCTACTTATGGAGGGAGCAGCAGTTATCAGTGCTTGGCCAAGATCTGACTCAGTGCATGCAAGTTGAAACAAGATACTTAAGGTAACATCAAATACATAATGATATACCAGTTGCAACATCAGAGGGCGATTACATATACATACATGTACTATATACTGATTGATACTACGATACATAGAGCTCGTGCCGCTCATGCCTACCATGAGAAGGACGGCGGCAGCGCCCCTCCCCCAACGACAGCGGCCGCATCCCTCGCGCAGCCGAGCCATGGCAGGTGTTCCCCCCCTCCCCTAGCCACGGCGGCCCACGGCTGCCGCGCCCCTCCCTAGCCACGGCGGCCGCGCCCCTCCCCCACCCACGACAGCCATGGCACCCAGCGGCGCCCTATCTCTCTCCCCTCTCTATTTCTGCTCGGATCTGAGAAAAACAAGGAGGAAGGAACGAACCTCGTCCAGCGACGGCGGCGGCGTGGTGGCGGAGCGGGCGGCGGTGCTGCGGTGGCGGGGCGGGCGGCGGTGATGGGGTGGCGGGGCGGGCGGCGGTGCTGGGATGGCGGGGCGGGCAGCGGTGCTGCTGTTTTATTTTTTTTTCTTGTCAACCGGGCTTTTTTTTCTATTCCTTTTGTCTTTTCTATCTTTTTAGTGTTGGTCTCCCCTATTGCTGGGCGGCGTCCGGTGGACTGGCGGGGCTGGGGTCGTGGTGGGTGGGGTGGTAGGTGGGGGGCGGAAGAGGTAGGGCCGGGCTGCAGGGAGAGATAGGAGAGAGAGAGGGGTGGGGCCGGGCTGCAGGGAGAGATAGGGGAGAGAGAGAGGGGTGGGGCCGGGCTGGGCTTTGCCATCAGCCAGCGGATGGCAAAGAACCCACCTCTTTGCCGTCCGCTAGCAGATGGCAAAGAGGGGGCGAAAATTAAGACACCCTCTTTGCCGTCTGCTGGCGGACGGCAAAGAATTCTTTGCCGTCCGCCAGCAGACGGCAAAGAGGGTGACCGTTAGCACGCCCACGCCATGACACTGTGGGCCCCCCCTTATCTCTTTGTCGTCTGCTGGCAGATGGCAAAGAAATCTTTGCCGTCTGCCAGCAGACAGCAAAGAAGTGGCCCGTGTGACCTAGGCAGTGCAGTACCCTGGTGGGGCCCACTTTGGTCTTTGCCGTCTGCTGGCAGACAGCAAAGAACTGTTTGTTGTCTGCCAGCAGACGACAAAGAAGTGGCAGATGGCAAAGACCCTCTTTGCCATCAGCTGGTTCTTTGCCGTCTGCTTTGACAAGACAGACGGCAAACAGCCTCTTTACCATCAGCTGGCAGACGGCAAAGAGCTGTCAGATGGCAAAGACCCTGATTCCAGTAATTCCTGATATATATCTTACTTGGGAGTTAGAAACTGAACAACGTTTTATATGTTTACAATATCCCGAGGAGAGATGTGTTGCTGCTCTTGTTTGTTCTTTCACTAGTTTTGCTTGTTTGTGGTGCTCTGAACATTATAGATTATATCATGATAATATTCCAGCTAGTTGGGTTGCTTTGAAAAATGCTATGCGTACTCATTGGGTTCCACCATATTATCAACATGAATTACTTCAAAAATTGCAGTGTTTAAGACAAGAAAAAAATTATGTAGAAGAATATTATCAGGAATTACAAAACTGGCATGATTAAATGTTGTATTGTTGAGGATAATGAAGCTATTCTTGCATGTTTCATGGGTGGGTTAAATAGAGAGATTCAGACCATCTTAGAGTATAAGGAATATAACAATATCACTTGTTTATGCCATCTTGCTTGTAAAGTTGAACGTGAAGTGCACGATCGACAAGCATTGGCCCGAACTAATTTTTCTGCAGGTCGATCATCATCATGGACACCACGTGCATTCTCTACTTCCACATGTTCTGCTGCACCAGCACCTCCGTCAGCTGCCACCTCCAACCGTGATACAACAAAGCAGGCACAACCACCACTATCTACCAAGAGCACACCTTTTGTGCCTGCACAGAGCTCTTCTTCGTCCATGGCATCAACAGGGCAAACACATGATATTATTTGTCATCGTTGCAAGGGTGGAGGACATTATGTGAGATAATGCGCATCTAAACGTGTGATGATTGCTAATGAGGATGGTGGGTATGAGTCTGCTAGTGACTGACGAGGAGACTTTTGCTCTTATTACAAGTGAAGAACACGGTGGAGATGATTCTGAACAAGAGACAGAATACATGGCTACTGAAGATGCTAACAGGTATGAATCTTTAGTTGCTCAACGTGTTTTGAGTGTGCAGGTCACACAAGCTGAGCAAAATCAGAGGCACAGTTTGTTCCATACAAAGGGAGTTGTGAAGGAACGTTCTGTTCGTGTCATCATAGATGGAGGGAGTTGTAACAACTTGGCTAGCATGGAGATGGTGGAGAAGCTGTCTCTCACCACAAGATCACATCCGCATCCTTACTACATCCAATGGTTCAACAACAGTGGCAAGGTTAAGGTAACACGTACTGTTCGTGTGCATTTTAGTATAGCTACATATGCTGATTATGTTGATTGTGATGTGGTACCCATGCAAGCATGTTCCTTATTACTTGGTAGACCATGGCAATTTGATAAAAATTCTATACACCATGGTAGAAACAATCAGTATACTCTTGTTTATAAGGATAAACATATTACTTTGCTTCCTATGTCTCCTGATTCCATTTTGCAAGATGATATTCATAGAGCTAGTAAAGCAAAACAGGAGCAACATAAGAGTGAAAATCAGATTGTGGAAAAAGAATTTGAGCAACAAATGAAGCCTAATAACAAACCATCATCTCATGTTGCCCCTGAAATTAAATTGAAAAATGGATGTTTGCTTGCCACCAAATCTGATCTTGATGATCTAGATTTCAGTAAATCTGTTTGCTATGCTTCTATGTGCAAAGAGGCATTATTTTCATTCGAGGACGTGCCACCCTCTTTGCCTCCTCCTATCACTAACATTTTGCAGGAGTTCACTGACATCTTTCGACAAGACGTGCCACCGGCACTAGTGGAAAAAGTGCTAGCCACAACATTCGTTGGTGGCGTGCCATTCTGAAAGAACGCCAGCACTATTTTTTTTAAATAGTAGTGGCGTCGATCTTTTTCGCACGACATAGGTATGCAGTTATTGCTGGCGTACTAATAATAGGGAACGCTACCTGTATATGGGTCCCAACATTCTGCCATGTCCCAAGTTAGAGCTGGCGTATCAAAAGTTCAGGACGCCGGTACTAATCAGAATATATATGGCGTAGCCTGGTAAGTGACGCCAGCAGTAGTTTTTGCGGGCCCATCTAATTTTTAGCCAACATAACACCGGCATGGGCATTTGTTAAACGCCAGGGATATAAAAGTTTCTAATGGCGTTCCGTAGTATGTCAACGCCAGTAATTACGTCGCAGCACATATAGATATTTTCTTCTTCTTCCTCCCTCTCTCTTTCCTCTTCCTCCTCTCTCTCTCTCTCTCTTCTCTTCTTATTGAGAAAAATACCAAATATTTTCTCTTGATTTCTTAAGTAGGTAGCTAATTAGCTAGATATAAGCTAGTTCACACACTCTCACTCGCTAATTAAGCTAGCTACTTCTCTTCTCCACCCACTCAAACACACACCTTGCATTAAAAATTTCACCACACTCCAATAATGGCGCCCTCTCCCGCACGTTTGATGAGGTAAAAAAGACCAAACTTCTCGTTAAATTTATGTGCATATATCCGAGGAATTCACATATGGATGGATATGTGTGATGGATGTGTACGTGTGTGTGTCATTAGTTGCTAGCTATAGAAATTGCACAATGCTCGTGAATTATTGTTGTGTCGTGCGATATCGATATGTTTCATTTTGCACGAATGTCTACAGGTAGAGTTGCCAATGTTTTGGCAAAACATTGATTCATTTCCGTTTCATCATATTTATGGCACTCATAATGTCCCTTTTTTAGCAAAGGTCATGCAGAAATTTTTTATGCCATGTCATTGCTAATATATCTAATTATTTTAGTACTTTTACCTTTGCAGCGCTAGTTGATCGCCGCCTATCGAAAGATTCAATATGGATTGGAGTGTGAAGGCCTTTCTCAATTTCGCGGTGGCAAATATGATACAAAAGGGTGAAGTGCAGATATTATGTCCATGTTCGACATACGAAAATGGAGTTTTGCACAACCCGTTCGATGGCAGCGTGCTGGTGCACTTGCTCCGTCACGGTTTCATCGAAGGTTATACACGGTGGACAAAGCATGGTGAGGAGGATGTTAGCGATGATGAAGGAGGAAACAATGATGCGGAAAACTTTGGCGATGAAGATCCGCCAGAAGGAGGAAACAATGAACATGCGCATGGAGGAGGAAATGATGAAATGCCACCCGAACATGAAGATGATCATGAGACTGTCACACAGGATATGTCATTGGCTACAATGCTACAAGATCCTCATGTCAAAGATCTGCTTAGGAAGAAGACAAGAACCGAGAGAGCTGCTATTAAACAGGCTCTAAAGTTGGTGCAACTGGAAACAAACGTGAAACTCCACTGTATGAAGGTTGCGATGCCGAGCACACCCGCCTACACGTCACGCTCAAAATTCTGGACATTAAGGCAAGATACAAGAGTACAGATGCAAGTCTGGATGCTACATTGGAATATTTACACAAAGTTTTGCCGAAGGGGAATTTGTTGCCTCGTAGTGTAGATGAGGCGAAGAAGATCGTGTGTCCGCTTGATTTGCCGCATGTAAGATATCACGCATGCATAAATTATTGCATCTTATATAGGAATGAGCTTGAGAACAAAACTGAGTGTCCAACTTGCAACGAACCTCGATACAAGCCTGGAAAGAGGGAACCTCAAAAGGTTGTATGGTACCTTCCGTTGATTCCTCGCTTGCAGTGATATTTCACTGACCCAAAGGAAACAAAGAACATGACTTGGCACAAGACAAGAAAGTCTAAAAATGATGGGATTCTAAGACATATCGTAGATGGTTGTTAGTGGAAAGCACTGGACAATTTAGAACTAGAATTTGTAGCTGAAGCAAGAAACCCTAGGTTGGGTGTCAGTAGTGATGGACTAAATCCATTTGGCAACCAGAGTAGCACACATAGTACATGGCCCATATTTGTATGGTTGTACAACCTCCCGCCCTGGCTCTGCATGAAACAAAAGTACATACACATGGTTATGCTAATTCAAGGGCCAACCCAACCTGGCAATGATATCAACACATATCTTGAGCTATTGAAGGAGGAGTTAGAAATATTATGGAAGCCCGAAGGGGTCAAAACCTGGGATGCTAGCACATGAAATTATTTTCACATGAGAGCAGCATTGCTCATGGCCGTTCATGACTATCTGGGTTACGGATTTATTTCCGGACAAGCGTGCCATGGACACTGTGGTTGTGTTAAATGTATGGATGACACATCTTTTCAGCAGCTATCGAAAAAGGGCAGTAGCAAAACAGTGTTCATGGGCCATAGAAGGTGGCGTCACAAAGATGACGAGTGGAGAACTTGTGGAGATCTATTCGACAACACTGATGAGACCCGAGGGCCACCGCGTCAGAGGCATGGAGCAGAAATCTTGCAAATGTTAATGAATTGGAAAGATTGCCCTAAGGCAGGAAAGAAAAGAAAGAAGACTGAGAAAACGCTGCTAAAAGTATGGAAAAGGAACTCTGTTTTCTGGGGCTTGGAGTATTGGGAACTACTCAGTACGCCTCATTCTCTTGATATGATGCATATCACAAAAAATGTGTGCGAGAGTTTGCTTGGCACACTGTTTGACATGCCAGAAAAGAGTAAAGATGGTCCGAGGGCTAGACAAGACTTGAAAGATATCGGTATTAGGGAAGAGCTTCAACCCTCATCATCCATTACAACCAAGGACAAGGTGAAGGGAAAAAAGCCAAAGCCAACGAGTCAGCTCAGGGCAAAACTGTGTCCCAAACCAAAGATGATTATTGCCCCCCAGCTTGCTTCACTCTCGATGAGGATGAGCTTTTTCAAGTTTTCAAATGCCTCGACGGCATGAAAGTTCCTTCCGGCTACTCGGGACTCATACGCAGGTTTCTTGACTCAAAAAAGCAAAGGTTTAGCAACATGAAGTCGCATGAGTGTCATGTGATGATGACACAATTACTTCCGGTAGCTCTCAGAGGGATAATGGACAATCACGTCTGCAACACACTCATTGATTTATGCAACTTTTTCGATGCTATGTCTCGAAAGTCGATCAGTGTGCGGCATCTGACACGACTACAAGAGGAGATCATTTCAATACTATGTCAACTTGAGATATATTTCCCACCATCATTCTTTGATGTCATGGTCCATCTAGTTCATATTGTTGCGGAGGTGAAAGACCTTGGACCGACATTCTTGCATACCATGTTCTCGTTTGAACGAATGAATGGAACTGTGAAGGGATACATTCGTAACAAAGCCCGTCCGGATGGAAGCATCGTCCAGGCCTATCTAATCGAGGAGTGTATATCATTCTGCAAGAATGTCATAAATGATGATCAATCTCTTGGTTTGCCCTTGAAGAAACATGTTGATAGGCTTGAAGGAGTGGGTCACTCACAGCTGAAGCGTGATTTAATGTGGATATAAAAAACCGCCGAGATGACTTAAAAAGAGCGCACACAGTAGTGTTACAACACGTAGATATAATCAGTCCTTGCCTGCAAACTCACAAGGAGACCTTAAGGAGAGAGCACAGAATGGCAGGGAGGCAGAGGACCGAGGCCCAGATCATTAGAGAGCACAACTCCAAATTTGCTTCCTGGTTCAAAGAGCGAATTCGGGACAAACCACTGCCGACCGGTATAGCCAATGCAAATCTCATCTATGCATTAGCAGTAGGCCCCGCTTGCACTGTCGCCACATACCAATCATATGATATAAATGGATACACATTTTATACTGAGTCGAAGGACAAAAATTGTGATTACCAGAACTCAGTTGTGACGATGCTGCAGTTGACCAAGAATGAGAGTAATAGATACTATGGCAGGATCGAAGAGATATGGGAACTTGAGTACGACGAAGATTACACAGTGCCATTGTTCAGGGTCAGATGGGCGAAGAATGTCGGGCATGAAGAACGTGGTTTCATTACCATGTCTCTGCCCAAAGCACAACCTGTTGGTGCAAAAAGATTGAAAGGAATCACTGCCAAATATGAGCCTTGGGTATTCGCTAAGGACATGGCACAATGCTTCTATTTAACTGACCTTTCAAAGCCGAGTCGTGTTGTCGTCCAGAGAGGTAAAAGGAGCATCGTCGGGATGGACGGAGTCGCCAACGAGGATGACTATGATCAATTTGGCGTGGACCCAATAGAAGAGGATATGTATGAAGAGCATGACTACACCACTGGAAGGAGCAGAACTACCTTGCCTGCGACAGGACGTCCCTTCCTGAGAAAGAGTCATAGCGCTGGCCGGAAGTACTCAAGAAAGATTAAGAAGAACCAAACCGTTGTTGAGAGGGTTGTCAAACGACGTCGTACTGCATGACTCATTTGTGTACTCTGAACCACGAGAAGAATTTGTGTACCCTAAATTAACCGTACCATATTTATGTACTCTGAACCACGAGAAGAATTTGTGCCGTTGTAAATATCTGTATTATGCATGTCGTCGCTCAAAACGCCATCCACGAATATGTGGCCGACCCTATTTTAAAAACCTAGTGCTGGCGTTGGCAACATCACCTGCGCCAGCACTAACAATGAACAACCAGGCTTCATTACCCCCCTGAGAGTGAAAATGACCTCGTTTTCACTTTCTCCCCCCATCTCGCGCCGCCGCCCTACCCTCCGCCGTCGCCCCCGCCTTGCCACCGCCGCCGTTCCCCCCATCCCGCCCTGCCCTCCGCCCTCGCCCCCGCCTTGCCTCCACCGTCCACCGGCCGGCCGGCCCCCCCCCCCCACCCCCTTCCCCCCAACCTTCCCGTCCGGCCCTCCCACCCCATCCCCCCCTCCGCGTCTGGCTCTGCCCTCGGCTCGCTGCACAACTCATCGTGTCCGGCCTCCTCCGCCAGCGTCCCTCTCGGTCCAGACGGTATAATTAATTAAGACCTCCCTCTACCAATTTATTTTCATATAGATTTGTTCTAGTGTTCATATTATTGTGATGAAATGCACACATTATGTGTACCTGTGAATTGATGAAATGTATTATATGTGTGCAAATGAATTGATCGAATTTTTTGGTGTGTGCTTGTTTTACATATATACATGTGATATATGTGATATTACACGTTGCTCTCGGCAAGTGTCTCACGATATGTTTCATTTTTGAAGGGAATGTCTACAGAGTTGCCAATGTTTTGGCGAAACGTAGATTATTTCTGTTTCGTCAAATTTCTGGCACTCAATATATATGTCCAGTTTTTAGCAATGCTCATGCCGATTTTGTATGCTGATTTTAATTATATGAACGCAGCACAAAATGGAAGAGTGCCCCTACTGTTGCCACACTAGGGGAATGTGCGACGATCCTCACCTTGACAACAATAATGGCTTCTCCCTCACGCTTCAAAGTGACTACAAATATTATACGGTAATAGTCTGTGCTTCAAAGTGTAATTTCTGTTTTTTACATTTTAACTAGTGTGTCCCTTGCCATGCAAGACCTTTTGTCCAAGACGGAGTTGGTCCAAATGATGCACCATATATACCGCGCCTGCCACTAGTGCACAGATTGAACAAGAACAACATTTCTAGAAAATGATGGTATGATTTTGATCACTTTCATATACACATTCTTCTTTCAACTCATAGTATGTATGTGTTACTATATATATTTCTTACTATCAAGTTCAAGAATAGAAGCTCCCTAGATGTGTTGTGCCTCACGTGATGGATGACTACCATGACGAGATGCACGCGGCTCAAAATTAATGAATGGAGCCAACTACGTATTGAAAGACTGCGAGTTCAAGATTGGAGATCGGTGTGGATATCTCTGTCCTACACCATGGACATGCAAGGGTTCCTATATTCTTCAAAATTTCCCTAAAGTAGAGGAGTACCGTGTTAGTAGTAATGATGGTTTAATGAACAAGATGTAATATGCACGCATGGTTTAGTTGATAGCGAATTAGTGATCATGATCGATAGAACTACCTATATAGCTAGCAGTGTGTCGTTAATATATGTACGCATGTGAATAAATGATGTGTGCGTATATATTAATGCAAATATCTTGTCGAAATCAATATGGGACAAAAACGTGTTCATATAAATTCGTCATAAATGACGCTGTCGTGGCAGCGATTTTCTGCTGCCCTGGCATCATTTTTTTACAGCTTTCAAAAACCTAGAACTGGTGTCGGACATTGTGCGACGCCAGAGAAGATTTATCTTATTACTGTCGTTGAACTATGTCACACGCGATAGCTATTGTCAATAATGTCGTCGTGTGGTTAAACCCAACGCCATTAGTATACAGAATAGTGCTGACGGAGGCTCCAGTGCCACCAATATTTTTTAACACTGGCGCCATATTGGTGGCGTGGGGCTCCTACGCCAGCAAGGCTGTTTTTGGCACGCCATAGCTAGGCTTTTTTCCACTAGTGCGGGATTACCACCTATTAGAGGGATTGAGCATGAGTTTGACTTAATTCCTGATGCTTCGCTCCCAAACCGTGTTCCATTCCATACCAAACTAGAGGAGACGAAGGAGATTATGCGCCATGTATAGGAGTTGCTCGACAAAGGTTATATACGCGAATCTTTTAGTCCTTGCGTTGTTCCTATTATACTAGTTCCAAAAAAGGATGGTACATCACGTATGTGTGTTGATTGTAGAGGCATTAATAATATTACTATTCGTTATCGTCATCCTATTCCTAGGCTAGATGAATTGAGTGGCTCTACAATTTTCTCCAAAGTTGATTTGCGTAGTGGATACCATCAAATTCTTATGAAATTGGGAGATGAATGGAAAACAAGATTTAAAACTATATCTGGATTATATGAGTGGTTTGTCATGCCTTAACTAATGCGCCTAGTACTGTCATGAGATTAATGAACGAAGTTTTAAGTGCTTTCATTGGACGATTTGTGGTAGTTTAATTTGATGATATACTGATTTATAGCAGATCTTTGGAGGAACATTTGGAACATTTACGTGATGTTTTTATAGCTCTCTGTGATGATGTTTGTTTGGTAACCTTGGGAAGTGCACCTTTTGCACCTACCGAGTATCTTTTCTTTGCTATGTAGTTACTCCGCAGGGAATTGAAGTTGATAAAGCTAAGATTGAAGCTATTGAGAGTTGGCCGCAGCCCAAAACGGTTACACAAGTGAGGAGTTTTCTTGGCCTCGCTAGTTTCTATAGGCGTTTTGTGAGGGATTTCAGCACCATTGCAGCACCTCTCAATGGGATTACAAAGAAGGATGTGCCTTTTGTTTGGAGTACCGCACAGGAAGAAACAATCACGGTATTGAAAGATAAGTTAACACATGCTCCTTTACTCCAACTTCCTAATTCTAATAAGACTTTTGAGCTTGAATGTGATGCTAGTGGAATTTGAATAGGAGGTGTGTTATTACAAAATGGTAAACCTGTTGCATACTTCTCTAAAAAATTGAGTGGGCCTAGTCTGAACTATTCTACTTATGATAAAGAATTATACGCTATTGTTCGAACTTTATAAACATGGCAACATTATTTATGGCCCAAAGAATTTGTTATACATTCTAATCATGAATTTTTGAAATGTATTAAAAGTCAAGTAAAACTGAACCGTAGACATGCTAAATGGGTTGAATTCAGTGAGACTTTCCTTTATGTCATAAAACACAAGAAGGGTAAAGAAAATATTATTGTTGATGCACTGTCTCGTCGCTATACTATACTTTCACAACTTGACTTTAAAATATTTGGTTTTGCATGATGCTGAATTTAAAGAAGTATTGCAGAATTTTAAAGAAGGGAGAACATGGAACAAGTTCATCGTTAATGATAGATTTTTGTTTCGTGCTAACAAGCTATGCATTCTAGCTAGCTCCGTTCGTCTTTTGATGTTGAACGAGGTGCATGGAGGAGGATTAATGGGACACTCTGGCATGAAGAAGACAGAGGACGTACTTGATACACATTTCTTTTGGCCAAAGATGAGACAGGATGTTGAGCATTTTGTTGCTCGCTGCAATACATGTCAAAAAGCTAAGTCACGACTAAATCCTCATAGTTTATATATGCCTTTGCCTATACCTAGTGTTCCTTGGGGGGATATATCTATGGACTTTGTTTTAGGTTTACCTCAATCAAAGAAGGGGAGGGATAGCATATTTATTGTCGTGGATAGATTTTCGAAAATGACACACTTTATACAATGTCATAAAACCGATGATGCTGCTAATGTTGCTGATTTATTCCTTCGTGAAATTATTCGCTTGCGTGTTGTGCCAAATACTATTGTTTCAGATCATGGTACTAAGTTTCTTAGCCATTTTTGGAGATGTTTATGGGCTAAGTTGGGGACTAAATTGCTTTTTAGTACTACATGTCACCCCCAAACTGAAGGACAAACTGAAGTAGTCAATAGAACATTGTCTACTATGCTTAGGGCAGTTTTGAAGAATAACCTTAAAATGTGCGAAGAATGCTTGCCTCATATTGAATTTGCTTATAATCGTTCACTGCATTCTACTACTAAGATGTGCCCTTTTGAGATTTTGTATGGTTTCCTACCTCGTGCACCCACTGATTTGTTGCCCCTTCCGTCTTCAGAGAGGGCTAGACAACATGTTGAATTGATCTTAAAAATGCATGAGTTAACTAAGGAAAATATTGAGGGCATGAATGCTAAATATAAACTTTCTGGAGATAAGGGCAGAAAACGTGTTGTGTTTTGCACCTAGAGATCTTGTTTGGTTACATTTGCGTAAGGATAGGTTTTCTGATTTGCACAAGTCAAAGCTAATGCCACATGCTAATGGTGCTTTTAAGGTGTTAGAGAAAATAAATGATAATGCATATAAACTTGAGCTGTCTGCAGATTTTGGGATTTGTCCCACTTTTAACATTGCAGATTTGAAGCCTTACTTGGGTGAGGAAGATGAGCTTCCGTCGAGGACGACTTCAATTCAACAAGGGGAGGATGACGAGGACATCAATACTACAGTTACACACACGATCCCTATAGCTACATATATTGGACCAATTACTAGAGCTCGCGCACGCCAATTAAATTACCAGGTACTTTTGTTTCTTGGTAACGATTCTAATGTTCATGAGAATATGATGTTGCCTAAATTGGATACATTTATTTTGCTTACAAATGAAGGGCCTAGCTTGGACAAGAAGGATGAACATTGGAGCAAGATCAAGCATGGAGATGATGGCATGCGCAAGGGGAACAAGAATGGAGTTTCAAGTGACGATTTCAGGACTTTGAACCACCATAATGAGTGCATGAAGGCTTGGACGAAATATACAAGATGACACTTCATAAATTTCGTCCGGAGGCTATTATAGGTGTTATGTCACCTTATTATTGGGAAAGCCCCATGTAATTTTGAAATACTTCAGTATAGGCTGTTTTTAGAGTCCGTATGTGTGCGGAAAAAGAGTTAGGTTTGGTTTCGGACCCTTCCTCCAAGGGGTCATGAAATTCCCCTCTATTCTTCCATATATACAGCCCTTAGGGCGTCGTGTAGACTTTGGGTTTTGTTTAGATTAAAGTTCGCCATAGCTACAACTCGTGTACATTGTTTGTGTTCAACGACCAGACCAAGACGTCACAGAACCCCACTTTCATCAATAAAGCTTTCCTCTTATATTCACAATATCTAGATTGTAATCTCAGTTTCTTGCTTGTTCTTCATTTGCTCACAGGAAATAGACCCTTGTGGTCAGGTTGATCATGCTCCGGTGTGGTCAATAACCCTCGGAAGTTGGTTTAGCGATTGCTAAGGCGCGGCGTCTTGCACGTTCTTATTGGATCATCAAAGTCGACTCCCACAGAAAATGATAGCTATCTCATTGAAACATCGGGACACTTTCACCTCTATCACTACTGATATGGAAATAAAACTAGCTGATGGCACTTTAGGGAGACCGTATTGGATGGTTACTGATGTTTACGTAATCTTAGGAACTTTCACTTATCAAGTGGACTCTGAAGTCATGGAAATTCCTGACGACGATTTTTGCCCCATAATTTTTGGTAGACCTTTTTTAATACTGCAGGTGCAAGCATCCATTGTAAGAGGGAAGTTGTCTCTCTCAAATTTGGGGACGAGGTAAGAGAGTTTCACTTTCCAGGTTTAAAAATCATCCCCAACTGCGAGAACATGATAACCTTGAAGAGAAAACTATAGTGCAACTAGCCGCTATCTACTTTGGAACCCCTGAAGATAACCTGGAAAGGAGCCTAACCGACTATGAAAAGATTCCAGAGGACCCAGCCAAACAAGAAATAGATTATCACTTGACTAAAGGACTAGTCCAAGATCCGGTTGCCAATGAACAGTACGAAGTACCAGAAAAGAGAGGGGGTCAAGAACCACCACCACATGAACTTAAACCTTTACCGAAAGAGTTGAGGTATAAGTTGTCAGATGAAACAAATAAGTATCCTATTATCATTAGTGCTAACCTTTCAGATGAAGAGAAAGGAAGATTAATGGGTACTTTGAGGAGGCATATAAAAGCCTTTGGATATTCAATGGATGACTTAAAGGGCATTAGCCCCTCTATATGTACTCACCGTATATTCATGGAAGAAGCTGAACCAGTTC
Source organism: Thinopyrum elongatum (assembly GCA_011799875.1). Lineage (NCBI taxonomy): Eukaryota > Viridiplantae > Streptophyta > Magnoliopsida > Poales > Poaceae > Thinopyrum > Thinopyrum elongatum. The sequence continues at coordinate 252,639,952 of CM022299.1, forward strand.
GAGAGTACCAGAGGAAGCCGAACCCTGAAATGAAAGAAGTGGTAAGAAGAGAAATCATCCGTCTACTCGATGCAGGTATAATATATCCGGTTTTTGAAAGTAAGTGGGTGAGTCTAGTTCATTGTGTAACTAAGAAGGGTGGATTTATAGTAGTGCGTAATAAGCATAATGAACTAATCCCTACTAGGACAATAGTGGGTATAGGATGTGCATTGATTTCAAGAGATTAAGTAAGGAGACTCGAAAGGATCATTACCCCTTACCATTTATTGATCAAGTGCTCGAAAGGCTGGCCAAGCATACTCACTTCTATTATCTGGATGGATATTCAGGATTCTCTCTAATCGCAGTGCATCCAGAAATCTAGGGGAAAACCACTTTTACTTGCCCCTGCGGTATGTATTCCTCTCACCATATGCCTTTTGGCTTGTGTAATGCACTAGCTACATTTCAAGGATGCATGAATGCTATTTTTGCTGATTTTGCTGAGGAAATTATGTAAGTCTTCATGGATGATTTTTCTGTCTATGGAACTTCTTTTGATGATTGCCTCCACAATCTTGATGAAGTTTTGCAGAGATGTGAGGACACTAATCTTGTCTTGAACTAGGAAAAATGCCATTTCATGATCAACGAAGGAATCGTCTTAGGACACGAAATATCTGGTAAAGCTATAGAAGTTGACAATCTTGATGAAGTTTTGCAGAGATGTGAGGACACTAATCTTGTCTTGAACTAGGCAAAATGCCATTTCATTGTCAACGAAGGTATCCTCTTAGGGCATGAAATATCTGATAAAGGTATAGAGTTGACAAAGCAAAGATAGATGCCATAGAGAAGCTCCCTTATCCTCAAGATATAAAAGGAATAAGGAGCTTTCTCGGTCATGCCACCTTCTATAGGCGCTTTATCAAAGCCCTTGACTAACCTTTTGCAGAAAGATGTTCCCTTCATATTCAACGATGAGCGTAAAACCGCCTTTAAAGAGCTCAAACACGCTCTACTTAATGCTCCCGTCATTACACCTCCAAACTGGGATATACCTTTTGAAGTGACATGTGAAACAAATGACAATGCCGTGAGTCTAGTCTTGGGCCAGCAAGTGGGTAAGAGGTTCAATGTCATTTACTCTGCAAGTCATACTCTTACTGATGCTCTAAGAAACTATGCTAAGAATTACAAAAAACTATATGAAGTGATCTTCGCTTGTGAAAACTTTAGGCCTTATATTAGAGATACAAAGGTCATATTTTATACTAACCGCCAAGCGATAAAAGAAGTCCTTAATATTAAAGAGATTAAACTTCGTTGGATGAGGTGGTCTCTTCTTTTTTAGGAATTTGATAGGGAGATCTTAGACCGCGAGAAACTAGAAGATGTTCTCACAAATATATCACTTGTGGGAGAAGAACAAAAGTACAACACTTCGGGAATATGTATCCCGTATGGAGTGGTGGTGGCCTTGGACTGAGCAACCAGTCGTACCTTTGGAGAGATGGAACCGCCATTCATTGGGCTGGAAGGGGCGCTTGCAAAACTAAGGGTAAGGGAAGACATTGATTTATTCTATTATACTAACTCTTTGCATCCCAAAAAGCTGCAGAGGATGTCACCGCCTCCCTGTCCCCGAAGGGAGAGGAAGCCAGGGACGAAAATGTATGCCAAAACCAAGGTACGGAGAGAACAAGGAAACACATGCAGGTTCACCCGTTAACCTTAGTTGTTCATTTTATTCGTCTCTGTTATATTTTTCTTTACAAAATCTTATGTTTTTTATGTATACGGGCGCTCATACGACCAAGTGTGGTCGTATGAAGCATCGTCTTTTTCACTATTAATTTAAGCGCGCAGGTAAAGTTACCAAATGGACGCCCAAATGACAAGCTGCCGTCGCATGAAAGGTGAAAGGATCGAGAAGAGGGGTCTAGAGGGGGGTGATTAGACCCTCAACAAGCAAAAGTAGCAGTTTTTAAGTTCTTCAAGTTGAGGTGGAGTTTTAGCACAAGTTTAAGCATTCACAATACATTTTCAAGCAAGCATGATAAGAGTATATGAGCAGCGGAAAGTAAAGCATGCAATTTGCAAGAAAGTAAAGAGATCGGATTGGAGTGTGCAAACGCAATTGGAGACACGGAGATTTTGGCGTGGTTCTGATAGGTGGTGCTATCGTACATCCACGTTGATGGAGACTTCAACCCACGAAGGGTAACGGTTGCGCGAGTCCACGGAGGGCTCCACCCACGAAGGGTCCATGAAGAAGCAACCTTGTCTATCCCACCATGGCCATCGCCCATGAAGGACTTGCCTCACTCGGGTAGATCTTCACGAAGTAGGCGATCTCCTTGCCCTTAAAACTCCTTGGTTCAACTCCACAATCTTGTCGGAGGCTCCCAAGTGACACCTAACCAATCTAGGAGACACCACACTCCAAAAGGTAACAAATTGTGTGTTGATGATGAACTCCTTGCTCTTGTGCTTCAAATGATAGTCTCCTGTGACGCCCCCGGCCCGATCGTGCACTAATCATACACGCAAATGCACACGATCAAGCCTAAGGACTCACGGGAAGATATCACAACACAACTCTAAAACATAAATAAAGTCATACAAGCTTTATATCACAAGCCAGGGGCCTCGAGGGCTCGAATACATAAGCTTGCGAACAAGCGTCAGCGGAAGCATCAGATATCTGAGTACAGATATGAAATAGAAACAGAAAGGCCTTTAGGAAGGCGGGGCAAAATAAAACACTACGATCGAAAGGCGAAGGCCTCCTGCCTGGGACCCTCCGATCCTACTCCTGGTCGTCAGTCAACCCGTAGTAGTATCCATCCTCTGGGTAGTAGTAGTAGCGATCGTCGGGGCATCTGTCTCAGGGGGCTCCGTCCTCTGGTCACGTCAAACTGATATGGGGAGAAAAAGGAAAACAAAGCAACCGTGAGTACTCAGAAGTACTCAGCAAGCAAGGATCTACACTACATATGCAACATTTTCAAAGGGAGGCTGTATATGTGGACTGGGCTGCAGAAATGCCAGAATAGAGAGAAGGCCTAGTCCTATCGAAGACTAGCATCTTCGGCAGTCTTGCAGGAGTAGAAGAGAGTAGAACAATACAATATAATGTAGCAGTAATAATATCAACCTCGTCCAGAGATCCTTTCTCGACTCCCTGCGAGAAAGCAATCCCAGAGCCATACATTCATCAACCTCGTCCTGAGATCCCTTCTCGACTCCCTGCGAGAAGCAATCCCAGAGCCATATATACAGGTCTCATCACATGTATCCAGTTCTAAATTGTATCAATCAGGATACAACTCCGAGTGTCCTTTACCGTAGGACCGGCTATCGATAGAAATGTTCTTCCCTGCAGGGGTGCACCAACTTACCCAACACGCTCGATTAACTTCGGCCGGACACACTTTCCTGGGTCATGCCCGGCCTCGGCCAAACGACACATCGCAACCCTACCTACAGCTCCGCAGAGAGGTCCCCGCCGGTCTACATCCTAAGCGCAAGGGGGTCTTGGCCATCGCCCCTCGCCCTCCGGGTCGTTGCGTACATGGCCCAGATCCAAGCACCACCGAAATGGCGCCAATCACTCCATGCCGCACTGCTGAACTGGACGTCTGACAGGGCTTTCGGCTGATGCATACGATGCAGAACGCCCATACTATGCCCACGTGATGGTTAGTGCTATCAGGCCAGAGGCCTGCTCGGATCAAATATCCAAATCGTTAGGACTAGGGCTTGCGGTAACGAGCAGAGACTCACGAAAGATGTGACCCCGTCGCCCCGTCTCGAGGACTTGCGGCAAGGGTTAAGAATGCCCGGCCGCGCCTCGTATTCACCACTCGGGCACCACACTGGCAACCCGCCTTCACATCACACGCGGGTACCCCTCAGGGTCGACCCGCCTTTCCAAGTAACATTGTAAAGTCCAAGTATCCGTGTGTCCATAACATCAGGGAATCCGAGGTATCACCCTCGTTGAATTCCCACTCGATGTATCCGTCAAGGTGAACTAGGAGGAATCACCCTCACTGGGTCCACACTTGAGGTGTTGTACGACAGCGTCGTTATCGGAAGCGGTGAAGGAGGAATCACCCTCGATGACCACGACCGAATAGCTACTCTACAGAGTTAACATCAGAAGTGCTACAAGAGGTTTCACCCTCGGCACTCGATAGTAACGCTGCAGTGTCGTTACAACTAAGGGGGTGATGTGCGGTGTCGGGTCCTGGTCTTCAATCCCATTGATCGGGTCTTCTGACGATCCAGCGCGGCAGTCGGGATAAGTGGGGTCACTGATAGGTCTCTACCCAGCCTAGACTAAACAGTTTAGGATATGTAGGTAATTATCAACAGCAGGTTACAATGAACAGGCTATGCATCAGAATAGGTAAAGCAGCAGCAGCAGTAATTCTAATGCAAGCATGAGAAATTAGAATGGCGATATCGGTATGCTCAAGGGAGGGGCTTGCCTGGTTGCTCGGCGGCAAGGGCAAGGTCGTCTATGGTGTCTTCGGGATCCGGAGCTGCGTCGGTCTCGGGGACGACGTCAGGGTCGGGGGCTATCGAGAGAGAAGAGGGGGAGGAAACAGTATAAATATATAGCAAACATGAGCATGACAAATACGATACACGGTGCTAGGGGTAGTCTAACGCAGCATCACACTGATACCAACTTGTGACGCCCCCGGCCCGATCGTGCACTAATCATACACGCACATGCACACGATCAAGCCTAAGGACTCACGGGAAGATATCACAACACAACTCTAAAACATAAATAAGTCATACAAGCTTTATATTACAAGCCAGGGGCCTCGAGGGCTCGAATACATAAGCTTGCGAACAAGCGTCAGCGGAAGCATCAGATATCTGAGTACAGATATAAAAGAAAATACAGAAAGGCCTTTAGAAAGGCGGGGCAAAAGAAAACACTACGATCGAAAGGCACAAGGCCTCCTGCCTGGGACCCTCCGATCCTACTCCTGGTCGTCAGTCAACTCGTAGAAGTATCCATCCTCTGGGTAGTAGTAGTAGCGATCGTCGGCAGGGCAGCTGTCTCAGGGGCTCCGTCATCTTGGTCACGACAAACTGATATGGGGAGAAAAGGTAAACAAAGCAACCGTGAGTACTCAAAAGTACTCAGCAAGCAAGGATCTACACTACATATGCAACATTTTCAAGGGGAGGCTGTATATGTGGACTGGGCTGCAGAAATGCCAGAATAGAGAGAAGGCCTAGTCCTATCGAAGACTAGCATCTTCAGCGGTCTTGCAGCAGTAGAAGAGAGTAGAACAATACAATATAATGTAGCAGTAATAATATCAACCTCACCCAGAGATCCTTTCTCGACTCCCTGCGAGAAAGCAATCCCAGAGCCATACATTCATCAACCTCGTCCTGAGATCCCTTCTCGACTCCCTGCGAGAAGCAATCCCAGAGCCATATATACAGGTCTCATCACAGGTATCCAGTTCTAAATTGTATCAATCAGGATACAACTCCGAGTGTCCTTTACCGTAGGACCGGCTATCGATAGAAGTGTTCTTCCCTGCAGGGGTGCACCAACTTACCCAACACGCTCGATTAACTCCGGCCGGACACACTTTCCAGGGTCATGCCCGGCCTCGGCCAAACGACACATCGCAACCCTACCTACAACTCCGCAGAGAGGTCCCCGCCGGTCTACATCCTAAGCGCAAGGGGGTCTTGGCCATCGCCCCTCGCCCTCCGGGTCGTTGCGTGCCGGGCGAACCAGGCTCCACCCCTCAGGATGGTGCCGGCCCAGCCCGGCCGCAGTGCTGAACTGGACGTCTGACAGAGTTTTGGGCTGATGCATACGATGCAGAACGCCCATACTATGCCCACGTGATGGTTAGTGCTATCAGACCAGAGGCCTGCTCGGATCAAATATCCAAATCGCTAGGACTAGGGGCTTGCGGTAACGAGCAGAGACTCACGAAAGATGTGACCCCGTCGCCCCGTCTCGAGGACTTGCGGCAAGGGTTAAGAATGCCCGGCCGCGCCTCGTATTCACCACTCGGGCACCACACTGGCAACCCGCCTTCACATCACACGCGGGTACCCCTCAGGGTCGACCCGCCTTTCCAAGTAACATTGTAAAGTCCAAGTATCCGTGTGTCCATAACATCAGGGAATCCGAGGTATCACCCTCATTGAATTCCCACTCGATGTATCCGTCAAGATGAACTAGGAGGAATCACCCTCACTGGGTCCACACTTGAGGTGTTATACGACAGCGTCGTTATCGGAAGCGGTGAAGGAGGAATCACCCTCGATGACCACGACCGAATAACTACTCTACAGAGTTAACATCAGAAGTGCTACATGAGGTTTCACCCTCGACACTCGATAGTAACGCTGCAGTGTCGTTACAACTAAGGGGGGGGGTGATGTGCGGTGTCGGGGCCTGGTCTTCAATCCCGTTGATCGGGTCTTCTGACAATCCAGCGCGGCGGTCGGGATAAGTGGGGTCACTGATAGGTCTCTACCCAGCCTAGTCTAAACAGTTTAGGATATGCAGGTAATTATCAACAGCAGGTTACAATGAACAGGCTATGCATCAGAATAGGTAAAGCAGCAGCAGCAGCAGCAATTCTAATGCAAGCATGAGAAATAGAATGGGCGATATCGGTATGCTCAAGGGAGGGGCTTGCCTGGTTGCTCGGCGGCAAGGGCAAGGTTGTCAATGCTGTCTTCGGGATCCGGAGCTGCGTCGGTCTCGGGGACGACGTCGGGGTCGGGGGCTATCGAGAGAGAAGAGGGGGAGGAAACAGTATAAATATATAGCAAGCATGAGCATGACAAATACGATACACGGTGCTAGGGGTAGTCTAACGCAGCATCACACGTAACAGACGGAGCGGGAGAATATCTGACGATATTTCCCGGGTCTTTGGAATTATCGGACAGAGGATAAGAGGGGAACGGTTGCAAGTTCGGATAGTTAGGGACGCGTGACGGGCGAACGGACCGCGTATTCAGATTCGTCTCGTCGTTCTGAGCAACTTTCATGTACAAAGTATTTTCATCTGAGCTACGGATTATTTTATATGATTTTCTAAAGTTTTTATTAATTTCTGGAATTTAATTAATTATTTAAATTAACATTATCCGAAACAGTGTCTTGCTGACGTCAGCATGACGTCAGCATGACGTCAGGACCAGTGGGTCCCACCTGTCATAGGCTGTTAGGTTAATTAGTGATTAACTAATTAAATTACTGTTTAATTAACACTAACTACTTAATTAAATTAACCTAATCAGGATTAATTAACTTAATTAATTAACTAATTAATTATTTAATTATTTAATTATTTTTATTTATTTTAATTATTTTTTTTTTATTACATTTTCTTTTAATTCGTTTTTAGGGGCTGGGCCCCATCTGTCATTGCCTCAGGGGGGGCAGGGCCCACCGGTCAGTGGCACAGCCGGACATGTCCGGGTTGTGCCCGTTTGGGCACCGGACATGTCCGGTGCGCATACGGGCGCACGGGTGCGGCCAGCGGGTGAGGCGGAGACGGGCGCCGGCGTGAGCGGGGCCGCGCGCGGGCGGGGCAGGGGCGGCCGGGCGCGGTGGCCCGTCGGACGGCGAGCGGCGGCGCGGTGGAGCCGGGGCAGCAGAGCTGCGCGCGCGGCTGCAGCAGCGGGCGTGGGCAGAGGCGACGAGCGGGGCCGGCCTGGGCGTGGTCGCGCGCGAGCCCGGGCGCGCGGTGGGCGCGGGCGGCGGCCGGTGACCAAGGCGCGCGGGGAGGCGAGCAGAGGCGGCGGCAGGAGCGCGGCGACGGCGATGGGAGCGGCAGCGCGGGCGCCTGTGCATGCGCGAGCAGGCGCGGGCGAGCGCGCACGCGCGGTGAGGCAGGGACGCGGGCGGAGCGCGACGAGGGCGATGCGGGCGCGGTCGGGGCGCGGGGTGGGGTGCGCGCACAAGGGAGGGAGGCCGAGGCCGAGGCCTCACCGGCGTTGTAGGGCACGGGCAGCGGGGCTCGGGGACGACGGCGTCGGGCAGCGGCGACGGGTGCGAGCGCTCGCTGAGGCGATTCGGGGAGGAGACGGGGAGGCGAGGTCCCGGCGACGGCGTCCGAGCGCGGGCGGCGAGGCGGAAGCGAGCGCGAGCAGCGGCGGGGAGCGCGGCGACGGGCGACGGGATCGGGGCGCCTCTGCCCCGGTCCGATCCAGGGGAGGGGGTCGAGTGGAGGAGGCGGTAGGAGAGGCGACAGGCGAGGCAGATCGGCGCGGGGAGGCGGTCGGGGACGGCGGCGGCGATGGGGCCGAGGCGGCGCGGGCGACGGGGTTCGATCCGATCCAGAATTTCTGGATCGGGGGGGGGGGAGATAGGAGCGAGGGGGGGGATTAGGGTTTCGGGGGTGGGTGGCCGGCTATGTAGCGCGGCTGGGCCGGCCTGGCGGCCCGGTGGCTTGCTGGGCCGAGGCCCAGTCGGGGGGGGGGGGGTTCTCCTTTCCCTTTTTTTTTCTTTTCTGTTTTTCTTTATTCCTTTTTCTGTTTTGTCTTATTTTTAGTCCAAAAGACTTTTGTAAAATATGAGACTGCTCCATTATTTACAGTGTTTATATTGTCACTGCTAGAAATTGGTTTGGGAGTCCATATCTTTTTGTTTGGATTTTATTTAAATTGAAAAAGGATTGAATAGTGCTATGTTGCTGCTGTTTCTAGTTGTTCGAGTCCTTTTACAATTTCAACTAATGTTGCAATCATTTTTACAAATGCTATGGGAATATTTGCAACATGAGGCACATTTTGGTTTTCCAGTTTGAACAACTTTTATTTTCCACTTTCATTTAAATTTGGATTTTGAGTTAGAAGCTGAAATGCATTATGATGCAAATGATGATCATGCACTGTTAATCATGCTGACGTGGCATAATCAAAATGGGATAACTGTAGTTAACCACCGGGGGTGTTACATCTCCCCAACACTCAACTCTCTCTCACAGATTTGGCTATGGTGGAAAGATGATTTGAGTGGAAAGCAACTTGGGGAAGGCTAGAGATCAAGATTCTTGTGGTTGGATTGTAATGTCTTGGTCTCAACACATGAGTAGGTGGTTCTCTCTCAGAAAATGAATAGTGGAAGTGTAGGCACGTTCTGATGGCTCTCTCTTGAATAGAGAAGGGGGTGGAGGGGTATATATAGCCTTCACACAAAATCTAACCATTACACACATTTGACCCAACTCGGTCAAACCGAATGGAAGAACTCAGTGAGACCGATTCAATTCAAAATGTGAGCATTAGGATTTTCGGTGGGACTGATAAGATCAACTCGGTGGGACCGATGCACTCGGGTTAGGCCAAAACCTCATCTCGGTGTGACCGATTGCCTGAACTCGGTGAGACCGATTTCAGCAATGAGCAAACAGAGAATTGGTCAGGTAAACTCGGTGTGACCGATTCACATTTCAGTGAGACCGAAATAGTTGCAACAGGCAACAGAGAGTTTGCAAGGCGAACTCGGTGAGACCGATCGCTCATCTCGGTAAGACCAAAATGTTACGAAGGGAAACTGAGAGTTTGCATTGCCATCTCGGTGAGACCGAGATACCTATCAGTGAGACTGAACTGATTAGGGTTTCTGGCAGTGGCTATGTCAAAGGAACTCGGTGGCACCGGATAGATCAAATCGGTGGGGCCGAGTTTGACTTTAGGTTTAGGGCATATCTCGAATTGAGAGAGTGGTTGAGGGCTTTGGAGCATATCACTAAGCACTTTGAGCAAGTAGACCATTAAGCAACACCTCATCCCCTTTTAATAGTATTGGCTTTTCCTATGGACTCAATGTGATCTTGGATCACTAAAATAGAAATGTAGAGTCTTGAACTTGTGCCGATCTTTGTCCTTAGCATTTTGAAAGGGTTCCATATCCTCTTGTCCATGCCACACCATTTTTGAACTTTCTGAAATATACTAGATGAAAATATTAGTCCAACAAGAGATATGTTGACATTAATTACCAAAACCACCCAGGGAGCACTTGTGCTTTCAATCTCCCCCTTTTTGGTAATTGATGACAACATACATCAAAGCATTCGATAAGGATATGAAAGGTAACAAGTAAAGCTTTGGAAGGACATGTAAAAATGCATAGGCTCCCCCTACATGTATGCAATCATGCAAAGATATAATATGAGAGCACGTGAATGCATAAGCATGTCAGAGCAAGCAATGAGTTACATGTATATTGGCTATATGCATCAGAGCAAATGATGTAGATACAGGGAATGTACCTTCATGTTCATGGGTCCTTCTTGCAAACAATATGTACATCAGCAAGAGATCATCATGCACATGAGTGTGATGCATATACTTACCTTGTGGTCTTGAGCTGGCTTTGGAAGAGATGACTCTGAGAAAACAGGGTTAGATAACATAGAAACACTACTAAACAAAGCAGGTTCAGAAAACCACAAGAGTACCAAGACTGGGATGACATGAAGTAAGTGAGTACTTAGTACTCTATTTGGGTATAGACATGTCCCCAAAGATTAAAGATATGCAATGAATTCCAAGGATTTTCTTCCCTTAGATATGAACTCCCTCTCCCCCTGAATCTGATATTGGATAATGGGAGAAGGTAGGGTAAGAGAAAATCAGAGCAAGAAAAATCAGAGCAAAAATAAACATACATTAACATGTCTTTCCCCTCTTAAAGACATGTGACTTCTCTCCTCTGTTGTTAATAAGCATCTGGAGATGTGCTTTTCTCTCCCATGTGATAAGCTTTGATGTGCTCTCTCCCCCCCTTTTACATCAATTTCCAAGAAGGGTCTTCTAGAGCATGAGTCAAATAGAATTGGTCCTTGAGTCACATTATAAAGCAGCATCTAGTTTAAGATGCGAGTAGAGGGTAAGAATCATCGAGTGGAGCTGGAGAAGAAATAATGTTTGTAATGGCAAAAAGTTTTCCCAGTAGTGAAATCGGTAACGCTGATTCATTTTCATCGGTGACACCGAGTTGGCAGTGTCATAGATGATGCAAATCGGTTAGACCAGGTTAGTCCTTGTCGGTTGCACCGATGAACTATCTACAAGGTGTTCTTGTAGTTCGGTCTAGCCGATTGGCGTGAATTGGTGAGGCCGAGTTCAGTACAGAGGAAAATTTTGTCACCTCAGCTCACTTGGCAAATAAGATCTCCCAAAGATTTGCAAGGAATTAACTAAAGGATTTGCAATGAATTATATGCAGAAAATGCAGAGAAAAATAAAAGAAAGGATCTAGATGAAGTTTTTTTTTGAAAAGGGGAACAAACAAGCAAGAAACATATGCAAGAACACAAAGAAACAATAGAGAACTTCATCTAGAAGGTGTCGGCGACAAAGTCACCTATGTTAGAGTATATTGACTGAGGAGTCAAGTGATAACACTTGATCGTAGGTCATACTCATCGTTTGAGCTCAAAATGGGGTTACCATTTTTCGTTTAAGCATTTTGATGTATTCTCATCTTGTTGAGTTGCTTTGACCCATGACTTGTGGTAAAGCTTCTCTAAGATGGAATAACATACCTTGGGTGGTGGTGTTGATCTTGATCATGTAGTCGAACTTGTGTTGGGTGCTCAAGGTTGATGTTGTTCATCAAGAGTTGGGAGCACCACTTCTAGTTTGAGTTCATCTTCCTACATGGATTAGTCTTGCAAGGAAGAGCACTTGTGTATCCAAAATGACAATCATGAAACTTGATACCAAATGAAATTTGGTATATAGAAATTGTCAAAGGATATGTTGAGTGAATTCAAGCTTCCTTGTCTTCAACCACCATATTGTAGAGACTTCGTGATGTAGAGATCGCTCTAGATGTGAGTGGCTTGCAATCACATAGATTTGGCCTTATCCAAGTACCTACAAGGGTTAGATAACATGCAAGGGTACAAGTATAGATCCAAGGCAGATGATCATCATCGTAAGAGAAATATCAAGGATTAGTCAAAGGCTCATGCCTTGCATGTATCCATATGGAGTTTCTACTCCAAGTTTGAGGCATCAATGATGTTCAATTCACCTCTCAAACGACAAAAAACTTTCTCATCAAGCGGCTTGGTGAATATATCTGCCAATTGCTTATCGGTACGAACATGCTTAAGATCGATGTCTCCTTTTGCAACATGATCTCGAATGAAACGATGACAAACTTCAATATGCTTAGTTCGAGAATGTTGCACGGGATTGTGAGCAATCTTAATAGCACTTTCGTTATCACAAAGCAATGGAACATGTTTCACATATATCCCATAATCTTTAAGAGTTTGGGTAATCCAAAGTAATTGAGCACAACATGAACCGGCGGCAATGTATTCCGCTTCGGTGGTGGATAAGGATACCGAGTTTTGTTTCTTGGAGGAACAAGACACAAGAGATCTACCAAGAAATTGACAAGTTCCCGAAGTGGACTTTCTATCAACCTTGTCACCGGCATAGTCCGAATCGAAGTAGCCAACAAGATCAAAAGAAGACCTCTTAGGATACCAAATACGAAAGTTTGGTGTATGAATTAAGTATCTCACTATCCTTTTCACAGCCTTAAGATGACATTCTTTAGGGGTTGCTTGATATCGTGCACACATGCACACACCTAGCATAATATCAGGACGGGAGGCACATAGATATAACAACGAACCAATCATAGAGCGGTAAACCTTTTGGTCAACCGGTTTGCCGTCCTTTGTCAAGTCAAGATGTCCACTAGTAGGCATGGGTGTTTTCATACCTTTGCTCTCTTGCATGTTGAACTTCTTGAATAAGTCCTTGGTATACTTTGTTTGGGAAACAAAGGCACCCTCCTTAGTTTGCTTGATTTGCATACCAAGAAAGAATTTAAGTTCACTCATCATAGACATCTCAAACTTCTTCGACATTATCCTTCCGAACTTTTCACTAAAATGAGGGTTAGTCGAACCAAATATGATATCATCCACATAAATTTGACACACAAATAATTCACCATTAACCCTTTTAGTAAAAAGTGTAGAATCAATCTTTCCAATCTCAAAGCCTTTTTCAATAAGAAACTTAGTCAAGCATTTATACCATGCTCTAGGAGCTTGTTTAAGACCATAAACAGCTTTGTGAAGTTTGTAAACATGATTAGGTTTCTTGGGATTAACAAAGCCGGGAGGTTGTTTAACATAGATTTCCTCCTCAATTTCACCATTTAGAAAAGCACTTTTAATGTCCATTTAGTATAATGTGATATCATGATGATTGGCATAAGGAAGTAAGATGCGTATGGACTCAAGTCTAGCAACGGGGGCATATGTCTCACCATAGTCCATACCTTCGACTTGTGTGTAACCTTGGGCGACGAGACGGGCCTTGTTGCGTACAACTTGTCCATCTTCATCTTGCTTATTCCGAAACACCCATTTGGTTCCAATGACATTGTGCTTTTCATCGGGCTTTTCAACAAGCGTCCACACTTGATTCCTCTCGAAATTGTGTAGCTCTTCATGCATAGCGTTCACCCAATCCGGATCATCAAGAGCTTCTTCAACCTTCATAGGTTCAATGTTAGAAATGAATGAATAATGTTCACAAAAGTTAGCTAAACAAGACTTAGAGCGAGTAATTCTCCCGGTTTGAATATCATCGAAGATTTGTTCAACGGGATGATCTCTTGAAACTCTTGCTCTAACTCGCAAGAGCTTTTGTTTGGGTTGGGGTGGAACATCCTCTTCATCATCTTGTTCCTCCTCTTGTCTTTCTTCATTGTTGTTGGCGTTGATGTTCTCTTGTGGAGGTGGAGAGGGAGGTCGATGAGGTTCATCTTGATGTACTTCCTTGTTTCCTTCATCTTGACGTGTTCCACTTGTGGATGCCTCCAAGTCAACTTGTGGTTCACCTTGGTGTGAAGTTGAGGCTTCCACTTGAACGGACGAGGTACTCTCCTTCACCTCCGTTGGGCGAATCTTGCCAATAGACAAGTCTTGTATTGCTTCCGAGGGATCTTTATCACCTACATCAATTGGCAATTGCTCTACTTGCGAGCCTTTAGATTCATCAAACTTCACATCTACCGTCTCTTCAACCTTTCGGGTGAAATTGTTGTAGACACGGTAAGTGTGAGAGTTTGAGCCATAACCGAGTAGGAAACCTTCATGAGATTTAGGAGCAAATTTCGAACGACGATGCTTATCAAGAATGTAGCACTTTGAGCCAAATACTCGAAAGTATCCAACTTGGGGTTTGTTACCGGTGAGAAGCTCGTATGTCGTTTTGCCGAGTAGCTTGTGAAGATATAGTCGGTTTGTTGCAAGACAAGCTGTCTCAACCGCTTCCGCCCAAAAGTGTTTTGGCGTCTTGTATTCATCAAGCATCGTTCTTGCCATCTCAATGAGTGTCCGGTTCTTCCTCTCAACAACTCCATTTTGTTGAGGTGTGTACGTAGCCGAGAACTCATGTGAAATCCCTTCTTCGTCAAGAAAGGTATCCACATTTGCGTTCTTGAACTCCGTTCCGTTGTCGCTGCGAACCTTCTTGATCTTCACTTCAAATTGATTTTGGGCCTTCCTAGCGAAGTTCTTGAAGATCTTTTGGACCTGCGATTTATCATCAAGAAAGAATACCCACGTAAATCTTGAAAAATTGTCAACAATGACCAAACCAAACGAGTTACCACCGAGACTCTTGTATGCATTGGGACCAAAAAAGATCCATATGAAGTAGCTCAAGCGGTCTTCTCGTGGTCATGATGTTTTTCACGGGATGACTTCCTCCAACTTGTTTTCCTACTTGACAAGCACTGCAAAGTCTATCCTTGTCAAATATAACATCTTTAACACCAAGGATATGATCACCTTTAATAAGCTTATCAAGATTTCGCATACCCACATGACCTAACCTTCTATGCCACAACCAACCTTTAGAAGATTTAGCAATTAAGAAGGTTCTAGGTCGAGCCTTTTTAGTGAAGTCAACAATGTGTAGATCACCTCTACGTATACCGGTAAAGACCATATTATGATTATCTCATCGAAACACTTGGCAATCTACTTCAGTGAATAGAACATTGAGACCGAAATCGGCTAGTCTATATACGGAAAGTAAATTGTAGCCAAGAGATTCAACGAGCATAACATTTTGTATGGAGCTGTCATGTGAGATGGCCACCTTACCAAGGCCAACCACCTTACCCTTTGAGTTATCACCAAAAGTGACATACTTTCGAGGGCCGTCATTTTCAGCAAGCTCACGAAACATATCCTTGTCTCCGGTCATGTGATCTGTACATCCACTATCAAGAACCCATTCCTTTCCTCCGGCCATGTAACCATGAAGGTTAGCCATAAGACCAAAGTGCCTCATAGACTCTTCAAGATCAAAGTCACTATCATCATCCTCGTCATAATATCCATGTTCAACATCATCATCATATGAATGATCATTACCTAGAGAAGGTAACTCATTAGATTTATGACCATGACAATGTTCATATTTATGAACTCTAATAACTTGAGAGATGATGTCACTAATGATTCCAACATCTCCTTTGGCTTGCATGAGGTCACGAAGCTCAAATAAACAATCACCAAACTTAGGATCACTAGAATTCATCTTATTTAAAGCAATGGACTTTTGAAGAATCTCATCTAGATTTTTCAAGGAATAGTTTGGAAAGCGTTTCTCGAGATATCTCCATATAGTGTAAGCACATTCAAGTGTAGGCAAGCACACAATCAAGTTTCTAGGCAATCCTCTAATGATAAGATTAACAGTTCTAAGATTGCGGATCATGTCAAGAGACTCATCGGGGTAGGATGCAAAGGATCAATAGGAGGCGCACAAGGGGTAGTAATGTACTTGTTCAGGTGATATTCATTGAAAATCTGAAGCATCTCATTTTTCCAATCATGATAGAACTCTCCATCAAGTAAAGGTGCTCTACGTCTAATACTCCCAATCGTAGACTCATCCATCTTCCTCCAATGGTGATTAAACCAAAGCAATGGAGACCAATGCTCTGATACCAATTGAAAGGATCGAGAAGAGGGGTCTAGAGGTGGGTGATTAGACCCTCAACAAGCAAAAGTAGCAGTTTTTAAGTTCTTCAAGTTGAGGTGGAGTTTTATCACAAGTTTAAGCATTCACAATACATTTCAAGCAAGCATGATAAGAGTATATGAGCAGCGGAAAGTAAAGCATGCAATTTGCAAGAAAGTAAAGAGATGGGATTGGAGTGTGCAAACGCAATTGGAGACACGGAGATTTTTGGTGTGGTTCCGATAGGTGGTGCTATCGTGCATCCACGTTGATGGAGACTTCAACCCACAAAGGGTAACGGTTGCGCGAGTCCACGGAGGGCTCCACCCATGAAGGGTCCACGAAGAAGCAACCTTGTCTATCCCACCATGGCCATCACCCACGAAGGACTTGCCTCACTCGGGTAGATCATCACGAAGTAGGCGATCTCCTTGCCCTTACAAACTCCTTGGTTCAACTCCACAATCTTGTCGGAGGCTCCCAAGTGACACCTAACCAATCTAGGAGACACCACTCTCCAAAAGGTAATAGATGGTGTGTTGATGATGAACTCCTTGCTCTTGTGCTTCAAATGATTGTCTCCCCAACACTCAACTCTCTCTCACAGATTTGGCTATGGTGGAAAGATGATTTGAGTGGAAAGCAACTTGGGGAAGGCTAGAGATCAAGATTCTTGTGGTTGGATTGGAATGTCTTGGTCTCAACACATGAGTAGGTGGTTCTCTCTCAGAAAATGAATAGTGGAAGTGCAGGCACGTTCTGATGGCTCTCTCTTGAATAGAGAAGGGGGTGGAGGGGTATATATAGCCTCCACACAAAATCTAACCGTTACACACATTTGACCAACTCGGTCAGACCAAATGGAAGAACTCGGTGAGACCGATTCAATTCAAAATGTGAACGTTAGGATTTTCGGTGGGACCGATAAGATCAACTCGGTGGGACCGATGCGCTAGGGTTCGGCCAAAACCTCATCTTGGTGTGACCGATTGCATGAACTCGGTGAGACCGATTTCAGCAATGAGCAAACAGAGAATTGGTCAGGCAAACTCGGTGTGACCAGTTGCACATTTCGGTGAGACCGAAATAGTTGCAACAGGCAACAGAGAGTTTGCAAGGTGAACTCAGTGAGACCGATCGCTCATCTCGGTAAGACCGAAATGTTACAAAGGGAAACAGAGAGTTTGCATTGCCATCTCGGTGAGATCGAGATACCTATCGGTGAGACCAAACTGATTAGGGTTTCTGGCAGTGGCTATGTCAAAGGAACTCGGTGGCGCCGGATAGATCAAATCAGTGGGGCCGAGTTTGACTTTAGGTTTAGGACATATCTGGAATTGAGAGAGTGGTTGAGGGCTTTGGAGCATATCACTAAGCACTTTGAGCAAGTAGACAATTAAGCAACACCTCATCCCCTTTTAATAGTATTGGCTTTTCCTAAGGACTCAATGTGATCTTGGATCACAAAAATAGAAATGTAGAGTCTTGAACTTGTGCCAATCTTTGTCCTTAGCAATTTGAAAGGGTTCCATATCCTCTTGTCCATGCCACACCATTTTTGAATTTTCTGAAATATACTAGATGAAAATAATAGTCCAACAAGAGATATGTTGACATTAATTACCAAAACCACCCAGGGAGCACTTGTGCTTTCACAGGGAGCACTTGTGCTTTCAAAAGGCTGCCAAACTCATTGTCGTCCACGACTGACTTTTGCATGTCTATAAAAAAAGTGATGATCGCAGGTCGAGAAGATCAAATGGGAGCGGATACGAGCGGGCCTGGTCGTCCGAATGGCCGTCAAACGCTCTGCTAGCAATGGACTGGCCATAGAAATCCCATACGACCACTCAAACGACCGAACACGGTCGTATGAAAGGTCGTCGATCGTGATTTCTTTCTGATTTCCAACAGAATTTCACCTGATCTTTCCTGGTTTGTTTTCGATTCTTTTTAACTTCCTTATCTCATCAAACCCTGCGTTCCTAACCTCTTATATACATAACCATTGCCTCTTTCGCTATCAAAACTAACAAGCCAATCTAGTCCAAGCTTTCTTGAGTTTTGAGGTGCAGGAAGAGATGGCTCGCTCGTGGGACGAAAAGCAAACCTCCTCCCAGGAGGAGGATGATCTGGAGCAAGAAGGCTACTCTCTGACGAGCATAAAGAAGAGGCTCCAATGTTCACGCCATTGTTCCTCCTCAGAAGAAGCTCCAGAGGAACCACACTTTTGGAGTAGTGAAGAAGGTGAAGATGGAGAGAAGGGGAAGAAGCCGACAACTATCCCCATCAACGCAATCAAGGTCATCATCAATGAGAACAACGTCGACTTTGTTTAGGATACTTCTATCATCATGGGAAAGTGCGGTTTTGGCAACTGCACCATCCATGATCCTTTGGGAGAATCAGAGGAGATCAATCCAAGGGCGTGAAAGATGCACACCATCGGTGCCCGCATGCAAGTGGGACAAAGAGACATGCCATAGTACCTACGCCCCAGACTCAGCCAGAGGTACATGTCAATAATTTTTCAGTTGAAACTAAAGTTATGGCTGAAAAGATCAGGGAGATGGAGATGGCCCTAGCTCTCAAGACTCGCGAGGCTCTCAGCACGAGCCTGAGATTCATCGCCAACCATGATGCAATGCTCCGCATGTATCGCTCTCGCATCAAGGACCTCGAGGTTGCCAATAAACTCATGATTGATGCCCTCACCAGTGTCACTGTTGCACCTCCAGAAGAGAACTCCGATACCAATAAAAAGGAGATTAAATGAATCCAACCGGTTTAGCATGATAGACTTGGGGGGATTTTGAGTCCCTTTTGTATCCCTTATTGTTATTTTCCCGTTGAATTTTATTTAGGAGTATTTTGTTTAGCCTGAATAAGTAAGGATAATCATACTTTCTTTATAAGAGGGATGAGTTTCATCCATTGAGTCATGGATGATTTAATGAGTGATCGATTATGATCTTCATGAATTTGCTTAGTATGATTTTGCATCTCCATGTGCTTGATATTTTTGTTTTTAGACGAGGATTATAAGTCTTCCACATCTTTAGTATCAATCAGGAATGAGAAGCTAACAATTTGATGTTATGAATTGACCTTCATTTCAGTTTATTTCATGATTACTTGGCGAAGTCTTTAAACTAATGAGCCAGGTATGAAAAGAGGACAAGCTTTCTTTACGGTAAAAATATATTTAAAGGTTAAAATAATTTTTGTAATTCCCAGTAATCAAACTTCGACAACCAAGCATACCATTCATATCACACCTCGAAGAGTGGAAAAAGAAAAAGAAAAATTCCAGTGATATGTGGTAGACTTTGTAACTCAGGAAATAAAAGGGAAGAAGGAAATATAACTTGAGTACAAGCAGTAAACCATAAGAGCTTGTCCAACTAAAGGAAGGGAGACATTATCACTTAGAGTTGAGTAACATCTTCTTAATGATTGGTAGAAAGGTGTGGAAGCCTTCATACTCATCAAATGAAAACCGAGATATTATGGTGCACAATAGAGCCCATTATATGATGTAAACACTACTGCAGGATGCTGCTAGCACGACACTACAATCAGAGACCCTTCGACGAAACTGTGTGTGATGCATTAATCGCAAATTGTATCGTAATAAAACCATCCCCAATAATATGAACTGTTTATGATGGCGGATACATCAAACATGATTCAGATTAGAGTTACGTGTGTGATACGTGGCATACAGTTGATCATACGAACTGTTTGCGATGAGCCAGAACAACAGAAACAGTTAGCCATATCACGGTGTGTGTGATAGACAACATACAGATGGATGAACTGTTTGCGATTACCCGATGCAACAGAGACAGTCAGCCAAATGAAGGTGTGTGTGATCACTTGGATGAACTATTTGTGATTAGCCAAAACAACAGAAATGGTTCAACTTAACATGATGTATGTGATACGAGGCAAACAGGCCAGTAATCATAAATGTGTGGGAAGACCGGTAATAACATAGAGGATTGCTCCAAACAAGACGTGTGTGCTGTGGGCAAACGGTTGATCGTAAAAAAATGTCAGCAATTCATGAAATAATTACCGACGGGTTTCGTAGTTTAATCCCTATGCGATGTGATTTGCTTAGTCTGCACAACAACTATCCTCTGTCTACAAAACAACAACATATATACTTATAAGGAAATGATTGTATAACCAAATTAAACATCCAGTTACGTTATATCACAAATACCAGAAATATTGCAAGCTTCAAATTCCACCATTACAAGGCCCAAATTCAAAGATTACAAGGTTCAAACTGTTCTTACAAATCAAAATAATCTTCTCCAAAATCTAAGTTATACATTATTCTGTGAAAGGATCAGCCACCAAGAAGTCATATAGCGGCTTGATATAGTAACTTCCGAATAATCTGTCACATGAAGTTACAAACTAAAATTCAACTTCTACAGAGCATTTTTCATTCAGCTGTAGACGCCTGTGCTGATTAGCAAACCATTCACTTATGTGTGCTATATGTAGGGCAAACCTCATTCACTTGAGCACACTTGCTTTTTGAACAAAGAACCTGGTGAATTTAATCTCTGGTGTGGTGCCTTAGTACTTGTTCAAAGTAATTTCTATGAGATGAAGATCAAGGCATTCAACGGGATTGTCATCTTGCGCCACATTTTCCGCTTGCCGGCCTGCTTGTATCTACAAACGAAGATAACATATTAGTGCCTAGCTATAGTTTTGAATACTTCGGGCCTCTTTGGTTTCCAGGATTTCTAAAAGACACGAAGAGTGACATGCCATCTTCAATCATTCATGATTAACATCTCAAAAAATATATGTATTGAAATCCTCCAAATTTCCTTTAGAAATCATACTAAATTTGTCATTGTAATCATGGGTAGAAGTAATAACAAATTGAACTCCGTTGTGCTTAACAATTAATAGGAAAGGAGCATCACCTCGATGTATAGTTTCTCCCTGCACGGAAAGCATCTAAGGAATCTAAAAACTTCATCCTGATCGGGGCCGACAGGATCTAGTGCTAAGATCTTCACTATGCGCAGAGTTGAGGTGAAGCTTGTGGGAATCATTATTAGGATGACAACCGAACATAGATCAACAAAAATTAGAATGTGATGTCAAATAAAAAGGAGAAGAAGAAGACTGTTGTACCTGAACGGATAATGATCGAGTAACAAATCTAGAGAATTCATCACACGAATAGCCCAGCAGTGTCAATTTTGATGCGTCAATGACCCTGATTCTTGTTGGACCTTCTTTATCAAGTACAAACAATCTCTCAAGGAAAGGCACATTCTCAGTGACTATATCTTGAAACCACTCAACTAACAGCATGTTGCGGCACCAGCAATGCAAATAAATCATACGAACAGGCATTGTGGATGCTATTGACCCCATCCATCACCTGAAGACAAATGATGCGGAGCATCCTATAGTCATTGCCATGGACCTACCTTCGTCTCCTATGACACCACATGGACCAATGACAAGAGCTCGAGCAAGGGCTATCAAAACTAAGGTGAACTCGTTCCTCTCCGAACTACCACTTACTACATGTGAGACATGGCTACTACCTCAAGCGGAAACCCTATGTGTGATCAGGTACTTAGAGGGAAGCCACGGAGCAAATACATCCAACGGACGAGCTAACGGGGACGCCAAGTACAAGGACCAAGAGAAGAAGCTGCCAGAAAACCTACAGCCACCGGACGACCGGACCAGACCGGACGTCCGGTGCCTGAAGCGCCAGCCAGACAGCCCAAGTCCCAGCCAGCGTACGCTACAGCGGCCGGACGACCAATGCGGACCGGACGTCCGACACCTCCTAGCCTCCGGACGACCAAGCCCCTACAGACATCCGGTGTCACCCAACAGAAGGGAAATTAACGGAAGTCCGAAGACCTCCGAACGACCGACGACCGGACATCCGACCCCGACCGGAAATCCGACGCCGACCCATCCAAGCCAAAACGCTGGACGTCCGACCCCTACCGGACGACCGATGCCTGTCTGCGCAGAGTGACTAGGGTTGAGGCCTGTGTACCCCTTCGAGCCCCTAGACTATATATACGACTCCTCCTCCACTTCTCTAGGTTTTGTTTTGACTATAGCAAAGGATTAGCTCATTTTAGAGATAGAGCTTTGCTCATCCACTTGATACATACTCCATTGGAGACCGAGGCCTCCGCGGAGAAGATCCCAAGTGGATTCAAGACCCCGCAAGGGAAGACCCTGATGAGGACATCAATATCGTTGTTACACCCACAACCCCTGCTGCTATACATACGGGACCAATTACTAGAGCTCGCACACGCCAATTGAATTACAAGGTACTTTCGTTTCTTGGTAATGATTCTAATTGTCATGAGAATATGATGCTACCTAAATTGGATACATTTGTTTTGCTTACAAATGAAGGGCCAAGCTTGGACAAGAAAGATGAACCTTGGAGCAAGTTCAAGCATGGAGATGATGGAATGCGCAAGGGGAACAAGAACGGAGTTACAAGTGATGATTTCAGGACTTTGAAGCCACCATAATGAGTGCATGAAGCCTTGGACAAAATATACAAGATGCCACCTCATAAATTTCGTCCAGAGGCTATTATAGGTGCTGCGTCACCTTATTATTGGGCCAGGCCCATGTAATTTCGATATACTTGAGTATAGGCTGTTTTTAGAGTCCGTATGTGTGGGGAAACAAGAGATAGGGTTGGTTTCGGACCCCTCCTTCAAGGGCCACGAAATCCCCCCCTCTTCCTCCATATATACAGCCCTTAGGGCACCGTTTAGACTTTGGGTTTTGTTTAGATTAAAAGCTCGCTATAGCTGCAACTTCGCGTACTTCGTTTGTGTTCAACGACCAGACCAAGATGTCACAGAACCCCACCTTGATCAATAAAGCTTTCATCTTATATTCGCAATATCCAGATTGCAAATCTTAGTTTCTTGCTTGTTCTTCGTTTGCTTGCAGGAAATAGACCCTCGTGGTCAGGTTGATCATGCTCCAGCGTGGTCAATAACCTCTCGGAGTTGGTTTAGCGATTGCTAAGGCACGACGTCCTCGCACGTTCGTAGTCGGATCATCAAAGTCTACTCCACCAAAAAAGATAGCCACCATCTCATCGAAAGACGGGACACCTTTGCCTCTATCAAGTGTTATCAGATTTCCAGGTTGCTCGGTGAGATTTTACAGTTTAGATCGAGTCTGTTCTTCATACCTACAGTCCAGGAAAAAGCCAAAAAAAATTAGGGTTAGTTCATAATATCCAAACCAATCTGAGCCATTGCATAATCTTTTCTGTATTTGCTTTGTTGAATTTGCGGTTGCATCGTCGTGTCAAGTTGCTGGTCTTAGCATCTAGTTCTTTAGAGTTTCGAGTTCTGTTCACAAGTTGTCACGCCGCCGCCGCACCATCATCATCGCCCCTACCATATACCACCACCGCTTATCTGCTATTTCTCTGAGTCCATATACCAGCACCGCTCCGAGTCTATATACCACCACCGCTCCGAGTCCATATACCACCACCAATCCGAGTCCATATACCACCACCGATCCGAGTCCATATACCACCACCGATCCGAGTCCATATACCACCACCAATCCGAGTACACATATACTACCATCATATACCATCACCAGTCCGAGTTCCACCAGATTCATCTCCGCCACCGGTCCTAGTCCAAGTCTGGAAAATTCTAGCTAGGCAGTTTTTAGACCATTTGTAGACTTTTTCGAAAAAAAATATTGCGGAGCAAAAAAAAAAGAGGAAAAAAAGTGCAAAAAAATGTGATAAAAAAAAGAAAAAAAAATCAGAGTGTGCTCCTCCCTTGTTTACGTGCAGCGCCGTGATTTTGTTAGTGTTCTAAGCTCGCGTCTCTAGCACGGTCTAGCCTAGGACCAGCACAGTACCGTCGTTGAGCGTTTATTCAACATTGCATCTCTGAATTGATTATTGATGACCCTTTTTGCTACCATATCATAAGCCTTTCCAGCTCCACATACATCTACATCATGCGTTTGACACCTCCTGGCAATCGCTCTGTCCAAGCTTTGAGAGTTTTGACTACAAAGGTTGCCGATCACCACCTGCTGCTGTGATGAGGACATGACTACCTTGGATACGACCAAAAATATTGCATACATGCATATTTGTGAGGTGTATGGGACATTTGTACAATCCACATATGAAGATAAGGGAAAAAGGGACGTTTGGGCCAAGAGAAGATAGAGTCCAAGTCTCTCACATTCAGCATTCAGATTCGGACTGCATAGACACACCTGTCTCAAAACGCCAACAACTATTTCATACGGACTCCGAATTGGGTGATTCTTTTTTTGTTGGAAAGTAGATTTCATGCACTTTCCAACCCAATTGGATTCACCTTCAAATTCATTCTGAGCATGGAGAAATTGACGAAACAATCTGAATTGCAACAGAATCCGAGTCAAACTACAAGTCCAAAGGTGTTGCATCATCTCCACTTGGGCCCATGGGCCTTGTATGACCTAGGGTTGGTTTTAGGATGCCTTGGGACATCCTCCCACCTTCTTGGCTGCCACCCCTTACTCCTATATAAATAGATCCAACTAGTAGCTTTTTTCTTGGGATTTGTTTAGTTAAAAGTTAGCCAACGCAACTTCGTGTACTTCGTTTGTGTCCAACGACCAGACCAAGACCGCTTTTAGATCCCCACTTTTATCAACACTTCATATATATTCGCAATATTCAGATTGCTTTATCATATTCTTGCTTGTTCTTCGATTGCATGTAGGAATAGACCTTCGTGGTCAGGCTGATCGTGCTTCCGGCATCGTCAGTAACCTCAGGAGATTGGTTTAGCGATTGCTAAGGCGCAACGTCGTGCACGTTTATAGTCGAATCGTCAAAGTTGTCTCCACCCAATCTATAGTTATCATCTCATCGAAAGATCGGGACACCCCGCCTCTATCAAGTGGTATCAGTTTTCAGGTTGCTCGGTGAGAATTTCCAGTTATCCCTAGATTAGATTTATTTTCTTACCTATTATCCAAAGAAAAAGCCACAAAAAAATTTAGATCTATTCATCCTTTGTCCAAACAAGTCTGAACCTTCGCAATTTTCTTTTCAGTGCTTGTATAGTTGAATTATCGGTTCCATCGTCCTGTCGAGTTGCTGGTCTTAGTGTCTAGTTCGTTTAGAGTTTCGAGTTCTGCTCACATTAGTCATGCCACCGCTGCATCATTATTCCTTCTGCTATCCACGATCCCATCCATCAATTTCCACCACGTGCTACCCACCGTTCATTGTCATAATCATAGTTGAGGTCGTTCACATCTTTGCTTGATCCAATCTGCATCTTATCTAGTTTATTTTGAAAAGAGGGAGAGAGAACAAAAAAGACAGAGAAAAAAAGAGAGAGAAAAAAAGGTAAAAAAAGTCAGAGAAAGAAAAGAGAGAAAGAAAAAGTGTGAGAAAAAAAGAGAGAAGAAAAAAAAACAAAATTCGGATCTATCTAGAGTCAATCTCGTAGCTGAATTCGATTGGAATCTGTTTTGTGCACTATTCAGTAAAACAGGCATATCTTCCTCATACGAAGTCCGTTTTGGCTCCATGAGTACACAAATTAAAGCTAGCGACGAGCCACATCTAAATAGTTGCAGAAGCTTGTGCAATATTTGACACCTCAAAATCAGCTTCTAAATAGGTCTTTTTGCCCTCCGAAGTTCGCGAACACAGCTTGTTCTAGTTTTTCAGGCCAGTTTTAGAATTTTTTGATTCCTCATATCAACTTGAAATTGAGTGACTCTTTTTGCGTTTGAAAGCTTGAGTCAGTGCCATTCTTGAGAAAAATTATCAGAAAATTGGCAAAAACTTTTCCAGAGGAAAGTTGGAGAGAAAGTTGTTGGTATATCCTGCTTGGCAGTTATTTCACATCATTATCTTTACTGCTATTGTGGTATTCACTTTTATCTTACTGTCCAGAGCTACTTCATATCCTTTATTGATGCTAGTTGTGCTACGCCGTGACCTCACTAGTGTTCTAGGCTCGCGTCTCTAGTCTGGTCTAGCCTAGGACCAGTACAGTACCGTTGTTGAGCGTTTATTCAACATTGCATCTCTGAATTGATTATTGCTAATCTTTTGCTACCATATATAGCCAACCCAGCTCGACATATTTCTACACTGTGTATACGTACGTTCCCCTGGCAATCGCTTTACTCAATCTTCGGAGTTATTTGACACCGCTGGTTGCCTGTCACCACCTGCTGCATGGTAAGAACTTGTAAGATATTGATATTTGCTTTACTGTGAACGCTTTACCACCACATCCTAGTAGTTCATAGGAACATTATTCTCGATTTTTTTTGTTTCTACTAATCATCACAGGTTCCGGAGTTGTTAGTTCTTGGGCTTCATCGATCGTGGGAGATTTGCCACCACCTAAGAAAATACAACAACCGTCACAAGAGGCGCAACAACATCAGAATGCACATAATCAGGTTAATGTTTCCATGCCACCATTTATTGGTCGTTTTAGGCCTGATTTATATATTGAATGGGAGTACGAAATAAATGTTATATTTGCTTCTCATAATTTTGATGAGCGTAGAAAAGTTAAAGCTGCGGTTAGTACGTTCAGTAGCTTTGCTTTAGTTTGGTGGAGCGAACATTGTCGGTTATACCCTGATTATATACCTACTACTTGGGATGATTTAAAACTTCTCATGAGAGATAGATTCGTCGATGTTTATTATACTTGTGGCATGATTAAAAAACTAGAACATTTAAAACAAGGTAGTGATACCGTAACAAAATATTATGATGATTTACAAACTACCTTGTTGCATTCCTTTTTAGAAGAAAGTGAAGAAGATTTAATGGATAGATTTTGGGGAGAATTAAACCATGATATTCAGGAGATACTAATTCATGAAGAGTGTTATCCTATGGACCGTTTGTTTCGTCTTGCTTGCAAAGCTGAACAGGAAATAAAACGACGTGTTGCCCATAAGGAGAACAAGCACATGGTGCACATTCGAAGAGTTGAGGTTATTCCTTCAACTACTAGTTGTCCTATGACAACCACATCGATTGTTTTGAGGACTACATCATCTCCACCATGTGACACATCACCTTCGAGAGTGGCTACATCATCTGAGTTGATCATAAGAGGTAATGACAAAGGTATTGATCTTCCACCTCTACATAAGAATGATGAATGCCTTGTCAATTTAAATGCACCATCTGATGAGCTACCCACTACTTTGATCGCACCACCTATTTTAGAGGACTATGTTGATAATTTGACTTCGCCATGTGATCAAACAACTAAAATACCAACAATTTCGAGTGGACCCATTGAATTAAGTGTTAATACGAAAGAACCATGTGAATCAGAGAATAAATCAGATTTGGATCAAATATATTTGAAAATAATTGTGCCAATGTTTAATCATTTTGATATGACCTCTGATCTTGGTGATGATTCTGTGTCAAATGGCTTATTGCATGTTGTCTTATTTAAGCATGTTGTAGCATGTAAATTTGATGCAAGTAAGTTTTATTCACCAATGTTGGGATGGTTTAATGATGAATATTGTCAATCTTTTGATATGAATAAGAGCTTCACTTATATGTGCAAACTGAGTTGCAATATTTTCATGCCTTCTACTTCTTATGATAATATTTTCGCTTTATAATTTATGAACTATGAAAGTTACTCATGTATACATGTGTCATATGTGCAAAAACCAAGGGAAGTAAAAATGGATGACATATACATATACAACATGTACACATTGTCTCTTTTGTTAGCCACATTTCAGATTAAACAACACCGAGGACGGCTTTGTTTTCAAGAAGGGGAGGATGATGAGGACATGACTACCTTGGATACGACCAAAAATATTGCATACATGCATATTTGTGAGGTGTATGGGACATTTGTACAATCCACATATGAAGAGAAGGGAAAAAGGGACGTTTATGTGCTGTTCAAAAAGTCCTCTCACGTCACTTTTGGGCCAAGAGAAGATAGAGTCCAAGTCTCTCACGATCAGCATTCAGATTCGGACTGCATAGACATACCTGAATCAAAACGCTAACAACTATTTCATACAGACTCCGAATTGGGTGATTCCTTTTTTGTTGGAAAGTAGATTTCATGCACTTTCCAACCCAATTGGATTCACCTTGAAATTCATTCGGAGCATGGATAAATTGACGAAACAATCTGACGTTGCAACAGAATCCGAGTCAAACTACAAGTCCAAAGGTGTTGCATCATCTCCACTTGGGCTCATGGGCCTTGTACGACCTAGGGTTGGTTTTAGGATGCCTTGGGACGTCCTCCCACCTTATTGGCCGCCACCCCTTGCTCCTATATAAGTAGATCCAACTAGTAGCTTTTTCCTTGGGATTTGTTTAGTTAAAAGTTAGCCAACGCAACTTCGTGTACTTCGTTTGTGTCCAACGACCAGACCAAGACCGCTTCCGGATCCCCACTTTTATCAACTCTTCATATATATTCGCAATATTCAGATTACTTTATCATATTCTTGCTTGTTCTTCGATTGCATGCAGGAATAGACCTTCGTGGTCAGGCTGATCGTGCTTCCGGCATCATCAGTAACCTCAGGAGATTGGTTTAGCGATTGCTAAGGCGCAACATCGTGCACGTTTGTAGTCGAATCGTCAAAGTCATCTCTACCCAATCGATAGTTATCATCACATCGAAAGATCGGGACACCCTGCCTCTATCATGCTGGGTAAGAACCGGTAAGAATTTGAGATTTGCTTGACGGATTTGTGACACCACACCACCACCACTTTCTAGTAGTTTGTAGGATCATATTCTTGTGTGGTTCTATTGCTGCTAACCATGGCAGGATCACAAGCCGACGAGATTGACTAGGAGAACATGACGAACAAGGAGTTGCATGATAAATTTCAGCAAATGATGAGTGGCCAGGTGGGAGATGTGCTAAACAGATTTGAAGAGGCCATGGAGAAGATAGATGGCATGGAGAAGTCGTTCGAGACAAAGCTGGATAACAAGTTTAATGAATTGCTCACGCATCTTCCCCAACCACCACCGGGTGCACCTGTCGCACCTCTACAATGACAACAACAATGCCCCCTTCCAAATCAGTTCGGACGAGCGAAGCGTGTTCCTCTTGAGGATGGCCAAACTTCTGGTGCTGCTGTACCTACTATTGATGCTTCTTTGGCTCCTGCTCCTGCTGCTGCTGGTGCCGAGGAGGAGGACGATTACGCGGGCGATTATGAGGATGAGGTTGATCAAAATCATAACTATGTGCAACCACCAGCACCAGGTCATCCACATGCAAATAATCGCAATGGTAGGCCTGCACCACCACCTCAGGTACGAGATCATGACCATTTTCCTAAATTAAAATTGAATATTCCACCATTCGAGGGTAGATATGTTCCTGATATATAACTTACTTGGGAGTTAGAAACTGAACAACGTTTTACATGTTTACAATATCCCGAGGAACGACGTGTTGCTACTGCTGTTTGTGCTTTCACTAGTTTTGCATGTGTTTGGTGGTCTGAACATTGTAGATTATATCCTATTCCAGCTACTTGGGCTGCTTTGAAAATTGCTATGTGTACTCGTTGGGTTCCACCATATTATCAACATGAATTACTTCAAAAATTACAGCTTTAAGACAAGGAAAAAATTCTGTAGAAGAATATTATCAGGAATTAAAAACTGGCATGATTAGATGTGGTATTGTTGAGGAGAATGAAGCTATTCTTGCATGTTTTATGGGTGGTTTAAATAAAGAGATTGAGACCATTTTAGAGTATAAGGAGTATAACAATATCACTCGTCTATTCCATCTTGCTTGCAAAGCTGAACGTGAAGTGCAGGATTGACAGGCATTGGCGCGGACTAACTTTTCTGCAGGTCGAACTTCATCATGGACACCGCGTGCATCCTCTACTTCCACACGTTCTGCTGCACCGGCACCTCCGTCAGCTGCCACCTCTAGCCGTGATACAAGAAAGCAGGCACAACCACCACTATCTGCGAAGAGCACACCTTTCGGGCCTGCACAGAGCTCTTCTTCATCCATGGCATCAATAGGGCAAACACATGATATTATTTGTCGCCGTTGCAAGGGTGGAGTTCATTATGCTAGAGAATGCCCATCTAAGCATGTGATGATTGCTACTGAGGATGGTGGGTACGAGTCCACTAGTGACTATGATGCGGAGACTTTGGCTCTAATTACACGTGAAGAACATGGTGGACATGATTCTGAACATGAGACACAATACATGGCTCCTGAAGACGCTGACAGGTATGAATGTTTAGTTGCTCAATGTGTTTTGAGTGTGCAGGTCACACAAGCTGAGCAAAATCAGAGGCATAATTTCTTCCACACAAAGGGAGTTGTGAAGGAATGTTCTGTTCGCGTCATCCTAGATGGAGGGAGCTGCAACAACTTGGCTAGCATGGAGATGGTGTAGAAGCTATCTCTCACCACAAGACCACATCCACATCCTTACTACATCCAATGGTTCAACAACAGCGGCAAGGTTAAGGTAACACGTACTGTTCGTGTGCATTTTAGTATCGCTACATATGCTGATTATGTTGATTGTGATGTGGTACCCATGCAAGCATGTTCCTTATTACTTGGTAGACCATGGAAATTTGATAAAAATTCTGTACATCATGGTAGAAACAATTAGTATACTCTTGTTCATAAGGACAAACATATTACTTTGCTTCCTATGACTCCTGATTCTATTTTCAAAGATGATATTAATCGAGCTAATAAAGCAAAACAAGAGCAAAATAAGAGTGAAAATCAGATTGTGGCAAAAGATTTTGAGCAACAAATGAAGCCTAATAACAAACCATCATCTCATGTTGCTTCTGGAATTAAATTGGAAAGTGGATGTTTACTTGCCACCAAATCTGATATTGATGATCTAGATTTCGGCAAATTTGTTTGCTATGCTTTTGTGTGCAAAGAGGCATTATTTTCATTCGAGGATGTGCCTTCCTCTTTGCCTCCTGCTGTCACTAACATTTTGTAGGAGTTCGCTGACATCTTTCCACAAGACGTGCCACCGGGATTGCCACCTATTCGAGGGATTGAGCATCAGATTGACTTAATTCCCGGTGCTTCGCTGCCAAACCGTGCGCCATACCGTACCAATCTAGAGGAGATGAAGGAGATTATGCGTCAAGTACAAGAGCTACTCGACAAAGGTTATATACGCGAATCTCTTAGTCCTTGTGCTGTTCCTATTATACTAGTGCCAAAAAAGGATGGTATGTCGCGTATGTGTGTTGATTGTAGAGGCATTAATAATATAACTATTCATTATCGTCATCCTATTCCTAGGCTAGATGATATGCTTGATGAATTAAGTGGCTCTACAATGTTCTCCAAAGTTGATTTGCGTAGTGGATACCATCAAATTCGTATGAAATTGGTAGATGAATGGAAAACGGCATTTAAAACTAAGTTTGGTTTATATGAGTGGTTAGTCATGCCTTTTGGGTTAACTAATGCACCTAGTACTTTCATGAGATTAATGAACGAAGTTTTACGTGCTTTCATTGGACGATTTGTGGTTGTCTATTTTGATGATATACTGATTTATAGCAAATCTTTGGAAGAACATTTGTAACATTTATGTGTTGTTTTTATTGCTCTACGTGATGCACGTTTGTTTGGTAACCTTTGGTAGTGCACCTTTTGCACCGATCGAGTATCTTTTCTTGGCTATGTTGTTACTCCACAGGGAATTGAAGTTGATAAAGCCAAGATTGAAGATATTGAGAGTTGGCCACAGCCCAAAACGGTCACACAAGTGTGGAGTTTCCTTGGCCTCGCTGGATTCTATAGGCGTTTTGTGAGAGATTTCAGCACCATTGCTGCACCTCTTAACGAGCTTACAAAGAAGGATGTGCCTTTTGTTTGGGGTACCGCACAGGAAGAAGCCTTCACGGTGTTGAAAGATAAGTTGACACATGCTCCTTTACTCCAACTTCCAGATTTTAATAAGACTTTTGAGCTTGAATGTGATGCTAGTGGAATTGGATTAGGAGGTGTGTTATTACAAGATGGCAAACCTGTTGCATATTTTTCTGAAAAATTGAGTGGGCCTAGTCTGAATTATTCTACTTATGATAAATAATTATATGCTCTGGTTTGGACTTTCGAGACATGGCAACATTATTTATGGCCCAAAGAATTTGTTATACATTCTGATCATGAATCTTTGAAACATATTAAAAGTCAAGCTAAACTGAATCGTAGACATGCTAAATGGGTTGAATTCATTGAGACTTTCCCTTATGTCATTAAACACAAGAAGGGTAAAGAAAATGTTATTGCTGATGCATTGTCTCATCGCTATACTATGCTTTCACAACTTGACTTCAAAATATTTGGCTTGGAGACCATCAAAGATCAATATGTGCATGATGCTGATTTTAAAGATGTAATATAGAATTGTAAAGAAGGAAGAACATGGAACAAGTTTGTCGTTAATGATGGATTTGTGTTCCGTGCTAACAAGCTATGCATTCCAGCTAGCTCCGTTCGTCTTTTGTTGTTGTAGGAGGCGCATGGAGGAGGATTAATGGGACACTTTGGCGTGAAGAAGATGGAGGACGTACTTGCTACACATTTCTTTTGGCCAAAGATGAGACGGGATGTTGAGCGTTTTGTTGCTCACTGCACTACATGTCAAAAAGCTAAGTCACGACTCAATCCTCATGGTTTATATATGCCTTTGCCTGTACCTAGTGTTCCTTGGGAGGATATATCTATGGACTTTGTTTTAGGTTTACCTCGAACAAAGAAGGGGAGGGATAGCATATTTGTTGTCGTGGATAGATTCTCGAAAATGGCACACTTTATACCATGTCATAAAAGCGATGATGCTGTTAATGTTGCTGATTTGTTCTTTCGTGAAATTATTCGCTTGCATGGTGTGCCAAATACTATTGTTTCAGATCGTGATACTAAATTTCTTAGCCACTTTTGGAGATGTTTATGGGCTAAGTTGGGGACTAAACTGCTTTTTAGTACTACTTGTCACCCCCAAACTGATGGACAAACTGAAGTAGTCAATAGAACATTGTCTACTATGCTTAGGGCTGTTTTGAAGAATAACAAGAAAATGTGGGAAGAATGCTTGCCTCATATTGAATTTGCTTATAATCGTTCGCTGCATTCTACTACTAAGATGTGCCCTTTTGAAATTGTGTATGGTTTCCTACCTCGTGCACCTATTGATTTGTTGCCTCTTCCATCTTCGGAGAATTTTAATTTTGATGCTAAGCAACGTGCTGAATTGGTCCTAAAAATGAATGAGTTAACTAAGGAAAACATTGAGCGTATGAATTCTAAATATAAACTTGCTAGAGATAAGGGTAGAAAACATGTTGTGTTTGCACCTGGAGATCTTGTTTGGTTACATTTGCGTAAGAATAGATTTCCTGATTTGCGAAAAGCAAAGCTAATGCCGCGTGCTGATGGTCCTTTTAAGGTGTTAGAGAAAATAAATGATAATGCATATAAACTTGAGCTGCCTACAGATTTTGGGGTTAGTCGCACTTTTAAGATTGCAGATTTGAAGCCTTATTTGGGTGAGGAAGATGAGCTTTCGTCGAGGACGACTTCATTTCAAGAAGGGGAGGATGATGAGGACATCAATACCGTTGTTACACCCACAGCCCCTGCTGCTATACATACAGGACCAATTACTAGAGCTCGTGCACGCCAATTGAATTACCAGGTACTTTCGTTTCTTGGTAATGATTCTAATTGTCATGTGAATATGATGCTGCCTAAATTGGATACATTTGTTTTGCTTACAAATGAAGGGCCTAGCTTGAACAAGAAAGATGAACCTTGGAGCAAGTTCAAGCATGGAGATGATGGCATGCGCAAGGGGAACAGGAACGGAGTTACAAGTGATGATTTCAAGACGGGACACCTTTGGCAATCGCTAAATCTGACTTTCTTGCTTGTTCTTCGTTTGCTTGCAGAAAATAGACCCTCGTGGTTAGGTTGATCATGCTCCAGCATGGTCAATAACCTCTCGGAGTTGGTTTAGCGATTGCTAAGGCGCGATGTCCTCGCACGTTCGTAGTCAGATCGTCAAAGTCTACTCCACCAAAAAACATAGCCACCATCTCATCGAAAGACGGGACACCTTTGCCTCTATCAGACCCCCTCGTGGATTCAAGACCCCGTCTCCGGACCAGGAAGAACTACCACCTCTTGTATCGTCCTTTGTTGCGTTTGAATCTTATATCACTCTTTATGTTCATGGATCTAGCACATGTGTGATCGTTTCCCGTTGATTTGAGTGTTTTCTCTCGTTTCCCGTTGATTTGAGTGTTTTCTCTCATTTCCCCTCTCGTGTGTTCCTCGTGTTCTTCATGGGATCCCCTCCAAATCGTGAAAGATTGGCCTTAGGGTTCCACCCTACATCATCTTGGTATCATGAGTCAAGGTTGATCATGAATTTGGAGCCCCTACCCCTTGTTTTCTAGCCTAATTTCGTTGATTTTGCCCCAATTTCGAAAATTCCCCACCAAAAATAGCCCCAATTTTTTTTGATTTGTTGGTATGAAGTTTTGTTGGATTTGATCCGTGGATTTGATGTGTTGCAGGTAGATCTAGCTTTCCCCCATCGTTTCCCCCATTTCCATCCAATTTTGGCCAAATTTTGCTTCTCCACCACGAACCCTAGAAGTTCATCCCGTGCCCGAAATCGCCCAGGCACCGGATGTCCGACCACCACCGGACGTCCGACGTTTCCTGACAAAACTGAAATTCCCCCCCCCCCCAAATTTTTTTTCAGCCGCCCACTACACCTTACGCACCACCACTTCCTTAACCCCTCATTGCATTACAGCATACCACCACTGCTTTCCGCAACCACCATCACTTACCCGCTACGAACACCGACGAGTTTGACACGTTGTGTTCTTTGAGAACTTGAGTTGCGGTTTCCGTTTCCTGACGTGTTTTGGCTACTTAGGGACGGTTCGACAACGACATCACCACCGCTCATCTTCGACACAGACTCATCATCGACAACAACCGCTTCACAATTTTGACACCATCAACCGCAAGCAAGGATGGTAACTTCGACAACACCTTCGTGTACTCCTGGCCATTGCATTGATAACCGCATAGCCCATTTTGCGTCACTTACCCATTGAGACTAGCCATTTGAGTATTGCCGGCAATGTTACTTATGCACATTAGTGATTATCGTCTCATTGCATATCGCACATCATCTCGGTAATCATATCTTGGTATCATCTCTTGTGCAACAAGGTTGTCATCGCATACACAATTGCTATCTTGGTTCGTGAAGTTTTGCATAAGTGGCCAACGAAAGAGCTCAAAAGAGAAAAAGCCAACAAGCTTTTAAGCAAAAGAGAAAGCCAGCAAAGAGCTTTTAAGCAAGAACCATAGCATCATACTACATTAAGATTGTCATACTCGATCATCTTGGATCATATCACCAGAACACCATACATATAGGATACTTGGGATAGAAGTCATTACATTTTTGCTTTGTAGGTTGTGCACAAGTCTCATATCCGCCTATTGTGCAATCGTGCTAGCGTCTCTCTAGTGTTGTGCAACAAGAGGATTTTCCGTGGATTCCACATTTGAGCTCATTTTTGGTTGCATGACCCCATCTATCTTTTCGTGTGTGTGTTTCCGTGTATCAGTATTTGCAATTGGTCTACTTGTTGCATTTGCAAATTTGCGAATCTTTTTCAACATTATTTGAATCTTGCTAACAATTGCATAAATTTTGTGCCACCATCCTCACCAAGCTACTCCAAAAGCCTTATTTGTGTCGGTGTGTGAAATCGATGGGAGACGGTACCAATTGTGCTATTTCCTTGCTACATTATTGAGTGATCATTGATCCATTCTCAACATCGGCTAAGGTACATTTGGTATAGTTCTTTCCTTTCTTCCACTCACATATTTGCTTGCGATGATGGATAGGCCTACTACTTCTACCAACCCACTCTTCATCGAGCAAGATGACGACCAGAACAACTACGTCACCAAGAACCAGCTCCTCGGCTATCAAAGAGCTTTGCATCAAGAGAATGAAGCATTGAGCGAACGCATCGACATACTCGCTACCGACTTGCGACAATCTGAACAACGTACAAGAGACTACTTCGACCACAAGATTGACGCACAATGGGAGGAGAGCAATGCAAGGATGGACGAGATTCGTGCCTTGTTGGTCAACCGCTCTTCTACCTCTTCGTCCTACTCAAGACGGAGCCACTCAAGTCATCATTCTTCGCAATCTTCTTCGGATGGAAGTCCTCCTCGAGCTCACTCGCATCATCGCCACGGAGCCACTCAAGTCATCATTCTTCGCAATCTTCTTCGGATGGAAGTCCTCCTCGAGCTCACTCGCATCATCGCCAAGACCATGAAGTCCATCAAGCTTGACAAAAACCATTCCATGGCAATGGTTTACAAGGCGGCCTACGTGAACGTGAACGCCAACGACAACAAGCTAATGAACCTTCACTCCAAGAGCAAGCTCCAATACGCCAAGATCGACAAGAACAACAAGATGGTGATGCCTTCAACAAGAGAAACAACGTCGTGAGGAACAAGCCCTTGAAGCCCAACAAGCTCTATGTGCATCAACTCAAGCCGTCAATGCGCGAAACCGTGAAGTACGTCTACAAGAAGAGGCCCTCCACCGAGAGCGACAAGAGGAAGCCGCTCGTCGTGAAGAGCTTCAAGAGATGAGGAACCGTGAAAGAATTCCACGTCCTCAATGTCAAGCTAATCAAGCGGAGCACGAGGAGAAAGTGGCTCAAGACCCTCCTCCATGCCAAGAGTGTCATCATCATCACCATCAACCCCAACACAATGAAGAGCAATGCTACGGCAAGCTCAAGTTCACCATGCCCAAGTTCTCCGGAAGCAACAATCCCGAAGACTACCTTTCATGGGCATTGAAGGTCGACAAGATCTTCTGTTTACACAACTATGAGTAAGAGAAGAAGATCGCCATGGCATCCCTTGAGTTCCAAGACTATGTCCTCATTTGGTGGGAGAAAGTCATTGAGCGTCGAGAAGCGAAGGGTGACCCACCCATCACAACGTGGGCTCAAATGAAGGATGTCATGAGAGCGCGCTTTGTACCCACGTACTATAGCCGCGACCTCTTCAAGAAATTGCAACTCCTCAAGCAAGGAACCAAGTACGTTGAAGAATACTACAAGGAAATGGAGATTGCCATGATACGAGCCAATGTCACAGAAGATGAAGAGCAAACCATGGCGTGTTTCTTGAATGGCCTAAACCATCCTACCAAGAAGATCGCCGACTTCCAACCTTACTCCAACCTCATCGAGCTAGTGCACCAAGCTACCAAGGCAGAGCGTCAAGTGCAAGATGACTACAAGTATGCCAAGTACCCTTCCAAGACATACGGCTCATACAAGCAAGCTTCAATTACTACAACGCCTTCTACTTCAACCAAGCCTACTACAAGCAACGGCAACAAGTCAAGTTACAAGAAAACTTCGACAACCTCAAGTCGTCCTCCTACTACATGCAACTCCAAGCCGAGAGCTTCATCATCACCTACTCTAACCAATGAGACCGTCAAGACAAGTTCCATCAAATGCTTCACATGTGGAGGCCGAGGCCACAAGACATATGAGTTCCCTACACGACACACCATGATCCTCAAGGACGACGGCACCTATGACTCCATGAGTGAAGAAGAAATGGAAGCGATTAAGCACATGGCCATGCACCGATGCGTGAATGAAGATGAAAATGACCAAGTCTTTTGTGACAATGATTCGAGCCCCGCTCTTGTTGTCTCCAAGGTCTTGACTCTTCAACATCAACAAGACGAAGACCAACGATGCCATATCTTCCACACCAAAGCGGGCATCAACGGACGTTCCGTGAAGGTCATCATCCATGGAGGAAGGTGTCACAACTTGGCAAGTGAAGAGCTATGTTCCAAGCTACAATTGGTCAAGATGAAGCATCCTCACCCCTACAAGTTCCAATGGCTTAGCGACTCCGGCACCATTCAAGTGGAGCACATGGTTCAAGTCTCCTTCAAGATTGGTGCATACGAAGACACCTTGGAGTGTGATGTAGTTCTTATGTCCGTTTGCCATCTCCTACTTGGACGACCTTGGCAATTCGACCGCAGCGTCATCCACAATGGGCGAACCAATCACTATAGCTTCAAGATGAAGGGAAAGGAGTACGTGCTACGACCTATGTCACCAAGCCAAGTGATCGCCGACAAGCAAGCAACCACCCATCATGGAGAGAATAGTGAGAGAGCGAACCAGCAAAAAGAGAGTGAGCGCCACAAGCCAAAATTGAGTGCCTCCACGATGAGCGTCAAGAAAAACCTAGTGCTATTCGCTACCAAAAGTGAGATGAGAGAAGTGTGTGAGAACCCCTCAAGTGTTATGCACTATGTCCTAGTGTGCAAGGACGGAGCAACACCGACTAACACCTCTCACCATCTACCTTTAGTGTTGTCTTCTCTATTGCAGGAATTCAAGGACGTCTTCCCCGATGAGCTACCTCCGGGACTACCTCCCCTACGCGGCATCGAACGCCGAATCGACCTCATCCCCGGCGCACCGTTACCAAACAAGGCACCCTATCGTGTCAACCCCGAAGAAACCAAAGAAATACAAAGGCAAGTAAAACAACTCATTGAGAATGGGCATGTGCGTGAAAGCTTAAGTCGTTGTGCCGTACCTGTTATTCTTGTGCCTAAGAAAGACGGTAGTTTTCGCATGTGTTTCGATTGTCGTCCTATCAATGCTATCACCATTCGTTATCGTTACCCCATTCCACGCCTTGATGATATGCTAGATGAGCTTAGCGGAGCCACTATTTTCTCTAAAATTGATCTTAAGAGTGGCTGTTATCAAATCCGCGTTCAAGAAGGTGATGAGTGGAAAACTGCTTTCAAAACCAAGTTTGGCTTGTATGAATGGTTGGTCATGCCAATGGGTTTATCCGAAGCACCCGACACCTTTATGCGTGTGATGCATTTTGTTCTTCGCCCCTACATTGGCGTATTTGTTGTGGTCTACTTTGATGATATTCTTGTGTTTAGCATGTCTCTAGAGGATCATGTCACCCATCTTAGAACCGTTTTGCAAACTCTAAGAAAAGAGCGTCTCTATGCTAATATGGATAAATGCCTTTTTGGTGCTGATAAGCTTGTTTTCTTGGGTTTTGTTGTATCATCTAAGGGTGTTCATGTAGACGAAGCTAAAATTGATGCTAGTAAAACTTGGCCACAACCAACTAACTTGCAACAAGTGCGAAGATTCCTTGGTTTAGCCGGATTTTATCGTAGATTCGTGAAGGACTTTAGCACTATTGCGATCCCTTTATATGCCTTGAGTAAGAAGAATGAACCCTTTGTTTGGGGACCATCTCAGGATACCGCATGTAATGAGCTTAAGAATTTGCTTACACATGCTCCTTTGCTTGCTTTACCCAATTTTGAAAAACCTTTTGAGGTTCATTGCGATGCTAGTGGCAATGGTATAGCAGGTGTGTTAATGCAAGAGAAGCACCCAATCGCTTATTTTAGTGAAAAACTTTCTGGAGCACAACTCAACTATCCCATCTACGACAAAGGGTTGTATGCATTAGTACGAGTTCTACATGTGTGGGAGCATTATCTTCGCCCTCATGAATTTGTCATTCATACTAACCATGAAACGCTTAAGTACCTTAAAGGTCAAACTAAATTGAATAAACGACATGCCAAATGGAGTGAATTTATTGAATCTTTTCCTTATGTCATCAAGTACATTAAGGGTAAAGAGAATGTTGTGGCGGATGCTCTTTCCCGCAAATGTATGGTTGTTACTCAACTTGAATTGAATGTCATTGGCTTTGAGAACATAAAAGACTTGTATGCGCATGATCCTACTTTTGCTATTCCTTATGCCAAATGTTTTGATAGAGGCGAAGGTGTCTCGATGTTTCGATGAGATGGTGGCTATCGTTTTCTGTGGGAGTCGACCTTGACGATCCGACTACGAACGTGCGAGACGTCGCGCCTTAGCAATCGCTATACCAACTTCCAAGGGGTTATTGACCAAGCCGGAGCACGATCAACCTGACCACGAGGGTCTATTTCCTGCGAGCAAACGAAGAACAAGCAAGAAACTAAGATTGCAATCTAGATATTGCGAATATAAGAGGAAAGCTTTATTAATGAAGGTGGGGTTCTGTGACGCCTTTGTCTGGTCGTTGAACACAAACGAAGTACGCGAAGTTGCAGCTATGGCGAACTTTTAATCTAAACAAAACCCAAAGTCTAAATGACGCCCTAAGGGATGTATATATGGAGGAGTAGTGGTGAATTTCTTGGCCCCTTGTTGGAGGGGTCCGAAACAAACCCTAACTTTGTTTCCCCACACGTACGGACTCTGAAAACAGCCTATACTTAAGTATTTCGAAATTACATGGGCCTGGCCTAAAAATAAGGTGGCGCAGCACCTAAAATAAGCTATGGACGAAATTTATGAAGGGGCATCTTGTATATTTCGTCCATGTCCTTGTAGGTCATCATGGAGGCTTCAAAGTGCTTAAATATGCACTAGAAACGCCATTCTGGATCGCTTCACGCACGCCTTCATCTCCATGCTTGATCCTGCTCCAGTGTTCATCCCTCTTGTTCATGCTAGGCCCTTCATTAGTAATCAATACAAATGTATCCAATTTAGGCAGCATCATATTCTCATGAACATTAGAATCATTACCAAGAAACGAAAGTACCTGATAATTTAATTGGCGTGCGCGAGCTCTAGTAATTGGTCCAGTATATGTAGCAGTAGGGGCTGTGGGTGTAACAATAATATTGATGTCCTCATCATCCTCCCCTTCTTGAAATGAAGTCGTCCTCGACGGAAGCTCATTTTCCTCACCCAAATAAGGCTTCAAATCTGCAATGTTAAAAGTGGGACTAACCCCAAAATCTGCAGGCAGCTCAAGTTTGTATGCATTATCATTTATTTTCTCTAACACCTTAAAAGGACCATCAGCACGTGGCATTAGCTTTGACTTGCGCAAATCCGGAAACCTATCCTTACGCAAATGTAACCAAACAAGATCTCCAGGTGCAAAGGCAACATGTTTTCTACCCTTATCTCCAGCAAGTTTATATTTAGCATTCATGCGCTCAATATTTTCCTTAGTTAACTCATGCATTTTGAAGATCAATTCAGCACGTTTTTTAGCATCAAAATTAACCTTCTTTGAAGATGGAAGAGGCAACAAATCAATGGGTGCACGAGGTAGGAAACCATACACAATTTCAAAAGGGCACATCTTAGTAGTAGAATGCAATGAACGATTATAAGAAAATTCAATATGAGGCAGGCATTCTTCCCACATTTTCTTATTATTCTTCAAAACAGCCCTAAGCATAGTAGACAATGTTCTATTCACTACTTCAGTTTGTCCATCAGTTTGGGGGTGACAAGTAGTACTAAAAAGCAGTTTAGTCCCCAACTTAGCCCATAAACATCTCCAAAAGTGGCTAAGAAATTTAGTATCACGATCTGAAACAATAGTATTTGGCACACCATGCAAGCGAATAATTTCACGAAAGAACAAATCAGCAACATTAGCAGCAGCATCAGTTTTATGACATGGTATGAAGTGTGCCATTTTCGAAAATCTATCCACGACAACAAATATGCTATCCCTCCCCTTCTTTGTTCGACGTAAACCTAAAACAAAGTCCATAGATATATCCTCCCAAGGAACACTAGGTACAGGCAAAGGCATATATAAACCATGAGGATTGAGTCGTGACTTAGCTTTTTGACATGTAGTGCAGCGAGCAACAAAACGCTCAACATCTCATCTCATCTTTGGCCAAAAGAAATGTGTAGCAAGTACATCCTCCGTCTTGTTCGCGCCAAAATGTCCCATTAATCCTCCTCCATGCGCCTCCTGCAACAACAAAAGACGAACGGAGCTAGCTGGAATGCATAGCTTGTTAGCACGAAACACAAATCCATCGTTAACGACGAACTTGTTCTATGTTCTCCCTTCTTTACAATTCTGCAATACATCTTTAAATTCAGCATCATGCACATATTGATCTTTGATGGTCTCCAAACCAAATATTTTAAAGTCAAGTTGTGAAAGCATAGTATAACGATGAGACAATGCATCAGCAATAACATTTTCTTTACCCTTCTTGTGTTTAATGACATAAGGGAAAGTCTCAATGAATTCAACCCATTTAGCATGTCTACGGTTCAGTTTGGCTTGACTTTTTAATATGTTTCAAAGATTCATGATCAGAATGAAAAACAAATTCTTTGGGCCATAAATAATGTTGCCATGTTTCCATAGTCCGAACAAGAGCATATAATTCCTTATCATAAGTAGAGTAATTCAGACTAGGCCCACTCAATTTTTCAGAAAAGTATGCAACAGGTTTGCCATCTTGTAATAACACACCTCCTAATCCAATTCCACTAGCATCACATTCAAGCTCAAAAGTCTTATTAAAATCAGGAAGTTGGAGTAAAGGAGCATGTGTTAACTTATCTTTCAACACCGTGAAGGCTTCTTCCTGTGCGGTACCCCACACAAAAGGCACATCCTTCTTTGTAAGCTCGTTGAGAGGTGCAGCAATGGTACTGAAATCTCTCACAAAACGCCTATAGAAACCAGCGAGGCCAAGGAAACTCCTCACTTGTGTGACCGTTTTGGGCTGCGGCCAACTCTCAATAGCTTCAATCTTGGCTTTATCAACTTCAATTCCCTGTGGAGTAACAACATAGCCAAGAAAAGATACTCGGTTGGTGCAAAAGGTGCACTTCCCAAGGTTACCAAACAAACATGCATCACGTAGAGCAATAAAAACAGCACGTAAATGTTCCAAATGTTCCTCCAAAGATCTGCTATAAATCAATATATCATCAAAGTAAACTACCACAAATCGTCCAATGAAAGCACGTAAAACTTCGTTCATTAATGTCATGAAAGTACTAGGTGCATTAGTTAACCCAAAAGGCATGACTAACCACTCATATAATCCAAACTTAGTTTTAAAAGCTGTTTTCCATTCATCTCCCAATTTCATATGAATTTGATGGTATCCACTACGCAAATCAACTTTGGAGAATATTGTAGAGCCACTCAATTCATCAAGCATATCATCTAGCCTAGGAATAGGATGACGATAACGAATGGTAATATTATTAATGCCTCTACAATCAACACACATACGCGACGTACCATCCTTTTTTGGCACTAGTATAATAGGAACAGCACAAGGACTAAGAGATTCGCGTATATAACCTTTGTTGAGCAGCTCCTGTACTTGACGCATAATCTCCTTCGTCTCCTCTGGATTGGTATGGTATGGCGCACGGTTTGGCAACGAAGCACCGGGAATTAAGTCAATCTAATGCTCAATCCCGCGAATAGGTGGTAATCCCGGTGGCACGTCTTATGGAAAGACGTCAGCGAACTCCTGCAAAATGTTAGTGACAGCAGGAGGTAAAGAGGAAGGCACGTCCTCGAATGAAAATAATGCCTCTTTGCACACAAAAGCATAGCAAACAGATTTGCTTAAATCTAGCTCATCAATATCAGATTTGGTGGCAAGTAAACACGCATTTTTCAATTTAATTTCAGAAGCAACACTAGATGGTCTATTATTTGGCTTCATTTGTTGCTCAAATTCTTTCGCCACAATCTGATTTTCACTCTTATTTTTCTCCTGTTTTGCTTTACTAGCTCTATTAATATCATCTTTCAAAATAGAATCAGGAGTCATAGGAAGCAAAGTAATATGTTTATCCTTATGAACAAGAGTATAGTGATTGTTTCTACCATGGTGTACAGAATTTTTATCAAATTGCCATGGTCTACCAAGTAAGAAGGAACATGCTTGCATGGGTACCACATCACAATCAACATAATCAGCAT
Organism: Thinopyrum elongatum; assembly: GCA_011799875.1. Classification (NCBI taxonomy): domain Eukaryota; kingdom Viridiplantae; phylum Streptophyta; class Magnoliopsida; order Poales; family Poaceae; genus Thinopyrum; species Thinopyrum elongatum. Next base: position 252,684,016 of record CM022299.1, read on the forward strand.
ATGTAGAGATACTAAAATGCACACGAACAGTACGTGTTACCTTAACCTTGCCGCTGTTGTTGAACCATTGGATATAGTAAGGATGTGGATGTGGTCTTGTGGTGGGAGATAGCTTCTCCACCATCTCCATGCTAGCCAAGTTGTTGCAGCTCCCTCCATCTATGATGACGCGAACAGAACGTTCCTTCACAACTCCCTTTGTATGGAACAAATTATGCCTCTGATTTTGCTCAGCTTGTGTGACCTGCACACTCAAAACACGTTGAGCAACTAAACATTCATACCTGTCAGCGTCTTCAGGAGCCATGTATTGCGTCTCATGATCAGAATCATCTCCACCGTGTTCTTCACTTGTAATAAGAGCCAATGTCTCCTCATCATAGTCACTAGCGGACTCATACCCACCATCCTCAGTAGCAATCATAACACGCGGAGATTGGCATTCTCTCGCATAATGACCTCTTCCCTTACAACGACGACAAATAATATCATGTGTGTGCCCTGTTGATGCCATAGATGAAGAAGAGCTCTGGGCAGGCCCAGAAGGTGTACTCTTGGTAGATGGTGGTGGTGGTGCTTGTTTTCTTGTATCTCGGTTGGAATTGGCGGCTGAAGTCAGTGGTGCTATAGTAGAACATGTGGGAGTACAGGAGGCACGCGGTGTCCATGATGAAGATCGACCTGCAGAAAAATTAGTTCGCGCCAATGCCTGTCGATCCTGCACTTCACATTCAGCTTTACAAGCAAGATGGAATAAACGAGTGATATTATTATACTCCTTATACTCTAGAATGGTCTGAATCTCTCTATTTAATCCACCCATGAAACGTGCAAGCATAGCTTCATTCTCCTCAACAATACCACATCTAATCATTCCGGTTTGTAATTCCTGATAATATTCTTCTACAGAATTTTTTCCTTGTCTTAAGCGCTGCAATATTTGAAGTAATTCACGTTGATAATATGGTGGAACCCAACGAGTACGCATAGCAGTTTTTGAAGCAGCCCAAGTAGCTGGAATAGGATATAATCTACAATGTTCAGACCACCATACACATGCAAAACTAGTAAAAGCACAAACAGCAGCAGCAACACGTCTCTCCTCGGGATATTGTAAACATGTAAAACGTTGTTCAGTTTCTAACTCCCAAGTAAGATATATATCAGGAACATATCTACCCTCAAATGGTGGAATATTCAATTTCAGTTTAGGAAGATGGTCATGATCTCGTACCTGAGCTGGTAATGCAGCCCTACCATTGCGATTATTGGCATCTGGATGACCTGGTGCTGGTACGTAGTTCTGATTTTGATCACCCTCATCCTCATAATCGCCCGCATAATCGTCCTCCTCAGCGGCAGCAGGAGCCATAGAAGCATCAACAATAGGTGCAGCGGCACCAGAAGTTTGACCAGGCTCAAGGGGAACGCGCTGTGCTCGTCCCACTTGATTTGGAAGGCGACATTGTTGTTGTTGTAGAGGTGCGACAGGTGTAGCCGGCGGTGGTTGTGGAAGACGAGCGAGCAATTCATTAAACTTGTTATCGAGCTTTGTTTCGAACGTCTTCTCAATTCCATCTATCTTCTCCATGGCCTCTACAAATCTGTTTAGCACATCTTGCACCTGTCCACTCATCATTTGCTGAAATTTATCATGTAGCTGTTTGTTCGTCATTTTCCCCCAATCAGTCTCATCGGCTTGTGATCCTGCCATGGTTAGCAGCAATAGAAACACACAAGAATATGATCCAACAGACTACTAGGAAGTGGTGGTGGTGGTGTATCACAAATCCGTCAAGCGAATCTCAAATGCTTACCAATTCTTACCCAGCAGCAAGTGGTGATTGGCCACCGTTGTAGTCAAAACTCTCAAAGATTGGACAGAGCGATTGCCAGGTGGTGTTAATTGCACGACGTAGATGTATGTGTAGCTGGGAAAGCTTATGATATGGTAGCAAAAATGTCAGCAATAATCAATTCAGAGATGCAAAGTTGAATAAACGCTCAACGACGGTACTGTGCTGGTCCTAGGCTAGACCGTACTAGAGACGCGAGCCTAGAACACTAACAAAATCACGGCGCGGCACATAAACAAGGGAAGAGCAGACTCTAAAAAAAATTTCGCTTTTTTTTGCGCTCCTCTTTTTTTTTGCGCTCCTTTTTTTTTGCAAAAAATCACTATAATGGCGAGTGTCTCAAAACTCTTCCCAAGTCAAACTAACAGGATTGGCACGAAAAAAAAATTGACAATTTTTTTTTCGGAAATCAGGGCAGCGACGACGAAAAAGTGCGACAAAAAATCACTATGATGGCGAGTGTCTCAAAACGCTCCCTGGGACCTAAAAATAGGATAGGGAAAAAATATTTTTGACTGCGAAAATTTTGGCCTAAAAACTGCCCGGGGTTCTCCAGACTCGTTTATTTTTTCGAATCCTACTCAGGAAATGAAACACGAATCGGAAAAAAAAAGATGGGTCTCGAAAACAAACCTAATATGAAAAGAACTCAGATTGGTGGTGGATATATGGTGGTAGAATAGGGCAGCGGTGATGGTATATGGCAGCGGTGGTAGGATATGGCAGCAGCGATGAAGATGGTGCGGCGGCGGCGTGACAAACTGTGACAGAACTCGAAACTCTAAAGGACTAGACGCTAAGACCAGCAACTAGACACGACGATGCAATCGCAAATTCAACAAAACAAAAACCCTAAAAAGATTATGCAAAGGCTCAGATTGGTTCGGATATGATGAACTAACCCTAATTTTTCTTTTTGGCTTTTTCGTGGACTGTAGGTATGAAGAACAGACTCGATCTAAACTACGAAAATCTGTAAAATCTCACCGAGCAACCTGAAAATCTGATACCACTTGATAGAGGTGAAGGTCTCCCGATGTTTCGATGAGATGGTGGCTATCATTTTCTGTGGGAGTCGACCTTGACGATCCGACTACGAACGTGTGAGACGTCGCGCCTTAGCAATCGCTATACCAACTTCCAAGGGGTTATTGACCACGCCGGAGCACGATCAACCTGACCACGAGGGTCTGTTTCCTGCGAGCAAACGAGGAACAAGCAAGAAACTGAGATTGCAATCTGGATATTGCAAATATTAGAGGAAAGCTTTATTAATGAAGGTGGGGTTCTGTGATGCCTTTGTCTGGTCGTTGAACACAAACGAAGTACGCGAAGTTGCTGCTATGGAGAACTTTTAATCTAAGCTAAACCCAAAGTCTAAACGACGCCCTAAGGGCTGTATATATGGAGGAGTAGGGGTGAATTTCGTGGCCCTTGTAGGAGGGGTCCGAAACCAACCCTAACTTTGTTTCCCCACACGTACGGACTCTAAAAACAGCCTAGACTTAAGTATTTCGAAATTACATGGGCTTGGCCCAAAAATAAGGTGGTGCAGCACCTAAAATAAGCTATGGACGAAATTTATGAAGGGGCATCTTGTATATTTTGTCCATGTCCTTGTAGGTCATCACGGAGGCTTCAAAGTGCTTAAATATGCACTAGAAATGCCATTCTGGATCCCTTCACGCACACCTTCATCTCCATGCTTGATCCTGCTCCAGTGTTCATCCCTCTTGTTCATGCTAGGCCCTTCATTAGTAATCAATACAAATGTATCCAATTTAGGCAGCATCATATTCTCATGAACATTAGAATCATTACCAAGAAACGAAAGTACCTGATAATTTAATTGGCGTGCGCGAGCTCTAGTAATTGGTCCAGTATATGTAGCAGTAGGGGTTGTGGGTGTAACAATGGTATTGATGTCCTCATCATGTTTGACGCATACATCTTGGGAACACTATTACATCAAAGATGATTATCTTATGAGAGCTAACAAACTATGTATCCCTAAGTCTTCTCTTTGTTTGCTACTTTTGCAAGAATCTCATGGAGGTGGACTTAAGGGACACTTTGGACGCGACAAGACCTTCACAACGCTCTCCAAGAACTATTATTGGCCCAAGATGTTTCGTGACGTCTCTCGCTACACCAACCGATGCTCTACATGTCGCAAAGCTAAGTCTAAAGCTCAATCCCATGGTCTCTATATGCCACTTCCTATTCTGTATCACCCATGGGAGGATATTCATATGAACTTTCTGCTTGGTTTGCCTCGAACTCTAAATGGCAAAGATTTCGTGTTTGTTGTTGTAGACTAATTCTCTAAGATGGCACATTTTATACCATGCAACAAGATAGACGATGCTTCACATGTTGCCAATCTCTTTTGTAGGGAAATCTTGCATCTACATGGACTGCACAAGACTATCGTGTTGGACCGCGACGTCAAGTTCCTAAGCTACTTTTGGAAGACCCTATGCGCCAAGCTCGGAATCAAGCTCTTGTTCTCTTCGGCATACCATCCACAAACTGACAGCCAAATGGAGGTCATGAACCAGACGCTCTCTACTCTCCTACATGTGTTGATCAAGAGGAATGTCAAGGAGTGGGAGGAGTGCTTACCCATCGCCGAGTACACCTACAATCAAGCAAGACACTCTACTACCGGCAAGTCCCCCTTCGAGGTCGTATACGGTTTCAACCCGTTGTCCCTATTGGACATTCTACCTCTACCACTACAAGAGCGCATCAACATGGACGCGAGCGCACGAGCGAGCTATCTCTAGAAGGTGCATGAAGATACAAGGCACACCATCGAGCGTCAAGTACAACGCCTCGTGACCAAGCTCAACATTAACAAGCAACTCATGATATTCAACATTGGAGATCTTGTGTGGCTACACCTTCGCAAGGAACGCTTCCCCAACGAACGCAAGTCCAAGTTTCTACCTCGAGCCGACGGACCCTTCAAGGTGCTAGCACGCTACAACAACAATGCATACAAGATCGACCTACCGCTCGACAAGTACAACGTGAGCGATGTCTTCAACATCAACATCCTACGGTCATCCCCATGGACCTACCTTCGTGTCCTACAACACCACATGGACCAATGACAAGAGCTCGAGCAAGGGCTATCGAAACTAAGGTGAACTCGTTCCTCTCTGAACTACCACTTACTACATGTGAGACATGGCTACTACCTCAAGCGGAAACCCTATGTGTGATCAGGTACTTAGAGGGAAGCCACGGAGCAACTATATCCAATGGACGAGCTAACAAGGACGCGAAGTACAAGGACCAAGAGAAGAAGCTGCCAGAAAACCTACGGCCACCGGACGACCGGACCAGACCGGACATCCTGCGCCTGAAGCGCCAGCCAGCCAGCCCAAGTCCCAATTAGCGTATGCTACAGCGGCCAGAAGATCGAAATGGACCGGACGTTCGACACCTCCCACCCTCCGTACGACCGAGCCCCTCCAGACATCCGGTGTCACCCAACAGAAGGGAAATTAATGGAAGTCCGAAGACCTCCGGACGACCGATGACCAGACATCCGACCCCGACCAGAAATCCGACGCCGACCCATCCGAGGCAAAACGCCGGACGTCCGACCCCTACCGGGCGACCGGACCCTCACGAGCCACCAGACGTCCGGTAGCTGCCGGACAATCGATGCCTGTCTGCGCATAGTGACTAGGGCCGAGGCCCATGTTCCCCTTCGACCCCCTAGACTATATATACGACTCGTCCTCCACTTTTCTAGGGTTAGCAAAGGATTAGCTCATTTTAGAGATAGATCTTTGCTCATCCACTTGATACATACTCCATTGGAGACCGAGGCCTCCGCGGAGAAGATCCCAAGTGGATTCAAGACCCTGCAAGGGAAGATCCCCTCATGGATTCAAGACCCCATCTCCAGATCGGGAAGAACTACCGCCTCTTTATCGTCCTTTGTTGTGTTTGAATCTTGTAACACTCTTTATGTTCATGGATCTAGCACATGTGTGATCGTTTCCCGTTGATTTGACTGTTTTCTCTTGTTCCCCCTCTCGTGTGTTCCTTGTGTTCCTCATGGGATACCCTCCAAATCTTGACAGATCGGCCTTAGGGTTCCACCCTACATCAACAAAGGTACTAGAACGTTGTATAGCCGCCGAGCAGGCGCTCCAAATCTCCTTCAAGATGTCGACGCCCCTGAGCTCGAGGTGCTTTAGTTTTGGGAGATGAATAGTGGGTGTGACATCAAGCTGGGGGAAAAGGCACTGCCTGAACGTAAACGCGGTGCAGCGTGGGCGCGAGGCGGAGCACGAACAGCAGCAGGGTGGGTGCAAGGTGAAGTGCGGTCTGCGGCACCGAGCATGGATGTCCAGCATGAAAGTTGAGCTCCTCAAGCTGATCTAGGGCAGGAGATAGGAACCACTCGTGAAATGTCGGTTCAGCCTTGCATTTCGAACGAAACTTGCTGATGGTAAGGCGTCTGACCGGCCCAGGGTGCATGGCGAGGATGTGAGATAATGTCTCCAAGCATTTGCGCTCCCCACTACAGAGCTCGTCGTCGTCGATGAGGTCCAGGGGGTGGAGTGCCAGGGGAATGTGTCCAAGCATTTGTGCTCCCCGCTATAGAGCTGATAGTCGTTGATGAGGTCGAGGGGGTGGAGTGCCAACGGGGGCGCCACCACCGGGAGAGGACAGTGGTCCGCACACCATATTTGAAGGGGAGTAGGGATGTGATTGTGACCAACAACTCATTGGGGAGGCTGATGATGAAGTCCATGCTCGACGGAGGCTCTTTTGGTTCTGGCTTGAATCGCCCCCGCTTGTTGGCCAGCTCGTACTCCATCGCAACAGGCGGCGATCCTCGGTGGCGGTGCTTGTAGATAAGAATGGAGGACTGTTCTACGTATCTTTCGGAGGCGACCAAAACAAAAAACCATCAATAAATTTTTGGCAACGCTCGCGGCTCGCTTCCCGGTGAGCCTGCACGGCGGACTGCTCACAGTCATCCCGTCTAATCAAACAGCTACCCGTGGTAGTAAATGGTTAGTTGAATGCCCACGGTTGGAATAATATGACCGTTTGCGATAATAACGTGGCAACTATTTGTTCCAAAATGCCTAGAAAACTCAAATAATGTATAAAAAGGCAAAACGAACCCTGAATAATTTCATATCTTTTAGCATGACACACCTATAGTTGCATGTTGCCTCTGTAAAATAAATCAAGGCAGGAAGAGACATCGTATGTTGTTTCGCACACAGAGGTGACACGTTCCCTCTCAGAACCACGAGGCTTCTTGAGAGAAGCTCCGGTTTGTAAGAAGTTTATACCCAAACTTGTCCCAAATCGGGCAAACTTTTTAACACAGCATGTTGGTGCCATGTCATAACACCATGCCAAGTTTCATGGTTTTCAGGCGAGTTATGGATTTACAGGAATTTTAAAATCAAGTTTCTCAATGTTTACGGCCGAGTCGGCACCACCTTGGATAGGCTTTTTCCTCGTGGGTCCCAAATGTCAGAATCCAAATCTGTCACTACCATGCAACTTTTCTTATTAAGAATTATGGCCCATTTGGTGTGCTAGCTCAAAATAAGTTTGTGGGTGCTGGCGGGTGCCAAGCACTTGGGTTCTGTAATGCACAATGTCTCAAGCAGCCCGTGAGAGTGATGTTCTTTTCCTATGTTGTGATTGCTTATAGTATTTTTGTCTTAATTAAAGAAATGGCAAGCCAATGGCCTAGTTTGACAGAAAATATGGGTCAAAGACAAGTTGAAAAGGGCAACAATATCCAACTCCAGCTTACAAATGGTACAAAAGCACAAGGATTAATTGTTCATCAGGTTTGGACAAAGCCCAGATTGAACAGGTCAATAACCTCTAACTCCACCAAAGTTTTCCGCAGTCACAATCAAATGGATCGGTCTGATCCATAAAATCAAGATCCTGGGCCAGAAAATCTACTGGTACATGACGACAAGTTGATGTAAATAGAAGCCAAGCACGTTTAGAAGCCCTTTTGTCCACCTCAAACTTCTTTTTTTGCTGTTCAACGTGTCCATCCATGAGAAATTTTTTGTTTGTAAACTTAAGCCTCACGAACAATAGTACCCTTGCATTTAACAGGATGAATGTGACAACGGTAGTGTTTGCATCATTGGATGCATATCCTTCCATCGTTATTGTCCACAAACAAATGTTTTGAGAAGTGAGAAAATCCATGTGCTTCTTACGCCAACAATTGGTTATACCTTTTTCTCCATCTGATATTGCCTAAATAGACATGAAGATTGAAAACATTTAATGTCTAAAAAAAGAGTATATCGAAAGAGCGACTACTGAACGGTTATTTCTAGTACATTATATATGGGCTTTTCAATGTGTGTGAAATCATCACCTTTATATACAAATTCTCCAGACATGGAAAGCATTGCATCATGCCAATAATCGTGTTCAGATCAAGATACTACATACTGATAAGGTCTTGACATAATCCAGCACCATTGATAGGCTATCAATGGACAAGCTCTTCATTGAGCATAAAACATAATATTATTACCAAAAGTGTACTCCAAGATGATATAAAACTTATGCGCACAACTGAAAAATGCAGCTTATGATTACAAAAGTGTACATGATATATACAGTACCTGAATAAGTGTGGAGCCGAACACCATCTTCAACCATTTAAACGGATCATGAATTACACCCAAGATCTCGAGTTTAGGCGCAGAGACCACAGTTATTTGCGAAGGTGCATAACAAAAATTAAGCAGCAACCTTTGAACTGAAGGGGCATCTTTGATGATGAGTTCATGTCCTTCAAAACAAATTACAATGCTTACAAGGTGACACGACTTTATTTGGAGACAACGGATATGGATTTCTTTTCCAGAAACAAGCAGCAAGCACTCTAGGTTTGGGCAGCTAGAGTGGATGATGTTGTGCAGCGAGGCCTCTGACAAATCAACCACCACAAGCGCAAGTTTTTTTGGCAGCGGGAGTCAAAAATTTTGTACTAGATTTTCTGCTAGATGGCACCGGGTGAAGGTGGTGGTGTGGATAGAGAGGAGGAAAACCACGAGATGGAAATCGGTGTTGAGGGTACAGATTTATCGGTTCGTGGTATGTTAATTTTGTAGTAATGGCAGAACTCAAGCTGCTGGAGTTTTTTGAATTGACGAGATGTTAGCCAGGCGTCCACCATGCAGGGTTTGTACAGAAGGTAGCATGCCGGGATGCAGAGGCGTTGAATGGAGCCCTGTTGGGAGGACATGATGGCTCCGAGGAGTTCAGAATCATGAACGATAGATAGCTCACGACACTCGAGATTAAGAGGCGCCGCAGGCCACAGAGTGTGCCATCGAGATGTGAGGACTTGTGTGCGGCATCCATCCTTGGTGGGGAGAAGGGAGATTATCTCCCCAAGGATGGCATTCTACAGGTTCCTCATATCCAGGGGGACCGTGGCTGCTTCTGCCCACGCTGCCGAGTGCAGGATGTACAACCGGCGGCATCACTGGCCGGAGCCTCATATGTGTACATACCAATCTGGAAAAAATGGCACAAACATTAATGTAGGACATTCAAAATCAATTCTCAAGATCTGGCTATGAATTATTAGCACGAACACTAACCATAGTCGGATTATTAGCAAAAATTATTTGTACAGAACAAACAATTAGTCACTAACCCTTGACGAATACCATTCAACTAACGAATGTTACTCTGATTTCATGGACTGAGAGAACATATCCATATGATTTATATTCCAAAGGGGGGGAGTAACTAGAGAAAACCTAGGATATATTTGCCACAGAAATGGGTATAGATGACTGACTGGTTCTCCGTCGGAGTCGGAGTCATTGTCGAAGTCACCGTGGACCTCCGGCTCCGGCAGGGAAAGCACGACGGCGGCGACGATGTCAAGGTCATGCTGCTGCCCGCGTGAGACCTCGTCAGCGGCGACGGCAACCTCCGTGCCCAGCTTCACACATTGTGTGGGTGCTTCACCAGCCCCGACATCGCCACTCTCTCTGATGAAGCACTTTGACGACATCCTCATACACTCCAGACGATGGTGGCCATTGAGGACAGCGTTGAGGATGCAAGCGGAGAGAGCGGATTGTGTGTGTAGCGAGAATGGGGGTGCAGTCGCCTATTATAACCAGCGACAAGGGCGCCATTAATATGGAGCAGCGGGAGCGAGGCGGGCGATGGTCAAAGGGCTGGCTCGCCTCCCGATGAGCCTGCACGGCAGACTGCTCGCATGCCTACCGTCATTTCACACACCCTGCTCGCATGACTCTCGTTGAGCCTGCGCGGTAGACTGCTCGCACGCGTCCCATCAACTCACATGTGCTCGCACGACACGCGGGACGCCTGTCAGCACGTATATTGTTTTTCTTTTTTGAGGATTAAATCTGTGATTTATAACTTAATAGAAGTGTGGCACGTACATTGTTGGTTTAACGCACAAGGTTTAAATAAACAAACCGTTTGTGATATTGTGTTCCAACTATTAATAATCTCGCGCTTGTAAGAAGCTTATATAAAAGCTTGTCTCGAATCTGTTCTATGAAAAAAGAACTTGTCTCGAATCTGACCAAAAAAAGACAATGACACAGTCTGTTTCATATCATGACACCATGACTAGTTTCATGAATTTCAACTGAGTTTTGGATTTACTAGGATTTAAAAATCAAGATTCTCAATGTTTGAAATTTCTTGCCATTTCTTGCATGAGGACTACATATTCAAACAAGGACATACACATGATTTACCAACCCATTTTGGTGCACTATCGCGTGTGCATGTTGTTCAAATTTGAGTTTTACACATTAAGTCCCTAGGAAATCAATCAATGTATGAAAACGTCTGAATGATCTTGATTTTTTTTATTTTAACACGGCACTCCTTTGGTCACATGTTCACCGTGGATTTTTTTGACATGCCTCGAAGTAGCAGTGGTGGTGTGATGGGTTGGTGGATGGGGGCGTCTGACACAATACGTGCTCATGAGCCTTAGTGTGGGATTGACTAGTTTGTTTGGCAGGTGGCACATGAAAGTCGTGAATTGGGTATTTAAAATGCTACACAACCCTTCCATACATATGTGTGGGCAACATGCATCCTATGGTGGTTCTCGAACACTCCCTCGTGCGGTTATCATTGATACGCCCATTCATTATCCCGCGCAGGTTATCACTTTGACCGACATCAAGAGGCATTAGACTGAAAGGTGGATTCATTGGCATGTGTTACGGTGTATACTATATATGGTGAGATTCTAGACCAAAGTTCGAGCATGTGCGTGCACCTGAATCCCTCCCACCGACTCAAAGTGAGGGTAACTACGCGTCGTGAACCTCCTTGTGGGGCGTTTCCGATGCGAAGAAGGTGGCACATCAAAGTTGTGCATTGAGTATATTCAAACATCACACAACACCTCTTTGTGCCACATGTGGGCGATAGTTGTCCTAGGACACTCACTCGCACGGTTATGAGTGACAATTCCATCTGTGGGCCCGCGAGGTCCATCACTTTGACGTAGAATGTGAGATGTTAATTTGACCAAGGAGTATTCTTTTGGCCGGTTTGTGTTACGGTACGTAGGAGTATATATAGTACGCATCGAAGTGGGGGGGGGGGGGGCAGCATATACTACGCATCGTGAACCTCGCACTCCATGTGGGGTCTTTATGGTTTGCGAGGCAGGTGCCACATCATAGTTGTGCATTGGGTACATATTAGAACATCACACAACACCTCCATGCATATGTTTGGCCCACATGCAAGCGGTGGTCATCCTCTGCCACTCACTCAAGTGGTTATCGATGATTCTTCCATCCGTGGGCTCGCTTGGTCCATCACTTTAACCTACAAAAGAGAGGTTACTTTGACCTAGGAGGGGATTAATTTTTGCTTTGTCTTACGCAGGCCATTCTGAGAATAATTACGTATAGTATATTGTTAGTTAGAGCGCATGTGTACGCATGAATCCCTCCCACCAGATCGACGTAGTTGGGGGGGCAGCACATGACGCATACTGAACCTCACTCTGTGTGGGGACTTTACGATTTCCGAGGCAGGTGCCACGTCAACGTTATTCATTGGGTATTCAAACATCAGACAACAACTCCATACATATGTTTGGGACACATGCATCTGGTGGTTGTCTTTACACACTCTCCCCCTCATGTGGTTACTAGTGACAAGCCCATTCGTGGGCCCTCATGGATGTCCATCACTTTGACTGACAATGAGAGAGGTTAAGTGGATTCTTCTTGGTTCGTTGTATGGTAGGTCATGGTGAGATTCCAGTCCAAAGTTTAATTTGAGTGCACGTGTATATACATGCATGAATTAATAATCCCTCTCACAGGATCAAAGTGGGGGTGGGGCATATAGTACGTATGTGTCGTGAACCCTCGCTCCATGTGGTGACTTTTCGTCCAAATTAGCATGTGCCACATCAAAGTTGTGCATTGGCTATGTTTGGGCCACATGCATGTGGTGGTTTGTCTTCGGACACTCCCTCGCGTGGTCATCGGCGGAAGCCCATTCATGGGCACGCATGCATGTCCATCATCATCACTTTGACCAACAACGAGAGAGGTTACCAATGTAGATTCTTGGTCCGTGTTACAATAGGTCATGGTGAGATTACCGACTAAAGTTTGAGCACAAGCATACGCATGAATCCCTCTCACCGGCTCTAAGTCGGGGGTGGGGGTGCGGCATACTACACGACGTGAACCCTCGCTTTGTGTGGGGACTTTTCGGTTCCAAATTAGCATGTGCCACATCAAAGTTGTGCATTGTTGGGCATGTTTGGGCCACATGCATGTGGTGGTTTGTCTTCGGACACTCCCTCACGTGGTCATCCGTGGAAGCGCATTCATGGGCACACGTGGACGTCCATCATCATCACTTCGACCGACAATGAGAGAGGTTACCAATGTTGATTCTTAGTTCGTGTTATGGTAGGTCATGGTGAGATTACCGACCAAAGTTTGAGCGCACGCGTACTCATGAATCCCTCTCACCGGCTCTAAGTTGGGGGTAGGTGATGCGACATACTACGCGACCTGAACCCTCACTCTTTGTGGGGACTTTCCAGTTCCAAGGCACGATGCCACATCAAAGTTGTGCATTGGGTATTCAAACACCACACAACACTTCCATACATATGTTTGGCCCAAATGCAGGCGGTGGTTGTCTTCAGGCACTCCATCGTCTGTGGGGCCACATCGACGTCCATCACTTCGAGCGACAACAAGAGAGGTTACCATGGTGGATTATTCTTGGTCCGTGTTAAAGTGTTCATGCTGAGATGCCCTCCCACCAACTCGACGTGTGTTTGTGTGTGGGTGGTGGGGCAATACTTCGTACATCATGAACCTCCATGGGCTCGGGATGTCCGGGTTGCGAGGAGCCTTTCCCACATTTTTTTGCCAAATTTATAAATACCAGACAAGTCGCATGGAGCAATCGTCTATGATAGTGGATGCAACAGACACGGTTCACTGAGACTACTCGTGTGCCACGCCTGTGGCCTTGTCACTCACATCAGCACAATAGATTGGGCTCCATGAGGCTTACCTCGCAACCTCAAAACTATCAACCCATCTAGAGGGTTTTTTCTGTTTCATAGCACATGATTATTATGTTTCGACAGTGTGGGACATTTGTTGCACCCGCTCCCGCATGCTTCCCTCGCAATCTCGAAAATATCTACCCGCCTGGAGGTTTTTTTTTGTTTGATAGCACACAATTATTATGTTTGGACTGTGTGCAATGTCTGTCACTCCTGCTCTGCTTCAATCCCTTGCTCCAAATTTTCAGTAGTCCCAGCATTTTACTCCCGCCTGCATCCCTCGCAATCTCAAAAATATTTGCCCGCCTGGAGGGTTTTTCTGTTTGATTGCACACGATTATTATGTTTGGACCGTGTTTGTTACTCTTGCCCTACTTCAATCCCCTGATCCAAATTTTCAATAGCCCTAACATTTTACTCCCGCCTAGTAAAATTTTCAGTAGCCGTGATGTTTCCTCAAACACCACCTTGGCCCCCGTCCACACACACACCCCAAAACCACCACTCACACGCACACACATCACCCCTCCCTCGCTTAAAACCCTGGCTAGGTCGCCGCCGCCGCGCCGCCTCCATCGTCAACCTCTGTCGGTCTACCCGTGCAGGTTACCCACCGATCTTCATACCGTCTCTGCCCTGAGTTTCTTAGATGACACATGTGAAATGCCCCCTTTCCCACAGATTCCCATCCCCACCCCCTCCCGCACTCCAAAGCATCGCAGCCAAAGCCCGGCTACGCAACCCCAAGGAGCTCGAGGAGCGAATGGCCCAAAAGAATTTTATAGAGGCCTCTTTGCCTGATGTCGGCGAGGTGGCCGCTGAGGAAGCTGACAATGATGACTGGCCGCATGATCTCAATTAACAGGCTAGAGTATTATTGTATGTCACGAACGCCGGCTACGACATCAAGGTCGTCGATAGCGACGGCTTGACGCGGGCTATGTCACAGGTTAAGTGGCCCACCCCCAACCCCTTGGGTTCAACCACCGTCGATCTCATTGATGGCCCTGCAGTTGATATCCTCTAGCTCGTTGCCAAGAATTTGCCATCCTTCATTGCCATCGAGCACCTTTTGTCATTTCTAAAGGACACGTTCTGCGATGCTGGCTTGGGATCCCTAGCTACCAAGTCATACCGCATCGATGGCGACCATGAGGAGGGCACCCTCTATGGCTCTTCCCCTCGGAAGAGCACATCTGTGACATCAGGGAGGGCACCCTATAGGCATGCTCTTCCAAGGGGAAGGAGCCCATCTGCGACAACATGGAGCGCACCCATAGTCCATGCTCTTCCAATGGGAAGGAGCCCATCTGTGACAAGTGAGGAAACCCATGATTTGTTTATCGTGCCTCTTCAATGGGGGAACCCATGATTTGTTTTATTGAGCCCCTTTTGTAGTGAGAATATGTCTAGTTTTAATTGCTACATTTGGTTGTTTGTAGTATGTCTTGTTTATTTCAGTTATTCACAATGTGATGCTCTGTATGTGAAACTATTTACTGCGCAGGACAATTTCATCAATACCAGTTCAACTACCATATTTGTTTCCTGTTAAGCCTGTTGTAGGTAATATACCCCCGCTTTTTTCACATTGTGATGTTTAAGTACAAGCAACGTTGTATGCAATTTCAACAGTACGACTATGAATGACTATATTTGTTTGCCGTTAAGCTTGTTGTAGCGAGCAAATGCCTCTTTTAACATGGAGATTATGTTGTCTACCATGGATATATTTGGTTGATGTTTTGCCTGTTGTGCTTAACATGCCTTTCGATGTACTTACACCGGATAATATTGGGAACGACTGTTGTTTTCCATCGAGGTTAGTTTCATCCCATGGCTTATATATACTCCCTCCACCCCATAATATAAGATGTTAATTCATCCAAGATGTGAGTATATTGGATGTAATAAGATCTTATATAATGGGGCTGAGTGAGTGTTGTAGTACATCATTGTGCAATTGAAGTTTAGGTTCTAATATTAACATTGAATTGCATACGGTCGAGGAAAAGTAAATGTGTGATATAGTCTCCTTATCATACACACATTACAATCATGAATTGTTTGTGATATGGTGTGCCTCATAAATGTTGCACCACAGAATACCAAGTGCGATGGTAATGCGAGCACACACGAGTAGCAAGGATGGAGCGTTTAGGATATTCGACATATCACAAATAGTTGTGTGACGACTCGCGTTTGGGATAGATGCGGGCATCGCATATGCCTAGTTCTGGAAAACATATGCATTCCTACTCCCTAAACACGATGGTTTCTGGGTCATGTGGGAAGGACCCCCTTATCGCACACACAGGCAAGGCGACCGTTTAAAACCCCGTCGCGGAAAGGGGTTAAAAACTGTTTGTATAGCAGCTTGGTGTACAAGTGAAAATCTGAATTTATGATGGACTCATTCATTTTTTATTTATCCACTTCTCGTACCTAAGATGACCTCTTACTTACAATGTTGCAGCATTTTCTTAGGTATGAGCAAACATTTAAGCTTAGGGGAGTTGATGAGTCCAAATGATGTGATTATTTTTTTAGTATTTTTGTGCCTACTTCATAGGCTTCGTGGGATTTTACCGCGTTCGCACACTTCTTTTTGTTGTTATCTGCAGATAAAGCTTTTTGGACAAAATATTATTATATGGAAGAAATCTCAGAAAATGGTAGTGGAATCACACAATTAAAGTGGTAATCACCAGCATAAGAGAAAGAAGTAAAATGGGCAAAGAAGCAGTCGCCACAGGATGTCCAGAGCAAAATACGGTGTTCCATACGACTGCACCCGCCCATATGAGCGATCGTATGGAGTGCCATCACCGCCGCTGGTTCAACTATATTCAGCCCGTGAAGACGGATCATGAATCAGATGCCCAGTGACACTAGAAACTCGTCCAGAAGCAGGAACCCTAGCCGTCGGAGTGATCCAGAGGGAGGAACCGGCAAGGAGGAGGCCGCCGCCTCCATCGTCTTCACCAAGAAGGCTCCAACATCATCCCCACTGTCATCATCATCACCATCTATCTTTCCCCTATTGTAATATCAAGTACCCTAAAGGAATAACTTGTGTATTACATGTGTGATTCGTTCATCTCTCCCATCTTTGGTGGTATGGTTTTTGTTGCCCTCATGTGTGAGTAGTTCCCTTAGTTCTCGGGAACATGGATGAACCCTAGTGTGTAATAGATAGATTGACATTACGATTTGACATCCTCTTTGCATGTTTACACTACTGCAGGATGCTGCTAACGCGACACATGAATCAGAGACCCTTCAACCAAGCTATGTGCAATGCATTCATCGCAAATGGTGTTTTAATAAAACCGTCACCAATAATATGAACTGTTTGTGATGGTGGAGATAGCAAGCACAATTCAGATTAGAGTTGCGTGTATGATACATGACATATATATTATCCATACGAACTGTTAGCGATGAGCCAAACAATATAAATGGTCAGCCATATCAAGGTGTGTGCGATAAACGACATACAGTACACTCAGATGAACTGTTTTCGATTAGGCAACCCAACAGAAACGGTCGGCCAGAGCAAGGTGTGTGCGATAGACGGCATATAGTTCACTCGAATGAACTATTTGCGATGAGAGAAAACAACAGAAATGGTCTGCCAGATCAAGGTGTGTGCGATAGACGGCATATAGTTCACTCGGATGATCTGTTTGCGATCAGCCTAGACAACATAAATAGTTCAACTTAACAAGATGTGTGTGATATGCGGCAAACAGATACATAATCAGAAATGTGTGCGAAGACAGGTAATATCACAGATGATTGCTACTAATAAGCCATGTGGTTTGTGGGCAAACGCTTGCTTGTATATAGTATACAGCGATTGATGAAACCATCACCGACGGGTTCCCTAGTTTGGTCTGTGCGAGACGTGATTTGCTCTATCTACAGAACAACAACATATATACTTAGGGTTTGTCTAGGGCACATCTAGATGTTCCTTAGTTATTGCACATCTAAGTGACAGAAGCAAGCATAGAAAGGTAAAGGAAAGGAAAAAAGAAAAATATCCACACGAATCTTCGCGTAAGATCAATGGTATAGGATTTAGATGTGCAATACTTATGGCACATATAGATGTGCTTTATCAAAACTATTATACTTATAAGGACATGATTGCATAACCAAATTAAACATCCAATTACATAAGTGGCTAGTACACACATGACATTTGCACACAACAAAGTAACCAATTACATGCATAATTAACTAGGATAAAGGATCATCTAATCATCATCTACTCCTTCTTGTGATGCTTGCCGCCACTACTCTGCTTGTGGCTCGATCCTTCATCGATTATAGGAAAGAGGCACTCTCTCATGTCAACCATCCGCCTATGCATCTCGTAGCATGTGTACACATCCTTGGTCGTGAACTTCAGGTGAGCTTCAGGTAGTCTCTGCATCCAAGCCCCGTGCCAGGCTTCGGGATTTTTATTAGCATCCTCCATTTTTTTGTAGTAAGGGCCAATGATGGATGAGGCGAGGTCAACAATGGAGTACTTCTACTTCTTGCTGCCCCAGACCCTCTAATGGCCACGGATGTCGACAAGCTTCTTGCAGGCCAAGCTCGTAACCTTGAGCACTTTTACATTGTTGATGGTGTCCACCATAGCGAACTTGTAGTTGGGGCTGTTGACAAACCTGGCAAAACGCTCGCAAGGCCTTGTGGCCAGGAAGTAGTGGTAGACGAGGACGTGGTGGCACACACACAACTGGGCGACAGGAACCTTCTGATCATACCCGGCATGACCGTCGGTGTACTGGAGGTCATACTTATCATGAGCAAGCAAGTGCTCCACGGTGTTGATGTACTCCTCCACCACGGCCGGGTCGATGGTGTACATCACTGAGAGATCCTTCTCCCTCACGTGGGTCTCCACTTGATGCATGACGAACTCCATTGGAGCGCCGCTAGATATCTTGTCTATATGTGTTGGGTGTGCTTGTTTGTGCCGTGGGGCGCGATCGAAAGGTTGAAGAGACTACAGTTATAATGGTTGCACGGCATCGAGAGATCCTTCTTCCTCATCTGGTGACGTGTGCGGTGCAACCGCGTGCATATGGGGCCCCCAACATGATCGTGCGTTGACCTCAACCACTGGCAGAGCGCGTGTGGAGAATGCGAGAGCAGAGTGCGTGTGGAGGACGCGAGAGCAGAGCGCGTGGAGGGACGCGAGCAGAGTGCTCCATGGCTGCCTCAACGGTGAGCAGAGCCCACGGAGGGACGTGAGAGCAGAGCGTGCCAGTCGCCTCAACGGCAAGCAACCATATGCATATAGCAGTTGAACACACAGGGAATAGCCGTCCAGAAGCCGAGCGCGTGGAGGGACGCGAGCAGAGCGCGCCGAGGGACGTGAGAGCAAAGCGCGCGAAGGGACGCAAGCTGAACACGCTGTGGCCTCCTAATGGCAAGCAAAGTGCACTGAGGGACGCAAGCAGAGGCTGGCACGATGAGGTGAACGTGAGCAATGAACAAGGGTGCACCGGCTAATTGTGTGGGAAGACAGATAATAACACAGACATTTCCTGCTAATAAGTTGTGTGTGTTCTGGGAAAACGATGCTTGCTAGTAAATAATTATCTGCGATTCTTGAAATTATCATCGACCTGTTTGTTAGTTTAATCCTTTGCCATGATTTGCCCAGTCTGCACAACATCCACGCTCTTTGTGAATAGAACAATATTCTTTACTGTGAATAGTGTGCTCTATTGAGCACACGAGTATATGGATCACACCCGTGGGCGGGCAATGTACCCGCACAAGTCGTGCTAGCTCGCGCTTCCTGCTATGCTAAGTTGACATTAATTGATGGTGTTTAATGAAAACGCCACAGTTTCCCGCCACTTCCTCATCGGTTTCCTACCGCCACACAGTGATATTGTGCATAAACCTAGGCAGAGCGCGATACACCGAGGCCCAAGCGCAGCCTATAGCTCCTCTACCTTTTCTAGGGATGCCAACCCATCGAAGTGCCACCTCTGCCAGCAACCTCCTCGACAAGGAAAACGAGCAGGCATCGCAGCTCATCGAGGCCGAGGGTGTCCCTGGCAACACGATGGACGACGCCATGCTGCGCGTCATCGCCAGAGTTGAGCGGACCCTTGGCGCATGGTGCTTCAGTGCCGCAGATCAAGATAGGCATGTTAGCGCTGAGAGGCAGCAGCTCACCGCACAACATGATCGGTGGTGAGATGCAGAGCAAGCTAGGCACGTCCGCGCTGATAGGGTTTGGCTCACCGCACAGCGAGACCGTTGGAGCGCCACAAAGTGAGAGGCGCGGCGCGCCGCACAGCAAGAGCGGATCCATCGGTGCTTGCATGCTAACGACAGGGCCTTGCAGCCGTACTTGCACCAGAGGCCGCCCACGCCATACTTGTACCGGACGCTGGCCGCGCCTTTCGCATGGGTCACGCCGTTCGCCTTGTCCGCGGCCCACTCGATGCCAACGCGCCGATCGCTTGGCTCGAGCGCATCCTTGCCCTAGGTGTCCACCAAGGCACAGTAGAGGAACATGGCCATTGCATCCTCGAGCTGGTGATCTCCGATGAAATAGCCAATTGGGAGATGGAGGTCGCGCTCCAGATGTACCAGGACCGTGTCAACCGCATGGACGAACACCTGCACGAGTTCACGCAGAGCCAAGAGCTAGCATTGGCAAGGCTGGTGGTCATGGACGCATTTTATTTTGTTGATTCGTTTCGACGTTGGTCATTATGTGTTCACAACAATCATAATATTGCTTTGTTTCAATATGTGTACTCTGTTTTTCGTTCTTATATATTGTTCTATTTCAATGTGTCTATGCTTTCCATTCTATACATGTGGATGATAACAACTAGATAGAAATTAGTATGAAAATAGATAGAAAAATGGAATTCATAATATATATATATATATATATATTAATTATTCAGTAGTTCATCATAGAATATATATAATATCATAACATATACGTGATGATACTTAACTACTACGTACAGTGCATAAAATTGAAAATGAACAATACTAAAAAATAAAAATCCCTCCTTAGGGGGTAGTATTATAGCAGTCCCTCGCCAGCGGCTCCCTGGTGCCCAGCGGCTTCCCAGCGCAGAGGCAGTACTCCGCCTCCTCCGCATCGTAGCGCTTGACATTTCGATCTGCCTCTTGCTGGCGAATGCGTGCAAATGATCTTGCCATTTCGCTGGGCGCCCGCCGGAGCTCCTCGTTGGTAGCACGCTGGAGCTTATCATCCCACCTCCATGCACCGATGAGGCTCCTAGCACCTTTGGCCTTCCTAGCGAAGTACACTACTACAGGAATGCCTAGTAGTGGCGGGCGCAAAAAAGGCCAACAGTGGCGGGCCAGGCTACGACGGATGCCCGCCACTGACCTCCTACAACTGCTAGTAACCCATCAGTGACGGGCGCGGGCCCGTAGATCACAGCTGTGGCGGACAATGAGTTCCAGCCTGCCACTGGTTGTGTCTCTTTAGAGGCGAGCGGTGCGTTCTCGCCCGTCACTGTTTATTTATGCTGCAATGGCGGACGTACTGGAGCGCCCGCCACTGCAAGCTTATTCATGCGATTTTTTTTTGCAGCCACGGCACTAATTCCGCTGCCATGGGTGTGTTTTGCATAAATCTAATATTAGAACTTCAATGCTAGAAGCAAATAAAGCACGCATTGTAAGCTTAGGCTTGCAAGTTATTCACTAGGTAATTTGTACTCTTCATAACAACTACTAACACTTCAAATTTGTTCCAGTTAACAAACCAACATCAAAGTACCATAGGTATGTTGACTAAGAAACTAAGAGTTGATCAGCTTGGAGATATTTGACTGGACCTTATTTCTAAATAGGATCTATAACAACCATCATCTGAAAGTTTTTGTTCACGTTGTTCCTTATCGTGATGACCATTGCTATGTCAACCGTTAGTCATCGCCCTGTTCCCTTCATGAATTACCGCCAGCCGACCTCATAGAACGATATGCGGCCGTCTGTGCCCTGCTTGTATCGAGCGCTAGTGACAGGACCTCCTGCTCCAAGGCGTACTCCATCCATGCCGGCAGCAGGGATGTCCTCAGTAGAAATCATCTTCATAGGTAATTTCTATGATCCTCATAAGCAAAAGCAAAATAGAGCACACAATGTTAGACATCTTGCCATATAGTGTTATGAACAAAAAAGAGAAAAGATAAAAAAACATACCATGATGTGCTTCATGATGTTGGTCTTCGTAAAATGGTGCACAAATGTCCTCCCCAAGTAGTGCACACTTGATGGTAGGATCGCGATGAGACTAGCCTTCTCATCCTCATTAAGCTCTTTCATTCTTTAAGGCAAAACTACATAATTGTATGGTTCATCATCGTCATCATCTCCGATATCCTCATCCTGATCCTCATCCTTATGCTCCTGGCTATCATCGTCCTCGCTAGCATCATCATCATCCTCGCTCTCATCATCATCATCCTCATCATCCTGGGAATTTCTCAGTGTCATCTTTGTCAAGCTCATCATCCTGGTAGAAGAATACTTAATCCTTAACTTGTTGACCGCTTTCTTCAAGTAAAAGCCTATGTACTCTCCCCCAGTGAGCTTATTATTTGAAATGTAGTTGTTCCATCCATCGCCCCCTATGATGGTTTTATCCATTTGTTTGCAAACGTCAATTTTGTACGATCGCCCTTGACCATCCGAAAAGTTGAAACCGTCACCGATTAAATTATTGAATTGAACCCTTACATTGCATGGGATACACTATGTAACAATTAAGAAAAATGCAGTTAATAATTAATTGCATGCATAGTACAATAATTGAGCAAATGGTTAGAAATGAATGATGAACATTGTTACCATAGATTTTTCAAATCCACCCCTGAAGAAGAGCCTGAATTCTACTACATGGGATAAACTATCCCTACAGGTATTTTTGCAGACATTGCAGACCTTAAACACCATGATTGATGAGGACATCAATACAATTGTTACACCCACAGCCCCTGCTGCTATACATACTGGACCAATTACTAGAGCTCACGCGCGCCAATTGAATTACCAGGTACTTTCGTTTCTTGGTGACAATTCTAATGTTCATGAGAATATGATGCTGCCTAAATTGGATACATTTGTGTTGATTACTAATGAAGGGCCTAGCATGGACAAGAGGGATGAACACTGGAGCAGGATCAAGCATGGAGATGACGGCGCGCGCGAAGGGGTCCAAAATGGCGTTTCTAGTGCATATTTGAGCCCTTTGAAGCCTCTGTGATGACCTACAAGGACATGGACGGAATATACAAGATGCCCCTTCATAAGTTTCGTTCATAGCTTATTTTAGGTGCTGTGCCACCTTATTTTTGGGCCAGGCCCATGTAATTTCAAAATACTTAAGTATAGGCTGTTTTTTAGAGTCCGTATGTGTGGGGAAACAAAGTTACGGTTGGTTTTGGACCCCTCCTACAAGGGGCCACGAAATTCCCCCCTACTCCTCCATATATACAGTCCTTAGGGCGTCGTTTAGACTTCAGGTTTTGTTTAGATTAAAAGTTCACCATAGTTGCAACTTCGCGTACTTCGTTTGTGTTCAACGACCAGACCAATACGTCACAGAACCTCACCTTGATCAATAAAGCTTTCATCTTTTATTTGCAATTTCAGTTTCTTGCTTGTTCTTCATTTGCTTGCAGGAAATAGACCTTCATGGTCAGGTTGATCATGCTCCGGCGTGGTCAATAACGTCTCGGAGTTGGTTTAGTGATTCCTAAGGCGCGACGTCCTCGCACATTCATAGTCGGATCGTCAAAGTCTACTCCACCAAAAATGATAGCCACCATCTCATCAAAAGACGGAACACCTTTGCCTCTATCAAGTGGTATCTGATTTCCAGGTTGCTTGGTGAGATTTTATAGTTTTTCATAGTTTAGATCGAGTCTGTTCTTCATACCTATAGTCCACGAAAAAGCCAAAAAAATTAGGGTTAGTTCATCATATCCGAACCAATCTGAGCCTTTGCATAATCTTTTTAGGGTTTTTGCTTTGTTGAATTTTCGGTTGCATCGTCGTGTCGAGTTGCTGGTCTTAGCGTCTAGTCCTTTAGAGTTTCGAGTTCTGCTCACAAGTTGTCACGCCGCCACCGCACCATCGTCATCACCGCTGCCATATACCACCGTCGTCATCACCGCTGCCATATACCACCATCGCCATCACGGTAATTCGAGTCCACCTCCCTCATAGATTCGCCACCGGTCCGTGTTCCACCGCCCTACAATCCGCCACTAGTCCGAGTTTCCACCAGATTCATCTCCGCCATCAGTCCTAGTCTGAGTCCAGTATTCGTTCCTTTGTTTTTGATTTCCAGATCACGCCATACTCCGAGTCGTGACCAAGTCAGACTCCCCAACTTTCGTGCTACCCACAGTAGAAAATTAGTTCCAGTTTCAAAAAAAAAAATCTGGCTAGGTAGTTTTTAGACCATTTGTAGACTTTTTCAAAAAAAAATTGTTTCGGAGCAAAAAAAAAGAAAAAAACAGTGAAAAAAAAGAAAAAAAATTCAGAGTGTGCTCCTTCTTTGTTTACGTGCAGCATCGTGGTTTTTGTTAGTGTTCTAGGCTCGCGTCTCTAGTATGGTCTAGCCTAGGACCAGCATAGTACCGTCGTTGAGTGTTTATTCAACTTTGCATCTCTGAATTGATTATTGCTGACCCTTTTTGCTACCATATTATAAGCCATCTCAGCTCCACATACATCTACATCATGCGTTTGACTCTTCCTGGTAATCGCTCTATCCAAGTTTGAGTGTTTTTACTACAACGGTTGCCGATCACCGCCTGCTGCTTGGTAAGAACTGGTAAGACTTTGAGATTCGCTTGACGGATTTGTGACACCCCACCATTTTCTAGTAGTCTGTAGGATCATATTCTTGTGTGTTTCTATCGCTGCTAACCATGGCAGGATCACAAGCCGATGAGATTGACTGGGAGAACATGACAATGAAGGAGCTTCATGATAAATTTCAACAAATGGTGGGTCAATAGGTGGAAGACGTGATGGCCAGTTTTGGAAAGGCCATGGAGAAGATAGATGGCATTGAGAAGGCGTTCAAAACAAAGCTCGATAACAAGTTTAATGAATTGCTCGCACGTCTTCCACAACCACCGCGCCCTGCACCTGTCGGACCTCTACAGCAACAACAACAATAACATCGTCTTCCAAATCAAGTGGGACGAGCACTGCGCGTTCCCCTTGAGCCTGGTCAAACTTCTGGTGCCGCTGTACCTACTATTGATGCTTCTGTTGCTCCTGCTGCTACTGCAGAGGTGGAGGACCATTACGAGGAAGAGGTTGATCAAAATCAGAACTACGTGCAACCACCAGCACCACCACCACCAGGTCGTCCTCATGCATATCATCGCAATGGTAGGGATGCACCACCACCTGAGGTACGAGATCATGACCATCTTCCTAAAATAAAATTGAATATTCCACGATTTGAGGGTAGATATGTTCCTGATATATATCTTACTTGGGAGTTAGAAACTGAACAATGTTTTACATGTTTACAATATCCTGAGGAGAGACGTGTTCCTGCTGCTGTTTGTGCTTTCACTAGTTTTGCATGTGTTTGTTGGTCTGAACATTGTAGATTATATCCTATTCCAGCTACTTGGGCTGCTTTGAAAACTGCTATGCATACTCGTTGGGTTCCACCATATTATCAATGCGAATTACATCAAAAATTGCAGCGTTTAAGACAAGGAAAAAATTATGTAGAAGAATATTATCAGGAATTACAAACTGGCATGATTAGATGTGGTATTGTTGAGGATAATGAAGCTATGCTTGCATGTTTTATGGGTGGATTAAATAAAGAGATTCAGACCATTCTAGAGTATAAGGAGTATAATAATATCACTCGTTTATTCTATCTTGCTTGCAAAGCTGAACGTGAAGTGGAGGATCGACAGGCATTGGCGCGAACTAATTTTTCTGCAGGTCGATCTTCATCATGGACACCGCGTGCATCCTCTACTCCCACACGTCCTACTGCAGCACCACTGACTTCAGGTGCCAATTCCAACCGAGATACAAGAAAA
This sequence comes from Thinopyrum elongatum, assembly GCA_011799875.1. Taxonomy (NCBI): domain Eukaryota; kingdom Viridiplantae; phylum Streptophyta; class Magnoliopsida; order Poales; family Poaceae; genus Thinopyrum; species Thinopyrum elongatum. The sequence goes on from CM022299.1 coordinate 252,709,596, forward strand.
TAGGCACCACCACCACCATCTGCCAGGAGTACACCTTCTCGTCATCCTATTCCAACCGAGATACAAAAAAGGATGGTACGTCGCGTATGTGTGTTGATTGTAGAGGCATTAATAATATTACTATTCATTATCGTCATCCTATTCCTAGGCTAGATGATATGCTTGATGAATTGAGTGGCTCTACAATATTCTCCAAAGTTGATTTGCGTAGTGGATACCATCAAATTCGTATGAAATTGGGAGATGAATGGAAAACAGCTTTTAAAACTAAGTTTGGATTATATGAGTGGTTAGTCATGCCTTTTGGGTTAACTAATGCACCTAGTACTTTCATGAGATTAATGAACGAAGTTTTACGTGCTTTCATTGGACGATTTGTGGTAGTTTACTTTGATGATATATTGATTTATAGCAGATCTTTGGAGGAACATTTGGAACATTTACGTGCTGTTTTTATTGCTCTACGTGATGCACGTTTGTTTGGTAACCTTGGGAAGTGCACCTTTTCCACTGACCGAGTATCTTTTCTTGGCTATGTTGTTAATCCACAGGGAATTGAAGTTGATAAAGCCAAGATTGAAGCTATTGAGAGTTGGCCAGAGCCCAAAACGGTCACACAAGTCAGGAGTTTCCTTGGCCTCTCTGGTTTCTATAGGTGTTTTGTCAGAGATTTCAGCACCATTGCTGCACCTCTCAATGAGCTTACAAAGAAGGATGTGCCTTTTGATTGGGGTACTGCACAGGAAGAAGCCTTCACGATATCGAAAGATAAGTTGACACATGCTCCTTTACTCCATCTTCCTGATTTTAATAAGACTTTTGATCTTGAATGCAATGCTAGTGGATTTGGATTAGGAGGTGTGTTATTACAAGAGGGCAAACCTGCTGCATACTTTTATGAAAAATTGAGTGGGCCTAGTCTGAACTATTGTACTTATGATTAAGAATTATATGCTCTTGTTCGGACCTTAGAAACATGGCAACATTATTTATGGCCCAAAGAATTTGTTATACATTCTGATCATGAATCTTTCAAACACATTAAAAGTCTAGCAAAACTGAACCATAGACATGCTAAATGGGTTGAATTCATTGAGACTTTCCCTTATGTCATTAAACACAAGAAGGGTAAAGAAAATGTTATTGCTGATGCATTGTCTCGTCGTTATACTATGCTTTCACAACTTGACTTTAAAATATTTGGTTTGGAGACCATCAAAGATCAATATGTGTATGATGCTAAATTTAAAGATGTATTGCAGAATTGTAAAGAAGGGAGAACATGGAACAAGTTCGTCGTTAACGATGGATTTGTGTTTTGTGCTAACAATCTATGCATTCCAGCTAGCTCCGTTCATATTTTGTTGTTGCAGGAGGCGCATGGAGGAGGATTAATGGGTCACTTTTGCGTGAAGAAGACGGAGGATATACTTGCTACATATTTCTTTTGGCCAAAGGTGAGACGGGATGTTGAGCGTTTTGTTGCTCGCTGCACTACATGTCAAAAAGTTAAGTCACGACTCAATCCTCATGGTTTATATATGCCTTTGCCTATACCTAGTGTTCCTTGGGAGGATATATCTATGGATTTTGTTTTAGGATTACCTTGAACAAAGAAGGGGAGGGATAGCATATTTGTTGTGGTGGATAGATTTTCGAAAATGGCACACTTTATACCATGTCCTAAAAGCGACAATGCTGCTAATGTTGCTGATTTGTTCTTTCGTGAAATTATTCGCTTGCATGGTGTGCCAAATACAATTGTTTCAGATCATGATACTAAGTTTCTTAGCCACTTTTGGAGATGTTTATGGGCTAAGTTGGGGACTAAACTGCTTTTTAGTACTACATGTCACCCCCAAACTAATGGACAAACTGAAGTAGTCAATAGAACATTCTCTACTATGCTTAGGGCTGTTTTGAAGAATAACAAGAAAATGTGGGAAGAATGCTTACCTCATATTGAATTTGCTTATAATCGTTCAGTGCATTCTACTACTAAGATGTGCCCTTTTGAGATTGTGTATGGTTTTCTACCTCGTGCACCTATTGATTTGTTGCCTCTTCCATCTTCGGAGAAGGTTAATTTTGATGTTAAACAACATACTAAATTGATCTTAAAAATGCATGAGTTAACTAAGGAGAACATTGAGCGTATGAATGCTAAATATAAACTTGCTGGAGATAAGGGTGGAAAACATGTTGTGTTTGCACCTGGAAATCTAGTTTGGTTACATTTGCGTAAGGATGGATTTCCTGATTTGCGCAAATCAAAGCTAATGCCACGTGATGATGGTCCTTTCAAGGTGTTAGAGAAAATAAATGATTATGCATATAAACTTGAGCTGCCTGCAGATTTTGGGGTTAATCCCACTTTTAACATTGCAGATTTGAATCCATATTTGGGTGAGGATGATGAGCTTCCGTCAAGGACGACTTCATTTCAACAAGGGGAGGATGATGAGGACATCAATACCATTGTTACACCCACAACCCCTGCTGCTATATATACTGGACCAACTACTAGAGCTCGCGCACGCCAATTGAATTACCAGGTACTTTCGTTTCTTGGTGACAATTCTAATGTTCATGAGAATATGATGCTGCCTAAATTGGATACATTTGTGTTGATTACTAATGAAGGGCCTAGCATGGACAAGAGGGATGAACACTGGAGTAGGATCAAGCATGGAGATGAAGGCGCGCGCGAAAGGATCCAGAATGGCATTTCTAGTGCATATTTGAGCACTTTGAAGCCTCTGTGATGAACTACAAGGACATGGATGAAATATACAAGATGCCCCTTCATAAATTTCGTCCATAGCTTATTTTAGTTGTTGCGCCACCTTATTTTTGGGCCAAGCCCATGTAATTTTGAAATACAACTTCCTAGGCTGTTTTTAGAGTCTGTATGTGTGGGGAAACAAAGTTAGGGTTGGTTTCGGACCCCTCCTACAAGGGGCCACGAAATCCCCCCTACTCCTCCATATACAGCCCTTAGGGCGACGTTTAGACTTTGGGGTTTGTTTAAATTAAAAGTTCACCATAGATGCAACTTCGTGTACTTCATTTGTGTTCAACGACCAGACCAAGATGTCACAGAACCCCACCCTTATCAATAAAGCATTCATCTTATATTCGCAATATTCAGATTGCAATCTCAGTTTCTTGCTTGTTCTTCGTTTGCTTGCAGGAAATAGACCCTCGTGGTCTGGTTGATCGTACTCCGGCGTGGTTAATAACCTCTCAGAGTTGGTTTAGCGATTGCTAAGGCGCGACGTCCTCGCACGTTCGTAGTCGGATCGTCAAAGTCTGCTCCACCAAAACGATAATCACCTTCTCATCGAAAGACGGGACACCTTTGCCTCTATCAGTAGTTCATCACAAAATATATATAATATCATAACATATACGTGATGATACTTAACTACTACGTACAGTGCATAAAATTGAAAATGAACAATCCTAAAAATAGTAATCCCTCCATAGGGGGGTAGTATTCCAGCAGCCCCTTGCCAGCGGCTCACTGGTGCCCAGTGGCCTCCCAGCGCAGAGGCAGTACTCCGCCTCCTCCGCTTCATAGCGCTTGAGATGTCGATCTGCCTCTTGCTGGCGGACGCGTGCAAATGATCTTGCCATTTTGCTGGGCACCCACAGGAGCTCCTCGTCGGTAGAACGCTGGAGCTTATCGTCCCACCTCCATGCACCGATGAGGCGCCTAGCACCTTTGGCCTTCCTGGTGAAGTACACTACTATAGGAATGCCTAGTAGTGGCGGGCGCAAAAAGGCCAACAGTGGTGGGCCAGGCTGCCACGGGCGCCCGCCACTGACCTCCTGCAACTACTAGTACCCCATCAGTGACGAGCGTGGGCCCGCAGATCACAACTGTGGTGGGCAATGAGTACCTGCCTGCCACTGGTTGTGTCTCTTTAGAGGCGAGCAGCATGTTCTCGCCTGCCACTGTTTATTTATGCTGCAATGGTGGGCGTACTGGAGCACCCGCCACTACAAGCTTATTCATGCGAATTAATTTGTTTGCAGCCACGGCACTAATTGTGCTGCCATGGGTGTGTTTTGCATAAATCCAATATTAGAACTTCAATAGTAGATGCAAATAAAGCACGCATTGTAAGCTTAGGCATGCAAGTTATTCACTAGGTAATTAGTACTCTTCATAACAACTACTAACACTTCAAATTTGTTCTAGTTAACAAACCAACATCAAAGTATCATAGATATGTTGACTAAGTAACTAAGAGTTGATCAGCTTGGAGATATTTGACTGGACCTTATTTCTAAATAGGATCTATAACAACCATCATCTGAAAGTTTTTGTTCACGTTGTTCCTTATCGTGATGACCACTGCTGTGTCAACCATTAGTCATCACCCTATTCCCTTCATGAATTACCGCCAGCCGACCTCATAGAACGATATGCGGCCAATTGTGGCCTTCTTGTATTGAGCGCTAGTGACAGGACCTGCTGCTCCAAGGCGTACTCCATCCATGCCGGCAGCAGGGATGTCCTCGGCAGAAATCATCTTCATAGGTAATTTCTATGATCCTCATAAGCGAAAGCAAAATAGAGCACGCAATGTTAGACATCTTGCCATATAGTGTTATGAACAAGAAAAGAGAAAAGATAAAAAAACATACCATGATGTGCTTCATGATGTTGGTCTTGGTAAAACGGTGCACAAATGGCCTCCCCAAGTAGTGCACACTTGATGGTAGGATCGCGATGAGACTAGCCTTCTCATCCTCATTAAGCTCTTTCATTCTTTGAGGCAAAACTACATAATTGTATGGATCATCATCGTCATCATCTCTGATATCCTCATCCTGATCCTCATCCTTATGCTCCTGGCTATCGTCGTCCTCGCTAGCATCATCATCATCCTCGCTCTCATCATCATCCTCATCATCCTGGGAATCCTCAACATCATCTTTGTCAAGCTCATCATCCTGGTCAAAGAATACTTAATCCTTAACTTGTTGACCGCTTTCTTCAAGTAAAAGCCTATGTACTCTCCCCCAGTGAGCTTATTATTTGAAATGTAGTTGTTCCATCCATCGCCCCTATGATGGTTTTATGAGTTTGTTTACAAACGTAAATTTTGTACGATCACCCTTGACCATCCGAAAAGTTGAAACTGTCACCGATTAAATTATTGAATTGGACCCTTACATTGCATGGGATACACTATGTAACAATTAAGAAAAATGCAGTTAATAATTAATGGTATGCACAGTACAAGAATTGAGCAAATGGTTAGAAATGAATGATGAACATTGTTACCATAGATTTTTCAAACCACCCCTCAAGAAGAGCCTGAATTCTACTGCATGGGATAAACTATCCCTACAGGGATTTTTGCAGACATTGTAGACCTTAAACACCATGATCCCCTTCTTCAAAAGTTAAAAATGTCATCAATATGAGGTATGATCATAGATATATGACACTGCACCAACTAGATAATACCAGTATATATATATAATGATAGAGGCAAAGTGTCGGTGTACTAAGTATTGGGCCACTAGTACCCCGTACTTGTGCATGGGCAGTTGTAGCCATCCTCGCGGCAAGGCTTGCCGGGAACAGCTCGAGGTCAATTCAAGCCACCAAGGAAATCATCAAGTCAGAGATCTGAGGATCAGCGGATAAGCAAAGCTGGAATCCAAAGGCCAGCTTCCCCGGCAAGATCCTTGCCGGGATGGCCTGTGGAGCCCGGCAAGGCTTGGCGGCTGGCAAGGCTTGGCGCCCAGCAAGATTCGGCGCCTGGCGAGATTCTGCCACTGTGCCACCGCTTCGGCACAGTAACAAGTCTGGCATTCTGGGTCCTTCTCTGGATGCGTGGCGACGCGCCAGTGGAGGAGAGCTTAAGCGGTGCTGATGGGATGGCCCCTTTTTCCATCCCCAAGAAAGTGAGGACACCTAAACGGACACCTCACGGTGCATTAAATGCGCCTGTCCTAATCCGTCAGGGGTTAGGTATGATACCCTGTAGCTACTTTACACCTCAATGTATGTACATTTTGCCACTGTGGAGACCCCTTTGAGCATATAAAAGGAGGCCCAAGGCAACTGCTACAGAGGAGGAGAACTTCTGGCCCATTCTGCATGCATAGCTGCTCTTTGAACAAACTGTTCATTGCGAGCGCTCCAGAAGGCTGGGCTCAAGAACATCAATAAGAACACAAAGCAGGAGTAGGGTTTTACGCTGATCAGCGGCCCGAACATGGGTAAAAACCTCACGCGTCGATCATTGGTTCTGCTCTTTGCATATACCTCTCCCCCCGCCGAATCGTAAAGGGGTCTCTCGGGATCCCATAGGTGTCGTACCCCGACATCTTTGGCGCGCCAGGTAGGGGGATTGAAGGTTGCGTGAACCTGATCTAGTGATCGGCGCCTTAGTTTCTTCATCATCTTCATCATCATGCCACCCAAGAAGAAGAGCGCTGCGACGGCGCAACCGTCCACGTCCGTTTTGCCTACACCTTCGCGTATAGGCGACGACGTGGGTGCAGAAGGAAGAGGACTAGAACCCCCGCGGTGTTCTGGTGATCCGAGCCAAGCGAGCAGTATCGTTCGCAGTGGCAGTGGTAACCTGCACGCTGCTGGACCTAGAGATGGCGCTGTGTTGCCTACAGGTGGCACAACGAACTCGAGAGATCGAAGGGCGCCTGCTGGAGCTCCCGCGCCGGCCCAAGCCTCACGACCTACCCAGGTCGTGCATGATGAGTGATGTCATGGCGCTAGTGGTTCAGGGCATCCCCATGAAAAGGTTTCTGCGCATAGATCCCAAGATGAGCGGGACCAACATGCACACCGAGCTGCCGGCGGAGGTGGCGCACGGTCGCGTGACCGTGGTGGTGCTCCTTCTAACATGGTTAGAAGTCAGAGCACCTCACGTACCTCTCACCTGTCGCCGCCGCCTACGCCAGTGGAAGCCTTGGCACGTGCGCAGCTGCTCCTCGATTTTCCTCCTGCCCCGGAGAAGATGGAGGAGTGGCGAGCTACTATCCAGAGCCTCATCGGCTTCGCCAACAAAGATGGACCGCAAGAGGCAGGACCCTCGTAGTGGAGGCACATCGATCCGGCGCGAGCCGATGTAGAGAAAACCAGAGGTGGTGCAACCACAGTGCACTCCCCTCCGCGGCACCAGCGGCGGCCGACAACCCAGCAAGTCGACCGCCATGAAGAAGTTTCCACGGCGTCATCCGATCCACGGATGCGCCGTGATCAGCGTCAAGTTCTCCAGGAACGAGGCAAGGAGGACGCTCGAACTACCATCGAGCGGCGACGGGAAGCGCGCTATCAGTCTGATAAGCGCGCGGGGCCGGTTGTTGACGAGCCTGAGCTGCGGCAAGTCCGATGGCCCAATTCCCGAACCTTTAAGCCGGAGGTCCCGGAGAAATATGACGGTAAGAACCATCCCTCGGAGTTCCTGAGCATCTACACCATTGCGGTGCAGGCTGCCGGGGGCCGAGATGACAAGATACTTGCCAACTACTTCCCGTTGGTGCTCAAACCCAACGTCAGGTCGTGGTTGATGCATCTACCAGAGAATTCTATTTCTTCCTGGTCAGATCTGTGCCATCAGTTTGTTGGCGCCTTTGTTGGAGGCCACCAAGCTCCTGGCCAAGAGAGCGATTTGCACATCATCCCTCAGAAGGAGGGCGAGTCCCTGCGCAAGTTTAGCCGGGTGCAGTACAATATTCCTGACATTCATCCTGCCGCTGTCGTTAGCGCGTTCCACCAGAACGTGCGTAACCGCAAAATGCGGGAAGAGCTGGCAATGAACAAAGTCAGGAGTATTGCCGAGCTTTACGCTCTGGCCGACAAGTGCGCTCGAGCTGAAGAGGGGAGGAAACTCCCTGGTGAGACTGTTGGCGCGGCGGGCGAGTCCGAAGATGAAGACGCCGCGGCCCCGTCAAGGAAAGGCCGGCGGCGGAACAGGAAGCGCGGAGGCAAGGCCGTGCTTGCTGTCAAGGAATCTGACAACCCCGGCGCCGCCAAGAGGGCCAAGGTTGGCGACCGCGGCAAGGATCTTGCCGGGTGCCCTTCATGTCAGGCCTTGGCGGCTACTGACAAGTCGGAGAACTCCGGCAAGCAGTATTGCAAGATCCATCGCACCAAGGGCCACGATCTCCAGAACTGCCGGCAAGTTGAGCAGCTTGCCGAGAAGCAAAGGGCCGAATACGAGAGGCGAGATAAGGAGAAGGCCCAAGATGGTGCTGAGGGGTCCGGCAAGAAGCGCGGTGGCCGAGGGGGTCGTCGCGGCAAGGCCAAGCAGCAAAAGGATCGGCCCGCTCGGGGCCGAGATAAAGAAGGAGATGATGATGAGGAAGATGATGAATCCAGTGAGCAAGAATTCCAGAAGGCTACGGAGGCCATGTGCATTGATGGAGGTGCCTCGCTGCATTCCTCCCACCGCCAACTCAAACAGTGGGTGCGGGAGGTCAATGCGGCAGAGCCATCCCCAGATGCATGTAGGCCCCTGAAGTGGTCCAGCACGCCTATCATTTTCGACGCCGAGGATCACCCTGATCGCACAACTGCGGTCGGGTGCTTGCCATTGTTGGTCTCGCCAACGATTCTCAACCTCAAGGTGACGAAAATGTTAGTTGACGGCGGGGCCGGCCTAAACTTAATCTCACCGGATGTGCTTAAAAAGCTCCAGATTCCCGACGAGGACCTCGAGGAAACGGGTATGTTTCAAGGGGTCAATCTGGGAAGAACCCAGCCTAAGGGCAAGATTACGCTGCCGGTAACATTTGGCAGCGAGCTCAACTTCAGGACCGAGAAGGTGGTGTTTGATGTCGCCAAGATCCCCATGTCATACAATGGGATCCTTGGTCGGCCAGCGCTGGCTAAGTTTATGGCGCATCACACTACGCGTACAACGTCTTGAAGATGCCTGGGCCGTTGGGCGTCATCACTATCCATTCCGATAAGAAGGATGCGCTCATCTGTGCCGACCAAGTTTACCGGGAAGCAGTTGCAGCACCTGCCATCAAGGCACCTGCTCCTGCCGCTGGAACTCCCGGGGGGAAGAAGAAGACCGGCAAGAACCTTGGTGCGAACTCTGGCAAGCGCACCTCCTCGTAGTGCTGCGCTTCCGTCGAGCACGTACCAGAGAGTTCCACCGGCAAGAACAAGAAGTCCAAGGCTGCTCCGCCGGAGACCAAGAAGGTGCCTGTCAGAGAGGACGGAACGGGGGGAACTTTCACCATAAGTTCCACCCTAGACGACAAATAGGAAAGCGCGCTCGTTGCTTTCCTGCGGGCGAATGTCGACGTGTTTGCATGGCAACCGTCTGACATCCCCGATGTTCCCAGGAAGGTAATTGAGCACCATCTTGCTGTCTGTCCTCATGCGCGGCCCGTCAAGCAAAGGGTCAGGAAGCAGGCCTTGGAGCGGCAAGAATTCATTGCCGAAGAGATTAAAAAGCTGGAGGCGGCAGGACTGGTCAAAGGAGTGCTTCATCCGACCTGGTTGGCTAATCCGGTCGTAGTGCGGAAAGCGAATGGGAAATGGAGGCTTTGTATCGATTATACAAATATTAATAAAGCTTGTCTAAAAGATCCCTTTCCCTTGCCGCGCATCGACTAGATTGTGGATGCCACCGCTGGTTGTGATCTCCTGTCCTTCCTTGATGCCTATTCAGGGTATCATCAGATTTTTATGGCAAAAGAAGATGAAGAGAAGACGGCCTTTATCACCCCATGTGGTACGTATTGTTTTATACGAATGCCTTTCGGGTTGAAAAGTGCTGGTTCAACATTTGCTAGAGCAATCCAGATTGGTTTTGATCCACAACTCCATAGAAATATGGAGGCGTATATGGATGATATAGTGGTCAAAACCAAAGACAAAGCAATGCTCATTCAAGACTTAGAAGAAACATTTGCAAACTTGCGCAAGATCAACTTGAAGCTCAATCCTGAGAAGTGCGTGTTCGGTGTTCCTTCTGGCAAGCTCGTCGGATTCTTTGTATCTTGCCGAGGAATCGAAGCGAACCCCGACAAGATCAAAGCTATTGAGCAAATTGAAGCGCCGAGACGCGTCAAGGATGTGCGTCGTCTTGCCGGCTGTGTTACTGCTCTAAGCAGGTTTATTTCCAAATCTGCTGAGCGCACCCTGCCCTTTTTCAAAATTTTGAAGAAGGCAGGTCCGATGAAATGGACTCCGGAGGCGGAGGCTGCGCTGCAGGATTTGAAGAAATACCTTTCCTCTCCGCCGACGCTAGTCGTGCCTAAACTACAAGAGCCGTTGCTGCTGTATCTGGCAGCAACAAATCAAGTGGTTAGTGCTGCGCTAGTGGCGCAGAGAGAAGCTGATGAGGAAGCAACACCAGCGGCAGGACCGCCAAATGACGCGGCAAGATCTTCCCCGGCAAGGGTTGATCCCGGCAAGACAGGATCTGCGCAAACAGAAGAACCCGTGCAGAAGAAGAAGGTGGTGCCGCGCCCAGTTTATTTTGTTAGCTCTCTTTTACAAGGAGCTAGGTCAAGATATTCTGGTGTGCAGAAGTTGCTTTTCGGCCTCCTTATGGCCTCGAGGAAGCTGCGCCATTATTTTCAAGCACATGAGATCACCGTCGTCACTCGCTTTCCGTTGCAACGGATTTTGCAAAATCCGGAGGCAACCGGCAGGATCGTGGAGTGGGTGTTGGAGTTGTCCAGCTTTGGCCTTAAGTTTGAAAGCACTTCGACGATCCAGAGTAGGGCCTTGGCGGACTTCATTGTAGAATGGACCCCAACGCCAGACGAAGAAGTTCAAGAAACAACTCTCCCCGGCAAGGAAATCGATCAGCAATGGGCTATGTACTTTGACGGGGCTTTCTCGCTGCAAGGCGCCGGTGCTGGCGTGCTACTTGTCGCACCCACCGGAGAGCACCTCAAGTACATAGTCCAAATGCACTTTCCCCGGGAGAGTTCGACCAACAACACTGCAGAATACGAGGGTTTGCTTGCCGGTCTCAGGATCGCGGTGGACCTTGGTATCAAAAAGCTTGTCATCAAAGGCGATTCACAACTTGTCGTCAGGCAAGTTAACAAGAGTTATCAAAGTCCTTTGATGCAAGCCTATGTAGATGAAGTGAGGAAATTGGAAGAGCGCTTTGACGGTCTCCAAATGGAGCACGTTCCTCGTGCCGAGAACAATATTGCTGACGACATGTCAAAGCGTGCCGCCCTCAAGTTGCCTGTGGAACCAAGAACTTTTGTGCTCCAATTGACTCAACCATCCGTGGCGCCATCGATGCGGCAAGAAAAGAGAAGAAAGTTGACCCTGGCCAGTACTTCCCGGCAGAGCTCCCCGGAGCCGCCGGCAAGGAAGTTGCCGGGATCGACATGCCTGCCGGGGAACAACAGGCTCTGGCAGGGCCTCAGGCCCTTGCTGTCGAGACGAACATTCCCACGGCAGAGGAGATGCCTTTAGTCCTAGCTGTCGAGCCTCAGGCTCCAGCATGGGCGCAGCACATTGTCCATTTCCTTCAGACAGGTGAACTCCCTGAGGAACTGGAAGAGGCAGAGAGAGTAGCCCGTCGGTCTGTTATGTACAAGTTCATCGATGACGTCCTGTACAGAAAGAGACCAAACGGTGTGAAATTGAAGTGCATTCCTCGGGAGGATGGACTAGAGCTGTTGGCGGAGATACATGGTGGCATATGTGGCTCTCACATAGGGTCAAGAGCACTTGGCGGGAAAGCCTTCCGGCAAGGTTTCTTTTGGCCCACCGCTCTCCAGGATGTGACTGCACTAGTAACCAAGTGTGAAGCGTGCCAGTTTCATTCGAAGAAATTACATCAGCCAGCTCAAGCTCTTCAGACAATCCCTCTCTCCTGGCCATTTTCGGTCTGGGGGCTCGACATACTAGGCCCTTTCCCCCGTGCTATCGGGGGCTTTGAGTACTTGTACGTTGCTATCGACAAGTTCACAAAATGGCCGGAGGTGGAAGCAGTGAGGAAGGTGATAGCGCAATTAGCTGTCAAGTTCTTCAAGGGAATTGTTTGCCATTTCGGTGTGCCCAACAGGATCATCACCGACAACGGCACGCAGTTCACAAGTCGTACCTTCATGCAGTATGTCCAAGACCTTGGCGGCAAGATTTGTTTTGCCTCTATTGCTCACCCAAGAAGCAACGGCCAAGCGGAGAGGGCCAATGCTGAAGTGCTGCGCGGTCTCAGGACCAGAACCTTTGACAGGCTGAAAAAGTGCGGAAGACGCTGGATTGATGAGTTGCCGGTGGTTCTTTGGTCAATCAGATCGACACCAAATCGAGCCACCGGCCAGATGCCCTTCGCTCTGGTCTATGGAGCAGAAGCAGTTCTCCCCACGGAACTCATATACGGATCTCCTCGAGTGCTCGCTTATGATGAGCTCGAGCAAGAGCAACTGCAGCAAGATGACGCTGTGCTCCTTGAGGAGAATCGTCTTCAGGCTGCTGTGTGAGCTGCACGCTACCAGCAAGCTTTGCGCCGCTATCATAGCCGCAATGTTCATGCCCGAAGCATTGAGGAAGGTGACCTTGTTCTTCGGCGGATTCAGTCCGCCAAGAATTCAAACAAGTTAACGCCAAAGTGGGAAGGCCCTTATCGGGTAGTACAAGTCACCAGGCCTGGCGCTGTCCGCCTGGAGACCGAAGATGGCATTCCAGTGAGTAATTCCTGGAATATCGAACATCTTCGCAAGTTCTACCCATAAGGCGCGGTTGCCGGCGGCTCCCGGCAACCACCCTTTTGTACAAGTCTTGCCGGCAAGGCATGTGATCCTTTGTACAAAGCCAGGCGCAGACCCTGAGCACAGATGAATAAATTTAAGTGTTGTACATTCCCTTGTTGATTCCCATGTTCATATTTATATATATGCATGTTTGTCTAAGATGTTGTATGACACCTAATCCCGATAAGTTCTAACGAACCGCCAAGGTTTCAAGTCTTTATTTTCTCTTCTTTCTTTTTCTCAAAAGACAGAAGGATTCCTCGCGTGCACATTTGCCGGGGGGGGGGGAAGGCAGATATGAATACCAGTTGGTGACGTTCGGAATCGACGCTTGCCGGAGGAAGGACAAAGACAGAAAGTTAAGTCCTAAAAACTCAGAGCAAGTTTTTCTTTTATTACAAAGTTATTTCCTTGGACGATTCCGACTCTTGTATGGAAAATCTACACGCGAAGGAACCCTTGTTGTAATCGGTCGCGCCCTTATTTTGTTTCGAGCCCGCTCAGCGATTTAAGTGGCTGCACTGAGAACACCAAGGAGTCTTGCCGGCCGCTGCGCCTCCAGCAAGCTGCTGAAGTCCCGTACCCAGCGCTCGCGGCAGGTTGCGCGCCGGCAAGTTTTCCAATAAGCGTAGGATGAACTCCATACATAAAGGAATCAGACAAGGAAAATAGCAAGCATGAACCTAAATATAGGCAAATTGTATTACATCCATAAGTTGCCGCAATTCTAACTTGAAGACTTAATTGTCTTTTACATGAGATGACGACGGCAAGAAAAAAAAGGGAAGCACTCAATCCCTGCGCTGGCCTTCGATCCTTTTGATGGAGTCCACCTTCTCAAGGATAGGCGCGATGCACTCTTCAAGCGCCTCAACATTTGCATCCCTTGGCAGATGGCCGAGCGCGTTGGAGAGGTCGATGCCGGGATTGCTGTGCACCACCTTGATGAGCACCTTGCGGAGGACGGCCCGGCAAAGCCGGCGAGTCTCGTTGGCCAGTTGGGTCGCCCGGCTAGACTGGAGCACCCTCAATGCATTGATGATGCTTTCAAAGAACATCGTCAACCTGGCGCTTGGAGATATTCTTTCCTCGGAAGAATACTTGAAGTTCGACAGGCCCATGGTTGATAGTTCTGCGGTAAGCTTCTCCGCGGTGGCGATGAGACGTCCAGTCCAAATCTCCACTCCCTTCTCGTACTCGGTTTGGGCGGCGGCGGCACTCTTGAGCAGGTTCCTCTCTCCTTGGAGATCCTTCAGTAGAGCCTTCTCACGGGCCCTGCCGGTCTCGAGAGACTTCTGCAGCGTGGTCAGCTTCAGCTCCAGAACCGCAATATTATCAGCCACAGAGGAGAGCTGCTTGGTCTTGTCGGACAGGGCAACTTGCATCTCCGCCAAGGAGTGGAGGGTTTTTTCCCTGTCCCCTTTGAGCGTCGAGAGCTCCTTGCCGTGCTCTTCGAGATCTGTTTCCAGCCTCTTCACTTTGTCGCTCAGCTCATTCTTGGCGGCCTCTGCAGCTTCGGCAGCATCGACGGCCTCCTTGAGCTTGCCGGCGTGACTTGCAGTCAGAGCTTCGAGCGCCTCCTTATGTTTTTGCTCCAGCTCCTGGGTCCGCCGCGCGACAAGATTCTCGATATCCTCATCCTTGCTACGAAGCTTGGCGGCGAGCGCCTGCTCACGTGCGGTGAGATCTTCCTCATGAGCATCAAGAGCAACGCGGCGCCCCGTCAGGAGGGCATCTTCGGCAGCAATCCTTTGAGCAGCTTCGTCGTGCGCCTTCTCCATATCTGATTGCTTTAGGAGGACCTCATTCCACTGCTGGCTCACTTGTTCCCGGCCGGCAACCAACTCTTGGAGGGCCTCGGCGTGCCAGATCTGCATTTGTGCGACGCGCCTTTGAAAATCTGCTTCAGCCGCCTCGACAATTGCCATTTTGGAGTCCGCTTTGTCTTTCCGGGCGCGATGGAGAGCCTGGAGCTTGCGGAAATTCTCGCCCATGGCCTGAAGGAGCTGATCCTCTTCAGATTTGCCACTGCTAGTGTTGGGGTCGTCAACAACTTTGAGCCCGGCAGCAGCAATGATTTCTTCAAAAACTTCTCCTTCGGCTGGTGCCCCAGTGCTTGCCGTCCCCGGCAAGTTGACGAACAGGTTCTCGCCAACCTTGAGGTACTTGCTGGATGAGGGGCCTTCAGATGTTGATGGCTGGTCTTCAGTGGCCACCTCACCAGTGGCAGAGGGCTCTGTGGCCGATGCAGCGCCTGGCGCTCCTGCGGCAGGAATGCTGTCAGTGCGGTCCTCAGCCTCCCTGTCGCCCCCTTCAGCAGGTTCTTCGGCGGTTTCCTCTTGTGCTGTCTTGGCGGCCTCCCCGTCAAGAGCACCACCAGCCTCGACAGTGTCATCCTTGGTGGCCTCGCTGGCAGCGATCCTGTCTGCTTCGGCGGCGGCATCCCTGGCGGTCTCCTCGATGACAATGTCGATGTCCATGTGTTCCATCACAGGGAACTCTGAAGGGCGAAGGAGGAAAACAGAATAAGATCGAGGTTGAAGTTTGAAGTGACTAAAGACAGAGAGATAAGAGAAAAAGAGTAACAAGCACTCTAAGGCAATCGAGTACCTGCGTCGGGCTGTCGGGAGGTGGCTTCGCCCCTCCTGGCAACTCCGGTTGCCGGGGGCGTGTTGCCGGAGTCCGCGCTTGCTGGCTCCTCCTCAATTAGGACGGGCTCGTCGGCAAGATCTCTTGCCGGGGACGTGCTTGTGGGCGGAGCGGTCGATGAAGGAGGCACAATGGGGGTGTCTTCCAACAGCTCTCCTTGTTGCCGTTCTTCTCCTGCGAACCCAAAGATATCAGCGGCAAGAATGAAAGCCTCGGCACCCGCCAGCGAAAAAAAGAACAATGAACTTACGCTGGGGGCTGTGCTGGGGGCTGCGCTGGGGGCTGCGTTGAGGACTGGACTCCGGGCTGACAACGACGGTTTCTGGCACACTAGTGGAGCCTCTCAGGGGCTCGTCACCCGTAGAAGTCCTTGACCTCTTCGTCATCCTCTCCAGCAATGTTTCTGTGTCACTGCAGAGACAATACGAGCAACTTAGTAAGATCGATCCAAGATTGGAAGGTAAAAGCTGTGGCAAAATACTCACTCTTCTTCCTCTCGCTCCGTACTAAAGCCGGAGATGTAGAAGTCGACCTCTGCTGCGGTGTCTGAGTGGGGAGGCGGAGGAGGAGTCCTAGGCCGCTTGGCTGTGGCAGGCGCCGGGGCAGCTTCCGGTGCGGTAGTACGAGACCCTCCTGCCGCCCCAACAGTGGCCGCTGGTGTGGGTCTCGCGCGCCGCACAGGCTGTTGACGAGCCCCCTGCCGCGGTCCAGTCTTGCCGGCCACTTTCTTGCCGGGGGCTTCGCCGCTCGAAGAAGGCTGGCTTGCCGGGACGCCAGATGCAGCCTTCCGAAGAACACACTTCGTCTTCTTCGGGGGTGGGGGCTCTTCTCGCGTCTCTTCTTCGGCCGTGTCCTCACCGGACGAGCTCTCAGCGGCTGCGCTGCTCTCCTCCCCGGCAACCTTGCCCTCCCCGGTAGGCTTTACCTCCACTACCATCTCTGCGTCGCTGGCTTCCCACTCTGTGAAGCCGACGCTGCCGGCCTCCGCGGCAAGATTTGCCTCCTCCACTCTAGTAGCAATATAAGCTACTTCTTGGTCGGTGGTGGCCCGGATGAAATCTGACTCTTGCCGGACAGGCCCCTCCGTCAAGTTGTCAAAAAACTTCTGTGCTTCCTCCTCGGATGGCTCGGCCCAGGTCGGGTCAAGGCCGTGGGCATTGAACATCGGCATGAAGGCAATGATTGACCCCAAGGCAGAATTGTTGCACAAGGGGACAATCCTTGCCGGCAGCCGGTGCTTGTCTTCGCGCTGGAATAATTTTTTACAGAGAGCGCCAAGCTGCATAGCGGTCAGATTGTTGTTCAGCCCGGGGCGCAATCTCATGATATCTGCCGCGTTCTTGTATTCCCAAGCTGGCCTTCCCCTGTTCTGTAGAGGGGCGATGCGGCGGCGGAGAAAGTCGAAGCCGATCATCTCCATCGTCAGTCCGGCAGCCTTCAGGTGAAGGATCCTGGTGGTGGCGATTGTGAGCCTCTCGTCCTCCGCTGCGGGGTCGCTCCAATCCTTGCCGCGGACCACCTTCTGTTGCCGGGGATGACAAAATGGATGGGGATCTGCTTCCTGGATCCAGCACCATTCAGCCCGCCACTCGTCCCACTTTTCGCGGTAAACTCCCTCTGGGTATATTTCCTTATTCCAAGCCCTTGGAATCCAGGCAATAGAACCAGAGAGGGCCTCTCCTTTTTGGATGCGAGGGAAGAAATAATGGCGAAAAAGAGCAGAATTGGGGATCACGCCAACAAAGTTTTCACAGAGATGGGCACAGATAGACATGCAAAGTACTGCATTCGGCGTGAAATCGAGAAGGCGAAAGCCGTATGTGTACATGATATCATTGAAGAAGTCGGAAAAGGGGGGACAGAGCCCGCAATAGAAATATGCAGTGAAGAAAGGGTATCTGTCCAATCCGCCTTTGGAACAAGCACCTGGGATTACGCGTGTGGCGGGGTGAGCTTGCGTCCCTTTTGCCCACATGCATTGGTATCGCCCCTTCAGAGCTTCAGTATCGAGCGTTGGAGGGAAGACGACGAGCCTCTTCCGCATCTTCGCCAGTTCACTCTCTGGAACGTTGGCTTTCGCCTACTTGCCCTTGCCTTTGCTGGCCTTGGGCGGCATGGCGACTGTGAGGACGGGAGCTGGGAGTGAGGCGAGCGTGGAAGCAGCAGGCGGAAGAGGAAAAGGGCTTCGCTCTGAGCTCGAGAGGAGGAAGGCGATGGCGATGGCCAGATTGAAAAGAAGAGGGGGGTAAATAGGCTTGTGCCTCTACGACTTCTCCTTTTTATGGGGAAGGAGTGGGGCCGCCTCTTTTATTCCCCAATGTGAATGCGCCTCTATAGGCGCGAGGCAGTTGCAGCCTTTTTGGCACGCTTCCCACGTCGCGCGCTCCGTGCATGTAGTGGGGGCACAGTAAAACGAGATATTTACGAGCAGTTAATCCCCTGCCACGCATGCCCGTGCACTGTTTGGGCCTAGCCCAACAACGCCTCGAACTCGTGTATGGCCTAGGCCCGGGGGCTCCTGTTGGTGTACTAAGTATTGGGCCACTAGTACCCCGTACTTGTGCACGGGCAGTTGTCGCCATCCTCCCGGCAAGGCTTGCCGGGAACAGCTCGAGGTCGATTCAAGCCACCAAGGAAATCATCAAGTCAGAGATCTGAGGATCAGCGGATAAGCAAAGCTGGAATCCGAAGGCCAGCTTCCCCGGCAAGATCCTTGCCGGGATGGCCTGTGGAGCCCGGCAAGGCTTGGCGCGCGGCAAGGCTTGGCGCCCGACAAGCCTTGGCGTCCGGCAAGGCTTGGCGCCCAGCAAGATTCGGCGCCTGGCGAGATTCTGCCACTGTGCCACCGCTTCGGCACAGAAACAAGTCTGGCATTCTGGGTCCTTCTCTGGATGCGTGGCGACGCGCCAGTGGAGGAGAGCTTAAGCGGTGCTGATGGGATGGCCCCTTTTTCCATCCCCAAGAAAGTGAGGACACCTAAACGGACACCTCACGGTGCATTAAATGCGCCTGTCCTAATCCGTCAGGGGTTAGGTATGATACCCTGTAGCTACTTTACACCTCAATGTATGTACATTTTGCCACTGTGGAGACCCATTTGAGCATATAAAAGGAGGCCCAAGGCAACTACTACAGCGGAGGAGAACTTCTGGCCCATTCTGCATGCATAGCTGCTCTTTGAACGTACTATTCATTGCGAGCGCTCCTGAAGGCTGGACTCAAGAACATCAATAAGAACACAAAGCAGGAGTAGGGTTTTATGCTGATCAGCGGCCTGAACCTGTGTAAAAACCTCACGCGTCGATCATTGGTTCTGCTCTTTGCGTATACCTCTCCCCCCGCCAAATCGTAAAGGGGTCTCTCGGGATCCCGTAGGTGTCGTACCCCGACACAAAGGTGTCCCGTCTTTCGATGAGATGGTGGCTATCGTTTCTGGTAGAGTAGACTTTGACGATCCGACTATGACCGTGCGAGGACGTCGCGCCTTAGCAATCGCTAAACCAACTCCGAGAGGTTATTGACCACGCCGGAGCACGATCAACCTGACCACGAAGGTCTATTTCCTGCAAGCAAACGAAGAACAAGCAAGACACTAAAATTGCCTGGATATTGCGAATAAAAGATGAAAGCTTTATTGATCAAGGTGGGGTTCTGTGATGTCTTGGTCTGGTCGTTGAACACAAACGAAGTACGCGAAGTTGCAGCTACGGCGAACTTTTAATCCAAACAAAACCCAAAGTCTAAACAACGCCCTAAGGGCTATATATATGGAGGAGTAGGGGGAATTTCATGGCCCCTTGTAGGAGGGGTCCGAAACCAACCCTAACTTTGTTTCCCCACACATACGGACTCTAAAAAACAGCCTATACTTAAGTATTTCGAAATTTATGAAGGGGCATCTTGTATATTTCGTCCACATTCTAGTAGGTCATTACGGAGGCTTTAAAGTGCTCAAATATGCACTAGAAATGCCATTCTGGACCCCTTCGCGCGCGCCTTCATCTCCATGCTTGATCCTACTCCAGTGTTCATCCCTCTTGTCCATGCTAGGCCCTTCATTAGTAATCAACACAAATGTATCCAATTTAGGCAGCATCATATTCTCATGAACATTAGAATTGTCACCAAGAAACAAAAGTACCTAGTAATTCAATTGGCGTGCGCGAGCTCTAGTAATTGGTCCAGTATGTTTAGCAGCAGGGGCTGTGGGTGTAACAATGGTATTGATGTCCTCATCATCCTCCCCTTCTTGAAATGAAGTCGTCCTCGACGGAAGCTCATCTTTCTCACCCAAATAAGGCTTCAAATCTGTAATGTTAAAAGTGGGACTAACCCCAAAATTTGCAGGCAGCTCAAGTTTATATGTATTATCATTTATTTTCTCTAACACCTTAAAAGGACCATCAGTACGTGGCATTAGCTTTGAATTGCCCAAATCAGGAAACCTATCCTGACGCAAATGTAACCAAACAAGATCTCCAGCTGCAAACACAACATGTTTTCTACCCTTATCTCCAGCAAGTTTATATTTAGCATTCATACGCTCAATGTTCTCCTTAGTTAACTCATGCATTTTTAGGACCAATTCAGCACGTTGCTTAGCATCAAAATTAACATTCTCCGAAGATGGAAGAGGCAACAAATCAATAGGTGCATGAGGTATGAAACCATACACAATTTCAGAAGGGCACATCTTAGTAGTAGAATGCAGCGAACGATTATAAGCAAATTCAATATGAGGCAAGCATTCTTCCCACATTTTCTTGTTATTCTTCAAAATAGCACGAAGCATAGTAGACAATGTTCTATTGACTACTTCAGTTTGTCCATCAGTTTGGGGGTGACAAGTAGTACTAAAAAGTAGTTTAGTCCCCAACTTAGCCCATAAACATCTCCAAAAGTGGCTAAGAAATTTAGTACCATGATCTGAAACAATAGTATTTGGCACACCATGCAAGCGAATAATTTCAAGAAAGAACAAATCAACAACATTAACAGCATCATCGCTTTTATGACATGGTATAAAGTGTGCCATTTTCGAGAATCTATCCACGACAACAAATATGCTATCCCTCCCCTTCTTTGTTCGAGGTAAACCTAAAACAAAGTCCATAGATATATCCTCCCAAGGAACACTAGGTACAGGCAAAGGCATATATAAACCATGAGGATTGAGTCGTGACTTAGCTTTTTGACATGTAGTGTAGCAAGCAACAAAACGCTCAACATCCCGTCTCATCTTTGCCCAAAAGAAATGTGTAGCAAGTACGTCCTCCGTCTTCTTCACGCCAAAGTGTCCCATTAATCCTCCTCCATGCGCTTCCTGCAACAACAAAAGACAAACGGAGCTAGCTGGAATGCATAGCTTGTTAGCACGGAACACAAATCCATCATTAACGACAAACTTGTTCCATGTTCTTCCTTCTTTACAATTCTGCATTACATCTTTAAAATCAGCATCATGCACATATTGATCTTTGATGGTCTCCAAGCCAAATATTTTGAAGTCAAGTTGTGAAAGCATAGTATAGCGATGAGACAATGCATCAGCAATAACATTTTCTTTACCCTTCTTGTGTTTAATGACATAAGGGAAAGTCTCAATGAATTCAACCCATTTAGCATGTCTACGATTCAGTTTAGCTTGACTTTTAATATGTTTCAAAGATTCATGATCAGAATGTATAACAAATTCTTTGGGCCATAAATAATGTTGCCATGTCTCTAAAGTCTGAACAAGAGCATATAATTCTTTATCATAAGTAGAATAATTCAGACTCGGCCCACTCATTTTTTCACAAAAGTATGCAACAGGTTTGCCATCTTGTAATAACACACCTCCTAATCCAATTCCACTAGCATCACATTCTAGCTCAAAAGTCTTATTAAAATCTGGAAGTTAGAGTAAAGGAGCATGTGTCAACTTATCTTTCAACACCATGAAGGCTTCTTCCTGTGCGGTACCCCAAACAAAAGGCACATCCTTCTTTGTAAGCTCATTAAGAGGTGCAGCAATGGTGCTGAAATCTCTCACAAAACGCCTATAGAAACCAACGAGGCCAAGGAAACTCCGCACTTGTGTGACCATTTTGGGTTGCGGCCAACTCTCAATAGCTTCAATCTTGGCTTTATCAACTTCAATTTCCTGTGGAGTAACAACATAGCCAAGAAAACATACCCGGTCGGTGCAAAAGGTGCACTTCCCAAGGTTACCAAACAAACGTGCATCACGTAGAGCAATAAAAACAGCACGTAAATGTTCCAAATGTTCTTCCAAAGATTTGCTATAAATCAGTATATCATCAAAATAGACAACCACAAATCGTCCAATGAAAGCACGTAAAACTTCGTTCATTAATCTCATGAAAGTACTAGGTGCATTAGTTAATCCAAAAGTCATGACTAACCACTCATATAAACCAAACTTAGTTTTAAATGCCGTTTTCCATTCATCTCCCAATTTCATACAAATTTGATGGTATCCACTACGCAAATCAACTTTAGAGAATATTGTAGAGCCACTTAATTCATCAAGCATATCATCTAGCCTAGGAATAGGATGACGATAATGAATAGTTATATTATTAATGCCTCTACAATCAACACACATACGCGACGTACCATCCTTTTTTGGCACTAGTATAATAGGAACAGCACAAGGACTAAGAGATTCGCGTATATAACCTTTGTCGAGTAGCTCCTGTACTTGACGCATAATCTCCTTCGTCTCCTCTAGATTGGTACTGTATGGCGCATGGCTTGGTAGCGAAGCACCGGGAATTAAGTCAATCTGATGCTCAATCCCTCGAATAGGTGGCAATCCCGGTGGCATGCCTTGTGGAAAGACGTCAGCGAACTCCTGCAAAATGTTAGTGACAGCAGGAGGCAAAGAGGAAGGCACGTCCTCGAATGAAACTAATGCTTCTTTGCACACAAAAGGATAGCAAACAGATTTGCTGAAATCTAGATCATCAATATCAGATTTGGTGGCAAGTAAACATCCACTTTTCAATTTAATTTCAGAAGCAACATGAGATGATGGTTTGTTATTAGGCTTCATTTGTTGCTCAAATTCTTTTGCCACTATCTGATTTTCACTCTTATTTTGCTCCTGTTTTGCTTTATTAGCTCGATTAATATCATCTTTGAAAATAGAATCAGAAGTCATAGGAAGCAAAGTAATATGTTTATCCTTATGAACAAGAGTATACTGATTGTTTCTACCATGGTGTACAGAATTTTTATCGAATTGCCATGGTCTACCAAGTAATAAGGAACATGCTTGCATGGGTACCACATCACAATCAACATAATCAGCATATGTAGCGATACTAAAATGCACATGAACAGTACATGTTACCTTAACCTTGCCGCTATTGTTGAACCATTGGATGTAGTAAGGATGTGGATGTGGTCTTGTGGTGAGAGATAGCTTCTCCACCATCTCCATGCTAGCCAAGTTGTTGCAGCCCCCTCCATCTATGATGACGCGAACAGAACGTTCCTTCACAACTCCCTTTGTGTGGAACAAATTATGCCTTTGATTTTGCTCAGCTTGTGTGACCTGCACACTCAAAACACATTGAGCAACTAAACATTCATACCTGTCAGCGTCTTCAGGAGCCATGTATTGTGTCTCATGTTCAGAATCATCTCCACCATGTTCCTCACGTGTAATTAGAGCCAAAGTCTCCTCATCATAGTCACTAGCGGACTCGTACCCACCATCCTCAGTAGCAATCATCACACGCTTAGATGGGCATTCTCTAGCATAATGACCTCCACCCTTGCAACGGCGACAAATAATATCATGTGTTTGCCCTGTTGATGCCATGGATGAAGAAGAGCTTTGTGCAGGCCCGGAAGGTGTGCTCTTTGCAGATAGTGGTGGTTGTGCCTACTTTCTTGTATCACAGCTGGAGGTGGCAGCTGACGGAGGTGCCGGTGTAGCAGAATGTGTGGAAGTAGAGGATGCACGCGGTGTCCATGATGAAGTTCGACCTGCAGAAAAGTTAGTCCGCGCCAATGCCTATCGATCCTGCACTTCACGTTCAGCTTTGCAAGCAAGATGGAATAAATGAGTGATATTGTTATACTCCTTATACTCTAAAATGGTCTGAATCTCTTTATTTAAACCACCCATAAAACGGGCAAGCATAGCTTCATTCTCCTCAACAATACCACATCTAACATGCCAGTTTGTAATTCCTGATAATATTCTTCGATAGAATTTTTTCCTTGTCTTAAACGCACGCTGCAATTTTTGAAGTAATTCACGTTGATAATATGGTGGAACCCAACGAGTACGCATAGCAGTTTTCAAAGCAGCCCAAGTAGCTGGAATAGGATATAATCTACAATGTTTAGACCACCAAACACATGCAAAACTAGTGAAAGCACAAACAGCAGCAGCAACACGTTGTTCCTCAGGATATTGTGAATATGTAAAACGTTGTTCAGTTTCTAACTCCCAAGTAAGATATATATCAGGAACATATCTACCCTCGAATGGTGGAATATTCAATTTTAATTTAGGAAGATGGTCATGATCTCGTACCTGAGGTGGTGGTGCAGGCCTACCATTGCGATTATTTGCATGTGGACGACCTGGTGCTGGTGGTTGCACGTAGTTATGATTTTGATCAACCTCATCCTCATAATCGCCCGCGTAATCGTCCTCCTCCACAGCACCAGCAGCAGCAGGAGCAGGAGCCAAAGAAGCATCAACAGTAGGTACAGCAGCACCAGAAGTTTGGCCATCCACAAGCAGAACACGCTTCGCTCGTCCAAACTGATTTGGAAGGGGGCGTTGTTGTTGTCGTTGCAGAGGTGCGACAGGTGCAGCCGGTGGTGGTTGGGGAAGACGCGTGAGCAATTCATTAAACTTGTTATCTAGCTTTGTCTCGAACGACTTCTCCATGCCATCTATCTTCTCCATGGCCTCTTCAAATCTGTTTAGCACATCTCCCACCTGGCCACTCATCATTTGCTGAAATTTATCATGCAACTCCTTGTTCGTCATGTTCTCCCAGTCAATCTCGTCGGCTTGTGATCCTGCCATGGTTAGCAGCAATAGAAACACACAAGAATATGATCCTACAGACTACTAGAAAGTGGTGGTGTGGTGTCACAAATCCGTCAAGCAAATCTCAAATTCTTACCCAGCAGCAGGTGGTGATCGGCAACCTTTGTAGTCAAAACTCTCAAAGGTTGGATAGAGCGATTTCCAGGTGGTGTCAAACGCACGATGTAGATGTATGTGGAGCTGGGAAGGCTTATGATATGGTAGCAAAAATGGTCAGCAATAATCAATTCAGAGATGCAATATTGAATAAACGCTCAACGACTGTACGATGCTGGTCCTAGGCTAGCCGGTGCTAGAGACGCGAGCCTAGAACACTAACAAAATCACGGCGCTGCACATAAACAAGGGAGGAGCACACTCTGATTTTTTTTCTTTTTTTATCACTTTTTTTTGCACTGTTTTTTCCTCTCTTTTTTTTGCTCCGCAACAAATTTTTTTCGAAAAAGTCTAGAAATGGTCTAAAAACTGCCTAGCCAGAATTTTCCAGACTGGAACTATTTTTTGAAACTGGAACTATTTTCCTTCTGCGGGTGGCACGAAAGTTGGGGAATCCGACTTGTTCACGACTCGTAGTATCGCGCGATCTGGAACTCGAAAATAAAGGAACAAATACTGGACTCGGACTAGGACTGGTGGCGGAGATGAATCTAGTGGAACTCGGACTGGTGATGGTATATGACGGTAGTATATGTGGACTCGGATTGGTGGTGGTATATGCACTCGGATCGGTGGTGGTATATGGACTCAGATTGGTGGTGGTATATGGACTCGGAGCGGTGGTGGTATATGGACTCGGAGCGGTGGTGGTATATGGTAGGGGCGATGATGATGGTGCGGCGGCGGCGTGACAACTTGTGAACAGAACTCGAAACTCTAAAGAACTAGATGCTAAGACCAGCAACTTGACACAACGATGCAACCGCAAATTCAACAAAGCAAATACAAAAAAGATTATGCAATGGCTCAGATTGGTTTGGATATGATGAACTAACCCTAATTTTTTTTGGCCTTTCTCCTGGACTATAGGTATGAAGAACAAACTCGATCTAAACTACGAAAAACTGTAAAATCTCACCGAGCAACCTTGAAATCTGATACCACTTGATAGAGGCAAAGGTGTCATGTCTTTCGATGAGATGGTGGCTATCATTTCTGGTGGAGTAGACTTTGACGATCCGACTACGACCGTGCGAGGACATCGCGCCTTAGCAATTGCTAAACAAACTCCGAGAGGTTATTGACCATGCCGGAGCATGATCAACCTGACCACGAAGAACTATTTCCTGCAAGCAAACGAAGAACAAGCAAGAAACTGAAAGTGCAATCTATATATTGAGAATAAAAGATGAAAGCTTTATTGATCAAGGTGGGGTTCTGTGACGTCTTGGTCAGGTCGTTGAACACAAACGAAGTAGGTGAAGTTGCAGCTATGGCGAACTTTTAATCTAAACAAAACCCAAAGTCTAAACGACGCCCTAAGGGCTGTATATATGGAGGAGTAGGGGGGAATTTCGTGGCCCCTTGTAGGAGGGGTCCGAAACCAACCCTAACTTTGTTTCCCCACACATAAGACTCTAAAAAACAGCCTATACTTAAGTATTTCGAAATTACATGGGCCTGGCCCAAAAATAAGGTGGCGCAGCACCTAAAATAAGCTAGGGACGAAATTTATGATGGGGCATCTTGTATATTTCGTCCACATCCTAGTAGGTCATTACGGAGGCTTCAAAGTGCTCAAATATGCACTAGAGACGCCATTCTGGACCCCTTCGTGCGTGCCTTCATCTCCATGCTTGATCCTACTCCAGTGTTCATCCCTCTTGTCCATGCTAGGCCCTTCATTAGTAATCAACACAAATGTATCCAATTTAGGCAACATCATATTCTCATGAACATTAGAATTGTCACCAAGAAACGAAAGTACCTGGTAATTCAATTGGCGTGCGTGAGCTCTAGTATTTGGTCCAGTATGTATAGCAGCAGGGGTTGTGGGTGTAACAATGGTATTGATGTCCTCATCATCTAAGCAGGTTAATCACTAAGCCATTGACATATATATATATATAGTACACCATCGCAAGTTTTATAAGTACTACATTAAAGGTTCAAACTTCATAGTATGCTATAGCAAGTTTCATATGTACTACATCAAACGTTCAAACATCATAAGCACGAAGAGTTCTACGTCCAGGCATGGTGGAGAGATAAACTCCTAATCTATGTCATCATCAGAGCCGAAGTCATCATTGTCATCCTCGTTGGACTGCTTGGTCGGATCATCCCAGTCTACCTAGTTATCCTCGACATCCTTCTGGTTGCGTGCGGTTATCAGCAATGCCTCGTTAATGGAGTACAGATGCGGCTCCTCCCGAAGATACCGTTCCACCAAGGGATCGGTGCTCTGACGTTCACGGGCCCTAATGAGCGCCTCGGCCTTCAGGTGCTCCTTCTCCTCGGCCTTGGAGACTGTCCTCACATTAGGAGGTGCTATCTCACTCATGCGCCAAGCATCCCGAAGAAAGTTGAGCTGGGCCCTTCGCCCCTAGTACTCGAGAGCCATGGCATCGTAAGCCCACGCCGCATCCTCGGCAAAGTCAAATGTGTTGAGCCATTGTTTCTTGCCAGTGATGGGGTTTTGGATTTGGGCGCCCCACTTCTCCCAGGGCCGCTAGAAAACACCACGGTACCTGCCGTTGTCCGCCATTTCGAAAAAAAGACCTAGAACATGCAGATAAATAATTTTGGCAAAAGAACTGAAGAAATCTACTACAGCACAATAAAATTAAACAAAAAAATTTGGCATGACCTCTGCATAAAAATGGACACATTAAGAGCTCGAAATTTGGCGAAGTGGAAATAAATCAACGTTTCACCAAAACTTTATTGCGTATAGTATAAATCCCTGTAAAGAAATGAAGACATCTAGCTACCACATCAAAATATGAATTAAAAAAATTTGGCATGGCCTCTGTATAAAAATGGACAATTAAGAGCTAGAAATTGGGCGAAACGGAAACAAAATTCGAGAATAATGTTCCTATGAACTACTAGGATGTGGTGATAAAGTGCTCATAGTAAAGAAAATATCAATATCTTACAAGTTTTTTCTCCAACTTTCCTCTGGAAAAGTTTGTGCCAATTTTCTGATAATTTTTTTTAAGAATGCTACTGACTCAAGCTTTACAATGCAAAAAGAATCACTCAATTCTGAGTTGATATGATGAGTCAAAAAATTCTAAAACTGGCCAGAAAAAATGGAACAAGCTGTGTTCATGAACTTCGGAGGGCAAAAAGACCTATTTCTAAGCAGATTTTGAGGTGCCAAATATTGAGATGTGGCTCATCGCTAGCTTTAATTTGAGTATTTGTGGAGTCAAAACAGACTTCGTATGAAAAAGATATGCCTGTTTTACTGAACATTGCGCAAAACAGATTCCAATCCAAATTCAGGTACGAGATTGAGTCTAGATAGATCCAAAATTTCTTTTTTTTCTCTCCTTTTTTTCTCTAACTTTTTTTTTCTTTTTTTTCTTCTCTTTTTTTCTCTCACTTTTTTTTCTCTTTCCAAAACAAACTAGATAAGATGCTGATTGGATCAAGCAAAGGTGCGAACGACCTCAAGTGTGATTATGACAATGAAGGATGGGGAGCACGTGGTGGAAACTGATGGATGGAGGTGGTGGACAGCGGAAGTGATAATGACGCAGCAGTGACGTGACTAATGTGAAATGAACTCGAAACTCTAAAGGAAATAGACACTAAGACCAGCAACTCGACACGACGATGCAACCGATAATTCAACTATGCAAGCAATGAAAAGAAAATTGCAAAGGCTCAGACTGGCTTGGACAAAGGATGAACAGATCTAATTTTTTTATGGCTTTTCTTGGATAATAGGTAAGAAAATATATCTAATCTAGAGATAACTTGAAATTCTCACCGAGCAACATGAAAACTGATACCACTTGATAGAGAGGAGGGGCCTGATCTTTCGATGAGACGATAACTATCGATTTGGTGGAGACGACTTTGACGATCAGACTACAAACATGCAACGACATTGCGCCTTAGCAATCGCTAAACCAATCTCCTGAGGTTACTGACGATGCCGGAAGCACGATCAGCCTGACCAAAAAGGTCTATTCCTGCAAGCAATTGAAGAATGAGCAAGAATATGATAAAGGAATCTGAATATTGCAAATATATAAGAAGTATTGATAATGGTGGGGATCCAAAAGTGGTATTGGTCTGGTCGTTGGACACAAACGAAGTACACGAAGTTGCGTTGGCTAAGTTTAACTCAACAAATCCCAATGTAAAAGCTACTAGATTGATGTACTTATATAGGAGCAAGGGATGGCGGCCAAGGAGATGGGAGGATGTCCCAAGGCATCCTAAAACTAACCCTAGGTCGTACAAGGCTCATGGGCCCAAGTGGAGGTGATGCAACACCTTTGGACTTGTAGTTTGACTCAGATTCTGCTGCTGCGTCAGATTGTTTCGTCAATATCTCAACGCTACGGATGAATTTAAAGGTGATTCCAATTTGGTTGGAAAGAGCACGAAATCTACTTTCCAACAAGAAAAATCACCTAATTCGGAGTCCGGATGAAAGTGATCTTGGCGTTTTGAGTCAGGTATATATGTGCAGTCCGCATCCGCGTCCAGAACATGAGTGACTTGGACTCTATCTTCTCTTGGCCCAAAAGTGACGTGAGAGGACTTTTTGAACAACACCTAAACTTCTCTTTTCCCATTATCTTCATATTTGGATTGTACAAATGTCCCATACACCTGCAATTAGACATGGCACAAAAGTCTGTGAAGTATTTTTTGTCCTGGATAACATAAATAAATTATTGCATAGTTTGCATTAGAAATCACCTCACAAATATGCATGTATGCAATATTTTTGGTCGTATCCATGGCAGTCATGTCCTGATCACCAGCCGGGTATGCCTCTCTCCTCTCTCTCGAGTTATGATTTGGAATAAAGGATTTTAACCCAGCGGCCGATTTGAGCCATTTCTTCCTCTTGTAGCTCCCTAGGATCATCACTTGCAACGAATGGAGCGGGGTGGCTGAAGATCTGCCTGCTCATTGTCACCATCATTCCCCATGCATGAAGTTAGTTGCTTTTGAATCTGTGGACAGTGGGAGGAAGTTTCTGGCATGTGCAGAGAAGGTTAGCCCCATTTTTGTTGTTACAAATCATTTCTTAGATGTGGTTCAGACACTGTCGCTTTGCTATGTTATTCTGGATGCGATTAAGATAGTGTCAGAGTTTCTACCTAGTATCTTAAAATGTTGCCATCTCATCAGCGGTGCCCTGAGAAAATTATTTGGCACTGCTTTAGCAGTTTGTGCAGCCAACTTTCTCCACACATCCGAGCTGCCAAGCAGTAAAATACTAAAACTTTATGGCACGAAGGAACTGCTAGGCGTTCTGGAGTCCGGTGCCCTGAAGTTTTCCTCTGCCATTGGCTCGGCAATGCAGGGCACCAGGCCAAATGTACCAACAGTTATTTTGACACTGGTTTTGGCCTACATAGTGGAGGGCCTTAGTGCTATTAGTTCTATATTAATAAATTTGTGCATGTACACACATGTTAGTATTAATTTAATGTCATCCAAACACTGTCGCTTTGTTGTTGCACTTATATTTAGCTTCCTCATAAAATGTTCAATTTGTAATTTATAGTACATGACTAAGAACTTGTAGCATTGTTGCAGTTAATTATAGCTTGTGATGTTCCTGAATTTGGTTGTTGTCTCAGTAGCAATTAATTCATTTGCGCATTGATCTTTTTGAGAAGATATGTCATAATTAACGTGTTTCTTTAGTTTTTCAAAATATGTATGTGGTGATTTTCTATGTTGCTAGATACCCATTTCCCTACAATTGTAACTTATTTAGTTTTAAATATTATTGGATGAACGAAAGTGTTCTTACCTGGAGTGAGTTGATCAAGAGTGGCCACAGTCTTTCAAGATGTGCCTAGCAAAGCTCTAGAGCATGTATGAGGAAGAGAACAGAGATATGCTTAGAGGAAATGTTGTCAACGCTGAAGAATATTTCAAGATATGGGAAAAAAGAGGAAGATGGAGAATGAGCTCAGATTTTTTAAATTAGACTTTGCTAAGATGGTGTTCGCGAAGGAGGAGTCACTTTCCCAGTTGATCAGTGCAAAACAGGCTCTTACTGAACTGAAAGCAGAGGTGGAGAAGATGAATTTGGCTGATCATGCACCACTCGATGAGGGAAATGAATATAGTATTCTAATATTGTGCTCAACATACTTTGTGCTTATAAAGGTGAACTAGCTATATGTTGTAGTGTGTTGTTTTCACATAGCTATCGTACTGTGATGTTCAAATATATTTGTGTGCCT
This sequence comes from Thinopyrum elongatum, assembly GCA_011799875.1. Taxonomy (NCBI): domain Eukaryota; kingdom Viridiplantae; phylum Streptophyta; class Magnoliopsida; order Poales; family Poaceae; genus Thinopyrum; species Thinopyrum elongatum. The sequence continues at coordinate 252,740,454 of CM022299.1, forward strand.
GATATGAAAGTGGCAAACAGTTGTTCAATATGAAATGTGGAGTTCCTTAATACTAGAATTAGTGATAGTAAACTAATAAACCTGCTAAATGGGTCATGGAACTTTACAAACGTTTCTAGCAGTAAAAGCGTGTGTGATGGATAGCCCAATGTCATACAGTTTTCTTCATCAAATCATGTGTGATATACTTGAATAACACAAACATTTAACGGAGGCGAAGCATGTGTGATCGTTACACCTATCACAGACAAGGCTATATAGAAAAATGGGTATGATGTAGAAACGAACGGAAACGTTTGTCTGGGATTCACTGTGTGGGATGTACATACAAACGGAAACGTTTTTCTGTGATTTACCGTGTCGGATGTACATACAAATGGAAATGTTTGTCTAGGATTGACTGTGTGGGGTGTACATACGACGGAAACATTTGCCTGGGATTCACTATGTGGGGTGTACATACAAAAGGCACCGATTGGGTCTGTATAATTGTATGTTATGGCTCACTCGATTGCACACAAGCTCATTTTGCTCCGCGTGTGTGACCAGGGGACCTATCCCCGATGGTTTCTGGGTCGTGTGGGAAGGACTCCCCTATCACACACACAAGCAAGGCGACGGTTTAGAACTCCGTCACGGAAAGGGGTTAAAAATAGTTCATATAGCAGGTCGTTGTACCAGTGTTATGTTAATGATCTTCTTGACATTGGGTGAAGTCGACCATCTAATGTATGCCAACTTTGGACGGTATGTTGTTACTGTTGGTGAATCATGTGGTTGCGGAGTTGGGTGACATGTCAGGCCCCATCTCTCTTCGTAGCGGATCATTGCAGCAGGGGGGGTAACATGGAGACCACTTTGGCTACGTCCAAGGGGACATCTTTCCCCTGAACCGCCGTTTGATAACAGGAGTGGGGAAGAATAGTGGTGGCATATCTGATACGGAGCTGCCGCGTGTATGCATGTATCTGTATCGGCTCTACCCACAAAGAGAAACATGTAAGGTGGCTTAGAAATCTGAAGTAGCATTGTGTTTAGGCACTGCAATTGATGCACACTAGAGGGGATTCCGGACTCCCCGGGAACGCTTTAATCCCACTTGTCTCAAGTCCCTCACTTACAACTCTAGTTATTTACTTTTGTTGAGTTATTTATCTTTACACTTGCCACATCATTTCCATCACTTTATCATTGCTTTAGATCGCTAACAATTTACAGGCATTCTACTCGAACCATTCAGGAGACAAAAGATTGATTCATGTGCTCCCTATGCGACCGATACTCTTACCTTGAAAAAGCTACAACTAATCCATGTGCACATGCGGGACATCAGAACCACGGAGCCGGCAACCCCGGAGCCAGATTTCAAGGGTCTGGTGGTCAGGGCGCCAGCTTTTAGGGGGCTGGAAACAATGGCGGCAGTAATCAGCGCGCTGGACAAGGTGGTCAGAACCTGGAAGGCATGACCATTTTTTGGAGTAACACAAAATAGTTGAACGATGGGCAGTACCACGTCTTCACCACCAACACTTTCATGAGGGACAGAAAGCTCCAGAAACAGGCTACACATACAGTTGCGCCGGTGTTGGTACTAAAACTGTCAGGTCTTGGGTAGAGGGCCCCGAGTTATCGATCTCGAATCAATGGGGAATTGGATAAGAAGGAGACAATGTTTACCCAGGTTCGGGCCATCTCGAAGAGGTAAAACCCTACGTCCTACTTTGATTGTATTGATGATGATGTATTGAGTACAGGCTTGATCTACCTCGAGATCATATGTTGAATTCTAACCCTAAGGGGAGTAATTGTGATCATGTCTTTTCGGACTAAACCCTCAGCTTATATAGGCACTAGAGGTATCTTGGGTTACACATGGTTGGTTGCCAACTAGGGAAACACATGCCGATAACTGAAGCAATCCTTGGGGTACACGTTAAGTCTTCGGCAGAGTCCATCTTAATCATGCCAGGGTTTGAGGCTTCCGGAGTCCTTGCTTATGAGATTGGTGGGCCATAAGCTCAACCCATGGATTGTGGGCCAACTAGGTTGGTACCCCTTAGTCTAGGACACCATCAACCAGCAGTACCAGAGTGGTTGAATTGGGCTGAACAGCCAATCACCTAGAGTTGAGCAGATCATCCTCCACGGGTCGATAATCCTGGAAGCTTTCCCTTGGTCGTGGCACCTCAGGTTGGTGCCTATAAGTTAACTAAAGTGCTCATGGATCGAGGTAGTAGTATCAACAGACTATATTATGATACTTTCCGATGAATGAACCTTTCTGATAGCCAGCTCAAGCCATCATCTACTCTATTTCACGACATTGTTCCTAGCAAGTCTGCTCGTCATGTGGGCAAGATATACTTGGAGGTCACTTTTGGCACAGAGAAGAATTTTATATTTGAGATCCTACTGTTTGAAGTCGTCAAGATCAAGAGTGCATATCATGCCTTGTTTGGCGAGCCGGCTTACCCGGTTCATGGCACGACCTTGCTATGTCTATAAATTTGAAGATGCTAGGGCCCGATGGGGCTATTACTCTCCATGGCAGCAGGGAGTTTGCCGTGGAGTGTAAGGAAGGAGGCGCAACATACATGGAGACGGCTTGCGCTGCGGAAGAGTTAAATTTATAAGGAGCATATTGATCCAGCGGATATGACCTCGCTCAAGAAGCCGACCAACGTGTCTGACCCTTTTCTCAAGTTCAAATCTGCTGGAGACACCAAGCAAGTTGATATAACCCTTGGTGACCCATCCCAACAGTTCACCATCGGGGCGAACATGGATCCCGAATAGGAAAACGCGCTCGTGGAGTTCATCCATGAGAATCGGGATGTCTTTGCATGGAAGCCTTTTGACATGCCTGGTGTACCAAGAGAACTCGTTGAGCACTACCTAAATGTTGATCCTAAGATGAAGCCTGCCTGGCAGTACCTTCATCATTTCAATGAGGAGCAACGCAAAGCTATTGGAGAATAGGTGGCCCGGCTCCTAGCTGCCAGGTTCATCATTGACATGTTTCACCTAGAGTGGTCGGCTAACCCAGTCCTTGTACTGAAGAAGAACGGAACTTGGCGGATGTGTTGACTACACAGACCTAAACAAGGCTTTCCCCAAGGACCCGTTTGATCTTCCTACAACTGGTTGTGAAAGTCTGTGTTTCCTGGATGCCTACTCTGGTTATCATCAGATGAAAATGAAAGAGGAAGACCAGGAGAAAACGACATTCATCACCCCTTTTGGAGCATTCTGCTATACGTCAATGTTGTTCGGTCTAAAAAGCGCAGGTGTGACTTATCAGCGTTGCATCCAAAATTGCTTTCACACTAATATCAGACGTGATGTGCATGCACACATTGATGACATCATGGTCAAATGTCTAAAGAAGGAAACCCTGCTCGATGACCTGAAGGAGACATTCGATAACCTGCGCATTTATCAGATGAAGCTGAACCCAACCAAATGTGTGTTTGGAGTTGCTGCAAGAAGATTCTCAGTTTCCTCGTCTCCATGCGTGGCATTGAACTAAACCTAGAAAAAATTCAGGCTATCACAGCCCTGAAGAAGCCGGCTAATATCAACGTAGTATAGAAGCTCACTGGATGTGTTACAGCTTTAAGCCGGTTTATGATCCGGCTTGGGGAAAAAGCGATTCCGGTGTACCAATTGCTAAAGAAAGCAGATAACTTCATCTAGGATGACACCATGGACAAGGTCTTTGAGGCGCTCAGGAAGTAGTTGTCTGAAGCACCTATCCTCATCGTCCCTCCGAAGAAAGAGCCCATGCTGTTATACATTGCTGCCAATAACAAATCCGCCAGTGTCGTAGTGGTGGTGGAGCGCAAAGAGGAAGGTAAGGAATATCCAGTTCAACGACCTATTTATTATGTCAGTGAACTTCTCATAGGGTCCAAGCAACGGTACCCGCATTGGCAGAAACTAGTTTTCGGTGTTTTCATGGCAAGCCGAAAGCTGAAGCATTATTTCCAGGAGCATCCCATCAACTTCGTCAGTTCAGCACCCTTCAGCAATATTATTCAAAACAGGGAAGCCATGGGGCGTATTGCACACTGGGCTATCGAGCTTGGTCTACATCACCTGAAGTACGTACCATGTACAACCATCAAGTCACAGGCCTTGGTCAACTTCATCAATGATTGGACAGAGCTACAGGCTACTCCAGTGAAGCCAGATAAAACATATTGTACATTACACTTTGACGAATCCAGGCATTTGGAGGGCTCGGGGGCTGGAGTAGTTTTAACTTCCCCATGAGGTGATAAGTTCAATTATGTTTTACGGCTTATGTTCACTTGCACTAACAATGCAGCAGAATATGAGGCTCTACTTCATGGGCTATGCTTTGCCAAGGAGATGAACATCAGCCGAATCAGATACATGTGCGATTCAGACCTTGTTGCTCAGTAAGTTCCTAGGATCTGGGATTCCAAGGACCCAGTTATGGCAGCTTATCAGCGAGCTGTTACACTAGCCGCTGGTCACTTCAAGTGATATCAGGTTTATCATATAGATTGTCGGGGTCGCTGGTCACTTCAAGTGATATCAGGTTGATCATATAGATTGCCGGAAGAACTAGAAAATAGATGCACTATCATGGTTGGGTTCTCAACGAAAGTCGGTTCCACCCAATGTGTTTCTGGATGTTCTGCATAACCCGTGAGGCAAGCTACCAACGGAGGAGGATATTGCCATCCTGGACCGAGAATCCAACTTAGTAGCTCACTTCAGGCAACACTAGATGGGACTGATGACCCACAAGTATAGGGGATCAATCGTAGTCCTTTTGATAAGTAAGAGTGTTGAACCCAACGAGGAGCAGAAGGAAATGACAAGCAGTTTTCAGCAAGGTAATGTCTGCAAGCACTGAAATTATAAGTAACGAGTAGTTTGGTAGCAAGATAATTTGTAACGAGCAAGTAATGGTAATGGTAACAAAAGTGCAGCAAGGTAGCCCAATCCTTTTGAGGCAAAGGACAGGCCAAAATGGTTTCTTATGATAAGCAAAGCGTTCTTGTGGGTACACGGGAATTTCATCTAGTCACTTTCATCATGTTGGTTTGATTTGTGTTCGCTACTTTGATAATTTGATATGTGGGTGGACTGGTGCTTAGGTGCTATTTTTACTTGAACAAACCTCCTACTTATGATTAACCCCCTCGCAAGCATCCGCAACTACGAGAAAAGTATTAAGAATAAATCTAACCATAGCATTAAAGTTTTGGATCCAAATCAGTCCCTTACGGAATAGCACATAAACTAGGGTTTAAGCTTCTGTCACTCTCGCAACCCATCATCTCCACAATGCATTCCCTTAGGCCCAAATATGGTGAAGTGTCATGTAGTCGACGTTCACATGACACCACTAAGGGAATCACAACATACATATCATCAAAATATCGAACACATATCAAGTTCACATGATTACTTGCAACAAGATTTCTCCCGTGACCTCAAGAACAAAAGTAACTACTCACTCATGATAATCATGCTCAAGATCAGAGGGGTATTAAATAACATAATGGATCTGAACATATAATCTTCCACCAAATAAACCATATAGTAATCAACTACAAGATGTAATCAACACTACTAGTCACCCACAAGTACCAATCTATTGTTTCGGTACAAAGATTGAACACAAGAGATGAACTAGGGTTTGAGAGGAGATGGTGCTGTTGAAGATGTTGATGGAGATTGCCCTCCCCAAGATGGGAGAGTTGTTGGTGATGATGATGACGATGATTTTCCCCTCCGGGAGGGATGTTCCCCCGACGGAATCGCTCCGCCGGAGGGAAAAAGTGCTCCTGCCCAAGTTCTGCCTCGAGACGGCGGCGCTTTGTCCCGAAAGTCCTCTCCTCATTTTTTCTAGGTCAAAATGACTTATATACCAGAAGAGGGGCACCGGAGGTGGGCCGAGGAGGGCACAACCCACCAAGGCGCGCTTGGGCTCCCTAGCGTGCCCAGGTGGGTTCTACCCACCTGGTGGGCCCCCACTGGTAGTTATTTGCTCCAATAATTCTTATTTATTCCATAAAAATTCCTCGTGAAGTTTCAGCTCATTTGGAGTTGCGCAGAATAGGTAGCCTGACGTAGCTTTTTCAGGTCCAGATTTCCAGCTACTGAAATTCTCCCTCTTTGTGTGAACCTTGCATATTATGAGAGAAAAGGCATTAGAATTACTCCAAAAAGCATTATTATGCATAAAAACATCATAAATAACAGTAGGAAAACATGATGCAAAATGGACGTATGAGGGACACGGCCTTATTTGTCTTATCTCACATGAGGTGAGCTCCCTGATGAGGAAATCATCGCTGGACAGATTATTAGACGTTCTAAGGCGTTCTCGACCATAAATGGGGAACTTCATAGGAGGAGTATCACAGGCGTTTTTCAACATTGTTTTTCCCCAGAAGAAGGTCGCGACATCCTCAATGAAAACTACTCTGGTCGCCAAATCATTCAAACACGGTTTTTACTGGCTTATGGCTCATGCGGATGCCGAATACATTGTTCGCAAGTTCGATGGGTGCCAGAAATACACCAGACAGGCCCATGTGCTGGCTAAAGAGCTTTGGATGATCCCAATCACTTGGTTGATTGTAGTCTGGTAGCTCGATATGGTTGGGTGCTTCAAACCTTCATCCTGCAAGAAGACCCACCTCCTGGTCGCAGTTGATAAATCCACAAAGTGGGTCGAAGGAGAACCAGTCAACAGTTGCAATGTAGAGACAAAAATCAAATTCCTGAAGAAGATCATTTATCGCTTTGGGTTTCCTCAAAGCATTATCACTGATAATGGCAGCAATTTATCTAAAGGAGCCATTGAATTTTTTTGCCAGAAGGAACATGATCGGCTTGATCTGGCATCAGTGGCACACCCACAGTCCAATGGGCAGGCAGAGCACGCAAATTAGGAGTTGTTAAGAGGCATCAAACCGGGACTCTTGGTTTCCACTTGAATGTACCCCGGGCTGCTGAGTGGAAGAGCTACCTGCTGTGTCATGGAGCATACAAACTACTCCCAACAGGTCCACAGGCCATACACCTTTCTTCCTAGTTTACGGTGAAGAAGCAATTCTGCCAAGCGATCTCCGTCATGACTCCCCAACGATTGCGACCTGCATCGATGAAGATAATAAGGTAGCTCACCAAGACTCCCAAGATGCCCTGGAGGAGGAATGCGATCTTGCACCATCAAGATTAGTGATATATCAGCAAGACCTATGCCGCTGTCACAGCGGCAGAGTTCAAACTCGTATGTTCCAGGAAGGTGACTTAGTGCTTCGTCAGATACAAGAACAGATAGGTATGCATAAGCTCTCGCCACCCTGGGAAGGACCCTTCGTCATTAGCAAGAATCTGCATAACGCGTCTTACTACCTCGTTGACATACATGAAGCAAATAAGTCACATACCTCCAAGGAGGAAAGGAACAGGCCCTGGAACATCACACAACTCTGCCCTTATTATACATAGTTTCATATCATAAGTTATATTTTTAGCTTAGTTTATATGTTGCATAGTTTGCATATCACCATGTATATATTATTATGATCAATCAAATAAAGCCGGCATCTCTAGACCTAAGAAGTTATGTCGTTTCACCTCATATCATTGTGTGTTGAGTCTTTATTTTTTTATCATTGTTCATGGGCTGCTTGGGAGCTTCCAACTCATGGAGTTTAGATTATGACCCGTCAATTCAGCATATGCCAATTCATATAATTGGTTACACCTACCTGTTAAAAGCTCGATGCCACTCGTAGTTTTGTGATCCGGCTGTACGCTTGATAAGTAAATCACTCGGATGCCTATGATGGCATTTGTTGACCCTGAACTTATCAATGTTAAAACACCGGTATATGTCATGCGAAGAGCCCGCTTTACAGTGTAGCAAGGATAAACCACAAGGTTACTAAAGCCTGCTTCAGCATGGACAACTATAATAGCGACAGGCTTCCAAAGCCGGCTCTCAATGAAAGAGGACCATATGGTCTCTCCAAATCGGCCAATGATATATTGTCGGGTCTCATACATGGGTTATCATAACCAATGTCACTAATACTTTGGCTACCAATCATGTTGTCACGATGAAGCATTGTTCAAAGCTTTAGGCTTTGAAAGCTGGCTAATATAACAATAAGATCTTATGGTCTATTGATAACACTGGCTTATAGTAAAAAGCCGGATATTATATGATCCATCGCTACAACTAGCTTATGGTAAAACGCCGGGTCTTATGTAGCACATCATACATATTTTGGTTTGGCTACACAAGTCTAACCTTTTCAAGAGTGCAGGTACATATTTCATGCATCTCCAGAAAAACTGGCTTACAAAAATGAAAGGCAATTTGCTGGGTTTTCATTTCCTACAAAGGAAATCATGAAGTGTTCACAAGAAAGACATACTATTAGTTTAGACCCTCATAGATGATCATGATAAAATATTCAAAGTGCATGAAGGCACTACTAAGGATATAAGACTAAATAGCTTTCTAAGTACTTATTAAAATCCCCTCGGGCTAGATCATATTGTTTTCAGTCATACAAGTCACTCCGTAGAAGGTGGTGATTGCGACCCGGCGACGTGATCTGCCGGGTTTGCCTCTATCTCAGTGGCGTTGTAGTCTACAGAGTTTTCTTCAATGATAGTGCTGGCCGGGTTACTCTTCTCCTACTCTGGAGTCTTCTTTTTCTATTTCTGGCCCTGTCAAGTTTCACCCGTGACAGCTCGTGTTGCATTTCGAGACCACTGCATTGATGACAGTGACCCAAATACCATCTCGCCCAAGCCGCCTCGTCTCACCCCGCCCGCTCCGGCGAGCGGGGGGGGAGCAAACTCACGTTTCGCTGCCTCCAACCCTTCCCCGTCGCCTCCCAGTACCCGCCACCTCCGGCTCGCCCCGCCAGGCAAAGCTCAGCCGGCGTCGGGGGTGGCGGGCCCTCCTCCCTTCGGCGTCGTGTGGGGCTGGCATGGGATAGTGCCCTCGTGCGAATGCGCACAGCCAGGGCGGTGCGGCTGTGTTCGGGGTGGCCAGACGGTAGCTCTCAGGCACGGAGGCGCGGGTAGCTGCAGATCCACTGCCAGACGGGGCGTGCCAGCGCGAAGCGACCGTGGTGAGCCTCTCGATCTAGATATGGATCAGGGGGCTCCTCCGGCCTTCTGCACGTGGGCAGCACGGGCTGAGGCAGCATGGGCCGGCTGTCGTCAGTGGTCTTGCCTACTGGAGGTGGTTGGCACGGTGGTGTGCCAAGGTGAGGTGGTCTGGTTACTTTTATGGCTGGAGTTGCCAGTCCGGGGGCTCAGATGGTGCGGGTCGGTGGGGCAGCGGTGCTCCAAGCTGGGTGTCAGCCCCTGCCAGTGGCGCTAGGTGGTGGCAGTGGGCCTCCTTCCCCTGGCTCTAGGCTGATGGCATGGTTGTGAGGTAGGGCTCGTGCTCGAGCGGATCTGGGTGGGACCTGGGGTGACTTGGAGTTTGCGCTCCGGGTAGGTGCACTTGGGCTCAATCCGGGAGGTGCCTGTGGGCATTGAGGTCCATGTCCTCGTGGGTACGGTGGATGTTGTTGGTGGTCGAGGCCGCGCAACGCTGTCGGGCAGATCGGCGTCAAGGGCCACGGACATGCGTCGTGAGAACATGCTCGGCGACGGCCTCGGGAGTCCCGGGTAGTGTATCCCCCAGTCCACCGAGACTGGCTGGAGACGCAGGCATGGGTGTCTCCTACTGTGGAGGCATCGACCCATACTCCATGACTAATGCTAGGCTAGGAGTGAAAGGAACTCCCTTTTACTCCTCCTACTGAGGTGGATGCACCATGACATGGACGGTTTGTGGAGCCTTGGACATGGATGCCGGGGTGGTGGCCCCGGATGGCGGTCCGCATGGTTGGCTCTCCGGCGGGCACCATGGCGGCGGTGATGGAATTCCATCTCGGTCGTGTGGGCAGCGGGAGGTGGTGCACCGAGTGGCTCGGGCGTGCTCCTTGTCTGTGACGATTGCGCCGCCCCGATCTAGATCTGGAGTGTTGGGCTCGTCGCGTGCTACTTGTGAGCAGCGTTGGGATTTCCACGAAGAGGAGAGGATGATGCAGTACAGTAGAGATAAGTATTTCATTCAATTATGAAATCAAGGTTATCAATCCAGTAGGAGAACCAAGCAACACTATGTAAACAACACCTGCACACAAACATCAAATACTTGCAACCCAACACGTAGAGGGGTTGTCAATCCCTAAACGGTTATGAGCAAGATTAAATTGTATAGGTTTTGATAAATAGATCTAACAAAATACAAAATAAAATAAATAAAAGAAAATTGCAGCAAGGTATTTTTAGGATTTTATATATGATAAAGATAGACCTGGGGGCCATAGTTTTCATTAGAGGCCTCTCTCGAGAAAATAACATACGGTGGGTAAACAAATTACTGTTGGGCAATTGACAGAAAAGCAAATAATTATGATGATATCCAAGGCAATGATCATCTATATAGGCATCACGTCCAAGATTAGAAGACCGAAACAATTCTGCATCTACTACTATTACTCCACACATCGACCGCTATGCAGCGTGCATCTGGTGTATTAAGTTCATGGAATAATGGAGTAATGCTTTGAGCAAGATGACATGATGTAGACAAGATAAACTCGCGTATGAAATAAATCCCATCTTGTTACCCATAATAGCAATGATACATGTGTGTCATGTCTCTTTCTATCACTGAGATTAAGCACCGCAAGATCGAACCCGTCACAAAGCACCTCTTCCCATGGCAAGATAAATCAATCTAGTTGGCCAAAGCAAACCAATAAATCGGTGAAGAAATATGAGGCTATAACAATCATGCCTAAAAGAGTTCAGAGAAAACTCAAATAATATTCATGGACAGATCTGATAATAAACTCACAATTCATCGGATCCCAACAAACATACCGCAAAAAGTCATTACATCAAATAGATCTCCAAGAACACCAAGGAGAACATTGTATTGAAGATCAAAAAGAGAGAGGAAGCCATCTACATACTATCTATGGACCCATAGGTCTATGGTAAACTACTAACGCATCATCGGAGGGGCAGCAAGGATGATGAAGAACCCCTCCGTGATTGATTCCCCTCCGGCAGAGTGCCAGAAAGGGTCGCTAGATGGGATCTCTCAAGAACAGATGCTTGCGCAGGCGGAAAAAGTATTTCATGGATCCCTAGTAGGTTTTCTGATTTTAGGGTATTTATAGAGGTAGAGGTAGGTCAAACGAAGGCTCGTGGGCCCCATTATGCACCAGGGCACGCCAGAGGGCCCTGGCGCGCCCTGGTGCCTAGTGGGCCACTTCTCTGTTTTCTTATGGCATCCCGAAGCTTCCAGGGTCTCTTATCGCTAGAAAAAAATCTCCAAAAAGTTTTGTGGCATTTGGACTTTGTTTGGTACTGATATTCTGCAAAGTCAAAAACAAGCAAAAAACAGCAACTGGCATTTGGCACTAAGTTAGTAGGTTAGTCCCAAAAAATAATATAAAGTTGCTTGTAAATGTATATAAAACATCCAAGATTGATAGCATGGAACAATCAAAAAGTATAGATACGTTGGAGACGTATCAAGCATCGCCAACCTTAATTCCTGCTCGTCCTCGAGTAGGTAAATCATAAAAACAGAATTTTTGATGTGGAATGCTACCTATCATATTCATCATATAATCTTTTCTTTTATAGCATGGACATTTGGACTTGAATGATTCGAAGCAATAGTCTATAAGTTGACATGAAAGCATCATTACTCAAGCATATCAACAAGCAACCATGTCTTTCAAAATATCAATGCTAAAGAAAGTTATCCCAAGCCCATTATGCTCAATCATTGATCCATTCATGAAACACACTCAAATATTAGCTACATCCAATGCACATGACAATAGTGTTCCCTAGTTGGTGCTTTATAAGAGAGGATGGAGACTCAAATTTAAAATAAAAATTGCATAAAAGTAAATAGATAGGCCCTTCGCAGAGGGAAGCGGAGATTTGTAGAGGTGCCAGAGCTCAAAGCTTAAATTGAGATATAAAATCATTTTGGGAGGCATGCTTTTCTTGTCAACGAAAACGAACGAGAATTTCCAATATCTTCCATGCTAGTTAAATCATAGAAGGTTCCCAAACAGAAAGTAAAGTTTATTTCCTTTCCACCATTCTCACACAATCCACGGCTAGCCGTATCCACGGGTGCCTTCCATACCAACATTTTCCAAGGAATTTATTATTAACAACATATAAAATATTTTTTCATTTCGGGACTGGGCATCCCTATTACCTGCCACACTCTCGTGCAATGACAAGTGAATAAACACTCATCTTGAGAATAAAATACCTAGCATGGAAAATATTGGCCACCCCCTCCCGCTTCATGAGCGGTACGGGCACACAAAACGGAAATTCATTTTGAATATTACAGTTGGCACATACAAATTTACTTGGAATGGCATGGAAATACCGCATATAGGTAGGTATGGTGGACTCATTTGGCACAACTTTGGTTTAAGGAGTTGGATGCACAAGCAGCATTCCCGCTTAGTACAAATTAAGGCTAACAAATAGATTGAGAAGCGACCAACCAAAAAACAAAAACAATCCTAAACACACATTAAACATAACTAACACTGAATAATGCATCACAAGTAGGATATAACTTCGTTGCATCACTATTGACTTTCGTGCTTGCATAGGGAATCACAAACCTTAACACAAATATTCTTACTAAAGCATAATTACTCACCAACATGACTCACATATCACTTTCTTCATATCGCAAAACTATTGCAAGGAATCAAGTTTTAAATATCCAATGATGTTCATGAAAGTTTTTATTATATCCCTCTTGAATATCTATCACTTTGGGACAAAATTCATATCTCGTGCAAATTACCATTGCTATTATCAACTCTCAAAAAGATTTAAGTCAAGCACAAGAGCAAAAAAATTTCTTAAAAAAATTTCACATATCAACTCTCAAAATAATATAAGTGAAGCATGAGAGTGCATTTCTTCAAAATTTAATAACTCTCAAAATAATATAAGTGAAGCATGAGAGTGCATTTCTTTAAAATTTAATTGCCACCATGCTCTAAAAGATTTAAGTGAAGCACATAGAGCAATTGCCTAGCTCAAAAAATTTAAGTGAAGCACAAAGAGAAATTCTAACAAATCATGATAACATATGGCTCTCTCAAATAAGTGTGTCCAGCAAGTATGATTGTGGCAAACTAAATAGCAAACAAAGCAAAGACTCATATCATACAAGACTCTCCAAGCAAAACTCATGATATGTGACGAATAAAAATACCAAGTAAAATTATCGATGGTCGTTAGAAGAAAGAGGGGATGCCTTCTGGGACATCCACAAGCTTAGTTGCTTGGGAGTCCTTGAATATTACCTTGGCGTGCCTCGGGCATCGCCAAGCTTAGTCTCTTGCCACTCCTTATTCCTTCGGGTGCCTCGGGCATCCCCAAGCTTAGGCTCTTGCCACTCCTTATTCCTTCATCCATCGTGATCTCACCAAAAACTTGAAAACTTCAATCACACAAAACTTAACAAAACCATCGTGAGATCCGTTACTATAAGAAAACAAATCACTACTTTAAGTACTGTTGCAAACCCATTCATATTTTGTTATTGCATTATACCTACTGTATTATAACTTTAACATGGCTTATACCCCCCGATACAATCCATAGATTCATCAAAATAAGCACACAATGCAACAAAAAAGATTCTGTCAAAAACAGAACAGTCTGTGCAAACATGAATTAAGCTCATACTTCCGTAACTCCAAAAATTCTGAAAAATTAGGACGACATGGGAAATTTGTATATCAATCATGTGTAAAATAATTCGGAATTTTTCCATGTTCCAGAAAAAATTTATACTTCTGCTACTGGACACAAAACCTTCTGTTTCCCAACAGAATTAAGTCAACTATCACCCAAACCATCCTTAAGGCTTTACTTGGCACAAACACTAATTAAAACATTAAAACATAATCACAACAGTAGCATAATTGTATATTTAATGAAAAATAGAAATAAAAACAAAAAATTAAAAGATAACTATTGGGTTGCCTCCCAACAAGCGTTATTGTTTTATGCCCCTAGCTAGGCATAATCCATAGTTTCAAGTATTGTCATCTTTCTTCTTCTTTTCCATAGATGTGTTTTTATTAGGAGGTTTTTCAAATATAACATGAAACACATCATCCATAGAAATTTTAGCATTAGCAAGTTGCCCATCTGCAAACCCCCCCTTGATTACCGGCTACAATCCAAGAATATTATTGATTAACATCATTGCAAACTTGTTGGATCATACTCAAAAGAGGAACTTCCTTTTTAAGGCTCTCATCAAAGATGCGATCATTGCGAAGAAAATACCTTAATAAATAATCACTATTGTAAAGGATCTCATCTATCACCGGTTTTTCACGGTTCATACCATAAAAATCAAAGATCTCCCTAGCTTCCCGCACTATGTGATCAAACTCATTCATAAGGACAAGGGTATAGCTATCTTTTTGTCTCTAGGGTCTTTTATAATAGGCAGCTAATAAAACAATCTTTGCAAGGTAGTATGAGTGTGAATAGATCTTCTCTCAAGTTTAAGAACAAGTGCGGAGATAGCTTTTGCATAAGTTTTAGTTCATTTAAGTATAGGAGCATCATCACAAGTCAAAGTTCCAACACAATTAAAGAATTCTTGGATGACACTTTTTCCTAGAACATTCCATTGTCCCAAAACAAAAGTTTTAGCATCAAGATTAGTGGAACTTCCAATTTTAGGAGTTCTACCATCATTCGTTTCTGCCATGCCAAAATCACTCATGATGATAGTTTCAAAGCAAGCAAAGAAGCAAACAAGAAAAAGGTGAACGGAAAAAATATTTTTGTATTAAAAAAACTTTTTAGAAGTGGGAGAGATGAAGACGATAGGCAAATGGAAAATAAAGTAAATGCAAGGAGATGAAAGTTTATAGGTAGGTACTTGATAGATGTTGATGATGTCTCCCTGGCAACGGCGCCAGAAATTGTTCCTGCTACTTGTGAGTCGCGTTGGGATTTCCCCGAGGAGAGGATGATGCAGTACAATAGAGATAAGTATTTCCCTCAGTTATGAAATCAAGGTTATCAATTCAGTAGGAGAACCAAGCAACACTATGTAAACAACA
Organism: Thinopyrum elongatum; assembly: GCA_011799875.1. Classification (NCBI taxonomy): domain Eukaryota; kingdom Viridiplantae; phylum Streptophyta; class Magnoliopsida; order Poales; family Poaceae; genus Thinopyrum; species Thinopyrum elongatum. The sequence continues at coordinate 252,755,681 of CM022299.1, forward strand.
CCTGCACACAAATTACAAATACTTGCAACCCAATGCGTAGAGAGGATGTCAATCCCTCAACGGTTTTGAGCAAGATTAAATTGTATAGGTTTTGATAAATATCTCTAACAAAAATAAAAAATAAAATAAATAAAAGAAAATTGCAGTAAGGTATTTTTAGGATTTTATATATGATAAAGATAGACCCGGGGGGCCATAGTTTTCATTAGAGGCTTCTCTCGAGAAAATAGCATATGGTGGGTAAACAAATTACTGTTGGGCAATTGACAGAAAAGCAAATAATTATGATAATATCCAAGGCAATGATCATGTATATAGGCATCACGTCAAGATTAGTAGACCAAAATGATTCTGCATCTACTACTATTACTCCACACATCGACCGCTATCCAGCATGCATCTAGTGTATTAAGTTCATGGAAAAACGGAGTAATGCTTTAAGCTAGACGAGATGATGTAGACAAGATAAACTCACGTATGAAATAAATCCCATCTTGTTACCCTTAATTGCAATGATGCATGCATGTCATGTCTCTTTCTGTCACTGAGATTGAGCACCACAAGATCGAACGCATCACAAAGCACCTCTTCCCATGGCCTTGTACCGTGTGCAATTTTTTTGTGATTTGATGTACGTTGTGAGTTTTTGTTGATTTTGATCCGTGGATCTGGTGTTTAGCAAGTAGATCCACGTCCTATTGCAATCCCATAGCCCAATTTTTCTTCCCCCCCCCCCCTTCAATTTTGACTTCGAAATCGCGAAATTTCCACCACCCTTGTGTCCACGGGCCCCCGAAAAGTTTCTGGACACCCCGTGCCATGGCCTTGTACCGTGTGCATGGGACCCCGTGTCCATGGGCCTTAGACCCCGTGTGCACGGCCCTCCCAGATTCAGCCGCCATCGTTTCACGTTTTTGCCCATATCTCCCACCTCCATACTCCAATTTGGGTGTTCTTTGGCTCATTGGAAAGCTAGCGATGTGCACGAGTTGCTCATCTTGGTTTTACCACCATTTGACTCCATAAATTTTTGTGCATTTTTTCATCTTTGCATAGGCCCTCCGCCATAAATTCCACCCCACCACATACAACTTCCGCAAACTAACCTATTTTGATTCTTATTGCATTTGTGGTTGTTTGAGTTGTGATTTGAGTCTCCTAAGGTGTTTTGGCTACTTAGGGATGGTTACATCTTCATCCACCACCGGACACTTGTATTGTTCCATCGACTACATCCACTACGAGCTTCCACATCGACGACGACCATCCATCCTTTGAGACCATCTTCAACCGGATGCAAGCCTGGTTACGCCGACTTCGTGAAAGGTTAAGTGTTACGAAGGTATCCATTCCGTCATAAACTTTTCCTTCCTTGCCATTACATCTCGATTGCCCCATGCGCATGGGCTCCACTTACCCCGTGCACACGGGGCCTCCTGTGTGTAGCTGCGGGCTTTGGCCCATGTATCCCCATTTCGTCCCTCCTTACCCCCTTCATGTCTTGGACCTATATATAGTCCTCCTCATCCTCCATTTATACTTAGCTAAGATTAGAGCTTAGCTCATGTATCTCCCCTTGTGGGATTCCTCTTGAGAGAGAGAACACTCCATTGGAGTTCAAGACCTCCATTGGAGAAGATCCTTAGGGATTCAAGACCTCCTTGTGGGAAGGATCTATCTAGATCATCAAGACCTCATCTCCTTCATAGGATTTGGGATGAACTTTACCATGTATCTTGTTTCCCTTTGATTGTTCTTGTACCTTGTGAATCTCATGTGTTTGTGAGTCTAGTGGATGTGTGATTGGACTTGTTCTTGAGTGTTCATCTTGTGATTTCCCCTCTTGTTCTTCGTGTTCTTCATGTTCTTCATGGATCCCCCTCCAATTCGTGAAAGATCTCCACTTAGCCTCTACACCCTACAACATCTTGGTATCATGAGCCAGGTTGATGACGAATTTTGAGTCTTCCCCATCGTTTTCTAGCCTAATTTTGCTTGTTCTTGCCCAATTTATAAAATTCCCCACAAAAAGAGTCATACCAATTTTTTTGTGATTTGATGTACGTTGTGAGTTTTTGTTGATTTTGATCCGTGGATCTGGTGTTTAGCAAGTAGATCCACGTCCTATTGCGATCCCATAGCCCAATTTTTCTTCCCCCCCCTTCAATTTTGACTTCGAAATCGCGAAATTTCCGCCACCCTCGTGTCCACGGGCCGCCGAAAAGTTTCTGGACACCCCGTGCCATCGCCTTGTACCGTGTGCATGGGACCCCATGTCCATGGGCCTTAGACCCCGTGTGCACGGCCCTCCCAGATTCAGCCGCCGTCGTTTCACGTTTTTGCCCATATCTCCCACTTCCGAACTATAATTTGGGTGTTCTTTGGCTCATTGGAAAGCTAGCGACGTGCCCGAGTTGCTCATCTTGGTTTTACCACCATTTGACTCCATAATTTTTTGTGCATTTTGTCGGGGACGAATCCGCGATCACCTATGGGACCCAGAGAAGGACCCCTTTACGTTCGGCAGGGAGAGACGGTCGCGCGAAGAGCAAATCTAGCGAAGAACACGACAGTGCACGAGAGAGATTTACCCAGGTTCGGGCCGCACGGATGCGTAAAACCCTACTCCTGCTTTTTGGTTATTATCTGTATGATTGTTCTAGCTCCAGGAGCGCTACAGTACCGAGTAGCTGCGTACAATACTGGAGCTCTCCCTCTTCCAGTTCCTCCCCTTTCACGTTGCCCATGGGCCTCCTTTTATACGCACAAAGGGGTCTCCAACAGGTGGCAAACAGTAAAGGTAGAGGTGGAAAGTTGCTACAGTAAGGCCACTATTACCAGGATGACATGTCCTACCTACCACTGATGGCAGGGGACAAGGGCATTAAATGCCCATGCCTTTGCTGTCCAGATACATGTACCCGGACGTCGTGGGCGTGGGAAAAGCCTATCCCACCTGCTGCTGCACCGCTATCTACAGTGCACCGCCGTCTACACAGTGCCCTGCCACGCACGCTTGGAAGGACCCAGAGCGCCACGCTGGCAGAGGCACCGGAGCAGCACAGTAGCACAGTGGTACAGTAATGCTTGCCGCGGCAAGACCTTGCCGCACCTGACAGCTTGGCGCAGCCCATAGTTTGCCGTGCAAGGTAACTTGCCGGTAACAAGGCGTTCACGCTGCCGAAGCACATCGTGCCTCTTTGCAACAACTCCGCATTGAGTGCAATCATCGCTATGATGCCGCTCTGCAATGCGCACAACGTTGAAGCAACTTGGGACGTGCCGCTCGAAGAAGACGTGCAGCGATTCTTTGACTCCACGGTCGAAAAGCAGGTCCGGGTGGAAGAGTGGCTCGTCCGCAACACCACTGAGCAAGAAATAGAATTCATTGCTCGAAGAGTGGAGGGGGACAGGCTCGCCAGGGAAGCTGGCGATTTTGGTTATACTTTGGCGGAGCTCGACGAGGCACAAAAGGAGAGCCTTGCCGAGCAGGGGATGCTTGCCGGGAAGGGCGAGCTCGCCGCACCCGGCAAGGATGTCGGGCCAAGCCAGCCTGCCGACGAGTCAGGCAGCTCGGAGGATGAGGGCTCCTTTTCCGAGGAGGGCACCGAAAGCCCACCGCAGTCAGAGTCCCCAGCCCCTCTGAGGAGGAAACGCCTTCGCAGGCTTGGCAAAGTGGCTGAGCGGCAAGAAGTTCAACAACCGCCGGAGCGCCGTTCGACGCGCTCAACCACGGCAAGGGCTGGTGCTGCGGGAGTGTCTCACGCGGCCCCGGCAACTGGAGCAGGGTCATCAAAGACCGCTGCTACTACCCCCGCCAAGCGGCCAAGGAGCCCAGCTCCCCCTCCTCCCCCTCCTCACACGGAGGCGGACTTTGATTTTTCCGCCCTCAGCGAAGAAGACGACGAGGAAGAGTAAGTTCCCTTGCCGCGACCCTCAATCTTTGTAAGGTTTTGTTTCTGTCCTCACTTGTCGCGCTCCGGCCTTGCTTCCGCAGGGAGGAAACTTTGGCGGAGAGGATAAGGAAGAGAGCTAAGATCTCGACGAGCAAGACCGTGGCGGTCGTCGAAGATGAGCCCACGGCAACCACCGGGAGAGCGTCTGAGACCGTCCCGGCCAGCTCGGAGCCCAGCCCTCGTTGCAGCCCCCAGCGCAGCCCCCAGCGTAAGTATTTCAACTACCTTTCGCTGGCGGTCGCTGAGGAACAAGCATTTTGTTACTGACATCTTTGGGCGTGTAGGAGAGGAGCAGCAAGTGGAGCCATCTGAAGGTGCTCCAGAAGTACCACCCCCCTCGACCACTCCGCCAAGGAGAAGATCTCCGGTAAGGGCTCCCACTAGCGAGCCGAGCCACGAAGAGGAGCCGTCAAGGGCCGAAGCGCCAAGCACCAGCGCTGGCGACCCCACCCCAATGACAAACGTTGACGGGGGAGGGGAGCCCACCGCTCCTGAGCTCAACACGGGTAAACCCACTTGCCGCAAAACTCTTTCTGCTTTCTTTCTTTTGGCTTCTTGAATTTCTTCCTGAAGCTCTTTTTGCTTTACTTCTCGGGTTGGCAGAGCCCTCCTCGGTGGAGCCAATGAACATTGACTCTTCTGCCGAGGAGAACACCGCAGGGGCCGTCGACGACGAGGCCGCCAAGGCCGACAAGCTGGCAGCCGACAAGCTTGCCGACGAAGAGGCTGCCAGGGCTGCCGAAGAGGCTGGCAAGGCCGCCGAGGATAATACCGCCAAGGCGCCCACCGATGAAGCCGCCAAGGCTGCTGAAGCTGAGGCCGCCCAGAAGGCTGCTGAGGAGGCCGGCGAGGGAGCCGGTGGTCGTACTGACGGCCCTGAGGCCACAGGAGCGCCAGGCGCTACTCCGACCACGGGTCCCTCAACCACTGACGAGGCGGCAGGACCCAACTCGCCTCCGCCAAGCAAATACATCCGGGTCGGCGAGAACGTCTACGTCAGCCTCCCCATCTTGATTGCCCCACCATCTTTGCGAATACCTTCATACCTACCGAGACTAGCTATCCGAGTATTGCCGGGCTTCGCGAAAACTTGTGCACCATAGTGATACGATATCATATTGTTGCATCATTTGATATTTCATATAGTGCAATTGCTTACTCCCGTGCATATCTTGTGATACTTATCTCATGTGTTTGGTTGAGGCTCAATAAGAAAAGTGGAAAGGAAGAGAAGAGCAAAAAAAAGGAGAAAAAAGCTTTTAAGCAAGAACAGAAACATCACAAGCTTATAAGCAAAAGAGAGTTGAGCATGAAAAGAGATACTTGTGCATGAGGATATATGGTATAGGAAGCATTTTGCTTGCATGCATATAGGTTGGTTCCAAGTGGTGAATCATGCCCAAGTGTGCAATCAAGCTAGTGCTCTCCTAGTGTTTGTGCAACACGAGCTTAGTCTTCATTAGGCAATTTTGTATTGCTCATCCCTATAGTTGCAGAAGCCCCATTATCCCACCGTGTGTATTTCTTAATTGCCCTCCTCTATATTTTTGATCACTTGCTTTGCATTTTGAGTCCTTTCGATTTATTTCAACATTTAAAAATATCTTGGACTTCAATTTGCACGAATTTGTGCCACTTGTCCTAACCAAGCCACTCGATAAGCTTTACTTTGTAGGTGTGAGTGAACAAGTCCGGTACCAATTCCACTATTCTTTCATTTCACATTGAGTGACACGAGATAAATCCTCAACTTTGGGAAAAGGTAGCTTGGTATTGTTTATCTCATTTCCTACTCACTTTTGGTCGAGTCTTGTGATGGATAGGAAAAGCACATCATCTCCAGTCTATAACCACAACGACGAGTTCGATGCCATGAAGAACTTCATCGATGCCAAGATGGACAAGCACATGGAGGAGCTTAAAGGTCCTCATCAACAACCGCAAGAGGTCTTCCTCATCTTCAATAAGATGCTCAAGAGCAAAGACTCCCGAGCTACCATCTTCGGCAAGTACACACAAGCATCGACATCGACAAGACCATGAAGAGCAAACATCTGGACAAGAGTTGGCTTCTCTGCCACCCGAGTGCACACGGGCCTGCAACCCCCGTGCACACGGCCTCCTACAAACCCGTGCGCACGGACCACACAGAGCCGTGACATCGACCCCAAGGCTGTGGCTTCTTCAACAACCTTGGCATCTTCGCCACGTGACTTCAAGGTATATTCGCCTTTGGATGTACGGCGTCATCGCCTACTCGATGAGCTCAAGTCCACTACCTCCACGAGCTACTTTGACTTCGCCAATGACGATGAGATTTCATTCTTTGGGACTCATGACCCCGATGAGTACCTCGAGTGGGAGTGCACGATGGACGACTACCTCAAGCTACACCAAGTCCCCTCCGAAGATCAAGTGAAGTGCGCCACAAGTACCTTCCATGACTACACGTTGATTTGGTGGCTTCACACACCTTGGACGAGCTTCAACATGAGTTGGTCCAAGATGAAGAAAGCGATGCGACGAGAATTTGTGTCTTCCACCTACATGGAACATCTTCTTCGCCAATTGGAGAATACCATACAAGGATCCAAGTCCCTCGATGAGTACTTCAAGAACATGAAGGAAGCCTTGCGACGAGCTGGCGTGGACGACCCCATTTGGATGAAGTTCTACTTCATGATGGGATTGAACAACGACATCGTCAAGACTATCTTCCTCAACAACTATGAGTCCCTCGACAACCTCTACATTGGTGCTCTCAAGGTGGAGGAAGAACTCAAGAAGGCCAAGTCTACTCGACCCCGAGCTCACTTCACGACGACCACACTCCAAGATGGCAAGCATGAGGCGAGTACCACCGAGATGTCCAAGCCCAATGAGCTCCAAGACGATGCTTCCAAGTTCGATTTCATTGCCATCCCTCTTTGTGGCATTGACGATGCCGAGTCTACCATGAATCTTTTTCAAGACGGTGTGGAGACGACTACGACTATGGAGCAACTCAAAGACCAAGATTTGGAGGCGAGTGACACGGTGATGAGCAAGGATGATGCTTCCACCTTTGGAGGCAAGAGTGATGATGTGCCATCTTCGGCCTTCATCCACGATGACGACTATGAGATGGTTGAGCACGGGATTTTCCCTTCAACCAAGGAGGCGTATGGTGATGAGTTGAGTGACATGTGCACCTATGTTGAGAGTGAGAGTGACTTCACCACTAGCCCCATATATGATGAGCTGCCCCAATTCCCATGTGAGGAGAGCCACCACCACCACTTGAGTGATTTGAGTGACTCCACCATATGTGACATTGAGTGCACCTATTTTGAGGGAGTGAGTGAGCCACCACCACATAGAGAGAGTGAGGTAGTTTATAGGGCATGTGAGGCCATTTACACTTCTAATGACTTAACCTCTACCTGTATTGTGTCTTCTCATTTGGTGCTAGGTCCCATATATGATGACGCGCCGATCCTCGATGACTTCGTCCTTCCTTTGGACAAGACGATGGCCATGGTGGACTATGATACACACCCCACATGGTTCCATCATGATGATGACATTGACAACGAATTGGTTTTTACCACCTCACCTACACCACATGAGTGGAATGAGAAAGGTAACATAGGTGAAGGTGATGCTCTTATCCCACTAGTGGACATTCTTGATATTGATTGCTTGCATGATGTTGATCAACCTATTACCATGCTTCAGGCTAGTATGATTTCCCCATGTGATGATTTACCCATTTATGATGAGTTTGATGATTGCGATGTGGAGTCTATTAGTTATGATGCCATGTTGCATAGGATTTCTTGTGATAATTCTCTCGGTCACATCATGTTTGCCAGTCCTCTTGACTTGTCATATGCTATGCATGAGATCACCCATATGTCACATTTGCAATCTCATCATAGTGACTATGCATATGCCATTAAAATAAACCCAATTTGCACATATGGCATAGGTGACAAACCCATGGTTATTGGCATTTGTTTTTCTTGTGATGATATTGATATGCTCCCTTTGCATTATTTATCTCATATGCCATGCCATGACCACCTAGCTTCAGACATGCATTGTTTGACATGTTGTCACTTTTCTACATATTATGCTTCCGCTATTGCTCATGAGGAGACCCCCATAGTTTCCACATACCTATTAGGAGATTTTGCTACATCCTATGAATTGCATGATCCCCATGATTTGTGTGCACCGCATGCATCCCATGAATAAAAATGCTATTGTTGTGCCACACACTTGCTATAATTTGCGTCCCAATCATGTTGAACACAATAACTATCATTGCATGATGGATGACATATTTCTCTACCATGCCTCAAATTTCTTTGAGCATTGCTTATCTTGTGCTAACTCTCACACACACATGAACATCATGATGGATAATGTGTACATTTACCATGCACAAACTTTCTTTGGTTTGTGTCTCTTTTGTGTAGGTACCCATGCATACTCGTCAACCTCGCAATCCCATGAGTTGACGAAACGAGCTCTAGAGAGCAATGATGATTTGGGATCCCGTGGATTCTCCTTACCACCGCTCCCTTCGGGCAAAGACTTCGCGCATTCCTTCTACATGGCCCTCACATGGTTATGGGTTATATACCACTTCTCACTTTATGCCCATATTGCCATGTTCACTTTGCATGATGTGCACATTCCTATGCCTTTGCCATGCATTTGTGACCCATGCTTTGCTTTACACATGACATTTGATTCTACTACTTGTATGTGTATTTGCAAGCTTGGTGGAGATATTTCTTGTTATTGCCATGTTCCTTTAGTGGATTCCTCTAGTATGTTGCATCTTCGCACTACTAGTTTACATGCCATGGTTGATATGCTTCCTTATGTTGCATTAGCAATGATTCATACTTGCTCATTTCATGCGGTTGATGACAATTATTTCAATGCTTTGCACATGATTGCTATTACATGTTGTCATATGTCTCCATATGTTGCCTCTCTCATGCTAGATGAATTGCCATGTATTGATTGCAATAATGCTATTAATCTTTCTAATGAGATTTCCCCCATAACATTCTCACAGAGATTTTGACATAATTCTAGTGAAGCATGCTTGTCTTCCTTCTTTGCACCATATGTCTAGTTCCATGAATATAGAAATTGTTGCATCATATTCTTCATGCACTTTTGCTACTAATGGTTATGTGCAAGAGAAGAGAACCATCACGATGGATGATGTTTTTATCTACCATGCACATATGTTCTTTGCCTTGTTGTGTGCATGTGTAGGATCATTCGACTTCATGTCAACTTCCACTTCCCATGAGTTGACCATTCGAGCTCTTGAGAGCGAGCCACTTTTGACCGACGTGCTTCTACACCACATTTGTGACTACTTCGGCATTGTGAAGGACACACAAGGGCAAGCTTTTGAGGTGACATCTTTCTTGAGCATGGATATTGTGGATCATACTTCATGTGTTGCTTGCACCATTTGCACGCATGTTCGAGATATTGTTTTCCCTCATGATTTCCACATTGCCTTGCCTCATGATATATATGCCTTGTGTGTTGCATCAAACTTGTTGATTACTTGTACCTATCATACGCTTTGTTGCAACAATGTCATTTCTTCACATATGCCATGTCGCATTGCTTGCTACATTGCCTCACACATGATGAACAATTGCTCTTTCCATTGTGTTGAGTGCCACACTATCTTCACTACACCATGTGCACATTATGCTTGGCTTGTCTTGCACTTTGGATTGCCACATGTCTTTAGACATCTCATCTTATTTGGTGTTGTGAATGATTCCTATGACTACCTTAGACCATTTTTTAGCGCTTTATGCATGCTTGTTATGCCCTTGAGGTAGATGCTTACTCTCTTGTCACACATATTTGCATCTCTACCTCCCATTTGCATGCTTGTTTCCATGATATCCTTGATTGTGCTCCATTTATATGCTTAAATGCCATGCCACACTTCTTTATCAAACCATATGCTATGCTTGATAATGACACTTGTTGGGTGAATCAGCTCTTGAATGCTTGGTTTTGCACTAACGCTAACCACATTTGTTTTTCCAGGTGTTTGTTGTCTTTGCTCCTTTTGAAGGAATTAGAAGATGCTGCGACATTGGAGAGTGCCCATTTCGAGCTTCAAGATGAAGAACGCTTGGTGATCGTCCACTTCTACACGACGACATCATCTCTTTCCCATGGTGATTTGGATTTCGATCCGAGGACGGATCTTTCCCATGAGGTAGGGGATGATGTGGAGCATCCTACGGACATCACCATGTCAAGAGTCCATTTGGCAAGTGACACATGCCACATCTACTTCACATACATAAAGGTGAATCATCTCCTTTACATGTGTCCACTTGTACCCTTCGTGGATGGTATACTACTTGACCCCTCTCTCGTGTGCATACATAGGTGTGAGCGGAGCTACACATTCATCGGGGAGGAGTACAAGCTCAGGAGAATAACTACAGCATCCAGGTGGGAAGCCTGGAAGCGGAGAAGGAACCATCAAAGAAGAAGGCAGAAGCTCCCAGGCAACCCCGTGTGCACGGGCCTCCCCAATCCCATGTCCACGGGCCTCCCAGGCTACACAGTTCTAAAGACCCCATCCGCACGGGCATGTACCATGCCCACGGGACCCCCGTGTCCATGGGCCTCACAGACCCCGTGTGCACGGGCTAATGTGTCAGGTCTCTAGAGACCCCGTGCGCACGGGCTCCACTTACCCCGTGCACACGGGGCCTCCTGTGTGTAGCTGCGAGCTTTGGCCCATGTATCCCCATTTCGTGCCTCCTTACCCCCTTCATGTCTTGGACCTATATATACTCCTCCTCATCCTCCATTTAGACTTAGCTAAGAATAGATCTAGACATTAGAGCTTAGCTCATGTATCTCCCCTTGTGGGATTCCTCTTGAGAGAGAGAACACTCCATTGGAGTTCAAGACCTCCATTGGAGAAGATCCTTAGGGATTCAAGACCTCCTTATGGGAAGGATCTATCTAGATCATCAAGACTTCATCTCCTTCATAGGATTTGGGATGAACTTTACCATGTATCTTGTTTCCCTTTGATTGTTCTTGTACCTTGTGAATCTCATGTGTTTGTGAGTCTAGTGGATATGTGATTGGACTTGTTCTTGAGTGTTCCTCTTGTCATTTCCCCTCTTGTTCTTCGTGTTCTTCGCGTTCTTCATGGATCCCCCTCCAATTCGTTAAAGATCTCCACTTAGGGTCTCCACCCTACAACACCGGGTCTCCTTTAATACTTGATAATAGTCGGCCTTTGTGAGGGAGTCCTATGTACATTGAACTCAGGAAAACCACCCACCAGCAAAGTCGGATCCATCTCGGTGTGATATTCTTTAGCTAATGCAAGAGCGGTCATGGTTCCTCTTCAACAAGACGATAATTTCAATTCCTTGATCCATGTCAGCAGAGTGGATAACTCATTTAGCATGTCAAGGATTTTCTGTGGTGGCCCTGGCACATTCTTCACAGCCTTGATGCAATTGACTCCCCCCACATACAACAGCTCCAAAAATTTGTAGAAGTCTTGTCGCTTCACTTTCGGGAGTTCAACATTTCCAGAATATCTTCAACCTATTACATTTAGGAAGTTAGTCACCGGTAACCCGGGTTTACAACAGATGATCAATTGCATTACAGACCATGGACTTACCAAAGACAGCAACGCATAGCTGGCTTATGTGGCCATTTCAAAATTTATGTTCCTCTGCCATAGGCCCAAGTTTTGCCTTTCCTCCGCTCGCCAGGCCAGGATCTCCTTCTCACTTGCAAAGTCTATATTTTCCTTCTCAAAATTATCCGTCACTTTGAGAAGAGATTTTTGAAAGTCAGAAGATAATTTTTTGGCAGTCTCACTCTTGCCGACTTATGCTTTGGGTTGTTCTTTTAAATCAGCAATTTCTTGACCGGCTTGCACTATCATAGTCCACAATTACAATGAACCAAGGGTGAAATTTAATGATCAAAGCCGCAAGTTGCTGCAGGCACAAAACCTGATGCTTGGGGGCTATGATATATCAATGTTTTGTATCAACATCATGGGTGGAAGCAATATAGTTTAAAGTCCCCAGTTGCTACAGGAACACAACCCGACACTTGGGGGCTACACTATTTCAAATTTTATTTTATGAGTAAGGACAAATCCCGAGTTGTTGTAGGCATGCAACCCAACACTTGGGGGCTACAATACTCAGAATTTTTATTTCAAATGACAAGTCTTGAGGTGTTGTAGGCATGCAACTTGGCACTTGGGGGCTACACAGCTTGAAGTTATTAAGGTGACAAAGGATTGTTACAAATTCCAGGTTATTCTAACTACATAACCTCATGCTTGGAGGGCTACACTACCACATTATTTATCTCAGAACAAGCTCCAAGTCATCATGCAATGCTAAAATTGGATCTTGGGGGCTCCACATGTATATATGGAGATAGGGAAAGAGATGTACCTCATACTTGTTCTTCATAAGTGCAACTAAGGCACTTTCATTTTCCCAGTTCTGGGAAGCCGGGGTCATGTATTGCTGATACAGGGATGCCAAACTTGCGTCTTGATATGACTCTACACAGAAATCATAAGCTAACGCTTTAGCTAGTGGTGGTTTTACTTCAGCACTTGTCTTTGTCGAAACAGTGGAAGTACCCAGTGGTGAATTATGTTGTTCACGAGTAATCACAATGTCATCCATAGCCGCTCCAGTTTCAGCCGGCTTATCAAAACAAGATTATCATTTACTCCTTCTACGGCTTCGGCGGCATCATACCGAGGGATTTCGTCAACAACCAGGTCATTCGGACCCGGTTCTCCCATCACAGTGTCTTGGAGGGCAGAAGTTGCTACCTCTATAGCTGCTCTAGTGGCAGAAGAAACAACAGTTTTCTCCCTCAAGACTGCCTTAGCCCTATACCAACAAAGATATAGCAATGAACGAAAAAGCAAGATTGGGACAACATGGCAAATTTGTAAACTTACCCAATATTTATGGAAAAGCAGGGCAACTGTCCCACAGTCCATGTGCCAGACGAAGGTGAAGACACTACATAACTCGGGTCGAAGGGGTCCAATGGAGCCTTTATCTGACCGGCTTTTGGACAAGAGGAAGTTAGGCTCAACTGCTCCTGCCTTCGAGCCCGGCGGGGAGATTATTCCAGAGAGAGACCCTTGTGGAGATCATTCGAACAAGCGCTCTGGGTCTTCCTTTTCAAACTTTCAGCGTGCTGCATTTTCTTGAAAGATAATTTGGATCCAAGTAAGTTGATGGATGTGAAAATGGCCCCTTTCGTACGGCCAGATGGGTTTACCTCCTACCAAGAATTTCAGAATAAGAGGCACTAGGAGTTACCTATGTCTCATTTGGCTTGCTGATTCCTGTGTTATCCTGCGAAGAGTCGTCATCGGCAAGTTGTTTATGAAGTTGACCAAGAGAGTCAAGATCTTGTACCTCATCAATCTCCTCCTCCTCCTCCTCCTCCTCCTCCTCTTCTTCTTCTTCTTCTTCTTCTTCTTCTTCTTCTTCTTCTTCTTCTTCTTCTTCTTCTTCTTCTTCTTCTTCTTCTTCTTCTTCTTCTTCTTCTTCTTCTTCTTCTTCTTCTTCTTCTTCTTCTTCTTCTTCTTCTTCTTCTTCTTCTTCTTCTTCTTCTTCTTCTTCTTCTTCTTCTTCTTCTTCTTCTTTTTACTCCTCCTCCCCCTCCTTGTCGTCATCATCAGCCATTTCTTCTTCAGGTGTGTTCGGAGCCTCATACTTGGTTTTCCACCAGCCAAAATCAAGCTGAAACAACAAAAGCCGACATTTGTATGAGAAAGCATGATAAAAGAAGTACTAAAGGAATGGTTAAGCAAAGGGATGCATACCTGTGGTGCCGGGTCCTTAGTTCCAAAGGGTGCAAATCCAACAATAGAAATTTAGCTAAGGGGCACACCCAAGAGTTTCTTGATAGCCTATTTAAGTTTCTTGGCATCCAACACTTTGCGGGAAAAATGCATGTTGCCGTTTACCACCTGTGAGTACTGGCAGAGAAGACGGTATCGCACACTGAGGGGTTGGATATGCCAATCCACCCAGCACCGGGTTAGGTCAGTGGCCCTGAGCCCATGGGCAATCAAAGTGTTGATCCTCTGATAAATGGGCCCTAATTCTTGCCTCTCATCTAATGGCGCATAAGAATTCATCCGGCCGTTATATTCCAGCCGGTTGAGACGAAAACCCTGCAATGGGTTCTGGCCAGCTGGGGTGGTATCCTGGCAATAAAAGAGGGTTTTTGCCATCCCTTCGGATCACTCGCCAACTTCATAGCCGGATATATGCAGTCTTTGTGCTTCTGGATGGTCACTCCTCTAAACTCCAAAGCTGTTTCGCCACTACACTTGGTCTGTTTGTTACAATAAAAGAACTCCAAGAACAGATTTACCGTTGGCTACATTTGAAGGTAAACCTCACAGAAACATTGGAAATTACTCAAACTGATAATAGAATTGGGGGCCAAGCCTTGGGGTCGCACGCCATAATACTGAAGAAGATTCCGAAGAAATCTGGAACTCGGTGGCCTGAAACCTCTGTTCAGATGATCAGCAAAGATTATAATCTCACCTTGGTACGGCTGGGGCCAGGTTTCTTCCTCGGGAGTACGCCACTCGATCCTATTTTGGGGAGGCAATAAGCCGGCCGTCACAAGTTCGGTGAGCTGAAGTTCAGTCATAGTGGATTTCACCCAATTGGTGGCTTTGTTCACTTTAGTCGGGTTTGTGGGACACATAGTCTTAACACAAGTGGAGTGGCTAGCAAACTACAAAGATAAAAGTGGATACATAAGCCGACGAAATAGTTTGGAATATGCGTGACGACTTATGTGAGGTTATCAAATTATGAGCTAACAAATTGTCAATCATCGCTACATGAGTTATATAACACGGCAAAAGTAATCGATGGCCGGTTATAAATTCATATGAACCGCTACTTTTGAGATCATGGAATTTTTTTGATCTAAATAATACTGGAAAAGGAAAAATAAAAACCTAACCATGGCGACGAACACTAGAAGCAGCAGCAAAGGGGTTTCTATCATGGCAATTGAACGAAGCATAATGGTGGATTGATTGTGAAGTTGCTCCGGCGAACACTAACAAATAAATATATGGATGAACTACTACTGATCATGGGGGCACTATGATGAACTACCGATGAACTACGAAGAACAAGGGCAGTGAGGACAGAGAGGACTTACAGATCTGTTCTAGCGGTGTTGAAGTTCCCCAACTCCGCGGATGGCTGCGGCGGATGCAGATGAACTCCAACAATGGCATTGGTGACGGGACGAGCCCTGGTGCTGATGGAGGCCTAGAGGTCAAACGGGCATGAGTGCGTCGGAGGCGAGATGTAGAAGAAGGAGTCATGTGAGTATGGGCTAAAATGGATCTAGGCCCCCGCCGCTTTATTTATAAGTAGGGTAAAAAAACCCAAGCATCATGGTGAAAACCCTAGCGTTGCAGTAACTTTTTCCCAAAAATGGCTCCTCCATTCTCGCATTGACAAGATTTGACCTAAGCCAAAAAGATTGAGGATATCAGATCTGGCACATGTTAGTGAAGAAATATTTGCTATGATGGAGCAGAATAAATGCTAAGTATAAGGAAGATACTGAAAACCCAGTCATTTATATGGATTCTGACCGAGACTCGGCAACATGGTTCAGAAGTGGAGAGAGGCATCAAAGCTCAAAGTGTGAATCAAAAGCCGTCTTTAGAAAGATGAAACCCAGATTTTGTTCTCCGCACATTTTTTTTGCTTTCTCTTATTTTCAGAATGAGCTTAGCGTGAATAAATTCTAGCTAACCTGGTGGCTAATATTGGGGATGTTCCCCACGGTTGAGACCTAGCTAAGGGAAAACCCGGCCACATATTGCAAACGTAACCTATCTTGGGTCGTTGCCCGCCAAAGTCCAGGAGGCTCGTTTTGGATAACATGGTGATGGGCTTAGAGAAAAGACCTGGCACGCTTGAGCCGGCTTACGAACAAGTCTAGAATCGGCTTACTGATCAGCCTAAAATAGGCAAGAGTTCTCCTAACTTGAAGGAAAAGGAAGGTCAACAAGACTTAGAGGAGGATTCATATTATGGGTCGAACCCGGCATATACTGTACACCAGGGACCCGTCCTATGGTATAAAAGGGGTTCCTAGGACGTCCAAGGGGGACAAGTTAGAATCTCTCGAAAGCTAGGTAGCGAAAGATCACCCTTGTAATTGAGAACATCATCATCAATAGCAATCAAGCAGGAGTGGGCTTTTACCTCCACCATGAGGGGCGGAACCTGGGTAAACTTGTGTCTCTCTCATTGCTCATCAACCCCGTCGAAGCTTTCCCCTGGCAAGGATCGCCTGACAACTTAGTTCTCCTACGAGGGCATCTGCCTTGACAAAACCATGGCAGCCGCTTTAAGGGCGGCACGAGCACTACTACGCCACCCGCCTTACCTATGTAGGAATAGCCCCTTCTAGGCTCTTAGATGAGGGAGTTGGCAGAGATGGTGAGCTTGGCCCAACAACGCTCAGGTCGGAGCACTGCCCGCCCTCCGTCAAGAACATGACGCCTCTGCTCGGTACCTCAGTAGCCTCGCCTTGATGCCCGGCCGGGGATGGCCGGGATGCTGCTAATCCCAATCCCCCAGTCCCAAGGAGACGCGAGCACTTCCCTGAGCATACCCAGTTTTGGGACAATGGGCAGGGAGTCCCGAGCTCCGGACAAGGCAACCACCTTGTTGAAGCAACATGGATTCCCCCTCCCTGCTTAGAGGACCCCCGCCCAGGGCTCTCCCTGTGGTTGAGGCCACACCCTTCTATTGAGCTGGATGTCTGTCGCTCTCCCCTGAACTCTGTCAAGTGTTTTGGCCTCCAAAATTCAATCCTGACGAGACCCAAGATCCAACTGAATACCTCTAGCTTCACACAATGGTTGTGCATGCCGCCGGTGGGTCAGAAAAATTCATGGCTAATTGGTTACCCCTCATCCTAAAGAGGACCTAATAGAGGCGAGGGTCCTGATATTTCGATGAGATGGTAACTATCGATTTGGTGGAGTCGACTTTGACGATCCGACTACAAACGTGCAATGATGTTGCGCCTTAGCAATCGCTAAACCAATCTATCGAGGTTACTGACGATACCGGAAACACGATCAGCCCGACCACGAAGGTCTATTCCTGCATGCAATTGAAGAAAAATCAAGAATATGATAATGCAATCTGAGTACTACGAATATATATGAAGTATTGATAAAAGTGGGGATCAGAAAGTGGTCTTGGTCTGGTCATTGGACACAAATGAAGTACACGAAGTTGCGTTGGCTAACTTTTAACAAAACAAATCCCAAGGAAAAACTACTAGATTGATCTACTTATATAGGAGCAAGGGGTGGCGGCCAAGGAGGTGGGAGGACATCCCAAGTCAGCCTAAAACTAACCCTAGGTCGTACAAGGCTCATGGGAAACACCTTTGGACTTGTAGTTTGACTCGGATTCTACTATTGCGTCAGATTGTTTCATCAATATCTCAATGTTCCAGATGAGTTTGAAGATGATTCCAAGTGGGTTGGAAATTGCGCGAAATAAACTTTCCAACAAAAAATAATCACCCAATTCGGAGTCTGGATGAAAGAGATCTTGGTGTTTTGAGTCAGGTATGTCCGTGCAGTCCGAATCTGAGTCTAGAACGTGGGGGACTTGGACTCTATCTTCTCTTGGGTCAAAAGTGACGTGAGAGGACTTTTTGAACAGCACCTAAACGCCTCTTCTTCCCTTATCTTCATGTGTGGATTATACACATGTCCCATACACCTGCAATTAGACATGGCACAAAAGGATGTGAAGTATTTTTGTCCTGGATAACATAAATAAATTATTGCATAGTTTGCATTAGAAATCACCTCACAAATATGCGTGTTTGCAATATTTTTGGTCGTATCCAAGGTAGTCGTGTCCTCATCATCCTCCCCTTCTTGACAACAAAGCCATCCTCGACATTGCCTAATCTGAAATGTGGCTAACAAAAGAGACAAGGTGTACATGTTGTGTATGTATATGCCATCCAATTTTACTTCCCTCGGTTTTGGCACATATGAGACATGTATATATGAGTAGCTTTCATAGTTCATAAAATATAAAGCCAAAATATTATCACAAGAAGTAGAAGGCATAAAAATATTGCAACTCAGTTTGCACATATAAGTGAAGCTCTTATTAGTACCGAAAGATTGACAATGTTCATCATTAAACCATCCCAACATTGGTGAATAAACTTTACTTGCATCAAATTTACATGCTACAACATCCTTAAGTAAGCAAACATGCAACAACTCATTTGACAAAGAATCGTCACCAAGATTAGAGGTTATATCAAAATGATTAAACATTAGCACAATTATTTTCAAACATATGTGATCCAAATCTGATTTATTTTCCGATTCACATGGTTCTTTTGCGGTTAATTTAATGGGTGCACTCGACATTGCTGATATTGCAGTTATTTGATCACATGAAAAAGTCAAATCATCAACATGGTCCTTAAAAATAGATGGTGTGGTCAAAGTAGTGGGTAGCTCATCACATGGTGCATTTAAATTGACAAGGCATTCATCATACTCATGTCGAGGTGGAAGATCAGTACCTTTGTCATTACCTCTTATGATCAACTCTGATGATGTAGGTACTCTCGGTGGTCATGTGTCACATGGTGAAGGTGATGTAGTCCTCACAACAACGTACGTGGTTGTCATAGTACGCCTAGTAGTTGAAGGAACAACCGTATCAACTCTTGGAATGTGCACCGTGTGCTTGTTCTCCTTGTGGGCAACACGTCATTTTATTTCCTGTTCAGCTTTGCAAGCAAGATGAAACAAATTGTCCATAGGATAACACTCTTTATGAATTAGTACATCTTGAATATCACGGTTTAATCCTCCCCAAAATCTATCCATAAAATCTTCTTCACTTTCTTCTAAAAATGAGTACAACAAAGTAGTTTGTAAATCATCATAATATTTTGTTACGGTGTCAGTGCCTTATTTTAAATGTTGTAATTTTTTAATAATGCCACGAGTATAATAAGCATCAACGAATCTATCTCTCATGACAAGTTTTGAATCATCCCAAGTAGTTGGTATAAAATCAAGGTTTAACCGACAATATTCACTCCACCACACTAAAGCAAAGCTAGTGAAAGTACTAACCGCAGCTTGGAATTTTCCACGCTCATCAAAATTATGGGAAGCAAATATAGCACTTATTTCGTACCCCCATTCAATATATAAATTAGGCCTAAAACGAGCATTAAAGGATGGCATGGAAACATTAACCTAATTATGCGCATTCTGATGTCGTTGCTCCTCTCTTGACGGCTGTTGTGTTTTCTTAGGTGGTGGCAAGTCTCCCACGATCGATGATGCCCATGAACTAAAAACTCCAGAACCTGCCATAATTTGTAGAAAACAAGAAAGAAAATTCGAGAATAATGTTCCTATGAATTACTATGATGTGGTGGTAAAATGCTCACAGTATAGCAAATATCAATGTCTTACAAGTTCTTACCATGCATTAGGTGGTGACCGGCAACCAGCAGTGTCAAATAACTCCAAAGATTGAGAAAGCAATTGCCAGGTGAATGTAAATATGCATGGTGTAGAAATATGTGGAGCTGGATTGGCTATATATGGTAGCAAAAGATTAGCAATAATCAATTCAGAGATGCAATGTTGAATAAATGCTCAACGACAGTACTGTGCTGGTCCTAGGCTAGACCGAACTAGAGACGTGAGCCTAGAACACTAATGGGGTCACGGCGTAGAACAATAGCAGCAACAAAAGATATGAAGAAGCTCTAGATAGCAAGAAATAAGTGAAGATCACAATGGCAGTGAAGATAATGATGATAAACAACTGCCAAGCAGGATATACCAAAAACACTATGTCGAACTTTCCTCTGGAAAAGTTTGTGACAATTTTCTTATAATTTTTCTCAAGAATGCTAATGACTCAAGCTTTCCAACGCAAACAAATTCACTCAATTCCGAGTTGACATGAGGAAGCAAAAAATTCTAAAATTGGACTAAAAATGTAACAAATTGTGTTTGCAAACTTCGGAGGGCAAAAACTCCTATTTAGAAGCAGTTTTGGAAGTCAAAATAATGAACTAGCTTTATAAACCATTCAGATGCATCTCATCGATAACTGGAATTTGGTTACTTATGGAGCCAAAACAGACTTCGTATGAGGAAGATATGCCTATTTTACAGAATAGTGTGCAAACCAGATTCCAATCCGAATCCAGGTACGAGATTGAGTCTAGATAGATATGAAATTAGTTTTTTATCCACTCACTTTTTTCTCCCACTTTTTTCTTTCTTCTCTTTTTTTTCTCTGACTTTTTTTTCTCTGGCTTTTTTTCTCTCTCTATCCAAAACAAACTAGATAAGCTGCAGATTGGATCAAGTGAAGATGCGAACGACCTCAACTATGATTATGACGGTGAACGATGGGTAGCACATGGTGGAAATTGATGGATGGGGTGGTGGACAGCGCAAGGGATAATGATGCAGCGGTTGCGTGACTAATGTGAACGGAACTCAAAACTCTAAAGGAACTAGACACTAAGACCAGCAACTCAACACGACAATATAACCACAAATTCAACAAAGCAAAACACTAAAAAGATTATGTAAAGGCTCAGAGTGGTTCAGATATGATGAAGTAACCCTATTTTTTGTGGCTTTTTCTTGGACAATAGGTAAGAAAATAAATCTAATCTATGGATTACTGGAAATTCTCACCGAGCAACCTGAAAACTGATACCACTTAATAGAGGCGAGGGGCCCGATCTTTCGATGAGATGATAACTATCGATTTGGTGGAGACGACTTTGATGATCCGACTACAAACGTGCCCGACGTTGCGCCTTAGCAATCGCTAAACCAACTCCAAGAGGTTATTGACCACGCCGGAGCATGACCAACCTGACCACCAAGGTCTATTCCTGCAAGCAACCGAAAAACAAGCAATAATATGATAAAGCAATCTAAATATTGCGAATATATATGAAGTGTTGATAAAAGAGGGGTTCTAAAAGAGGTCTTGGTCTGGTCGTTGGACACAAACGAAGTACACAAAGTTGCAGTAGTGGCTAACTTTTAACTAATTAAAACCCAAGGAAAAATGCTACTAGATTGATCTACTTAGCAAGGGGTGGTGGCCAAGGAGGTGGGAGGACGTCCCAAGACAGCCTAAAACTAACCCTAGGTCCTACAAGGCTCATGGGCCCAAGTGGAGGTCATGCAACACCTTTGGACTTGTAGTTTGACTCGAATTCTGCTGCTGCGTCAGATTTTCATTAATATCTCAACGCTCCGGGTGAATTTGAAGATGATTCCAATTGGGTTGGAAAGTGCACGAAACAAACTTTCCAACAAAAAAGAATCACCCAATCCGGAGTCCGGATGAAGGAGATCTTGGCGTTTTGAGTCAGGTATGTTTGTGTAGTCCGAATCTGAGTCCAGAACGTGGGGGACTTGGACTCTACCTTCTCTTGGGCCAAAAGTGACGTGAGAGGACTTTTTGAACAACACCTAAACGTCTCTCTTTCCCTTATCTTCATTTGTGGATTGTACAAATGTACCATACACCTGCAATTATACATGACACAAAAGTATGTGAAGTATTTTTGTCCTGAATAACATAAATAAATTATTGCAGAGTTTGTGTTAGAAATCACCTCACAAATATGCTTGTTTGCAATATTTTTGGTCGTATCCAAGGTAGTCATGTCCTCATCAGGACCGCACAGTCTTGGATCATGAACCTCCCCGCTGCCTCCATTCGGTCATGGCAGGAACTGTGCGACCAGTTCATGGGAAACTTTCAAGGCACCTGCAAGCATGATAGGATAGAGGAAGACCTATATGCGGTCGAATGACACTCGGATGAGACTTTGCATCAGTTCATCCAACGCTTCAGCACGGTTCGTAATACCATCCTGGGCATCCCCCCCCCCCCCCATGCCATTATGATAGCGTTCGAACTTGGTGTACGAGATGTCAAGCTGAGGGTAAAGATAGGAATGAAAGACATCTAGAGCATGATACAATTATTTGCGGTGGCAGATAAATGTGCCCGGCTACGGATGCCCGAGAATGGTCGCATCGTACTAAGAATTCCAGTGGTGTTGGTCCGCCTCGAACCATAGATAAAGAAAAACGGAGGAGGGCAGAGGTGGTCCTCACCATCGAAGCGCCTGTGGCTGTTGCCTTCGAGTATAAGGCTCGCAAACCTCCCCGGGATCCTCAGGAGGTTTGGGAGATAGAAGAACCCTCCGAGGAAAGGCATGGGAAATGGTGTAAGATACACAACACCCATCGGCATGATTTCAAAGAATGTAGGGAGGTACAGATCATGGTGGAAGAACGATAAAGGTAATGGATTGAACATGCCGGGAGAAGGGAAAATGAACACCTTCCCCCGCCGGGCAACAATCTATGGGTGCTTGAACAAAACAGAGAAAATCGGGCCGCCGGGCGTGGGCCGAAAAACAACCGTGTGAATCATCCTGAAGGGCACAGGGCCGTGGGAGGACGCAAATGTGGGCCACTCCAACCCTCTTTGAATAATCAAGGGGAAAGGGCATGCCCGATCATGGTTTCCAGGTAGCAAGATGATGAGGACATCAATACCATTGTTACACCCACAGCCCCTACTGCTACACATACTGGACCAATTACTAGAGGTCGTGCACGCTAATTAAATTACCAGGTAGTTATGGTTCTTGTAATGATTCTAATGTTCATGAGAATATGATGCTGCGTAAATTGGATACATTTGTCTTGCTTACAAACGAAGGGCCTAGCTTGGACAAGGATGAACATTGGAGCAAGATCAAGCATGGAGATTATGGCATGCACAAGGGGAACAAGAACGGAGTTAGAAGTGATGATTTCAGCACTTTGAAGCCACCATAATGAGTGCATGAAGGCTTGGACGAAATATACAAGATGCCACTTCATAAATTTTGTCCGGAGGCTATTATAGGTGCTGCGTCACCTTATTATTGGGTCAGGCCCATGTAATTTCGAAATACTTCAGTATAGGCTATTTTTAGAGTCCATATGTGTGGGGAAATAGAGTTAGGGTTGGTTTCGGACCCCTCCTCCAAGGGGTCACGAAATCCCCCCCCCCCCTCTCTTCCTCCATATATACAGCCCTTAGGGCGTCGTTTAGACTTTGGGTTCTGTTTAGATTAAAGTTTGCCATAGCTGCAACTTCGTGTACTTCATTTATGTTCAATGACCAGACCAAGACGTCATAGAACCCCACCTTGATCAATAAAGCTTTCCTCTTATATTCGCAATATCCAGATTACAATTTCAGTTTCTTGCTTGTTCTTCGTTTGCTTGCAGGAAATAGACCCTCGTGGTCAGGTTGATCGTGCTCCGGCGTTGTCAATAACCTCTCGGAGTTGGTTTAGCGATTGCTAAGGCGTGACGTCCTCTCACGTTCATAGTTGGATTGTCAAAGTCTACTCCTCCGAAAACAATAATCACCATCTCATCAAAAGGCGGGACCCCTTTGCCTCTATCAAGTAGTATCAGATTTCCATGTTGCTCGATGAGATTTTCCAGTTTTTCGTAGTTTAGATCGCATCTGTTCTTCACACCTATAGTCCATGAAAATCCACAAAAAAAATTAGGGTGAGATCACCATATCCGAACCAATCTGAGCGTTTTGCAATTTTCTGTTCGGTGTTTTGCTTTATTGAATTTGCGGTTGCATCATAGTGTCGAGTTGCTGGTCTTAGTGTCTAGTCCTTTAGAGTTTCAAGTTCTGTTCATAGGTTGTCACGCCCCCGCCGCACCATCTTCATCGCCGCTGCCATATACCACCACCGCACCAACTTCATCGCCGCTGGCATATACTACCACCACATATTCACCGCCACTCTGAGTCCATATACGCCACCACATATCCGCCGCCATCACGCCCATCCGAGACCACCTCCAACATCTATCTGCCATCAATCCGAGTTGCCACCAGATATATATCCGCCACCAGTCCGAGTTCCACCCGATTCATCTCCACCACCAATACTAGTCCGAGTCCAGTATTTACTTCTTTGTTATTGATTTTCAGATCATGACATACTATGTGTCGTGACCAAGTCGGATTCCCCAACTTCTGTGCACCCCATACAAGAAAAATAGTTCCAGTTTAAAAAAAAAGAGAGGAAAAAGTGCAAAAAAAGCAAAAAAGGTGAAAAAAACATAAATTCAGAGTGTGCTCCTCCCTTGTTTATGTGCAGCACCGTGATTTTGTTAGTGTTCTAGGCTCGCGTCTCTAGCACAGTCTAGCCTAGGACTAGGACAGTATCGTCATTGAGCATTTATTCAACTTTGCATCTCTGAATTAATTATTGCTGACATTTTTCTACATATCATAAGCCTTCCCAGCTCCACATACATCTACATTGTGCATTTGACACCACCTGGCAATCCCTCTGTCCAAGCTTAGAGAGTTTTGACTACAACGGTTGCTGATCACCACCTGCTGCTCGGTAAGAACTAGTAAGAATTTGAGATTTGCTTGACGGATTTGTGACACCCCATCACCACCACTTTCTAGTAGTCTGTAGGATCATATTCTTGTGTGTTTTTATTACTCCTAACCATGGCAGGATCACAAGACGACAAGATTTACTGGGAGAACATGACGAAGAAGGAGCTTCATGATAAATTTCAGCAAATGTTAGGTCAACAGGTGGAAGACGTGATGGCCAACTTTCGAAAGGCACTGGAGAGAATTGTTGACATTGACAAGACAATTGACACCAAGTTGGACGCCAAGTTCGATGAAGTACTCGCACGTCTACCACAACCACCAGCTGCCTCTGCTGCACCGTTGCAACAACATCAACAACCACCTCCATGTGGTGATCCAGCAGGACGAGCGCAGCGTGTTCCTCTTGAGCCAGGACAAACTTTCGGTGCCGCTGCTACTGCTGTTGATGCTTTGGTAGCACCTGCTGCTACTGCAGAGGAGGGGGACAATTACATGTATGAGGTTGATCAAAATCAGAACTACGTGCCACCAGCACCACCACCACCAGGTCATCCTCATGCATATAATCGCAACGGTAGTGCTGCACCACCACCTCAGGTACGAGATTATGACCATATTCCTAAACTGAAATTGAATATTCCACCATTTGAGGGTAGATACATTCCCGATGTCTATCTTACTTAGGAGTTAGAAACTGAACAACATTTCACATGCTTACAATATCCTGAGGAGAGACGTATTGCTCTTGCTGTTTGTGAATTCACTAGTTTTGCTTCTGTTTGGTTGTCTGAACATTGTAGATTATATCATGATAATATCCCTACTACTTGGGGTGCTTTGAAAAATGCTATGCATACTCGCTGGGTTCCACCATATTATCAAGGTGAATTACTTCAAAAATTGCAGCGTTTAAGACAAGGGCAAAAATCTGTAGAGGAATATTATCAGGAATTACAAACTGGCATGATTATATGTGGTATTGTTGAGTATAATGAAGCTATGCTTGCATGTTTTGTGGGTGGATTAAATAGAGAGATTCAGATCATTCTAGAGTATAAGGAGTATAATAATATCACTCGTTTATTCCATCTTGCTTGCAAAGCTGAACGTGAAGTGCAGGATCGACAGGCTTTGGCGTGAAATAATTTTTCTGCAGGTCGATCTTCATCATGGACACCACGTACATCTTCTACTTCCACACATCCTACTGCAGCACCGCTGACTTCAGCCGCCAATTCCAACCGAGATACAAGAAAATAGGCACCACCACCACCATCTGCCAGGAGCACACCTTTTGGTCCCGCACAGAGCTCTTCTTCATCCATGGCATAAACAGGGCAAACACATGAGGTTATATGTTGCCGTTGTAAGGGTGGAGGTCATTATGCGAACAAATGTCCATCTCCGCGTGTGATGATTGTTACTGAGGCTGGTGGGTATGAGTCCGCTAGTGACTATGATGAGGAGATGTTGGCACTTATTGCAAGTGAAGAGCACGATGGAGATGATTCTGAACATGAGACGCAATACATGGCTACTGAAGATGCTGACAGGTATGAGAGTTTAGTTGCTCAATGTGTTTTGAGTGTGCAGGTAACACAAGCTGAGCAAAATAAGCGGCACAATTTGTTCCATACAAAGGGAGTTGTGAAGGAACATTATGTCCGCATCATCATTGATGGAGGGAGCTGCAACAAATTGGCTAGCATGGAGAGGGTGGAGAAGCTATCTCTCACCACAAGACCCCATCCGCATCCTTACTACATCCAATGGTTAAACAACATCGGCAAGGTTAAGGTAACACGTACTGTTCGTGTGCATTTTAGTATCGCTACATATGTTGATTATCTTGATTGTGATGTGGTACCCATGCAAGCATGTTCCTCATTACTTGGTAGACCATGGCAATTCAATAAAAAAATTGTACACCATGGTAGAAACAATCAGTATACTCTTGTTCATAAGGATAAACATATTACTTTGCTTCCTATAACTCCTGAACACATTTTGAAAGATGATATTAATAGAGCTAGTAAAGCAAAATAGGAGCAAATAAGAGTGAAAATTAGATTGTGGCAAAAGAATTCAAGCAACAAATAAAGCCTAATAACAAACCATCATCTAGTGTTGCACCTAAAATTAAATTGAAAATTGGATGTTTACTTGCCACAAAATCTGATATTGATGATCTAGATTTCAGCAAATCTGTTTGCTATGCTTTTGTGTGCAAAGAGGCATTATTTTCATTCAAGGACGTGCCTTCCTCTTTGCCTCCTACTGTCACTAGCATTTTGAAGGAGTTCACTGACGTCTTTCCACAAGACGTGCCACCGGTGATGCGGAGCATCCTACGGACATCACCATGTCAAGAGTCCGTTTGGCAAGTGACACGTGCGACATCTACTTCACATACACAAAGGTGAAACATCTCCTTTACACGTGCTCACTTGACCCCTTCGAGGATGGTATACTACTTGACACTCCACTCTTGTGCATGCATAGGTATTGTCGGAACACTACGGACGACGAGGAGGAGTGCGAGCGCAAGTGTACAACTACACCATCTGCGAAGGAAGCGTGGAAGCGAAGACCGAGCTACAGAGTATACAGCGGTCGGACGACCGACGCCCCATCGGATGTCCGACACTCTACAGCGCCCGGACGACCGGCGTCCATCGGACGTCCGACACACCTTCCACCCAGCCAGACGAAGACGCTACAACGCCCGGACGACCGACGAGACACCGGACGTCCGACGAGTCCCAGCGCCCGGACGACCGGTCCGGCTACACCCGAGAAGAATCAGCGGACTTCCGACGCGGGCCGGACGTCAGGACCGTCCCAAGCCACCGGACGTTCGACCCCCACCGGTCGTCCGGTAACTTCCTGTGCGCA
Organism: Thinopyrum elongatum; assembly: GCA_011799875.1. NCBI lineage: Eukaryota > Viridiplantae > Streptophyta > Magnoliopsida > Poales > Poaceae > Thinopyrum > Thinopyrum elongatum. Next base: position 252,783,168 of record CM022299.1, read on the forward strand.
GCCACGGGCCTTTGGCCTTGTATCCCTTCCCACTTACCTTTTCGCCCACTTAGACCATAAATACCCCCCTACCTCCTCCTAGCTAGGGTTAGCAAAGTGATAGCTCATTTGTATGTGAGCTTTGCTCCTACCTTCCTCTACTCTTGAGAGAGAGAGAGACCACCACTCCCATGGACTTCAAGACCTCCATGTGAGAAGATCCTGCGGGATATATCATCAAGACCCCTCACGAGAAGATCCGTCTAGGATACCATCAAGACCTCCTCCAGGGAGATGAACTTTACCTTGTATCTTTCCCTTTGTTGTTCATGTACCTTGTGGATCTTGTGTGTTTGATTGTCTAGTGGATGTGTGATTGGACTTGTTCTTGAGTGTTTCCCCTTGTGATTTCTCTCTGTTCTTCCCCGTGTTCTTCGTGTTCTTCAAGGGAATCCACTCCAATCGTGAAAGATCGGCCTACACCGGGTTAGCCCCGTATCAAATGGAATCAGAGCTTAGGTTTATCATGAATTTGGAGCCTCTCCTCTTTGTTTTCTAGCCTAATTTTGTTGTGTTCTTCCTCGATTTCAAAAATCCCCACAAAAAATAGCCCCAATTTTTTTGTGATTTGTTGGTTTGGTGATGTTTTGTTGATTTTGATCCATGGATTTGCTTGGTTTCAAGTGGATCTAGCATTTCCCCAAGTTTCCCCACCTTCCATCCACGAAATCTCCTCAATTTTGACCCCCAAATCCCCATTTTCCACCCAAAATCGCGTCCCGAATCTCGGATCTCGAGTTGACCCCGACCCACCGGACGACCGACGTTTATCGGACGTCCGGAGCCTCCCGAACCACCGGACATCCGACACTTTCCGGATGACCGGTGCCACCCAACAGAAAGAAATTAACGGATTTCCGAGACTTCCGGACGTCCGACCACCGGAAGTCCGACACCTACCGGACGTTCGGTACCTGTAGATATTGACTTCGGCTGATTTTTGTTTCGTCCATAACTGATTCATCCGAACTCTGATTTTGACGTTCTTTAGCTCGTTTTGAAGCTATTGACATCCCCCTTCCCACAAAAATACGTCCAACATCATTTGACTCCATCAAATTTTTGGAACTTTGGCATCTTTGCCTAGGGCCGTCACCACATCATCCGCATAGCCACCACCGACCTCCGCAACCGAACCCATTTTGTTCCATATAGCATTAGTGGTTGCTTGAGTAGTGATTCGAGTCTCCTAAGGTGTTTCGGCTACTTAGGGACGATTGCTTCTTCATCAACCACCACCATATCTTCCTAACCTTGCCCACCATACATTTCCGCCACCCCAACTTAACCCAATTTTGTTTGAGCTTGTTTTAGTTGTGCCTTGTCTCTCCTAAGGTGTTTCGGCTACTTAGGGATGGCAACTTCAACTTCGACTTGCATAACACATCATTCCACTTCCGCATTGCCAAGTGCAAAACCACCACCGCTTTCCGCCACCACCATTTGACATTTGACATTTGAGATTTTGAGTTCGCGGTTTTTACGTTTCCTAAGGTGTTTTGGCTAATTAGGAACGGTTCTACATCAAGAACACCGCCACTCATCATCGCAACGGACGGTAACCTCGACGACATCATTGTACATTCTCCTTGCAATTGCATTATTAACCCCTAGCCCATTTTGCGTTACTTGCCTATCGAGACTAGCCATTTGAGTATTGCCCGGCAATGTTACTTGTGCACATTAGTGATCATCGATCCGCCCTTCCATTGCATACATACCATATCATATTGGTATCATCTTGGTATCATATCATCTCTTATGTCACAAGATTGTTCCCGCATATACACAATTGCTATCTTGGTTTGTGCATTTCACATCGTGACCATATTTAAAAAAAAGAATAAGCTTTTAAGCAAAAGAAAGAGTGAGCAAAGAAGCTTGTAAGCAAGAGACATAGCATTGTATCATAGTGCATTACAATATATCATATGGTATCATACTCGATCATCTTGGATCATCTTGAGAGAAACACCGGGAACCATACATACATAGCATACTTGGGATAGAAAGTTTATCCATTTTGCATCTTATAGGTTGTGCATAAGTGTCGTATCCGCCTATAGAGCAATCGTGTTAGCGTCTCTCTTGAGTTGTGCAACGCGAGCGTTTTCTGTGGACTCCACATTTTGTGCTCATTCCTTGGTTGCACGACCCCATTTATCTATCCGTGTGTGTGTTTCCGTGTGCCATTCATTGCTATTGGTCTACTAGTTTCACTTTCGAATTTGTGAATCTCTTTCAACATTATTGACTCTTGCTAACATTTTGCATCAAATTTGTGTGCCACTATCATCACCAGGCTACTCCATAAGCTTTACTTGATAGGTGTGAGTGAACAAGTCCGGTACCAATTCCACTATTCTTTCATTTCACATTGAGTGAAACGGGATACATCCTCAACTTTGGGAAAAGGTAACTTGGTATTGTTTATCTCATTTCCTACTCACCTTTGCTCGAGTCTCGTGATGGATAGGCAAAGCACACCTCCTTCGCACTACAACAACAACGACGAGTTCGGTGCCACGACAAACAACTTCGATGCCAAGATGCAAGCTCAAATGGAGGAGATCAAAGCCCTCATCAAGTCCTACAAGAGATCTTCCTCATCTTCGAGAAGACGCTCTAGTGCACATCCTTCCGAGCTACCATCTCCGGCAAGATCACATCGCCATCGACACCACCACTGACGAGAACATGAAGCTCAAGAGCTCAACACCAACAAACGCTTAATGACTTCACCATCTCCCTTGGCATCTTCGCCAAGCGACTTCAAGGCATCTTCGCCTTCGGATATTCGGCATCTTCGCCTACAAGTACCTCAAGACGCTCAAGAGAAGCTCCCCAAGCTCAAGTCCACGAATTTCACGAGCTACTACGACCTCGACACCGACCACAAGATTCCTTTCTATGGGACTCAAGAACCCAAGGAGTATCTCGAGTGGGAACGCTTAATGGATGACTACCTCAAGCTACATCAAGTTCCTCCCGAAGATCAAGTGAAGTGCGCCACAACGAACTTCCACGACTACACATCGGCATGGTGGCTTCGCACACCTTCGGAGAGCTATGACATGAGTTGGCCCAAGACGAAGAGAGCTTTGCGGCGAGAGTTCGTGCCTCCAACCTACACGGAACAACTTCAACGCCAATTGGAGAACACCATCCAAGGATCTAAGTCCCTCGACAAGTACTACCACGAGATGAAGAAAGCCTTGCGACGAGCCGGCGTGGATGACCCCATTTTGATGAAGTTCCACTTCATGATGGGATTACACAACGACATCTCCAAGAGTATCTTCCTCGAGAACTATAAGTCCCTCGATGACTACTACATTGGTGCTCTCAAGGCGGAACAAGAACTCATGAAGGCTAAGGCTTCTCCACCCCAAGCACACTTCTCGAAGACCAAGCTCCAAGACAGCGAGCATGAGGCTAGTACCACCACAATGTCCAGGCCCGACGAGCTCCAAGACGATGCTCCCAAGTTCAACTCCACCGCCATCCCTCTTTGTGGCATTGATGATGCCGAGTCTACTTTGACTCATTTTCAAGACAGTGCGGCGACGAGTACGACTTTGGAGACCTTCAAGGAACAAGTTTTGGAGGCAAGCGACACGGTGGCGAGCAAGGATGATGCTTCCATCTTAGGAGGCGAGAGTGATGATGTGCCATCTTCGGCCTTCATTCACGGCGACGGTGACGAGATGATCGAGCATGGGATTTTCCCTTCGGTCATGGAGGATAGTGATGATGTGCCATCTTCGGCCTTCATCCACGGCGACGACAACGAGATGGTTGAGCATGGGATTTTCCCTTCGACCACGGCGACGTATGATGACTTGAGTGACTTGTGCCACCATATTGAGAGTGAAAGTGACTTCACCACTAGCCCCATATATGATGTGTTGCCCCAATTCCGATGTGAGGAGAGCCACAACCCCCACCACTTGAGTGAGATGAGTGACTCCACCATATGTGAATTTGAGTGCACCTATTTTGAGGGAGTGAGTGAACCATGACATATAGAGAGTGAGATGGTTGATAGGTCTCATGAGGCCATTTGCATTTCTAACAACTTGACCTCTACCTCTATTGTGTCTTCTCATTTCGTGCTAGGTCCCATATATGATGACGCGCCGATCCTCGACGACTTCGTCCTTCCTTTGGACAAGAGGATGGCCATGGTGGAATATGATGCACCCCCCACATGGTTCCATCAAGATGATGATACTGACCACCATTTGGTCTTTGCCACCTCACCTACACCACTTGAGTGGAATGAACAAGGTAACATAGGTGAAGGTGATGCTCTAGTCCCACTAGTGGACATTCTTGATATCGATTGCTTGCATGATGTTGATCAACCTACTACCATGCTTCATGCTAGTCGTTGTGATGCCATGTTACATAGGATTTCTTGTCACAATTCTTTAGGTCACATCATGTTTGACAATCCGCTTGACTTGTCATATGCTATGCATGAGATCAACCATATGTCATATTTGCAATCTCTTCATAGTGACTATGCATATGCCATTAAAATAAACCCAATTTGCACATATGGCATAGATGACAAGCTCATGGTTATTGGCATTTGTTTTTCTTGTGATGATATTGATATGCTCCCTTTGCATCATGTCAATCATATGCCATGCCATGACCACCTAGCTTCGGATATGCATTGTTTTGGATGTTGTCCATTTTCTCCATATGATGTTTCCAATATTGCTCATGAGGTGACCCCCATAGTTTCCTCATACATTTTAGGAGATTTTGATCAATCCCATTCATTGCATGATCCCAATACTTGTGGGCACCATATGCTCCCTTTGAATAAACATGCTATTGATGTGCCATATACTTGCATTCTCAATTTGTGTCCCCATCATGTTATACACAATAACTATTCTTTCATGATGGATGACATGTTCTTATACCATGCATCAAATTTCTTTGAGCGATGCTTATCTTGTGCTAACTCACACATGCACATACACATCATGATGGATGATGTGTACATTTACCACGCACACAATTTCTTTGGTTTGTGTCTCTTTTGTGTAGGTACCCATGAATACTTGTCAACCTCACAATCCCATGAGTTGACAAAACGAGCTCTAGAGAGCAATGATGACTTGGGATCTCGTGGATTGTCCTTCCCACTGCTCTCTTCACGCAAAGACTTCGCGCATTTCTTCTACATGGCCCTCACATGGTTATGGGTTATTGTCCATTACATATTCTATGCCCATCTTGCCATATTCACTTTGCATGATATGCTCATTACTATGCCTTTGCCATGCATTTGTGACCCATGCTTTGCATTACACATGATGATTGATTTTCATACTTGTATGTGTATTTGCAAGCTCGGTGGAGATATTTCTTGTTATTGCCATGTTTGCTTTGTGCACCATGCCTATGATGATACTATGATCTTGCTTTGTGTTCGTGCATGCGATATGTCATGTGCATTGCCTATGCCTACTATTTGCTCACATGACATGATTGCCATGATTTCCTCTAGTATGTTGCATCTTCGCACTACTAGCTTGCACGACATGATTGATATGCTTGATTATTTTGCATCACCAATGATTCATACTTGCTCACTTCATGCGGTTGATGACAACCATTACCATGCTTTGCACATGATTCATATTGCTTCTTGTCACATATCTCCATATGTTGCATCTCTCATGCTAGATGATTTGCCATGTATTGATAGCAACAATTATTATAGTCTTGCTCATGAGATTGCCCCCATAGCATTCTCGAATATATTTGGAGATTTTGCCAAATTTCTTGTGAAGCATGCTTGTCTTACCTTTTTGCACCATATACCTATGCCATGAATATAGCCATTGTTGCATCATATTACTCATGCACTTTTGCTACTAATGGTTATGTGCAAGAGAAGAGAACAATCATGATGGATGATGTGTTTATCTACCATGCACATACGTTCTTTCTTTTGTTGTGTGCATGTGTAGGATACTTGAACTTTGTGTCGACTTCCACTTCACGTGAGTTGACCATTCGAGCTCTTGAGAGCGAACCACCTTCTACCACGACGATTCTACATCGCATTTGCTTGCGCTTCGGCATGGTGAAGAATGCACAAGGACACGCCTTCAAGGTGACATCTTTCTTGAGCATGGATATTGCGGATCATACTATTTGTGTTGCTTGCACCATGAGACTTATTGGCCATCTTGGACCACTTGATTGTGCACTTGTTAGAGATCTTGCTTTGACTTGCCATTTTCACATTTCCATGCATCATGATATATATGCCTTGTGTGTTGCATCCAATTCTTGGATTACTTGCTCCTATCACATGTTTGGTTGCAACAATATCATTTCCTCACATATGCCATGTCCCATTGATTGTCACATGATTGCCTTGATTGCCTCACACATGTTGAACAATTGCACTTGCTATTGTGTTGAGTGCCACACTATCTTCACTACACCCTATGCACGTTATGCTTGGATTGTCTTGCACTTGACCCATGTGTTTAGACACTTCATTTTATTTGGTGTTGTGAATGATTCTTATGCCTACCATAGACCTTTCATTGAGCAATTTGTGAATGCTTGCTATGAACTTGAGGTAGATGCTTATTCTCTTATCACACATATTTGCATCACTACCTCACATTTACATGCTTGTCCCCATGATATCTTTGCTTGTGCTCAATTTATGTGCTTACATGCCATGTCACAATCCTTTGTCAAACCATATTCTTTGCACGATGATGACACTTGTTGGGTGAATCACCACTTGAATGCTTGGTTTTGCACTAATGCTAACCACATTTGTTTTTCCAAGTGTTTGTTTTCCTTGCTCCTTTTGAAGGAATCACTAGACGGTGCAACATTGGAGAGTGCCCATTGCGAGCTTCAAGATGATGAGTACTTGGTGAACGTCCACTTCTACACGGTGAAGCCATCTCTTTCCCATGGTGATTTCGTTTTCGATCCGAGGTTGGATCTTTCCCAAGGGGGGAGATGATGCGGAGCATCCTACGGACATCACCATGTCAAGAGTCCGTTTGGCAAGTGACACGTGCGACATCTACTTCACATACACAAAGGTGAATCATCTCCTTTACACGTGCTCACTTGACCCCTTCGAGGATGGTATACTACTTGACACTCCACTCATGTGCATGCATAGGTATTGTCGGAACACTACGGACGACGAGGAGGAGTGCGAGCGTAAGTGTACAACTACACCATCTGCGAGGGAAGCGTGGAAGCGAAGACGGAAGAAGAAGGAGCTGCGGAGTCTACAGCGGCCGGACGACCGACGCCCCACCGGACGTCCGACACTCTACAGTGCCCGGATGAGCGGCGTCCACTGGACGTCCGACACACCTTCCACCCAGCCAGACGAAGACGCTACAGCGCCCGGACGACCGATGAGACACCGGACGTCCGACGAGTCCCAGCGCCCGGACGACCAACGCCGACCGAACAACCGGTCCGGCTACACCCGAGAAGAATCAGCGGACTTCCGACGCGCGCCGGACGTCCGGACCGTCTCGAGCCACCGGACGTTCGACCCCCACCGGTCATCCGGTAACTGCCTGTGCGCAGCCGCGGGCCTTCGGCCTTGTATCCCTTTCCACTTACCCTTTCGCCCACTTAGACTATAAATACCCCCTACCTCCTCCTAGCTAAGGTCAGCAAAGTGATAGCTCATTTGTATGTGAGCTTTGCTCCTACCTTCCTCTACTCTTGAGAGAGAGAGAGAGAGAGACCACCACTCCCATGGAGTTCAAGACCTCCATGTGAGAAGATCCTGCGGGATATATCATCAAGACCCCTCACGGGAAGATCCGTCTAGGATACCATCAAGACCTCCTCCAGGGAGATGAACTTTACCTTGTATCTTTCCCTTTGTTGTTCATGTACCTTGTGGATCTTGTGTGTTTGATTGTCTAGTGGATGTGTGATTGGACTTGTTCTTGAGTGTTTCCCCTTGTGATTTCTCTCTGTTCTTCCCCGTGTTCTTCGAGGGAATCCACTCCAATCGTGAAAGATCGGCCTACACCGGGTTAGCCCCGTATCAACCGGTATTACCACCTATTCGAGGGATTGAGCATCAAATTGACTTAATTCTCGGTGCTTCATTGCCAAACCGTGCGCCATACCGTACCAATCCAGAGGAGACGAAGGAGATTATGCGTCAAGTACAGGAGCTGCTCGATAAAGGTTATGTACACGAATCTCTTAGTCCTTGTGTTGTTCCTATTATACTAGTGCCAAAAAAGGATGGTACATCGCGTATGTGTGTTGATTGTAGAGGCATTAATAATATTACTTTTCGTGATCGTCATCCTATTCCTAGGCTAGATGATATGCTTGATGAATTGAGTGGCTCTACAATATTCTCCAAAGTTGATTTGCGTAGTGGATACCATCAAATTCATATGATTTGGAAGATGAATGGAAAACAACATTTAAAACTAAGTTTAGATTATATGAGTGGTTAGTCATGCCTTTTGGGTTAACTAATGCACCTAGTACTTTCATGCGATTAATGAACGAAGTTTTACATGCTTTCATTGGACTATTTGTGGTAGTTTAGTTTGATGATATAATGATTTATAGCAGATCTTTGGAGGAACATTTGGAACATTTGCGTGGTGTTTTTATTGGTCTGTGTGATGCACGTTTGTTTGGTAACCTTGGGAAGTGCACCTTTTGCACTGACCGAGTATTTTTTTCTTGGCTATGTTGTTACTCCACAGGGAATTGAAGTTGATAAAGAAAAGATTGAAGCTATTGAGAGTTGGCCGCAGCCCAAAACGGTCACACAAGTGAGCAGTTTTCTTGGCATCGTTGGTTTCTATAGGCGTTTTGTGAGAGATTTTAGCTCCATTGCTGCACCTCTCAATGAGCTTATGAAGAAGGATGTGCCTTTTGTTTGGGGTACCGCATAGGAAGAAGCCTTCACGGTATTGAAAGATAAGGTGACACATGCTCCTTCACTCCAACTTTCTGATTTTAATAAGACTTTTGAGCTTGAATGTGATGCTAGTGGAATTGGATTAGGAGGTGTGTTACTACAAGCTGGTAAACCTGTTGCATACTTTTCTGAAAAATTGAGTGGGCCTAGTCCGAAATATTCTACTTATGATAAAGAATTATATGCTCTTGTTCGGACTTTAGAAACATGGCAACATTATTTTTGGCCCAAAGAGTTTGTTATACATTCTGATCATGAATCTTTGAAACATATTAAAAGTCAAGCAAAACTGAACCGTAGATATGCTAAATGGGTTGAATTCATTGAGACTTTCCCTTATCATAAAACACAAGAAGGGTAAATAAAATGTTATTGCTGATGCATTATCTCGTCGTTATACTATGCTTTCACAACTTGACTTCAAAATATTTGGTTTGGAGACCATCAAAGATCAATATGTGCATCATGTTGAATTCAAAGATGTATTGCAGAATTGTAAAGAAGGGAGAACATGGAACAAGTTCACCCTTAGTGATTGATTTGTGTTTCGTGCTAACAAGCTATGCATTCCAGCTTGCTCCGTTCGTCTTTTGATGTTGCAGGAGGCGCATGGAGGAGGATTAATGGGAAAATTTAGCGTGAAGAAGACGGAGGACATACTAGCTACACATTTCTACTGGCAAAAGATGAGATGGGATGTTGAGTGTTTAGTTGCTCGCTGCACTACTTGTCAAAAAGCTAAGTCACGACTCAATCCTCATGGTTTATATACGCCTTTCCTGTACCTAGTGTTCCATGGGAGGATATATCTATGGACTTTGTTTTAGGTTTACCTCGAACAAAGAAACGGAGGGATTGCATATTTGTTGTCGTGGATAGATTTTCGAAAATGGCACACTTTATACCATGTCATAAAAGTGATGATGCTGCTAATGTTGCTGATTTGTTCTTTCGTCAAATTATTCGCTTGCATGGTGTGCCAAATACTATTGTTTCAGATCGTGATACTAAGTTTCTTAGCCATTTTTGGAGATGTTTATGGGCTAAGTTGGGGACTAAACTGCTTTTTAGTACTACTTGTCACCCCCAAACTGATGGATAAACTAAAGTAGTCAATAGAACATTGTCTACTATGCTTAGGGCTGTTTTGAAGAATAACAAGAAAATGTGGGAAGAATGCTTGCCTCATATTGAATTTGCTTATAATCATTCGCTGCATTCTACTACTAAGATGTGCCCTTTTGAAATTGTGTATGGTTTCCTACCTCGTGCACCTATTGATTTGTTGCCTCTTCCATCTTCGGAGAAGGTTAATTTTGATGCTAAACAACATGCTGAATTGATCTTAAAAAAGCACGAGTTAACTAAGGAAAACATTGAGCGTAGGAATGCTAAATATAAAATTGCTGGAGATAAAGGTAGAAAAGATATTATCTTTGCACCTGGAGATCTTGTTTGGTTACATTTGCGTAAGGATAGGTTTCCTGATTTGCGCAAATCAAAACTAATCCCACATGCTGATGGTCCTTTTAAGGTGTTAGAGAAAATAAATGATAATGCATATAAACTTGAGCTGCCTGCAGTGTCGGTGTAGTGAACAGGGGGTGTTCATTACCCCTGGACACGCACCGGCGAGTTGCAGCCTCCAGGCGGGAAGGGCATGGCAGGGGAGCGAGCCTTCCTGGGAGAAGACAACTGGGAACAAGCACAAGACTAACCAAAAAGCATTCGAGTCAATAATTGGAAGGCAGAAGACCAAAGGCCGAAGCCCCAGCAAGATTCTTGCTGGTGAGCCCCGGCAAGATTCTTGTTGGTGAGCCCCGGCAAGATTCTTGCTGATGAGCCCCGGCAAGATGATCCCGGCAAGCTTGGCCTCGGCAAGATGACCCCGCCAAGCTGCCACCGCTCCAGTGCAGCGACCAAACCTGTCAGATGGGTTTTGTCCTCCTGGATGCGTGTCAAGGCACCAACGGTGGGTGGGTATAAGCGGTGCTGATGGGACGGCCCCTTTTTCCATCCCCAAGAAGCTAAGGGACACCTAGACAGAGCATTTAATGCGCTTGTCCTGAGCCGTCAGTGATAAGCATGTAAATGCTGTAGCAACTTTCCACCTCATGTATACCCTGTAGCTACTTTACACCTCGCATATCCACTATTTGCCACTGTGGTGACCCCTTTGAGCATATAAAAGGAGGCCCAAGGCAACTGCTACAGGGGAGGAACCCTGGACAGATATTTTTAGCCCATTCAGCATGCGTAGCTGCTCTTTGAACGTGCCGTTCATGGCGAGCGCTCCTGGAGCTTGGGCTCAAGAACACTGATAATAAACTAAGGCAGGAGTAGGGTTTTACGCTCCCGAGCGGCCCGAACCTGGGTAAAAATCCCCTCGCGTCGATCGCTGGTTCTGCTCTTTGCGCATACGTCTCCCCCTGCCGAATCGTAAAGGGATTCCTTGAGGGTCCCATAGGTGTCGCACGCCGACATCTTTTCTTGTGCTTGTTCCCAGTTGTCTTCTCCTAGGAAGGCTCGCTCCCCTGCCATGCCCTTCCCACCTGGAGGCTGCAACTCGCCGGTGCGTATCCAGGGGTAATGAACACCCCCTGTTCACTACACCGACAGGAGCCCCCGGGCCTGGGCCGGACAAACGCGCACAGTGCTTGTCTGGGCTAGGCCCAAAAACATGCACCGGTACACGCGCGGCGAGAAGTAACCATTACTCTTGACTTTTTAACTGCATGCTGATGATGACGCAAGGGAGCTTGTGGTTTGCCGGGCCTTGGGCTTGCCGGCAGCTTGGGCAGACAGAGCAGGACGGCAACAGGAGTCGTGTGCCCGAAAGGAAGTGCCACACTGTGCGACGAGGAGCCAGCCCCCGAGCTTTCCCCATATAGGGTATTGCGGGTGCGGTGCTCGATCCATATGGTCACCCCTGCTGCCGCAACCGTCTACCGTGAATGTCTCACTGCCGTCTTGCCGGCCTGTTGCTGCAATGGTGCATGTAAAGAAATAATTAATCTTAGTCAGGCAAATCTTTATGTATGCGACACATGTTCCTTTGTACTAGATGAAAGTCTGCTCCCCTCCTGATTAAGCCCGTCCTTGCACACGTTTTATATCCTACACTGCCAGAAACCTTGCCGGTGCGCACACTTACCATGAGCGCTAGGTGCAGAGCTTTAGCAGCCTGCTGGAAGTGCCGCTACAGGTAAGGCACCTCGTCGGGCCAGAACGCGACTGCCAGGATTGCCGAGTGGACTCGAGGCGAAACTAGGGCGCGGGCTAACCACAGCGAGTTCCTCCGCGTGCAGATTGATGTACAAGGACGAAAAGATCAATCAAGATAACCCACGCTTGCCGGATGGCTTTTCGGTGCGCACACTCCAGACGGCAGCGCTTTGAGGAACGGGTCCTTAGCAGGTTGCCGGGAACGCCGCCTCCCAGAAAGATTCACCTTCCCGAAGCCTACGCAGTCGCCCAAATTGTCGAGCGGACTCGAGACAACTCGGGGCGCGATTGGCTCCGGGAAGGCTCCTTCGCGTGTTGGTACAAGGAGGAAATGAGGACAGTACAAGAAATGCAACCGCCACAAGTTTGGTAACTTAGCTTTTGCTGCCGTTCATCTCACATAGCGAGGCCGCACTCGTGGTGATGACCAGCAGCCTTCTAGAAGGTTACTCTCTAGGGCGCTGCTAGCCCCCGAGCCCACCTTTCATGCGTATTCCTGCAACACTGATTGGACATGTAATGCCACGACAGTGTTTTAGCACAACAAGTTAATTAGCTTCTGGTTAATGATTAATTCGTTGCAATCTTGACTCCTGCTGAATATTCCCTTGCTTGCCGGAACACTTCCCGGTGCGCACGATCCAGTCAGCAGCGCTTTAAGGAACGGATCCTTAGCAGCTTGCCGGGAACGTCGCCTCCCGAAAAGGTTTGCCTTCCTGGCTTTAGCGCAGCTGCTCACATCGCCGAGCGGACTCGAGGCGACTAGGAGCTCAACTAGCCCTGGGAAGGTTCCTCAGCATACGGGTTTGTGCAGAAATCTGAAGATAAAACTTATCTAGCCTTTTCCTCGGATGATTGCCTTCTTGTACAATGAATCCCTACGCTTGCTGGAATACTCTCCAAATGCGCACATTCTGGTCGATGGCGCTTTTAGGATCAAGTCCTGTCTAGCAGCCTATCGAGAACGCCGCCTCTTCGGGAGCTTAACACTCTAGAAACAACTACAACTGCACTTGTGTTGTTGGGCGGACCCAGAACAACCAGGAGCGTAGAGTATTTCAAGAGCGCTGCCTCGCACAAAGGTTGTACAAAAAGAAGCATCAAGGAAAGACTACACAACAATTAAAGTTTTAGGACTTAGCTTTCTGTAAGCAGAGCGAAGTCGCCATGGACGACGAAGCTGATGCGCTGACCGCTAGATCAGGTTCGCGCAACCCTCTTCCCCCTACCTGGCGCGCCAAAGATGTTGGCGTGCAACACCTATGGGACCCTCAAGGAATCCCTTTACGATTCGGCAGGGGGAGAAGTATGCGCAAAGAGCAGAACCAACGATCGACGCGGGGGGATTTTTACCCAGGTTCGGGCCGCTCGGGAGCGTAAAACCCTACTCCTGCCTTAGTTTATTATCAGTGTTCTTGAGCCCAAGCTCCAGGAGCGCTCGCCATGAACGGCACGTTCAAAGAGCAGCTACGCATGCCGAATGGGCTGAAAATATCTGTCTAGGGTTCCTCCCCGGTAGCAGTTGCCTTGGGCCTCCTTTTATATGCTCAAAGGGGTCACCACAGTGGCAAACAGTGGATATGCGAGGTGTAAAGTAGCTACAGGGTATACATGAGGTGGAAAGTTGCTACAGCATTTACATGCTTATCACTGACGGCTCAGGACAAGCGCATTAAATGCTCTGTCTAGGTGTCCCTTAGCTTCTTGGGGATGGAAAAAGGGGCCGTCCCATCAGCACCGCTTATACCCACCCGCCGTTGGTGTCTTGACACGCATCCAGGAGGACAAAACCCATCTGACAGGTTTGGTCGCTGCACTGGAGCGGTGGCAGCTTGGCGGGGTCATCTTGCCGGGGCTCACCAGCAAGAATCTTGCCGGGGCTCACCAGCAAGAATCTTGCTGGGGCTTCGGCCTTTGGTTTTCTTCCTTCCAATTATTGACTCGAATGCTTTTTGGATAGTCTTGTGCTTGTTCCCAGTTGTCTTCTCCCAGGAAGGCTCGCTCCCCTGCCATGCCCTTCCCGCCTGGAGGCTGCAACTCGCCGGTGCGTGTCCAGGGGTAATGAACACCCCCTGTTCACTACACCGACATGCAGATTTTGGGGTTAGTCCCACTTTTAACATTGCAGATTTGAAGCCTTATTTGCGTGAGGAACATGAGCTTCCATCGAGGACGACTCCATTTCAAGAAGGGGAGGATAATGAGGACATCAATACCATTGTTACACCCACAACCCCTGCTGCTACACATACTGGACCAATTACTAGAGCTCGCGCACGCCAATTAAATTACCAGGTACCTTCGTTTCTTGGTAGCAATTCTAATGTTCATGAGAATATGATGTTGCCTAATTTGGATACATTTGTCTTGCTTACAAATGAAGTGCCTAGCTTGGACAAGAATGTCGGGGTACGACACCTATGGGATCCAAAGGGACCCCTTTACGATTCGGCGGGGGGAGAGGTATACGCAAAGAGCAGAACCAACGATCGACGCGGGAAGATTTTACCCAGGTTCGGGCCGATGATCAGCGTAAAACCCTACTCCTGCCTTATGTTCTTATTTGTGTTCTTGAGCCCAGTCTTCAGGAGCGTTCGTAGTGAACAGTACGTTCAAAGAGTAGCTACGCATGCAGAATGGGCCAGAAGTTCTCCTCCCCTGTAGCAGTTGCCTTGGGCCTCCTTTTATACGCTCAAAGGGGTCACCACAGTGGCAAAATGTACATACATTGAGGTGTAAAGTAGCTACAGGGTAATCATACCTAACCCCTGACGGACTAGGACGAACGCATTTAATGCACCGTGAGGTGTCCGTTTAGGTGTCCTTACTTTCTTGGGGATGGAAAAAGGGGCCATCCCATCAGCACCGCTTAAGCTCCCCTCCATTGGCGCGTCACCACGCATCCAAAGAAGGACCCAGAATGTCGGGTTTGTCACTGTGCTAGAGCGGTGGCACAGCAACAAAACCTTGCCGGGTGTCAAGCCTTGCCGGGTGCCAAGCCTTGCCGGGTACCGAGCCTTGCCGGGCACCGATCCTTGCCGGGCTCCGCAGGCCACCCCGGCAAGATCTTGCCAGGGAAGCTGGCCTTCGGATTCCAGCTCTCCTTATCTGCTAATCCCCAAATCTCTGACTGGATGGTTTCTTTGATGGCTTGAATCAACCTCGAACTGTTTCCCGGCAAACCTTGCCGCGAGGATGGCTACAACTGCCCGTGCACAAGTACGGGGTACTAGTGGCCCAATACTTAGTACACCGACAGGAGCCCCCGGGCCTAGGCCATACACGAGTGCGAGGCGTTGTTGGGCTAGGCCCAAACAGTGCACGGGCACATGTGGCAGGGGATTAACTGCTCGTAAATATCCCGTTTACTGTGCCCCCCACTACGCACGTCCAACGCGCGGCGTGGGGAGCGTGCCTCAAAGGCTGCAACTGCGACGCGCCTATAGAGGCGCATTCACATTGGGGAATAAAAGAGGCGGCCCCGCTCCTTCCCCATAAAAAGGAGAAGCCGCAGAGGCACAAGCCTATTTATCCCCTTCCTCTTCTCAATCTGGCCGTCGCCATCGCCTTCCTCCTCTCGAGCTCAGAGCGAAGCTTTTCCCCTTCCGCCCGCTGCTTCCACGCTCGCCTCGTCTCCGGCCTCCGCCCTCACAGCCGCCATGCCGCCCAAGACCAGCAAGAGCAAGAACAAGGAGGCGAGAGCCGATGTTCTGGAGAGCAAACTGGTGAAGATGTGGAAGAAGTATGTCGTTTTCACCCCATCGCTCGATGCAGAAGCTCTGAAGAGGCAGTACCAATGCATGTGGGCGAAGGGGACGCAAGCTCACCCCGCCACACGCGTGATTCCAAGTTCTTGTTCCAAAAGTGGGTCGGACAGATACCCCTTCTTCGCTGCGTATTTCTATTGCGGGCTCTGCCCCCCATTTTCTGACTTCTTCAATGATATCATGTACACATACGGCTTTCATCTTCTCTATTTCACGCCGAATGCGGTACTGTGCATGTCCATCTTTGCCCATCTTTGTGAAAACTTTGCCGGAGTGATCCCCAACACTACTCTTTTTCGCCATTACTTCTTCCCCCGCATCCAAAAAGGAGAGGCCCTCTTTGGTTCTATCACCTGGATTCCAAGGGCTTGGAATAAGGAAATATACCCAGAAGGAGTTTACCGTGAAAAGTGGGACGAATGGCGGGCTGAATGGTGCTGGATCAAGGAAGCAGATCCCCATCCGTTTTGTCTTCCCCGGCAACAGAAGGTGGTCTGCGGCAGCGGTTGGAGCAGTCTTGCCGCTGATGACGAAAAGCTCGCAATCGCCACCACCAGGATTCTTCGCCTGAAAGCTTCCGGGTTGACAATGGAGATGATTGGCTTCGACTTTCTCCGCCGCCGCATCGCCCCCTTGCAGAACAGGGGAAGGCCAGCTTGGGAATACCGAAACGCGGCGGATATCATGAGATTGCGCCCCGGGCTGAATAATAATCTGACCACTATGCAGCTTGGCGCTCTCCGTCAAAAACTATTCTAGCGCGAAGACAAGCAACGGCTGCCGGCAAGGATTGTCCCTTTGTGCAACAACTCCGCCTTGGGGTCAATCATCGCCTTCATGCCGATGTTCAACGCCCAAGGTCTTGACGTGACTTGGGCCGAGCCAACCGAGGAGGAAGCACAGAAGATTTTTGACAACTTGACGGAGAGACCCGTCCAGCAAGAGACAGATTTCATCCGGGCCACCACCGACCAAGAAGTAGCTTACATTGCTACTAGGGTGGAGGAGGCAAATCTTGCCGCGGAGGCCGGCAGCGTTGGCTTCACAGAATGGGAAACCAGCGACGCAGAGGTAGTAGTGGAGGTAAAACCTGCCGGGAAGGACAAAGCTGCCGGGGAACAGAGCAGCACAGCCGCTGAGAGCTCGTCCGACGAGGACACGACCGAAGAAGAACCGCAAGAAGAGCTCCCAGCCCCGAAGAAGACGAAGCGTGTTCTTCGGAAGGCTGCATCTGGCATCCCGGCAAGCCAGCCTTCTTCGAGCGGCGAGGCTCCCGGCAAGAAAGTGGCCGGCAAGACTGCACCACGGCAAGGGGTTCGTCAACAACCTGCGCGGCGTGCGAGACCCACACCAGCGGCCACTGCCGGGGCGGCAGGGGTGTCTCGCACTACCACACCGGAAGCTGCCCCGGCGCCCGCCACAGCCAAGCGACCTAGGACCCCTCCTCCGCCTCCCCACTCAGACATCGCAACGGAGGCCGATTTCGACATCTCCGGCTTTAGTCCAGAGTGAGAAGAGGAAGAGTGAGTACCTTGCCACAGCCTTTATATTCCAATCTTGGATCGATCTTACTGACTTGCTCGTATTGTCTATGCAGTGATGCAGAAACCTTGCTGGAGAGGATGGCGAAGAGGACAAAGATTTCCACGGGCGACGAGCCCCCGGCAGGCTCCACGAGCGTGCCAGAAACCGTCGTTGTCAGCCCGGAGCCCAGTCCTCAATGCAGCCCCTAGCACAGCCCCCAGCGTAAGTTCACTGTTCTTGTTCCGATGGCGGGTGCTGAGGCTTCCATTCTTGCCGCTGATATCTTTGGGCTCGCAGGAGAAGAACGGCAACAAGGAGAGTTATCGGAAGACATCCCCATCGTGCCACCTCCATCAACCACGCCGCCCACAAGCACGTCCCCGGCAAGAGATCCTACCGACGAGCCCATCCTAACTGAGGAGGAGCCGGCAAGCATAGACATCGGCAACGCTCCCCCGGCAACCGAAGTTGCCGGGAGGGGCGAGGCCACCTCTCAACAGCTCGACGCAGGTAAACGATTGCCTCAGAACGCTTGTTACTCTTTCCCTTATCTCTCTGTCTTTAGTTGCTTCGAACTTCAATCTTGATCTTATTCTGTTCTCCTTCTTCGTCCTGCAGAGTTCCCTGTGATGGAACACATGGACGTCGACGTTGTCATCGAGGAGACCGCCAGGGACGCCGCTGCCGAAGTAGATAGGATCGCTGCCAGCGAGGCCGCCAATGATGACACTATCGAGGCTGGTGGTGCTCTTGACGGGGAGGCTGCCAAGACTGCACAGGAGGAACCCGCCAACGAACCCACTGAAGGGGGCGACAGGGAGGCCGATGACCGTACTGACAGCATTCCTGCCGCAGGAGCGCCAGGCGCTGCACCGGCCACGGAGCCCCCTGCCACTAGTGAGGCGGTCGCTGAAGACCAACCGTCAACATCTGAATGCCCCTCATCCAGCAAATACCTCAAGGTTGGCGAGAACCTGTTTTTCAACTTGTCGGGGACGGCAAGCATTGGGGCACCAGCCGAAGTAGAAGTTTTTGACAAAGAAATCATCGCTGCTGCCGGGCTCGAGGTTATTGACGATCCCAGCGCTAGCAGCGGCAAATCTGAAGAGGATCAGCTCCTTCAGGCCATGGGCGAGAATTTCCGCAAGCTCCAGGCTCTCCACCGCGCCCGGAAAGATAAAGCGAATTCCAGAATGGCATTTGTCGAGACGGCTGAGGCAGATTTCCAGAGGCGCGTCGAACAAATGCAAACCTGGTACGCCGAGGCCCTCCAAGAGCTGACTGCTGGCCGGGAACAGGTGAGCCAACAGTGGACAGAGATCCTCCTAAAGCAATCTGATATGGAGAAGGCGCAGGATGAAGCTACTCAAAGGATTGCTGCTGAAGATGCCCTCCTGATGGGGCGCCGCGTTGCTCTTGATGCTCACGAGGAAGATCTCACAGCACGTGAGCAGGCGCTCGCCGCCAAGCTTCGCAGCAAATATGAAGATATCGAGAAGCTTGTCGCGCGGCGGACCCAGGAGCTGGAGCAAAAACATAAAGAGGCGCTCGAAGCTCTGACTGCAAGTCACGCCGGCAAGCTCAAGGAGGCCGTCGATGCTGCCGAAGCTGCAGAGGCCGCCAAGAACGAGCTGAGCGACAAGGTAAAGAAGTTGGAAATAGATCTCAAAGAGCACGGCAAGGAGCTCTCGACGCTCAAAGGTGATAGGGAAAAAAACCTCCACTCCTTGGCAGAGATGCAAGTTGCCCTGTCCAACAAAACCAAGCAGCTCTCCTCTGCGGCTGATGGTATTGCAGTTCTGGAATTGAAGCTGACCACGTTGTAGAAGTCTCTCGAGGCTGGCAAGGCCCGTGAGAAGGCTCTACTCAAGGATCTCCAAGGAGAGAGGAACCTGCTCAAGAGCGCTGCCGCCGCCCAAATCGATTACGAGAAGGGGGTGGAGATCTGGACTGGACATCTCATCGCCGCTGCTGAGAAGCTTACGGTAGAACTGTCAACCATGGGCTTGTCGAACTTCAGGTATTCTTCCGAGGAAAGGATATCTTCAAGTGCCAGGTTGACGATGTTCTTTGAAAGCATCATCGACGCCTTGAGGGTGCTCCAGTCTAGCCGGGCGACCCAATTGGCCAACGAGACTCGCCGGCTTTGCCGGGCCATCCTTCGTAAGGTGCTTATCAAGGTGGTGCACAGCAATCCCGGCATCGACCTCTCCAACGCGCTCGGCCATCTGCCAAGGGACGCAAATGTCGAGGCGCTTGAAGAACTCATCACGCCTATCCTTGAGAAGGTGGACTCCATCAAAAGGATCGAAGGCCAGCGCAGGGATTAAGTGCTCCACCTTTTCTTGCCGTCATCATTCCATGTAAAAGACAATTAAGTCTCAAGTTAGAATTGCGGCAACTCATGAATGTAATATAACTCGCCTATGTTTAGGTTCATGCTTGCTATTTTCCTTGTCTGATTCCTTTATGTATGGAGTTCACCCTACGCTTACTGAAAAACTTGCCGGCGCGCAACCTGCCGCGAGCGCTGGGTGCGGGACTTCAGTAGCCTGCTGGAGGCGCAGCGGCCGGCAAGAATCCTTGGCGTTCTCAGTGCAGCCACTTAAATCATTGAGCAGGCTCGAAACAAAATAAGGGCGCAAGTGATTACAACAAGGGTTCCTTCGCGTGCAGATTTTCCATACAAGAGTCGGAATCGTCCAAGGAAATAACTTGCAATAAAGGAAACTTGCTCTAAATTTTTAGAACTTAGCTTTCTGTCACTGTCCTTCCTCTGGCAAGCGTCGATTCCGAACGTCGCCAACTGGTACTCATATCTCCCTTCCCGCCCGGCAAATGTGCACGTGAGGAATCCTTCTGTCTTTTAAAAAGAAAGAAGAGAAAATAAAGACATGAAACCTTGGCGGTTCGTTAGAACTTACCGGGAGTAGGTGTTATACACCATCTTAGACAAACATGCATATATAAATATGAACATGGGAATCAATAAGGGAATGTACAACACTTAAATTTATTCATCTGCGCTCAGGGTCTGCGCCTGGCTTTGTACAAAGGATCATATGCTTTGCCGGCAAGACTTGTACAAAAGGGTGGTTGCCGGGAGCCCCCGGCAACCGCGCCTTATGGGTAGAACTTGCGAAGATGTTCGATATTCCAGGAATTGCTCACTGGAACGCCATCTTCGGTCTGCAAGCGGACAGCGCCGGGCCTGGTGACTCGTACTACCCGATAAGGGCCTTCCGACTTTGGCGTCAACTTGTTTGAATTCTTGGCGGACTGAATCCGCCAAAGAACAAGGTCGCCTTCCTCAAGGCTTCGGGCATGAAATTTGCGGCTATGGTAGCGGCGCAAAGCTTGCTGGTAGCGTGCAGCTTGCACAGCAGCCTGAAGACGGTTCTCCTCAAGGAGCACAGCGTCATCTTGCCGCAGTTGCTCTTGCTCAAGCTCATCATAAGCGAGCACTCGAGGTGATCTGTAAGTGAGTTCCGTGGGGAGAATTGCTTCCGCTCCGTAGACCAGAGCGAAGGGCGTCTGGCCGATGGCTCGATTTGGTGTCGTTCTGATTGACCAAAGAACCGCCGGCAACTCATCAATCCAGCATCTTCCACACTTTTTCAGCCTGTCAAAAGTCCTGGTCCTGAGACCGCGCAGCACTTCAGCATTAGCCCTCTCTGCTTGGCCGTTGCTTCTCGGGTGAGCAACAGAGGCAAAACAAATTTTGCCGCCAAGGTCTTGGACGTACTGCATGAAGGTGCGACTTGTGAACTGCGTGCCGTTATCGGTGATGATCCTGTTGCGTACACCTAAACAGCAAACTATCCCTTTAAAGAACTTGACGGCTGATTGTGCTGTCACCTTCCTCACTGCTTCCACCTCCGGCCACTTTGTGAACTTGTCGATAGCAACATACAAGTACTCAAAGCCCCCGGTAGCACGAGGGAAAGGGCCCAGTATGTCGAGCCCCCAGACCGAAAATGGCCAGAAGAGAGGGATTGTCTGAAGAGCTTGAGCTGGTTGATGTGATTTCTTCGAATGAAACTGGCACGCTTCACACTTGGTGACTAGTGCAGTTGCATCCTGGAGAGCGGTGGGCCAAAAGAAACTTTGCCGGAATGCTTTCTCAGCAAGTGCTCTTGATCCTATGTGAGAACCACATATGCCTCCATGTATCTCTGCCAACAGCTCTAGCCCATCCTCCCGAGGAATGCACTTCAATTTCACACCGTTTGGTCTCTTTCTGTGCAGGACGTCATCGATGAACTTGTACATAACAGACCGACGGGCTACTCTTTCTGCTTCTTCCTGTTCTTCCAGGAGTTCTTCTGTCTGAAGGAAATGGACAATGTGTTGTGCCCATGCTGGAGCCTGAGGCTCGACGGCAAGGACTAAAGGCATCTCCTCTGCCGGGGGAACGTTTGTCTCGACAGCAAGGGCCTGAGGCCCTGCCGTTGCCTGTTGTTCCCCGGCAGGCATGTCGATCCCGGCAACTTCCTTGCCGGCGGCTCCGGGGAGCTCTGCCGGGAAGTACTGACCAGAGTTCAACTTTCTTCTCTTTTCTTGCCGCATCGATGGCGCCATGGATGGTTGAGTCAACTGGAGCACAAAAGTTCCTGGTTCCACAGGCAACTTGAGGGCGGCATGCTTTGACAGGTCGTCAGCAACACTGTTCTCGGCATGAGGAACGTGCTCCATTTGCAGACCATCAAAGCGCTCTTCCATTTTCCTCACTTCATCCACGTAGGCTTGCATCAATGGACTTTGATAACTCTTGTTAACTTGCCTGACGACAAGTTGTGAATCGCCTTTGATGACGAGCTTCTTGATACCAAGGTCTGCCACGATCCTGAGACCGGCAACAAGGCCCTCGTACTCCGTAGTGTTGTTCATTGAACTCTCCCGGGGAAAATGCATCTGGACTACGTACTTGAGGTGCTCTCCGGTGGGTGCGACAAGCAGCACACCAGCACCGGCGCCTTGCAGCGAAAAAGCCCCGTCAAAGTACATAACCCATTCCTGATCGATTTCCTCGCCGGGGAGAGTTGTTTCTTGAGCCTCTTCGTCCGGTGTTGGGGTCCATTCCACAATGAACTCCACCAAGGCCCTGCTCTGAATCGTCGAAGTGCTTTCAAACTTGAGGCCAAAGCTCGACAACTCCAACGCCCACTCCACGATCCTGCCGGTTGCTTCTGGATTTTGCAAAATCCGTTGCAACGGAAAGCGAGTGACGACGGTGATTTCATGTGCTTGAAAATAATGGCGCAGCTTCCTTGAGGCCATAAGAAGGCCGAAAAGCAACTTCTGCACACCAGAATATCTTGACCTAGCTCCTTGTAAAAGAGAGCTAACAAAATAAACTGGGCGCTGCACCACCTTCTTCTTCTGCACTGGTTCTTCTGTTTGCGCAGATCCTGTCTTGCCGGGATCAACCCTTGTCGGGGAAGATCTTGCCGCGTCACCTGGCGGTCCTGCCGCTGGTGTTGCTTCCTCATCAGCCTCTCTCTGCGCCACTAGCGCAGCACTAACCACTTGATTTGTTGCTGCCAGATACAGCAGCAACGGCTCTTGTGGTTTAGGCACGACTAGCGTCGGCGGAGAGGAAAGGTATTTCTTCAAATCTTGCAGCGCAGCCTCCGCCTCCGGAGTCCATTTCATTGGACCTGCCTTCTTCAAAATTTTGAAAAAGGGCAGGGCGTGCTCAGCAGATTTGGAAATAAACCTGCTTAGAGCAGCAACACAACCGGCAAGACGACGCACATCCTTGACGCATCTCGGTGCTTCAATTTGCTCAATAGCTTTGATCTTGTCAGGGTTCGCTTCGATTCCCCGGCAAGATACAAAGAATCCGAGGAGCTTGCCGGAAGGAACACCGAACACGCACTTCTCAGGATTGAGCTTCAAGTTGATCTTGCACAGATTTGCAAATGTTTCTTCTAAATCTTGAATGAGCGTCGCTTTGTCTTTGGTTTTGACCACTATATCATCCATATACGCCTCCATATTTCTATGGAGTTGAGGCTCAAAACCAATTTGATTGCTCTCGCAAATGTCGAACCAGCACTTTTCAACCCGAAAGGCATTCGTATAAAACAATACGTACCACATGGGGTGATAAATGCGTTCTTCTCTTCATCTTCTTTTGCCATAAAAATCTGATGATACCCTGAATAGGCATCAAGGAAGGACAGGAGATCACAACCAGCGGTGGAATCCACAATCTGGTCGATGCGCGGCAAGGGAAAGGGATCTTTTGGACAGGCTTTATTGATATCTGTATAATCGATACAAAGCCTCCATTTCCCATTCGCTTTCCGCACTACAACCGGATTGGCCAACCAGGTTGGATGAAGCACTCCTTTGACCAATCCTGCCGCCTCCAGCTTTCTGATTTCTTCGGCAATGAATTCTTGCCGCTCCAAGGCTTGCTTCCTGGTCCTTTGCTTGACGGGTCGTGCATGAGGACAGACAGCAAGGTGGTGCTCAATTACCTCCCTGGGAACACCGGGGATGTCAGACGGTTGCCATGCAAACATGTCGACATTCGCCCGCAGGAAGGCAACGAGCGCGCTTTCCTATTTGTCATCTAGGGTGGAACTTATGGTGAAAGTTCCCCCCGTTCCGCCCTCCCTGACGGGCACCTTCTTGGTCTCCGGCGGAGCAGCCTTGGATTTCTTGTTCTTGCCGGTGGAACTCTCTGGTGCATCCTCGACGGAAGCGCAGCACTCCGAGGAGGTGCGCTTGCCGGAGTTCGCGCCAAGATTCTTGCCGGTCTTCTTCCCCCCGGGAGTTCCAACGGCAGGAGCATGTGCCTTGATGGCAGGTGCTGCAACTGCTTCCCGGTAAAGTTGGTCGGCACAGATGAGCGCATCCTTCTTATCGGAATGTATAGTGATGACGCTCAACGGCCCAGGCATCTTCAAAATGTTGTACGCGTAATGTGATGCCGCCATGAACTTAGCCAGCGCTGGCCGACCAAGGATCCCATTGTATGACATGGGGATCTTGGCGACAACAAACACCACCTTCTCGGTCCTGTAGTTGAGCTCGCTACCAAATGTCACCGGCAGCGTAATCTTGCCCTTGGGCTGGGTTCTTCCCGGATTGACCCCTTGAAACGTACCCATTTCTTCGAGGTCCTCGTCGGGAATTTGGAGCTTTTTGAGTACATACGGTGAGATTAAGTTTAGGCCGGCCCCACCGTCAACTAGCATTTTCGTCACCTTGAGGTTGCGAATCATTGGCGAGACCAACAATGGCAAGCACCCGACCGCAGTTGTGCGATCAGGGTGATCCTCGGCGTCGAAAATGATAGGCGTGTTGGACCACTTCAGGGGCTTACATGCATCTGGGGATGGCTCTGCCGCATTGACTTCCCGCACCCACTGTTTGAGTTGACGGTGGGAAGAATGCAGCGAGGCACCTCCAACGATACACATGGCCTCTGTAGCTTTCTGGAATTCTTGCTCACTGGACTCATCATCTTCTTCATCATCTTCTTCTTCTTTGTCTCGGCCCCGAGCGGGCCTATCCTTATGTTGCTTGGCCTTGCCGCGGCGCCCCCCTCGGCCACCGCGCTTCTTGCCAGATCCGTCAGCACCATCTTGGGCCTTCTCCTTATCTCGCCTTTCATATTCGACCCTCTGTTTCTCGGCAAGCTGTTCAACTTGCCGGCAGTTCTGGAGATCGTGGCCCTTGGTGCGATGGATCTTGCAATACTGCTTGCCGGAGTTTTCCGACTTGTCGGCAGCCGCCAAGGCCTGACAGGAAGGGCACCCAGCAAGATCCTTGCCGGGTTCACTAACCTTGGCCTTCTTGGCAGCGCCGGGGTTGTCGGATTCCTCGACAGCAAGCACGGCCTTGCCTCCGCGTTTCCTGTTCCGCCGCCAGCCTTTCCTTGACGGGGCCGCGGCATCTTCTTCGGATTCGCCCGCCGCGCCAACAGCCTCGCCAGGGAGTTTCCTCCCCTCTTCAGCTCGAGCGCATTTATCGGCTAGAGTGTAAAGCTCGGCAATACTCCTGACTTTGTTCATTGCCAGCTCTTCCCGCATTCTGCGATTACGCACGTTCTGGTGAAACGCGCTAATGACAGCGGCAGGGTGAACGTCAGGAATATTGTACTGCACCCGGCTGAACCTCTGCATAAACTTGCGCAGGGACTCGCCCTCCTTCTGAGGGATGACATGCAAATCACTCTCTTGGCCAGGAGCTTGGTGGCCTCCAACAAAGGCGCCAACAAACTGATGGCACAGATCTAACCAGGAAGAAATAGAATTCTCCGGCAGATGCATCAACCACGACCTGACGTTGGGTTTGAGCACCAACGGGAAGTAGTTGGCAAGTATCTTGTCATCTCGGCCCCCGGCAGCCTCCACCGCAATGGTGTAGATGCTCAGGAACTCCGAGGGATGGGTCTTACCGTCATATTTCTCCGGGACCTCCGGCTTGAAGGTTCGGGAATTGGGCCACTGGACTTGCCGCAGCTCACGGGTAAACGCTGGAGTCCCTACCTCATAAGGCAAGTCTCCTACGTCCCCTGGCACAGGCTCGTCGACAGCCGGCCCTGCGCGCTTATCAAACTGATAGCGCGCTTCCCGTCGCTGCTCGATGGTAGTTCGAGCGTCCTCCTTGCCTCGTTCCTAGAGAACTTGACGCTGATCGCGGCGCATCCGTGGATCGGATGACGCCGTGGACACTTCTTCACGGCGGTCGACCTGCTGGGTTGTCGGCCGCCGCTGGTGCCGCGGAGGGGAGTGCACTGTGGTTGCACCACCTCCGGTTTTCTCCACATCGGCTCGCGCCGGATCGATGGGCCTTCGCTGCGAGGGCCCTGCCTCTTGTGGTCCATCTTTGTTGGCGAAGCCGATAAGACTCTGGATAGTAGCTCACCACTCCTCCATCTTCTCTGGGGCAGGAGGAAAATCGAGGAGCAGCTGCACACGTGCCAAGGCTTCCGCTGGCGTAGGCGGCGACGACAGGTGCGAGGTACGTGTGGTGCTCTGACTCCTAACCATATTAGAAGGAGCACCACCACGGTCACGCGACCGCGCGCCACCCCCGCCAGCAGCTCGATGTGCATGCTGGTCCCGTGCATCTTGGGATCGATGCGCAGAAATCTTTTCATGGGGACGCCCTGAACCACCAGCGCCATGACGTCGCTCATCGTGCACGACCTGGGTAGGTCGTGATGCTTGCGCCGGCGCGGGAGCTCCAGCAGGCGCCCTCCGATCTCTGGAATTCATTGTGCCACCCGTAGGCAACACAGCACCATCTCTAGACCCAGCGGCGTGCAGGTTGCCACTGCCACTGCGAACGATGCCGCTCGCCTAGCTCGGATCACCAGAACGCCGTGGGGGTTCTAGTCCTCTTCCTTCTGCACCCACGCCGTCGCCCGTACGAGAAGGCGTAGGCAAAACGGACGTGGACGGTTGTGCTGTCGCGGCGCTCTTTTTCTTGGGTGGCATGATGATGAAGAAACTGAGGCGCCGATCACTAGATCAGGTTCATGCAACCTTCAATCACCCTACCTGGCGCGCCAAAGATGTCGGGGTACGACACCTATGGGATCCAAAGGGACCCCTTTACGATTCGGAGGGGGGAGAGGTATACGCAAAGAGCAGAACCAATGATCGACGCGGGAAGATTTTACCCAGGTTCGGGCCGCTGATCAGCGTAAAACCCTACTCCCGCCTTATGTTCTTATTAGTGTTCTTGAGCCCAGTCTTCAGGAGCGCTCGTAGTGAACAGTACGTTCAAAGAGCAGCTACGCATGCAGAATGGGCCAGAAGTTCTCCTCCCCTGTAGCAGTTGCCTTGGGCCTCCTTTTATACGCTCAAAGGGGTCACCACAGTGGCAAAATGTACATACATTCAGGTGTAAAGTAGCTACAGGGTAATCATACCTAACCCCTGATGGACTAGGATGAACGCATTTAATGCACCGTGAGGTGTCCGTTTAGGTGTCCTTACTTTCTTGGGGATGGAAAAAGGGGCCATCCCATCAGCATCGCTTAAGCTCCCCTCCATTGGCGCATCGCCACGCATCCAAAGAAGGACCCAGAATGTCGGGTTTGTCGCTGTGCTAGAGCGGTGGCACAGCAACAAAACCTTGCTGGGTGTCAAGCCTTGCCGAGCGCCGAGCCTTGCTGGGCACCGATCCTTGCCGGGCTCCGCAGGCCACCCCGGCAAGATCTTGCCGGGGAAGCTGGCCTTCGGATTCCAGCTCTCCTTATCTGCTAATCCCCAGATCTCATACTAGATGGTTTCTTTGATGGCTTGAATCAACCTCGAACTGTTCCCCGGCAAACCTTGCCGCGAGGATGGCTACAACTACCCGTGCACAAGTACGGGGTTCTAGTGGCCCAATACTTAGTACACCGACAAAGAAGGATGAACATTGGAGCAAGATCAAGCACGGAGATGATGGCATGCGCAAGGGGAACAAGAACGGAGTTAGAAGTGATGATTTCAGGACTTTGAAGCCACCATAATGAGTGCATGAAGGCTTGGACAAAATATACAAGATGCCACTTCATAAATTTCGTCCAGATGCTATTATAGATGTTGCGTCACCTTATTATTGGGTAAGGCCCATGTAATTTCGAAATACTTCAGTATAGGGTGTTTTTAGAGTCCATATGTGTGGGGAAATAGAGTTAGGGTTGGTTTCGGACCCCTCCTCCAAGGGGACACGAAATTCCCCCCTCTTCCTCCATATATGCAGCCCTTAGGGCGTCGTTTAGACTTTGGGTTTGTTTAGATTAAGTTCACCATAGCTGCAACTTCGCGTACTTCATTTGTGTTCAACAACCAGACCAAGACGTCACAGAACCCCACCTTGATCAATAAAGCTTTCCTCTTATATTCGCAATATCCAGATTGCAATTTTAGTTTCTTGCTTGTTCTTCATTTGCTTGCAGGAAATAGACCCTCGTGATCAGGTTGATCGTGCTCCGGCGTGGTCAATAACCTCTCGGATTTGGTTTAGCGATTGCTAAGGCACGACATCCTCACACGTTCGTAGTCAGATCATCAAAGTCTACTCCTCCAAAAACGATAATCACCATCTCATCGAAAGATGGGACACCTTTGCCTCTATCACAAGAGAGGTAGCATGTGTCTATGGGGGAGCTTCCCTCTAGTTTTCACATCGACAGTTTGAGCTGATGAAAATATAGGTTAATGCGAGAACACCCTATCCGGGTGATTCGCGACAACTTAGATGGTTGGAGGTTGCCATCGGCTTTGACTCGAAAGACCATCCTAAACACACTTCCACCATGGTGCGACTTTCCCCTAATCATCTCCCCGACCATCAGTAACATAAGAGTATATCTGATCCTGGTTCATGGGGGTGTAGGACTAAACCTCATTTCCCCCAAAGTATTGGAAAAAATGCAAATAACAATGTGTCGACTGCAACCGACCCAACCATTCCTAGGCGCTACACCTAGTCACACAATGCCACTAGGTCAGATTTCACTCATGGCCACTTTGGGCGATGAAAATAACTATCGGACCGAGTCACTAGATTTTGACGTAGCCAAGTTCGGATTAACATACAATGGCATCCTTGGTCGTCTAGCCCTAGCCAAATTCATGGTGGAATCCAACTACGCCTACATGACGATCAAAATGCCAGGACCGAAAGGGCCTATATCAGTCCCAGTGGTCCTCCCCGGCGTCATGATATGCGCTAAAAAGATGTACCTGGCCGCTATCTGCAAGGTAGGAGCCGCTAAGAATGAGGAGCCCACTCTCCCGAGCCATCGTAGGGCGAGGATTTTCACAGAGGCAGCAGTCACCACTAAGAACATCCCCCTCGGGGATGATCCTAGCCAAGTCGTTAAAATTTGGGATCAGCTCGATCTCAAATAGGAAAGCTCGCTCATCGCCTTCCTGCGGGCTAACGTCGACGTGTTTGCTTGGCAGCCATCGGATAAGCCCGGGGTTCCCAAGGAGGTGATCGAGCACCACGTATGCTTATGTCCGGGTGCAAGGCCCATTAAGCAAAAGGTTCGGCACCAGGCGCTGTACCGACTGTCGTTCATACAAGAAGAAGTTTAAAAGCTACAAAAGGCAGGTTTCACCCGGGAGGTCCTGCATCCAGATTGGATAGCCAATCCTGTGGTAGTCCCAAAAGCTAATGGTGATATGCGGATATGCATAGACTTCAGCGATATTAGCAAGGAGGTCCCAAAGATCCGTACCCCTTCCCACGAATCAATCAATATTGTGGATTCCACCTCTAGGTGTGACCTGCTATGCTTCCTGGATGCCTATTCAGGGTACCACCAAATACAAATGGCAGAAGAGTATGAGGAGAAAACAACGTTTTTCACTCCCGTGGGGACCATCTGCTACGTCTGCATGCCATTTGGGCTGAAAAAACGTGGGATCCATGTACCAACGTTCCATGAGGATTGGCCTTGGTCCTCAGATCGGGTGAAATGTGGAAGCCTACATCGATGATTTGGTAGTAAAGACAGGGGATAAGACTATTCTCCTGGAAGATTTGGCCTCAACCTTCACCAATCTATGGAAAATGTGTATGAAACTTAACCCCCGTAAGTGTGTATTCGGTGTCCCATCCGGTAAGTTGCTGGGATTCCTGGTGTCCAGCAGGGGAATCGAGGTGAACCCAGAAAAGATAATAGCCATTGAGTAGATGAGATCACCTGCTCACCTCAAAGATGTGCAACGGCTCGCTGGATCCATGGAGACATTGGGAAGATTTGTCTCCATGTTGTGGAAAAAAGCACTGCCCTTGTTAAAACTTCTCAAGAGGAGTGGTCCATTCCAGTGGAGCCGGGAGGTGGTGCAGGACCTTCAGCAAATGAACTTGTACCTCACTTTACCACCAGTCACCGTGGCCCCCGAGCCTCGAGAACCATTGCTCCTATATATCGCTACAACCCCCCTTGTCGTGAGTGCGGTGCTAGTGGTCAAGAGAGGAAAATGCTCCTCCTCCTAAGATCCAAGAGGGACCGAGGGACCAGGAAGATGAAAAATGGTCAGTCCAATGGCCCTTATACTTCATGAGCAAGGTATATGAAGCAGGGACCCGGTATCCCACCATCCAGAAAATGCTATATGCCATATTGACCGCCTATCGAAAATTACGACACTACTTCTAGGCTCACCCCATGTCGTTACTACTTTTATTTAGGACATATCCTCCGAAATAGGGAGGCCACCGGACACATCGCCGAGTGTATTGTCTAAGTTGTCTAGAACCATCAAAATGTACCGTCCAATATGTATTGTCTGGCTTCTCCTCAGGGACTTGAAGTTCCGTCCAGTCGTTCATGAAATCCGCCAGTGCTTGAAATTTGATAGCAGTTCGAGGCACATACTTAAGATGATATGGACCAAGCTTGATTGCCCACTTAGTAACCCGGCCTGTGGCTTCCTTATTCTGGATAATGTCTCCTGAAGGGGCAGAGCTGACCATAGTGATTGGGTGTTCCTCGAAATAGTGCTTCAGCTTGCGACTAGCCAAAATAACACCAAAATACTAGCTTCTGCCAATGCGGGTATCGTTGCTTAGACTCTGTCAAAACCTCGTTGACATAATAGACTGGCCTTTGGACCGGATATTCCTTCCATGCTGCTTGGCGAGTGTTGTGACGGCTTTCGACGACAACTGCCACACTCACCGTTTTATTGTTCACAGTGATGTACAAGAGCATAGGCTCTTTGTTAATCGGGGCAGCAAGGATTGGTGTCGTAGACATCTGTTGCTTAAGAGACTCAAAGGCATTATCTGCCACATCATTCCAGACAAAATTATCCGTCTTCTTCAGCACTCATAAAGGGGAATCGCTTTTTCACCGAGCCGGCTGATGAACCGGCTCAAGGCCGCAATTCGACCCACCACTCATTGGACGTTGTTGATGTTGGCCAGCTTGACTAGTGTTGTGACGGCTTTGATTTTATCCGGGTTGGCCTCAATAACTCGCTCTGAGATGAGGAAAGCCAACAACTTTCCTACAGGGACACCAAACACACACTTGGCCGGGTTGAGACTTGGAGGTTATCAAACGTCTCTTTCAGGTCAGCCAACAAGGTTTCTTTCTTCTATGACTTGACCATAATATCATCAACATAGGCATGAACATTACGCCCGATCTGCTTCTGAAAACAGTTTTGTATGCAACGCTGATAAGTAGCCCCCACTTTCTTTAACCCAAAGGGCATAGAGACATGGCAGAAATCCCCAAAAGATGTGATGAAGGTCGTCTTCTCCTG
Organism: Thinopyrum elongatum; assembly: GCA_011799875.1. Lineage (NCBI taxonomy): Eukaryota > Viridiplantae > Streptophyta > Magnoliopsida > Poales > Poaceae > Thinopyrum > Thinopyrum elongatum. Next base: position 252,814,952 of record CM022299.1, read on the forward strand.
ATCCTCAACAGCCATCTTGATCTGGTGGTATCCACAGTAAGCATCCAAGAAACATAAGCACTCACAATCGGTGGTTGAGTCAAGGATCTGGTCAATGCAAGGAAGAGCAAACAGATCCTTGGGACAATCCTTGTTGAGGTCTGTGTGATCAACACACATTCGCCAAGTCCCGTTTTTCTTCAGAACAAGCACTAGATTAGCCAACCACTCAGGGTGAAAAACTTCAACGATGAAGCCGGCTGCCAGGAGTCGAGCCACTTCCTTGCTAATAGCCTTGCATCTCTCGTTAAAATGGTGGAGATATTCTCTGACAGGTTTCATCTTAGGATCCACATTAAGGTGGTGCTCAATGAGTTCTCTTGGTAAACCAGGCATGTTAGAAGGTTTCCATGCGAAGATGTCCTGATTCTCATGGATGAACTCGATGAGCGCGCTTTCCTATTTGGAATCCATGCCAGTCCCGATAGTGAGCTGCTGAGAGAATCACCAGGGGTGAAGTCAACCTGCTTTGTATCCTCAACTGACTTGAACTTGAGTAAAAGATCAGCCTCGGTAGTGGGCTTCTTCAGAGATGTCATATCGGTCGGGTCAACATTGGCTGTGTAGAACTTTAGCTCTTCCGCTGTGCAAGCCGACTCGGCATATGCTACATCTCCTTCCTCACACTCGAGTGTGATTTTCCTATCACCGTCGACTGTGATGGTGCCCTCTGGTCCAGGCATCTTGAGCTTGAGATAGACATTACAGGGTCACGCCATGAAGCAAATGTAAGTCGGTCGTCTAAAGAGGGCATGATATGGGCTCTTGATTTGGACCACCTCAAATGTCAAGAATTTTGATCTATAGTTGAACTCAGTGCCAAATGCAACTTCTAGCTTGATCCGGTCAATAGGGTAACCAGACTTTCCACGGGCGATCCCGTGAAACACGGTTGAGGAGGGCTGGAGTTGTTTTTTTGACAGATTCATCCGTCTGATGGTATCATAGTACAACATGTTGATGCTGCTTCCTCCGTCCATGGGCACCTTTGTGAGCTTATAACCACCAACCTAAGGCGCCACCACCAAGGCTAGACAACCCGGATTATCAACCCAGGGAGGATGATCCTCTCTGCTCGAGGTGACTGGCTGTTCTCACCAGTTTAAGTACTCAGGGACAGCCGGCTAGATCATATTGACGGCTTGCTTTTGAAGCTTGAGGTCACGCTTGCAGGTGCTAGTCATGAACACGTGATACTGCCCGTTGTTCAACTGTTTAGGGTTGCTCTGAAAACCAGATTGACTACCCTGTTGCTGATTACCTTGTCCAGAACACTGATTTCCACCTCCGTTACTGCCAGAACCCTGGAAGCGAGCTCCTGAACTGCCTGACCCCTGGAAGCTGGGATTTGGGAAACCGCCGGATGAGCCGGCTCCTGGGAAGTCAGAAACGGGTCCGCCAGATCTAGCCTCTCCTCGGTGTCCACCACCGCCACTGCCGTGATGACTCTGATAGGCCTAACTGCGGAATGCTTGCATGATATAACAATTCTCCCATGAGTGGTTTGCCCGCTTGTCAGGGAAACTGATGCGGAGCATCCTACGGACATCACCATGTCAAGAGTCCGTTTGGCAAGTGACACGTGCGACATCTACTTCACATACACAAAGGTGAATCATCTCCTTTACACGTGCTCACATGACCCATTCGAGGATGGTATACTACTTGACACTCCACTCGTGTGCATGCATAGGTATTGTCAGAACACTACGGACGACGAGGAGGAGTGCGAGCGCAAGTGTACAACTACACCATCCACGAGGGAAGCGTGGAAGCGAAGACGGAAGAAGACGGAGCTGCGGAGTCTACAGCGGCCGGACGACCAACGCCCCACTGGACGTCCGACAATCTACAGCGCGCGGATGACCGGCGTCCACCGGATGTCCGACACACCTTCCACCCAGCCAGACGAAGACGCTACAGCGCCCGGATGACCGACGAGACACCGGACGACCGACGAGTCCCAGCGCCCGGACGACCGACGCCGACCGGACGACCGGTCCCGCTACACCCGAGAAGAATCAGCGGACTTCCGACGCGCGCAGGACGTCCAGACCGTCCCGAGCCACCGGACGTTCGACCCCCACCGGTCGTCCGGTAATTGCCTGTGCGCAGCCGCGGGCCTTCGGCCTTGTATCCCTTGCCACTTACCCTTTCGCCCACTTAGACTATAAATACCCCCTACCTCCTCCTAGCTAGGGTTAGCAAAGTGATAGCTCATTTGTATGTGAGCTTTGCTCCTACCTTCCTCTACTCTTGAGAGAGAGAGAGACCACCACTCCCATGGAGTTCAGGACCTGCATGTGAGCATGTGAGAAGATCCTACGGGATTCAAGACCCCTAATGGGAAGACATCAAGACCTCCTCTTGGAGATGAACTTTACCTTGTATCTTTCCCTTTGTTGTTCATGTACCTTGTGTGTTTGATTGTCTAGTGGATGTGTGATTGGACTTGTTCTTGAGTGTTTCCCCTTGTGATTTCTCTCCGTTCTTCACCGTGTTCTTCGTGTTCTTCGAGGGAATCCACTCCAATCATGAAAGATCGACCTACACCGGGTTAGCCCCTTATCATATGGAATCAGAGCTTTGGTTTATCACGAATTTGGAGCCTCCCCTCTTTGTTTTCTAGCCTAATTTTGTTGTGTTCTTCCCCAATTTCGAAAATTCCCACCAAAAATAGCCCCAATTTTTTTTTTGTGATTTGTTGGTTTGATGATGTCTTGTTGATTTTGATCCATGGATTTGCTTGGTTTCAAGTGGATCTAGCATTTCCCCAAGTTTCCCCATCTTTCATCCACGAAATCTCGTCAATTTTGACCCCAAAATCCCCAATTTCCGCCCAAAATCGCGTCCCGAAACTCGCATCTCGCGTTGACCCAGACCCACCGGACGACCGCCACTTTGCCGAACGTCCGGAGCCCCAGGAACCACGTGACGACCGGTACTTACCGGACGACCAGAATCCCTAACCCGAGCTGAAATAGCGGATTTCCGAGCCCGACCGGACGTCCGACGACCGAACATCCGTCCATTTCCGGACGTTCCACACCTGTAGATATTGACTTCTGCTGATTTTTGTTTCGCCCATAACTAATTCATCCGAACTCCGATTTTGACGTTCTTTAGCTCGTTTTGAAGCTCTTGACATCCCCCTTCCCACAAAAATACCACCAACATCATTTGACTACATCAAATTTCTGGAACTTTGGCATCTTTGCCTAGGGCCCTCACCACATCATCCGCTATACCACCACCGACCTCCGCACCCTAACCCATTTTGTTCCATATAGCATTAGTGGTTGCTTGAGTAGTGATTCGAGTCTCCTAAGGTGTTTCGGTTACTTAGGGACGATTGCTTCTTCATCAACCACCACCATATCTTCCACATAACCTCACCCACCATACACTTCCACCACCCCAACTTAACCCAATTTTGTTTGAGCTTATTTGAGTTGTGGTTTGTGTCTCCTAAGGTATTTCGGCTACTTAGGGATGGCAACTTCAACTTCGACTCACATAACCCATCATTCCACTTCCGCATTGCCAAGTGCAAAACCACCACCGCTTTCCGCCACCACCATTTGACATTTGACATTTGCGATTTTGAGTTCGCGGTTTTTATATTTCCTAAGGTGTTTCGGCTAATTAGGAACGGTTCTACATCAAGAACACCGCCACTCATCATCGCAATGGACGGTAATCTCGACGACATCATTGTACATTCTCCTTGCAATTGCATTGTTAACCCCTAGCCCATTTTGCGTCACTTACCTATCGAGACTAGCCATTGAGTATTGCCGGCAACGTTACTTGTGCACATTAGTGATCATTGGTCTACACCTTCCATTCCATACATACCATATCACATTGGTATCATCTTGGTATCATATCATCTCTTGTGTCACAAGTTTGTTTCCGTATATATACAATTGCTATCTTGGTTTGTGCATTTCGCATAGTGGCCATATCAAAAAAAAAGAATAAGCTTTTAAGCAAAAGAGAGTGAACAAAGAAGCTTGTAAGCAAGAGCCATAGCATCGTATCATAGTGCATTACAATATATCATATGGTATCATACTCGATCATCTTGGATCATCTTGAGAGAAACACCGGGAACCATACATACATAGCATACTTGGGATAGAAAGTTTATCCATTTTGCATCTTATAGGTTGTGCACAAGTGTCGTATCCGCCTATAGAGCAATCGTGCTAGCGTCTCTCTTGAGTTGTGCAACATGAGCGTTTTCCGTGGACTCCACATTTTGTGCTCATTCCTTGGTTGCATGACCCCATTTATCTATCCGTGTCTGTGTTTCCGTGTGCCATTCATTGCTATTGGTCTACTTGTTTCACTTGCGAACTTGTGAATCTCTTTCAACATTATTGACTCTTGCTAACATTTTGCATCAAATTTTTGTGCCACTATCCTCACCAAGCTACTCCATAAGCTTTACTTGATAGATGTGAGTGAACAAGTCCGGTACCAATTCCACTATTCTTTCATTTCACATTGAGTGAAACGGGATACATCCTCAACTTTGGGAAAAGGTAACTTGGTATTGTTTATCTCATTTCCTACTCACCTTTGCTAGAGTCTTGTGATGGATAGGCAAAGCACACCCCCTTCGGTCTACAACAACAACGACGAGTTCGATGCCATGAATAACTTGGACGCCAAGATGGATGCTCAAATGGTGGAGATCAAAGCCCTCATCAAGGACTACAAGCGGTCTTTCTCAGCCAAGAGAAGACGCTCAAGAGCACATGCCTCTGAGCTACCATCTCCGGCAAGATCACATCGGCATTGGCACCACCACCGACAAGAACGTGAAGGTCAAGAGCGCAACACCAACAACCGCTCAACGACTTCACCATCTCCCTTGGCATCTTCGCCAAGCGACTTCAAGGCATCTTTGCCTACGGACATACGGCATCTTCGCCAACAAGCACCTCAAGACTCCGCTACTTCCATGAGATACTATGACCTCGACACCGACCACAAGATTCCTTTCTATGGGACTCAAGAACCTGAGGAGTATCTCGAGTAGGAGCGCCTAATGAACGACTACCTCAAGCTACATCAAGTTCCTCCCGAAGATCAAGTGAAGTGCGCCACAAGTAACTTCCACGACTACGCATCGGCATGGTGGCTTCACACACCTTCGGAGAGCTACGACATGAGTTGGTCCAAGATGAAGAGAGCTTTGTGGTGAGAATTTGTGCCTCCAACCTACACGGAACAACTTCAACGCCAATTGGAGAACACCATACAAGGATCCAAGTCCCTCGACAAGTACTTCAAGGAGATGAAGAATGCCTTGCGACAAGCCGGCGTGGACGACCCCATTTCGATGAAGTTCCACTTCATGATGGGATTGCACAACGACATCTCCAAGACTATCTTCCTCGAGAACTACAAGTCCCTCGACGACTACTACATTGGTGCTCTCAAGGCGGAACAATAACTCATGAAGGCTAAGGATTCTCCACCCCAAGCACACTTCTCGAAGACCAAGCTCCAAGACGGCGAGCATGAGGCTAGTACCACCATGATGTCCAAGCCCGATGAGCTCCAAGACGATGCTCCCAAGTTCGACTTCACCGCCATCCCTCTTTGTGGCATTGATGGTGCCGAGTCTACTTCGACTCTTTTTCAAGACGGTGCGGCGACGAGTACAACTATGGAAACCTTCAAGGACCAAGCTTTGGAGACGAGCGACACGGTGGCGAGCAAGGATGATGCTTCCATCTTAGGAGGCGAGAGTGATGATGTGCCATCTTCGGCCCTCATCCACGGCGACGGTGACGAGATGATTGAGCATGGGATTTTCCCTTCGGTCATGGAGGATAGTGATGATGTGCCATCTTCGGCCTTCATCCACGGCAATGACAACGAGATGGTTGAGCATGGGATTTTCCCTTCGACCATGGCGACGTATGATGACTTGAGTTACTTGTGCCACCATATTGAGAGTGAGAGTGACTTCATCACTAGCCCCATATATGATGTGTTGCCCCAATTCCGATGTGATGAGAGCCACAAGCCCCCACCACTTGAGTGAGATGAGTGACTCCACCATATATGACTTTGAGTGCATCTATTTTGAGGGAGTGAGTGAACCACCACATATAGAGAGTGAGATAGTTGATAAGGCATGTGAGGCCACTTCGATTTCTAACGACTTAACCTCTACCTCTATTGTGTCTTCTCATTTGGTGCTAGGTCCCATATATGATAATGCGTCGATTCGCGATGAGTACGTCCTTCCTTTGGACAAGACGATGACCATGGTGGAATATGATGCACCCCCCACATGGTTCCATCAAGATGATGATACCGACCACCATTTGGTCTTTACCACCTCACCTACACCACTTGAGTGGAATGAAAACGGTAACATTGGTGACGGTGATGCTCTAGCCCCACTAGTGGACATTCTTGACATTGATTGCTTGCATGATGTTGATCCACCTATTACCATGCTTCATTCTAGTGTGATTTCCCCATGCGATGATTTACCCATTTATGATGAGTATGATGATTGCCATGTGGAGTCTATTAGTTGTGATGCCTTGTTACATAGGATTTCTTCTGACAATTCTCTAGGTCACATCATGTTTGACAATCCGCTTGACTTGTCATATGCTATGCATGAGATCAACAATATGTCATATTTGCAATCTCATCCTAGTAACTATGCATATGCCATTAAAATAAACCCAATTTGCACTTATGGCATAGATGACAAGCCCATGGTTATTGGCATTTGTTTTTCTTGTGATGATATTGATATGCTCCCTTTGCATCATTTATCTCATATGCCATGCCATGACCACCTAACTTCGGATATGCATTGTTTTGGATGTTGTCCATTTTCTCCATATGATGTTTCCAATATTGCTCATGAGGTGACCCCCATAGTTTGCTCATACACGTTAGGAGATCTTGTTCAATCCCATCCATTGCATGATCCCAATAATTATGTGCACAATATGCTCCCCATGAATAAACATGCCATTGATGTGCCATATACTTGCATTCTCAATTTTTGTCCCCATCGTGTTATACACAATAACTATTCTTTCATGATGGATGACATGTTCTTATACCATGCATCAAATTTCTTTGAGCGATGCTTATCTTGTGCTAACTCACACATGCACATACACATCATGACGGATGATGTGTACATTTACCACGCACACAATTTCTTTGGTTTGTGTCTCTTTTGTGTAGGTACCCATGAATACTTGTCAACCTCACAATCCCATGAGTTGACAAAACGAGCTCTAGAGAGCAATGATGACTTGGGATCCCGTGGATTGTCCTTCCCACCGCTCTCTTCGCGCAAAGACTTCGCGCATTCCTTCTACATGGCCCTCACATGGTTATGGGTTATTGTCCATTACATATTCTATGCCCATCTTGCCATGTTCACTTTGCATGATATGCTCATTACTATGCCTTTGCCATGCATTTGTGACCCATGCTTTGCATTACACATGATGATTGATTCTAGTACTTGTATGTGTATTTGCAAGCTTGGTGGAGATATTGCTTGTTATTGCAATGTTCCTTTTATGACCCATTCCTATGATGATACTATGATCTTGCTTTGTGTTCGTGCTTGCGATATGTCATGTGCATTGCCTATGCCTATTATTTGCTCACATGACATGATTGCCATGATTTCCTCTAGTATGTTGCATCTTCGCACTACTAGCTTGCACGATTTTATTACTATGATTGCATGCCTTGTTGCATCACCAATGATTCAAACTTGCTCATTTCATGCGGTTGATGACATCCATCTACATGCTTTGCACATGATTGTTATTGCTTCTTGTCATATATCTCCATGTGTTGCCTCTCTCATGCTAGATGATTTGAAATGTATTGAGTGGAACAATGCTTTTAGTCTTGCTAATGAGATTGCCCCCATAGCATTCTCGAATATATTTGGAGATTTTGACATATTCTTTGTGAAGCATGCTTGTCTTACCTCTTTGCACCATATACCTCGTGACATGAATATTGCCATTATTGAATCATATTTTTCATGCACTTGTGCTTCTAATGGTTATGTGCAAGAGAAGAGAACCATCATGATGGATGATGTGTTTATCTACCATGCGCATACGTTCTTTGTTTTGTTGTGTGCATGTGTAGGATACTTGGACTTCGTGTCGACTTCCACTTCATGTGAGTTGACCATTCGAGCTCTTGAGAGCGAACCACCTTCTACCACGACGATTCTACATCGCACTTGCTTGTGTTTCGGCATGGTGAAGAATGCAAAAGGACATGCCTTCAAGGTGACATCTTTCTTGAGCATGGATATTGCGGATCATACTATTTGTGTTGCTTGCTCCATGAGACTTATTGGCCATCTTGGACCACTTGATTGCGCACTTGTTAGAGATCTTGCTTTGACTTGCCATTTTCACATTTCCATGCATCATGATATATATGCCTTGTGTGTTGCATCCAATTCTTGGATTACTTGCTCCTATCACATGTTTGGTTGCAACAATACCATTTCCTCACATATGCCATGTCCCATTGATTGTCACAAGATTGACTTGATTGCCTGACACATGATGAACACTTGCTCTTTCTATTGTGTTGAGTGCCACAATATATTCACTACACCCTATGCACGTTATGCTTGGATTGTCTTGCACTTGACCCATGTGTTTAGACATCTCATCTTCTTTGGTGTTGTGAAAGATTCTTACACCTACCATCGACCATTTGTCAAGCGCCTTATGCATGATTGCTATGACCTTGAGGTAGATGCTTATTCTCTTATCACACATATTTGCATCACTACCTCACATTTACACGCTTATCCCCATGATATGTTTGCTTGTGCTCAATTTATGTGCTTACATGCCATGTCACAATCCTTTGTCAAACCATATGCTTTGCACGATGATGACACTTGTTGGGTGAATCACCACTTGAATGCTTGGTTTTGCACTAACGCTAACCACATTGGTTTTTCCAAGTGTTGGTTGTCCTTGCTCCTTTTGAAGGAATCACTAGATGGTGCGACATTGGAGAGTGCCCATTGCGAGCTTGAAGATGATGAGTAGTTGGTGAACGTCCACTTCTACACGGCGCAGCCATCTCTTTCCCATGGTGATTTCGTTTTCGATCCAAGGTCGGATCTTTCCCAGGGGGGAGATGATGCAGAGCATCCTATGGACATCACCATGTCAAGAGTCTCTTTGGCAAGTGACAGGTGTGACATCTACTTCACATACACAAAGGTGAATCATCTCCTTTACACGTGCTCACTTGACCCCTTCGAGGATGGTATACTACTTGACACTCCACTCGTGTGCATGCATAGGTACTGTCGGAACACTACGGATGACCAGGAGGAGTGCGAGCGCAAGTGTACAACTACACCATCCGCGAGGGAAGCGTGGAAGCAAAGACGGAAGAAGACGGAGCTGCGGAGTCTACAGCGGCCGGACGACCGATGCCCCACCGGACGTCCAACACTCTATAGCGCGCGGACGACCGGCGTCCACCAGACATCCGACACACCTTCCACCCAGCCAGACGAAGACGCTACAGCGCCCGGACGACCGATGAGACACTGGACGTCCGACGAGTCCCAGCGCCGGGACGACCGACGCCGACGGGACGACCGGTCCCGCTACACCCGAGAAGAATCAGTGGACTTCCGACGCGCGCCGAACGTCCGGACCGTCCCGAGCCACCGGACATCCGACCCCCACCGGTCGTCCGGTAACTACCTGTGCGCAGCTGCGGGCCTTCGGCCTTGTATCCCTTCCCACTTACCCTTTCGCCCACTTAGACTATAAATACCCCCTACCTCCTCCTAGCTAGGGTTAGCAAAGTGATAGCTCATTTGTATGTGAGCTTTGCTCCTACCTTCCTCTACTCTTGAGAGAGAGAGAGAGACCACCACTCCCACAGAGTCCAGGACCTCCATGTGAGCATGTGAGAAGATCCTACGGGATTCAAGACCCCTAACGGGAAGACATCAAGACCTCCTCTTGGAGATGAACTTTACCTTGTATCTTTCCCTTTGTTGTTCATGTACCTTGTGGATCTTGTGTGTTTGATTGTCTAGTGGATGTGTGATTGGACTTGTTCTTGAGTGTTTCCCCTTGTGATTTCTCTCCATTCTTCGCCGTGTTCTTCTTGTTCTTCGAGGGAATCTACTCCAATCGTGAAAGATCGACCTACACCGGGTTAGCCCCGTATCAGAAACTGTGCTTTGGACATGGGGCTTTGAGGGCCTCCTCGTAATTACGAGGTTCGTTCCCATTGTAGGATCTCCTAGATCTGTTATTGCGCCTCTGGCCCTTGAAGCCAGTATTACTGTTAGCGACAAAATCTAAGCCTCCCTCCGGATGCTTGCGCTTTCCACCGTTACCTGGATTACCATGATTGCCATTATGCCCTCGAGTATTCGGCTGGTGAACCTTGCCGCCACCGTTTTTCTTGCCCTTGTCGGACTTCTCATCATCCGAACTAGGATCTTTCATGCTTTTTGACTCAGCATATCTTGTGAGGACATCCATGAGGTCACCCATGTCTTGGACCTTTCGTTTGAGACGCCCAAATTTCTAAACAAGAGGCTAAAAATGACAGTTCTTTTCCAAAATCAAGACGGCCTGGGCAGCCGTTATACCGTCAAAAGAGTGAATAATCTCCGCGACCCGGCGAGACCAGTGATGGGCAGACTAATCCTCTTACTGGATGCAATGTTGTAGATCAACTATCGTCATCGGATGGTTGTAGGTTCCTTGAAAGTTTTGATAAAGCGATCCTTCAATTCTGCCTAGGTATTGATTGAGTTGGGAGGCAGTTTTTTCAACCACGTACGAGCCGGCCCCTCCAATGTCATAGTCAGATATTTGGTGCAAACTGCATCACTCACATCCAACATGTCCATATGATAGAGGCAAAGGTGTCCCTTCCTTCAATGAGATGGTGGTTATCATTTATTGTGGAGTAGACTTTCACGAACCGACTACAAACATGCGAAGACATCGCGCCTTAGCAATCGCTAAACCAACTTCAAGTGGTTATTGACCACGCTGGAGCACGATCAACCTTACCACGAGGGTCTATTTCCTGCAGGCAAACGAAGAACAAGCAAGAAACTGATATTGCAATCTGGATAATTGCGAATAAAGATGAAAGCTTTATTGATGAAAGTGGGGTTTTGTGACGTCTTGGTATGGTCGTTGAACAGAAACGAAGTACGTGAGTTGCAGCTATGGCGAACTTTAATCTAAACAAAATCCAAAGTCTAAATGACGCCGTAAGGGCTATATATATGGAGGAATAGGGGGGAATTTTGTGACCCCTTGGAGGAGGGGTCTGAAACCAACCCTAACTCTTGTTTCCCCAAACATACGGACTCTAAAAATAGCCTATACTCAAGTATTTCGAAATTACATGGGCCTGGCCCAATAATAAGGCGACAAGCACCTATAATAGCCTCTAGACGAAATTTAGGAAGTGGCATATTGTATATTTCATCCAAGCTTTCATGCACTCATTATGGTGGCTTCAAACTCCTGAAATCATCACTTGAAACTCCATTCTTGTTCCCCTTGCGCATGCCATCATCTCCAGGCTTGACATTACTCCAATGTTCATCCTTCTTGTCCAAGCTAGGCCCTTCATTTGTAAGAAAAACAAATGTATCCAATTAAGGTAGCATCATATTCTCATGAACATTAGAATCACAACCCAGAAACGAAAGTACCTAGTAATTTGATTGGCGTGCGCGAGCTTGAGTAATTGGTCTAGTATGTATTGCAGCGGGGGCTGTGTGTGTAACAATGGTATTGATGTCCTCATCATCCTCCCCTTCTTGAAATGAAGTCGTCCTCAATAGAAGCTCATCTTCCTCACCCAAATAAGGATTCAAATCTACAATGTTAAAGGTGGGACTAACCCCAAAATCTGCAGCTAGCTCAAGTTTATACGCATTATCATCTATTTTCTCTAACACCTAGAACGGACCATCAGCACGTGGCATTAGCTTTGACTTGCGCAAATCGGGAAACCTATCCTTATGCAAACGTAACCAAACAAGATCTCCAGGTGCAAAGACAACACGTTTTCTACCCTTATCTCCAGCAAGTTTATATTTAGCATTCATGTGCTCAATATTTTCCTTAGTTAACTCATGCATTTTTAAGATCAATTCAGCATGTTGTTTAGCATCAAAATTAACCTTCTCCGAAGATGGAGGAGGCAACAAATCAATGGGTGCACAAGGTAGGAAACCATACACAATCTCAAAAGGGCACATCTTAGTAGTAGAATGCAGTGAACGACTACAAGAAAATTCAATATGAAGCAAGCATTCTTCCGACATTTTAAGGTTAGTCTTCAAAACAACCCTAAGCATAGTAGACAATGTTCTATTGACTACTTCAGTTTGTCCATCAGTTTGGGGGTGACATGTAGTACTAAAAAGTAGTTTAGTCCCCAACTTAGCACATAAACATCTCCAAAAGTGGCTAAGAAATTTAGTATCATGATTTGAAACAATTGTATTTGGCACACCATGCAAGCGAATAATTTCACGAAAGAACAAATCAGCAACATTAGCAGCATCATCGCTTTTATGACATGGTATAAAGTGTGCCATTTTCGAGAATCTATCCACGACAACAAATATGCTATCCCGCCCCTTCTTTGTTTGACGTAAATCTAAAACAAAGTCCATAGATATATCCTCCCAAGGAACACTAGGTACAGGCAAAGGCATATACAAACCATGAGGATTGAGTCGTGACTTAGCTTTTTGACATGTAGTGCAGCGAGCAACAAAACGCTCAACATCCCGTCTCATCTTTGGCCAAAACAAATATGTAGCAAGTATATGCTCCGTCTTCTTCACGCCAAAGTGTCCCATTAATCCTCCTCCATGTGCCTCCTGCAACAACAAAAGACGAACGGAGCTAGCTGGAATGCATGGCTTGTTAGCACGGAACACAAATCCATCATTAACGATGAACTTCTTCCATGTTCTTCCTTCTTTACAATTTTGCATTACATCTCTAAAATCAGTATCATGCACATATTGATCTTTGATGGTCTCCAAACCAAATATTTTAAAGTCAAGTTGCGAAAGCATAGTATAGCAACGAGACAATGCATTAGCAATAACATTTTCTTTACCATTCTTGTGTTTTATGACATAAGGGAAAGTCTTAATGAATTCAACCCATTTAGCATGTCTATGATTCAGTTTTGCTTGACTTTTAATATGTTTCAAAGATTCATGATTAGAATGTATAACAAATTCTTTGGGCCATAAATAATGTCGCCATGTTTATATAGTCCGAACAAGAGCATATAATTCTTTATCATAAGTAGAATAGTTCAGACGAGGCCCACTCAATTTTTCAGAAATGTATGCAATAGGTTTGCCATCTTGTAATAACAAACCTCCTAATCCAATTCCACTAGCATCACATTCAAGCTCAAAAGTCTTATTAGAATTAGGAAGTTGGAGTAATGGAGCATGTGTTAACTTATCTTTCAATACCGTCAAGGCTTCTTCCTATGCGGTACCCCAAACAAAAGGCACATCCTTCTTTGTAAGCTCATTGAGAGGTGCAGCAATGGTGCTGAAATCTCTCACAAAATGACTATAGAAACCAGCGAGGCCAAGAAAACTCCTCACTTGTGTGATCGTTTCGGGCTACGACCAACTCTCAAGAGCTTCAAGCTTGGCTTTATCAACTTCAATTCCTTGTGGAGTAACAACATAGCGAAGAAAAGATACTCGGTTGGTGCAAAAGGTGCACTTCCCAAAGTTACCAAACAAACGTGCATCACGTAGAGCAATAAAAACAACACGTAAATGTTCCAAATGCTCCCCCGAAGATCTGCTATAAATCAGTATATCATCAAAGTAAACTACCACAAATTGTCCAATGAAAGCACGTAAAACTTCGTTCATTAATCTCATGAAAGTACTAGGTGCATTAGTTAACCCAAAAGGCATGACTAACCACTCATATAATCCAAACTTAGTTTTAATTACTATTTTCCATTCATCTCCCAATTTCATACGAATTTGATGGTGTCCACTACGCAAATCAACTTTGGAGAAAATAGTAGAGCCACTTAATTCATCAAGCATATCATCTAGCCTAGGAATAGGATGACGATAACGAATAGTAATATTATTAATACCTCTACAATCAACACACATATGCGATGTACCATCCTTTTTCGGCACTAGAATAATAGGAACAACACAAGGACTAAGGGATTAGCGTATATAACCTTTGTCGAGTTGGTCCTATACTTGACGCATAATCTCTTTCGTCTCCTCTGGATTGGTATGCTATGGTGCATAGTTGGGTAGTGATGCACCGGGAATTAAGTCAATCTGATGCTCAATCCCTCAAATAGGTGGTAATCCCGGTGGCACGTCTTGTGGAAAGACGTCAGCAAGCTCCTGCAAAATGTTAGTGACAGTAGGAGGCAAAGAGGGTGGCACATCCTCAAATGAAAATAATGCCTCTTTGCACACGAAAGCATAGCAAATAGATTTGCTGAAATCTAGATCATCAATATGAGATTTGGTGGCAAAGAAACATCCACTTTCAATTTAATTTCAGATGCAACACTAGATTGTTTATTATGAGGCTTCATTTGATGCTCAAATCCTTTTGCCACAATCTGATTTTCACTCTTTTTTTGCTCCTGTTTTGGTTTACTAGCTCGATTAATATCATCTTTCAAAATGGAATCAGGTGTCACAGGAAGCAAAGTAATATGTTTATCATTATGAACAAGAGTATACTGATTGTTTCTACCATGGTGTACAGATTTTTTATCGAATTGCCATGGTCTACCAAGTAATAAGGAACATGCTTGCATGGGTACCACATCACAAAAAACATAATCAGCATATGTAGCGATACTAAAATGCACACGAACAGTATGTGTTACCTTAACCTTGCCGCTATTGTTAAACCATTGGATGTAGTAAGGATGCAGATGTGGTCTTGTGGTGAGAGACAGCTTCTCCACCATCTCCATGCTAGCCAAGTTGTTGCAGCTCCCTCCATCGATGATGACGCGAATAGAACATTCCTTCACAACTCCCTTTGTATGGTACAAATTGTGCCTTTGATTTGCTCAGCTTGTGTCACCTGCACCATCAAAACACGTTGAGCAACTAAACTTTCATACTGTCAGCATCTTCAGCAGCCATGTATTGCGTCTCTTGATCAGAATCATCTCCCCGTGTTCTTCACTTGTAATAAGACCCAAAGTCTCCTCATCATAGTCACTAGCAGACTCATACCCACCATCCTTAGTAGCAATCATCACACGCTTAGATGGGCATGGCAAATAATATCATATGTTTGCCCTGTTGATGCCATGGATGAAGAAGATCTTTGTGTAGGCCCGGAAGGTGTGCTCTTAGCAGATAGTGGTGGTTGTGCCTGCTTCCTTGTATCACGGTTGGAGGTAGCGCTGGCGGAGGTGCTGGTGCAGTAGAACGTGTGGAAGTTGAGGATGCACACGGTGTCCATGATGAAGGTCGACCTGTAGAAAAGTTAGTTCGCGCCAATTCCTGTCGATCCTGCACTTCACGTTTAGCTTTGCAAGCAAGATGGAATAAACGAGTGATATTATTATACTCCTTATACTCAAAAATGGTCTAAATCTCTCTATTTAACCCACCCATAAAACGTGCAAGCCTAGCCTCATTATCCTCAACAATACCACATCTAATCATGCCAGTTTGTAATTCCTAATAATATTCCTCTACAGAATTTTTCCTTGTCTTAAAAGCTGCAATTTTTGAGGTAATTCACGTTGATAATATGGTGGAACCCAACGAGTACGCATAGCAGTTTTCAAAGCAGCCCAAGTAGCTGGAATAGGATATAATCTAAAATGTTCAGACCACCACACACAAGCAAAACTAGTGAAAGCACAAACAACAGCAGCAGCACGTCTCTCCTCGGGATATTGTAAACATGTAAAACGTTGTTCAGTTTCTAACTACCAAGTAAGATATATATCAGGAACATATCTACCCTCAAATGGTGGAATATTCAATTTTAGTTTAGGAAGATGGTCATGATCTCGTACCTGAGGTGGTGGTGCAGCCCTACCATTGCGATTATTTGCATGTGGACGACCTGGTGGTGGTGCTGGTGGTTGCACGTACTTCGGGTTTTGATCAACCTCATCCTCGTAATCGCCCACGTAATCGTCGTCCTTCTCAGCAGTAGCAGCGGCACCAGAATTTTGGCCTTCCTCAAGAGGAACACGCCTCGCTCGGTGGAGGACTGTATCACGACATGGAGGAGGTTGCTGTTGTTGCAGTGGTGCAGAAGAGGCAGCTGGTGGAGGTAGACATGCGAGCACTTCAGCGAACTTGGCATCACGTCTTCCACCTGTTGACACAACATTTGTTAAAATTTATCATGAAGCTCCTTCTTCGTCATGTTCTCCCTGTCAATCTAGTCGGCTTATGATCCTGCCATGGTTAGCATCAATAGAAACACACAAAAATATGATCCTACAGACTACTAGAAAGTGGTGGTGATGGGGTGTCACAAATCTGTCAAATAAATCTCAAATTCTTACCAGTTCTTACCCAGCAGCAGGCGGTGATCAACAACCGTTGTAGTCAAAACTCTCAAAGCTTGGATAGAGCGATTTCCACGTGGTGTCAAACACACGACGTAGATGTATGTGGAGCTGGGAAGGCTTATAATATGGTAGCAAAAAGAGTCAGCAATAATCAATTCAGAGATGTGATGACCCACAAGTATAGGGGATCAATCGTAGTCCTTTCGATAAGTAAGAGTGTCAAACCCAACGAGGAGTAGAAGGAAATGACAAGTGGTTTTCAGCAAGGTAATTTCTGCAAGCACTAAAATTGTCGGTAACAGGTAGTTTGATAGCAAGATAATTTGTAACGAGCAAGTAACAGTAACAATAAATAAAGTGCAGCAAGGTAGCCCAATCCTTTTGTGCCAAAGGACAGGCCAAAATGGTCTCTTATGATAAGCAAAGTGTTCTTGAGGGTACACGGGAATTTCACAATATCACTTTCATCATGTTGGTTCGATTCGTGTTCGCTACTTTGGTAATTTGATATGTGGGTGGACCGGTGCTTAGGTGCTATCCTTACTTGAACAAACCTCCTACTTATGATTAACCCCCTCGCAAGCATCCGCAACTACGAGAAAAGTATTAAGATAAAATCTAACCATAGCATTAAACTTTTGGATCCAATCGGTCCCTTACGAAGTAGCGCATAAACTAGGGTTTAAGCTTCTATCACTCTAGCAATCCATCGTCTAATAACTACTTCAAAATGCATTCCCTTAGGCCCAAATAGGGTGAAGTGCCATGTAGTCGACATTCACATGACACCACTAAGGGAATCACAACATACATATCATCAAAATATCGAACACATATCATGTTCACATGATTACTTGCAACATGACTTCTCCCGTGACCTCAAGAACAAAAGTAACTTCTCACAAATGATAATCATGCTCAAGATCAGAGGGGTATTAAATAGCATAATGGATCTGAACATATAATCTTCCACCAAATAAACCATATAGTAATCAACTACAAGATGTAATCAACACTACTAGTCACCCACAGGTACCAATCTGAGGTTTTGGTACAAAGATTGAACACAAGAGATGAACTAGTGTTTGAGAGGAGATGGTGTTGTTGAAGATGTTGATGAAGATAGCCCTCCCAAAGTGATGATGATGACGATGATTTTCCCCACCGGGAGGGAAGTTCCCCTGGCGAAATCGCTCCGCCGGAGGTCAAAAGTGCTCCTGCCCAAGTTCCGCCTCGAGATGGCAGTGCTTCGTCCCGAAAGTCCCCCTCTGATTTTTTCTAGGTCAAAATGACTTATGTACCAGAAGATGGGCACCGGAGGTGGGCCGATGAGGGCACAACCCACCAGGGCGCGCCTGGGGGCCCAGGCGCCCCCTGGTGTCTTGTGCTCACCAGGGTGGCCCCCTCCAGTAGTTATTTGCTCCAGTATTTTTTATATATTCTGCCCAGGCGCACCCTGGTGTCTTGTGCTCACCAGGGTGGCCCCCTCCGGTAGTTATTTGCTCCAGTATTTTTTATATATTCCAAAACAATTCTCCATAAATTTTCAGCTCATTTGGAGATGTCCAGAATAGGTAACTCTGGCGTAGCTTTTTCAGGTCCAGAATTCCAGCTGCCGGTATTCTCCCTCTTTCTGTAAACCTTGCATATTATGAGAGAAAAGGCATTAGAATTACTCCAAAGAGCATTATTATGCATAAAAACATTATAAATAACAATAGGAAAACATGATGCAAAATGGACGTATCAACTCCCCCAAGCTTAGACTTGCTTGTCCTCAAGCGAAAAACAAAAATCAAAAAACATGTCCACATGCTTAGAGAGAGAGAGGTGTCGATAAAAACAAAATACGGACATAGAAGCATCATGCTTATTATTATAACAGCAAAGAACTTTAACATAAAGCTTTATCACACAACTTTTATCATATAACTTCTCATTAGCAAGTAACAATTCATCACAACATCGAAGTATAAAGCTTAAACTTTATTAAAAACCAACAAAATATGTTCTCAGTCAACTTTGCAACTACAATTCATCATATTTTCAGGAAGGGTCACGTATCAGAGTCTTTAGGCAAGTCCACATACTCAACCATCATTTAATCTTCTATGATTGCTAACACTCACAGCGTACCCATGAACAAAAAGTTTCAACCAGACACATAGAAAGATAGGGGCTTATAGTTTCGCCTCCCAACGTATTCACCTCAAGGGTGATGTCAACAATAATAACTCATGCCCACTCATATCCAATTGGATATATGTGCCAAAATCTTTCCTCACCACATGATGCTTGCAAAAAGAGAAAATAAAAAGGAATAGGGAAGAATACTTTGACTCTTACATAAAAGTAAATGCATAAAAGTAAAAGATAGGCCCTTCGCAGAGGGAAGCAGAGGTTGCCATGCGCTTTTTGTTTGTATGCCAAATCCCTTAATGCAAGAGAACATCATGTTATATTGCCCCATATGATAGCAACCTTTATTATGCAGTCCGTCGCTTTTATTACTTTGCCATCATAAGTTCGTACAACACTCAATTTTCTCTTACACTAAACGATCCAACACTTTTAGAAGCAATTTTTATTGCCTTTTTGCACCGATGACAACTTACTTGAAGGATCTTACTCAATCCACAGGTAGGTATGGTGGACTCTCAAAATAAGATTTTGGGTTTAACGGTTTTTGGATGCACAAGTAGTATCTCTACTTAGTGCGGAGTTTTTGGATAGAAAAGATATCGAGCAAGCACCACATGTTGAAGGATCTATGACAATATAAGTTCTATGTGAATATAAACAAACATAAATCATAATGTTGTCTTCCTTGTCCAACGTCAACAATTTTGACACAAAATATTTAATGGGGGCTCACAATCATAAAAGATGTCCAAGATAGTGTATTTGCATGTGAATCTTCTCTTCCCTTATTAATTCCTTCATGAATTGCATCATTGACCAATGCTATGTTTGTCAATCTCCAACAAATTTTACCACTTATACTTTTCCTTATGTGATGTCACTACTTACCATAAGATTAGCATATGATCTTTTTCATTTATTTTCCTTTCTTTTATTGAAACAAAAGAGTAAAGAAACAAAACTCAAACTACTCTTTATTATATATCTCGCACACGATTACATAGATAGATCACTAAGCAAGCACTCGAAAAGAAAGGATCGAACTAAACTTTAATTCAACTAAATCATAGGATAACTAAAGATCGATCTAAAATAGATAAAAGCAAATATAGTGGTGGTGATACGATACCGGGGCACCTCCCCCAAGCTTGGCACAAGCCAAGGGGGGTGCCCAAAGCATGAACTCAAGTCTCCTGTGGTGGTGAAGATGATCATGGTGGTGGTGAAGTAGTAGCGGGCTGATCCCGTCCTCTTGGGCCCGTGGACATCCCGGATGTGGAGCACCCCCTCACGCATCTCAATGGCTTAAGGGTGCTGCATCACCTCCCGCAAATACGGGTTGATGACGTTCTCAAAGAACTTGTCCTTGGAGGAGCTCGAAGCGGCCATGGTGATCTAGATCTATCAGAAAATAGCAAGAAAGAAGAACAGAAGATTTCTACGTGATACGGTGGTCAATACGTTCAGGGGGTATATAAAGATTTTTTATCTTGGGAAACAAGCAAAGGAGAGAAAAACAAAGTCGGGAAGGTTCCCGAGGTGGGCACAACCCACCTGGGCGCGCCAGGCATGCTAGGCGCGCCCTGGTGTCTTGTGCCCTCCTCGGTAGCCTTCCTGGTTGTTTCTTATTTTCCTAATTTTTGTAATATTCCATAACTGACAGAAAATATTTTTGCGGATTTTTCGGAGTCCATTTACTTACCGTATCACGTACCTCCTCTTTTTTAGTATTCTGGAGTGTTCTGAAAGGTCTCTTTTATGTGCTCCTCCGGTGTCATGGTTTGAATAATATTGCTTTCAACATTAATAGGTGTACCTGAGATATAGTGTTTAATTCTTTGCCCATTGACCACCTTCGGGTTAGTACCTTCGGCATTATTAATTTTGATGGCTCTAGAGCGATAAACCTCCTCGATAATATATGGTCCTTCCCATTTGGAGAGAAATTTTCCTACAAAGAATCTGAAACGAGAGTTGTACAAAAGAACATATTCTCCAACTTTGAATTCCCGCTTTTGGATTCTTTTGGCATGCCATCTTTTAACTTTTTCTTTAAATAATTTGGCATTTTCATAAGCTTGGGTTCTCCATTCATCTAATGAGCTAACATCAAATAACCTCTTTTCACCGGAAAGTTTGAAATCGTAGTTGAGTTCTTTAATTGCCCAATATGCTTTATGTTCTAACTCTAGAGGGAAATGACAAGCTTTTCCATAAACCTTTTTATAAGGAGACATACCCATAGGATTTTTATATGCTGTTCTATAGGCCCAAAGTGCATCATCCAATTTCTTAGATCAATTCTTTCGGGACCTATTAACAGTTTTTTGTAATATTAATTTTATTTCTCTATCCTAAGTTTGACTTGACCACTAGATTGAGGATGATAGGGTGATGCAATTCTATGGTTAACATCATATTTAGCAAGCATTTTACGGAAAGCACCATTAATAAAGTGTGAACCACCATCAATCATTAAATATCTAGGGACTCCAAACCTCGGGAAAATAACTTCTTTAAGCATTTTAATGGAAGTGTTATGATCAGCACTACTAGTTTGAATAGCTTCTACCCACTTAGTAACATAATCAACAGCAACCAAAATATGCGTATACCCAATGGAGGAAGGAAAAGGTCCCATATAATCAAAACACCAAACATCAAATGGTTCAATAGCAAGTGAATAATTCATAGGCATTTCTTGACGCTTCCCAATATTACCAATTCTTTGACATTCATCACAAGATAAAACAAACTTACGGGCATCCATCAAGAGAGTAGGCCAATAAAAACCAGATTGTAATATCTTATGAGCAGTTCTATCTCCCGCATGATGCCCTCCATATGTTTCGGAGTGACATTTCTATAGGATTTGTTCCTATTCATGCTCAGGTACACAATGTCTAATAATACCATCTACTCCTTCTTTATAAAGATGTGGGTCATCCCAAAAGTAATGTTTTAAATCATAGAAGAATTTTTTTCTTTTGTTGGTATGTGAAACTAGGTGGTATGTATTTAGCAACAATATAATTAGCATAGTCATCATACCATGGAGTGTTATGAGAATTGCAGCTAGTTGTTCATCAGGAAATCTATCATCAATAGGTAGTGGGTCATCAAGAATATTCTCTAACCTAGACAAGTTATCAGCTACGGGGTTCTCAACTCCTTTTCTATCAGTAATATGTAAATCAAATTCTTGTAGCAAAAGAACCCACCTAATGAGTCTATGTTTAGCATCTTTCTTTTCCATAAGATATTTAATAGCAGCATCATCAGTGCGAACAGTTACTTTGGAATCAACAATGTAAGATCTAAATTTGTCACAAGCAAAAACAACTGCTAAAAATTCTTTTTCAGTAGTAGCATAATTTCTTTGGGCACTGTATAGAGTTTTGCTAGCATAATGGATAACATTTAATTTCTGATCAACTCTTTGTCTTAGAACAGCACCAACAGCATAATCACTAGCATCACACAAAATTTCAAAAGTCAAGTTCCAATCAGGAGGTTGAACAATACGTGCAGTAGTTAAGGCTTTCTTAAGTGTTTCAAGGGCTTCTGCACAATCATCATCAAAAACAAATGGAACATCCTTTTGTAAAACATTTGTAAGAGGCCTAAAAATTTTAGAAAAGTCTTTAATAAACCTTCTATAGAAACCAGCATGACCAAGGAAACTACGAATACATTTAATATCTTTAGGACATGTCATTTTCTCAATTGCATCAACTTTAGCTTTATCCACCTCAATACCTCGTTCAGAAATGTTATGCCCCAAGACAATACCTTCATTAACCATAAAGTGGCACTTCTCCCCATTCAAGACAAGATTAGTTTGCTCACATCTCTCCAAAACTCGATCAAGGTTGCTCAAGTAATCATCAAAAGAAGTTCCATAAACAGAAAAATCATCCATGAAAACCTCAACAATCTTTTCACGAAAATCGGAGAATAGAGCAGTCATGCATCTTTTAAAGGTAGCAGGTGCATTGCATAAAGCAAAAGGCATACGTCTATAAGCATAAGTTCCAAAAGGGCAAGTAAAGGTGGTTTTCTCTTGATCAGGTTGTGAAACAGGTATTTGAGAAAAAACAGAATATCCATCCAGAAAACAAAAATGTGTGTCCTTAGATAATCTTTCCGACATTTGATCGATAAAAGGCAAAGGGTAATGATCTTTTCTAGTGGCTTTATTTAATTTTCTAAAATCAATAACCATTCTATAGCCAGTAACAATTCTTTGTGGAATGAGTTCATTTTTATCATTAGGAACAACAGTAATACCTCTCTTCTTAGGGACACAATGAACGAGACTTACCCATCAACTATCAGTTATGGGATAGATTATACTTGCTTCCAGAAGCTTTAATATTTCAGTTCTTACCACTTCTTTCATCTTAGGATTGAAACATAGTTGATGATCAACAATGGGTTTAGCACCAGGTTCCATATTAATCTTGTGCTGACAGAGAGTGGGACTAATGCCCTTAAGATCATCAAGAGTATATCCAATAGCAGCATGGTACTTCTTCAGAATTTTCAATAATCTTTCTTCTTCATGTTCTGAAAGGTTAGCACTAATAATATCATGATATATCTTTTTCTCATCAAGATAAGTATATTTCAAAGTGTTAGGCAATTTTTTTAATTCAAACACAGGATCACCTTTAGGTGGAGGAGGACCTCCTAGAGTTTCAATAGGCAAATTGTGTTTGAGCAGAGGTCGTTGTACAAAGAAAATTTTATCTATTTCATTTCTTTCATGCATATGCATATCATTTTCATGGTCTAGCAAATATTGTTCTAGTGGATTAGTAGGAGGCATGGCAATAGAAGCAAGACAAATTATTTCATCCTTACTAGGTAATTCTTTCTTATGAGGTTGTCTACTAAACTTGGAGAAATTAAACTCATGAGACTCATTACGAAAGGTAACACTGACAGTTTGTTTTTCACAATCTATTTTGGCATTCACGGTGTTCAAGAAAGGTCTACCAAAAATAATGGGACAAAAATCATCTTGTAGGGAACCAAGAACTAGAAAATTGGTAGGGTATTTATTTTCCCACATAAGACTTCAACATCTCTAACAATCCCAAGTGGTGTGATGGTGTCTCTATTAGCAAGTTTAATAGTAACATCTATGTCTTCTATTTCAGCGGGTGCTATGTCATTCATAATTTCTTGATATAAGGTAAAAGGAATAGCACTCATGCTAGCACCTAAGTCACATAAACCATGATAACAATGATCTCCTATTTTAACTGAGACAACAGGCATGCCAACAACAGGTCTATGTTTATCTTTTTCATCGGGTTTGGCAATTCTAGAAGCATCATCGCAGAAGTAAATAACATGCCCATCAATATTTTCTACCAGGAGATCTTTAACCATAGCAACACTAGGTTCTACTTTAATTTGTTCAGCAGGTTTAGGTGCTCTAATATTACTTTTGTGAACCACAGTTGAAACCTTAGCATGTTCCTTTATCCTAACAGGGAAAGGTGGTTTTTCAATATAAGCAGTAGGTACAACAGGATCAACGTTGTAAATAATAGTTTCATCTTTAACTAAGACCGGTTCTTTAATTTGTTCTTTAATAGGGGATGACATTTAAACCACTTCTCCTTAGGAAGATGAACATGAGTAGCAAAAGATTCACAAAAAGAGGCCACTATCTCAGAGTCAAGTCCATATTTACTGCTAAACTTGTGAAAAGCATCGGTATTCATAAAAGATTTAGCACAATCAAATTCAAGCTTAATACCTGACTCTTTACCTTCGTCGAGTTCCCAATCTTCAGAGTTGCATTTAATTCTTTCTAAAAGATCCCACCTGAATTCAATAGTCTTCTTCATAAAAGAACCAGTACAAGAAGTATCGAGCATGGATCGATCATCATGAGAAAGCCGAGCATAAAAATTCTGAATAATAATTTCTCTCGAGAGCTCATGATTGGGTCATGAATATAACATTGACTTAAGCCTCGCCCAAGCTAGAGTGATACTTTCTCCTTCGCGAGGCCAAAAATTATATATATAATTCCGATCACGATGAACTAGATGCATAGGATAATTTTTTTGGTGAAATTCCAATTTCAATCGATTCCAGTTCCAAGATCCAATATCATCGCATAGCCTATACCATGTCTATGCTTTTACCTTCAAATATAAAGGTAAAATCTTCTTCTTAGCTTCATCTCCAGATAAACCAGCAAGCTTAAATAATCCACAAATTTCATCCACATATATCAGGTGCATATCAGGATGTTCGGTTCCATCTCCTGCATAAGGATTAGCTAGCAGTTGTTCTATCATACCTGAAGGAATTTCATAACCAATATTTTCAGTAGGTGCAGTAGGTTGAGGGGTAACTAATTGTGGTTCCGATCGAGGTGAAGATACCCCGAACAAACCCCTCAAAGGATGATTCTCCATAGTAACAAGTGACAATAAATTTCAGCACGTAGTAATAATTTTTCCTTACCAATTTCCACTTACCAAGAGCGCTTCACTCCTCGGCAACGGCGCCAGAAAAGAGCCTTGATGACCCACAAGTATAGCGGATCAATCATAGTCCTTTCGTTAAGTAAGAGTGTCGAACCCAATGAGGAGCAGAAGAAAATGGCAAGTGGTTTTCAGCAAGGTAATTTCTGCAAGCACTGAAATTGTCGGTAATAGGTAGTTTGATAGCAAGATAATTTATAACGAGCAAGTAACGGTAATGGTAAATAAAGTGCAGCAAGGTAGCCCAATCCTTTTGTGGCAAAGGACAGGCCAAAACGGTCTCTTATGATAAGCAAAGCGTTCTTGAGGGTACACGGGAATTTCACCATATCACTTCCATCATGTTGGTTCGATTCGTGTTCGCTACTTTGATAATTTGATATGTGGGTGGACCGGTGCTTAGGTGCTGTTCTTACTTGAACAAACCACCTACTTATGATTAACCCCCTCGCAAGCATCTCCAACTACGAGAAAAGTATTAAGATAAAATCTAACCATAGCATTAAAATTTTGGATCCAAATCGGTCCCTTACGAAGTAGTGCATAAACTAGGATTTAAGCTTCTGTCACTCTAGCAACCCATCATCTAATAACTACTCCACAATGCATTCCCTTAGGCCCAAATATGCTGAAGTGCCATGTAGTTGATGTTCACATGACACCACTAAGGGAATCACAACGTACATATCGTCAAAATATCAAACACATATCAAGTTCACATGATTACTTGCAACATGACTTCTCCCATGACCTCAAGAACAAAAGTAACTACTCACAAATGAACATATAATCTTCCACCAAATAAACCATATAGTAATCAACACTACTAGTCATCCACAGGTACCAATCTGAGGTTTTGATACAAAGATTAAACACAAGAGATGACCTAGGGTTTGAGAGGAGATGGTGTTGTTGAAGATGTTGATGAAGATATCCCTCTGAAAGATGAGAGGGTTGTTAGTGATGATGATGATGATTTCCCCTCCGGGACGGAAGTTCCCCCGGCAAAATCGCTCCGCCGGAGGGCAAAAGTGCTCCTGCCCAAGTTCCGCCTCGAGACGGGCGCTTCGTCCCGAAAGTCCCCATCTGATTTGCCTGGTGTCTTTTGCTCACTAGGGTGTCCCCCTCCGGTAGTTATTTGCTCCAGTATTTTTTTATATTCCAAACAATTCTTCATAAATTTTTAGCTCATTTGGAGATGTGCAGAATAGGTAACTGTGATGTATCTTTTTCAGGTCCAGAATTCCAGCTGACGGCATTCTTCCTCTTTGTGTAAACCTTGCATATTATGAGAGAAAAGGCATTAGAATTACTCCAAAGAGCATTATTATGCATAATTTTTTTTATAAATAACAGCAAGAAAACATGATGCAAAATGGACGTATCAAGATGCAAAGTTGAATAAACGCTCAACGACGGTACTGTGATGGTCCTAGGCTAGACCGTGCTAGAGACGCGAGCCTAGAACACTAACAAAATCACGGCGCGACACATAAACAAGGGAGGAGCACACTCTGAATCTCCATTTTTTTTCTTTTTTCCTCTTTTCCTGTTTTTTTTGCTTCGCAACAATTTCTTTCCGAAAAAGTCTACAAATGGCCTAAAAACTGCCTAGCCAGAATTTTCCAAACTTAGTTTTTTTTAAACTAGAACTATTTTTCTTGTAAGGGCGGCACGGAAGTAGGGGAGTCTTGCTCTGTCATGACTCGTACTAGGGAGTGATCTGGAAATCAATAATAGAGAAGCAAATACTATACTCGGACTAGGACTGGTGGTGGAGATAAATCTGGTGGAACTCCGACTGGTGATGGTATATGATGGTATTATATTTGGACTCAGATTGGTGGTGGTATATGGCGGTCGTATATGTGGACTCGGATTGGTGGTGGTATATGGCGGTGGTATATGTGGACTCAGATTGGTGGTGGTATATGGCGGTGGTATATGTGGACTCGGATTGGTGGTTGTATATGGCAGTGGAGATGTATATGGTGGGGGTGGTGGTATATGGCAGCGGCGATGTATATGGTGGGGTGGTGGTATATGGCAGTGATGAAGGTGGTGCGGCAACGGCATGACAACCTGTGACCAGAACTCAAAACTCTAAAAGACTAGACGCTAAGACCAGCAACTAGACACGACTATGCAACCGCAAATTCAAGAAAGCAAAACACTGAAAATATTATGCAAAGGCTCAAATTGGTTTGGATATAATGAACTAACCCTGATTTTTTTGGCTTTTTCGTGGACTGAAGGTATGAAGAACAGATGCCATTTAAACTATGAAAAACAGGAAAATCTCACCGAGCAACGTGAAAATCTGGTACCACTTGATAGAGGCAAAGGTGTCCCGTCTTTTGATGAGATGGTGGTTATCGTTTTTTGTGGAGTGCAAAGACGACGCACCTTAGCAATCGCTAAACCAACTCCGAGAGGTTATTGACCATGCCGGAGCATGATCAACCTGACCACGAGGGTCTATTTCCTGCAGGAAAACAAAGAACAAGCAAGAATTTGAGATTGCAACCTGCATAATTGTGAATATAAGATGAAAGCTTTATTGATGAAAGTGGGGTTCTGTGACATCTTGGTCTGGTCGTTAACCACAAACAAAGTAGTTGTAGCTATGGCGAACTTTAATCTAAACAAAACCCAAAGTCTAAACGATGCCCTAAGGGCTGTATATATGGAGGAAGAGGAAGGAATTTCATGACCCCTTGGAGGAGGGGTCCGAAACCAACCCTAACTCTTGTTTCCCCCCACATACGGACTCTAAAAACAGCATATACTCAAGTATTTCGAAATTACATGGGCCTGGCCATAATAAGGCGACGCAGCACCTATAATATCCTCTAGACGAAATTTAGGAAGTGGCATCTTGTATATTTCGTCCAAGCTTTCATGCACTCATTATGGTGGCTTCAAAGTCCTGAAATCATCACTTGAAACACCATTCTTGTTCCCCTTGCACATGCCATGATCTCCATGCTTGATCTTGCTCCAATGTTCATCCTTCTTATCCAAGCTAGGCCCTTCATTTGTAAGAAAAACAAATGTATCCAACTTAGGCAGCATCATATTCTCATGAACATTAGAATAGTTACTCAGAAACAAAAGTACCTGGTAATTTAATTGGCGTGCGCGAGCTCGAGTAATTGGTCCAGTATGTATAGCAGCGGGGGCTATGGGTGTAACAATGGTATTGATGTCCTCATCACCATAGCTATCTCGTAGCTTTCGATCCATGCAGCCGGCTCGAGGTCAGTTGTGTAATTGGGAACCTTGCGAGGGCCTTTGAAGTCCTTGGGCATGCGCTCATTGTGCAATGCTGGTGCTAGACAAGGTAATACAATGGTTCTAGTACTCAGTCATGTACCTTATGAAGCCAGTGGGGTTGTGGTGGGCGGGAGTTGAGCCCCCGGATTTACTGCTTCTACTTCCCGCATAGCTCGAGCCGCATCAACAATCGCCCGTGCGTCCAAAAGCATAGGTCGAGGCGGGTCGCGCAGTTGTTCGCGCTGCTGACGTGTGCTGCTGGAGACCGCTGACGACTCAGCATGCCAGCTTCTGCTGCGACTCGGGTGCGGGGTGGAGTGAAGTCATTGCTGACTGTAGGAGTAGTTGGCTTGCTGAACAACTGCGGTTTTTAGCATTTCAATGGCATTCCTGGCTTCAATCTCCGCTGGGCTATTTCCAGTAATTGGGATCGCGGTGAGGTTATGCGTTGCTGCTAGCACATTATCCATTGGGTTGGAGTAATGGCCCTTCGGGGTCCGGAAACGAGCCGGCTCAGTTGGATGTGTCTGAGCCTGTGCGTTCTGCTGAGCCTGCAGCGGCTACACTGGAACTGCATTAGGGGGCACGGCCTGTGTCAACTAGGCTACGACAGGTGCCCAATCCGGTGTATTTACTCCCGCATTTGGGGTAGACGTCCCTTGAGCTGTTCCAAATAGACGCGTGCCCAAGAAGTTGAGCGGCAGGTGGGTCTGATGCCTCCTCTAGTGCACCAGATCTGATGCGCCTTGATAGAGACTGAGATGCAAAGCCTCTGCTTCAGACGCTCGGTCTCGTTATGGATAGAAACTTGGATCTCTACCATGCGAATATTTTCGGCATCAATATCCTCCTAAATTTTAGCCATCTGCTCACGAAGTTTCGTCACCTCCACATTGCGATCAGCCAGATTCTCCACAGTCATCGGAGTCCCTAGAATGTTCCTAGTGCGGTCATCAACTCCGCCAGGGACTGAGCCGATGTTTTACTTGAACCAACCGCTCCCAGAGCCGACGCTGAGGTATCGGTCCCCACTACAGTGCCAACCGTTGCGGTATTCAACCGTTGTGGTTCCGGCCGAGTCAACGTTGTTTTCCATATAAACTGCCACATGGCACGGCAGATCAAAGGCATCTAGCCCAATTTCATCATCAGAAGAGCCCCCAAGCCGATCGTCATGGAGCGGGAAGATTGACCTGGTATTGCCGACCGAGGATTCGCCATCGGAGCAGTTGAGGGTGTCTCTGATAACCCACAAGTATAGGGGATCAATCGTAGTCCTTTCGATAAGTAAGAGTGTGTCGTGGGAAACCACGCCACCTATGGGGCCATGAGCCCCTTTTGGTTCAGCAGGGGGATGGGCACGTTGCACAAAGAGCGGAGAAGCGTCGCGCAGCACGGCAGAGATCACACGGGCAGTCTTTACCCAGGTTCGGGTCGCTGTGAGGCGTAAAACCCTACTCCTGCTTTGGTGGATTGATGGTGGATAATGGTGGTGGACGTAGCACACTCGCCCGGCAAGGTCGCTCTGAGGGCGAGAGTGGCTACGAGTGTATGGATATGTGGGGGTCTAACCCTTTCTACGGTCGCCATGGGCCTCCTTTTATAGATTAAGGGGTTACCACAGTGGCAAATCAGTCTTTGCATACTGATTAGATAGCTAACAGTGCTATCATATCTAACTCTACAGGCTGACAGAGCACATTAAATGCGCCGCTCAGTGTCACATCAGAGCTCGCCCGGCAGGTCCTGCCGGGCTGTTTTGCCAGCTTCACGCCTACTCGTTTGACACGTCTCAGGATGGGTGTCATATGGAGGTGTTTGCTGTAGGAAGTGGCTGCCATGTGGCAAGAAGCAGCCACTTAGTCACCTTGGAGCTCGACACCGCTTTGATTAATGACTTGCGTCGCTTGCGAGGTGGAGCGGTGGAGTGGCTCGCCTCCGCCAGCCCCGGCAGGCCTGCCGGGACGATCTGGGAGCTTGCTTTCAGGGGAAAAACCCAACTCTGTCGGGCTCGCCTGCCCGGCAAGGTAGGTCCTTCCCTTAGCGATGCCTTGTTCCTCTGGCTCACCTTGGCCTTCTCGACTTGCACTTGGATCCTTTAAAGGAATTGATCCTCCTTGTTTGGTCTGATCTTGGTCTTGTAATCTTGTCCCTGGCCTGTGCATAGTCTGTGCAATGGACCCAGGGTCTGTTGCACCGACAGGAGCCCCCGGGCCTGGCACGAACGCCCCGCTGGGCATCGTCGGGGTAGGCCCTAACCAGTGCACAGGCAGAAATGTAAGGGTGGCTCCGCCCTTTGAGATCTTCTTTGCTTCTTCATTAACCTGAGCTCGGGTCAGTTTTCGGTTTTCCCGCGCGTCGTGCAACGCCAATTGTGGTGGGGCCATTCTTGTAATGGCCCGTGAATGACTTTAACGCACGGGCGGATAACATTCCAGACATCCACCCGGCAGCTGTGATAGCTGCGTTCCAGTCCAACGTGCGTAACAGTCGGATACGTTCTAAAATGAACATTTGGTTGCCCAAGACTGTGAATGAGCTATACACTCTGGTGGATAAGTGTGCCCGAGTAGAAGAGGGGAGACGACTCCCCGGTGAAGAAGATGGCATCAACATCGACTCAGAGGACGACGACGACGCTACCAACCAGAAGAAGAAGAGCAAGAAGCGCAACAAGAAGCGCAAGGATAAAGTGGTGATGACCGTTGAAGGATCGAGTGCACCTTGTACCGGAAAGAAGGCCAAGACCGAGGTTCCCGGCAAGAAAGTTGCCGTGTGCACTGATTGCTGAGAAGCCGCAGCTGCCGAGAAGGGTGATGGGCCGTACTGCAAGATCCATTGGACCAAGGGCCACGATCTTTAGGAGTGTCATCAGGTTGAGCAACTTGTCAAGAAGCAGAGGGCTGAGTACGAGAAGCATGATAAGGAGAAAGGCCAAGATGGCACTGGCGGCAAGGGCCGAGGCGGCAGAACAGGTCGCCCCGACAAGGCTCCTCAGTATCAAGGGAAACCCGCCAAAGGCAGTGAGAAGAAGGATTGCGAGGACGTAAGTGATGAAGGAGATGAAGAGGAAACTGCCGAGCAGGATTTCCAGAAAGCCACTGACGCCTTATGCCTTGACGGGGGTGCATCTCTCCACTCCTCTCACCGCCAACTTAAAAAGTGGGCGTGTGAAGTTAATGCCATGGAGCCAGTGGCAGATTCTCGGAAGCCGCTCAAGTGGTCCCGCACGCCCATCATCTTTGATGAGGAGGATCACCCTGACCGCACTACTGCGGTAGGGTGTCTGCCGTTGTTGGTTTCACCAACGATCCACAACCTCGAGGTCACAAAGATGTTGGTTGACAGCGGTGCCGGGTTGAATCTGATTTCTCTGAAGGTCATCAGTAGACTCCAGATAGCAGATGAAGAGCTCAAGGTTACTAGTACATTCCAATGGATCAACCCTGGCAGGAGTCGTCCTAAGGGGAAGATCACACTGCCGGTAACATTCGGGGGAGGAGGGGGGAGTTGAACTACCGGACTGAGAAGATCGTGTTTGATGTGGTTGACCTTCCCCTGTCGTACAATGGAATTCTTGGTCACCCAGCCCTGGCCAAATTCATGGCGGCATCCCACTATGCCTACAACACTCTGAAGATGCCAGGGCCAATGGGCATCATTTCCATTCCATCAGACAAGAAAGACGCAATCATATGCGTGGACAAGATGTACCGGGAAGCAGTCGTTGCAGAGGCCGTGGAAGCCGCTGCTCCCGCCAAGGAAAGCAAGAGAAAGGAGTAAGCTAGCAAGGATGCCAGCAAAGCGTATCTCTTCGGAGTGCGCTGCGCCCGGGGATGAATTGCCGGAGAGTTCCAATAGCAAGAGATCCAAGGCTGCTGCACCCACTGTGAAGAAGGTCCCGGCAGGGCTGGATGGCGTTGATGGTACGTTTACCATCAGTGCCACCCTCGACGACAAATAGGAAAGCGCGCTCGTTGCCTTCCTGCGGGTGAATGTCGATGTGTTTGCTTGGCAACCATCTGACATCCCCGGTGTTCCCAGGGAGGTAATCGAGCACCACCTTGCTGTCTGCCCACATGCCCAGCCCGTCAAGCAGAAGGTTTGGAAGTAAGCTTTGGAGCGGCAGCAGTTTATTGTCGAGGAGTTCAAGAAACTTGAGGCAGCTGGTCTGGTCAGAGGAGTGTTGCATCCAACATGGTTAGCAAACCCAGTGGTGGTGCGTAAGGCGAATGGGAAATGGAGGCTTTGCATAGATTTCACAGATCTGAACAAAGCATGCCCGAAGGACCCATTCCCCTTGCCGTGCATTGACTAGATTGTGGATTCCACCTCTGGGTGTGACCTACTTTCATTCCTGGATGCCTACTCTGGATACCACCAGATCTTCATGTCCAAGGAACACGAAGAGAAGACCGGGTTCATAACCCCATGTGGCACGTAATATTTTGTACGGATGCCCTTCGGGTTGAAGAGCGCCGATCCACTTTTGCAAGAGCAGTATAGATTGGCTTTGAGTCCCAGCTGCACAGAAATGTCGAAGCTTATATGGATGATATAGTGGTCAAAACCAAGGACAGAATGACTCTCATTCAGGATTTGGAAGAGACCTTTGCAAATCTGCGCAAGATCAACTTGAAGCTGAACCCAGAGAATTGTGTGTTTGGCATTCCTTCCGGCAAGCTACTTGGCTTCTTTGTGTCCCACCAGGGAATAGAGCCCAACCCCGACAAGACTCAGGCTATCGAGCAGATTCAAGCACCCAAGACAGTTAAAGACATGAGGCATTTGACTGGATGTGTTGCCGCGCTGAGCAGGTTCATTTCCAAGTCCGCCGAATGCGCCTTGCCGTTCTTCAAAATCTTGAAGAAGGCAAGGCCCGTGGAGTGGACCCCGGAGGCAGACGCTGCGCTACAAGATTTGATGGCCTACCTCTGCACTATTCCCACCTTAGTTGCTCCTAAACCATAAGAGCCATTGCTGCTATATTTAGCAGCGACCAATCAAGTGGTTAGCGCAGCACTGGTGGCACAGCGGGAGGTAGATGAATCGGCAGCTGCCACCGCCGTCCCCTCTAGAGAGGAAAGTGAACCCATCCCGGCAAGGTCAGATGCAGTTCAAGACAAGGAAGAGCAAGGCAGCGGAGACAGTTCCAAGATCACGGCAAGGAAGAAGGTGGTGCAGCGCCCAGTGTACTTCGTCAGCTCGCTGCTGCAGGGGGCTAGGTCGAGGTACTCTGGCATGCAAAAGTTGATTTTTGGTCTCATCATGGCCTCAAGGAAATAGCGCCACTACTTCCAAGCACACGAGATCACAGTTGTCACCCGCTTCCCCTTGCAACGCATACTCCGAAACCCCGAGGCCACTGGCAGAATCATGGAATGGGCTTTGGAGTTATCTAGCTTTGGTTTGAAGTTTGAAAGCACGTCAACTATTCAGATTAGAGCATTGGCAGAGTTCATTGCGAAGTGGACGCCAACCCCTGATGAAGAAGTACTAGAGACAGTCATCCCCGACAAGGAAGCGCCCTAAGAATGGATTATGTATTTTGATGGTGCCTTCTCCCTACAAGGTGCAGGGGCTGGCGTGCTTCTCGTTGCTCCCACTAGGGAGCACCTGAAGTAAGTCGTCCAAATGCATTTCCCCTGGGAGAAGGCTATCAACAATACTGCAGAGTATGAAGGGCTCCTTGCCAGGTTTAGGATTGCAACAGAACTGGGAATCAAGAAACAGATCATCTGTGGAGACTCGCAACTTGTGGTGAGACAAGTCAACAAGGATTATGAAAGCCCATTGATGGAGGCATACATCGAGGAAGTGAGAAAGTTGGAGGAGTGCTTTGACGGATTACAAATAGAGCATGTACCACGTGCGGAAAACAGCATTGCTGATCATCCGTCAAAGTGCGTTGCGCAAAAACTCCCTGTGGAACCAGGGACTTTTGTTCTCCATCTGACTCAACCCTCCGTATCCCCAGCAACAATGGCCAGCAAGAGGAGGAAATTGAACTCCAGCAAGCCTCTCCCAGCAGAGCTTCCCGAAGCCCCCGGCAAAGAGCTTGGCAGGAACAACTCCCCTTCGATCAGTGAGCTGCACCCTCCCGCCAAACTACCAGACTTTGCAGTCGAGGCTTGCGCTCCCATCGACGAGGAGGTGGCGCTAGTCCTTGTTGCCGAGCCCCAGGCTCCAACTTGGGCGTGGCACATTGTTCATTTCCCCCAAACAGGAAAACTTCCCGAAGAACAAGAAGAAGCTGAAAGTGTAGCCCGGAGGGCTAGTATGTATCAGTTTGTTGACGACACACTATACAGAAGAAGGCCCAACAGTGTGAAATTGAAGTGCATTTACCGGGAAGGAGGAAAGGAACTGCTGGCAGAGATACACAAGGGTATGTGTGGCTCCCACATCAGATCAAGGGCCTTAGTCGAGAAAGCTTTCTGGCAAGGTTTCTACTGGCCCACAGCCCTCCAAGATGCAATTGAGCTAGTCACCAAGTGTGAAGCCTGCCAGTTCCACTCCAAGAATATCCATCAGCCTTCTCAAGCTCTCCAAACAATCCCTTTGTCATGGCCATTTTCGGTCTGGGGGCTCAACATCTTGGGCCCCTTTCCCCGTGCTACCGGGGGCTTTGAATTCTTGTTCGTCGCAATCGACAAGTTTACAAAGTGGCTGGAAGTAGAGCCTGTGAGAAAGGTGACCGCGCAGTCAACTATCAAGTTCTTGAAAGGATTGGTGTGCCGCTTCAGGGTACCTGCCCAAATCATCACCGACAATGGCACCCAATTCACAGGCCGCGCCTTCATGCAATACGTTCATGCCCTCGGAAGCAAAGTCTCGTTTGCCTCTGTGGCCCATCCCAGAAGCAACGGGCAAGCTGAGAGGGCAAACGCTGAAGTGCTGCGAGGTCTCAAGACAAGGACTTTTGATAGGATACAGAAGTGCGGCAGGCGATGGATCGACAAGCTGCCGGTGGTTCTTTGGTCCCTCCGTACAACACCAAATCAAGCTACCGGCCAGACTCCCTTCTCCCTAGTCTATGGGGCAGAAGTAGTGATCCCCACGGAACTCATATTCGGGTCTCCTCGAGTGCTTGCCTAAGATGAAGTAGCGCAAGAACAGCACTGGCGTGACGACGTTGTGCTACTTGAGGAGAACCGTCCCGGGCTGCTATGCGTGCTGCACGCTACCAGCAAGCCTTGCGCCGCTATCACAGCCGCAGGGTTCATGCCCGGAGTTTTGAGAAAGGCGACCTTGTCCTTAGGCGTGTTCAGTCCGCCAAGGGTGCAAACAAGTTGACGCCAAAGTGGGAAGGCCCTTACCGGGTAGTACGAGTCACCAGACCTGGCGCAGTCCGTCTGGAGACCAGAGATGGCATTCAATTGCAAAACTCATGGAATATTGAGCATCTCCATAAGTTCTACCAGTAAGGCGCGGCTGTCGGGCCCTGCCTGGCAGCCACCCTTTTGTACAAGCTTTGCCGAAGTTGCATGTAACCTTTTGTACAAAGCCAGGCGCAGACCCTGAGCAACAGAGAAATAAACGAAGTGCTGGGGGGCCCCCAAAACTTGCATGCATGCATAAGCATATCATGAGCATAGCATATCATGTAGATGAGGTCTCATGTGGCATTGTTTTCATCTGCACTAAGTTTCAGGTTTCTTGCTGTGGACATGGTCCCGAAGAGAAGAAATGAAGATGAGCCTACGTGACAATTCCCGGCAAGCCAAACAGATAAGTCCCTTCTTATCCATACATGTTCTGTAATTTGAAAACTTGTGCATATGAAAACCCCGCCACCTTCGAAACATAGGTGCTCCTACCCTTTGACTCGAACGCTCCTTCGGTCAGGGTGGTCGCAGTGGCCTTTGATGGAAAAGGTTCGGTGGGGGGCTGGTCCCTTCTTGTGGTTTAGTGCCCGGCAGGCCTAGCTCCGCGACAACAAACTAAGGGCACCGGCAGGATAGCCTGTCGGGGAATCTTGTTTACTTAAATATATAGAGGCATTTCACCTCTGCATGGATATGATACATGCACAAGTACCCGGCAAAGCTTTTCTTTTTCATTAATATGCTGATGAGCAAGTACATATCTTATAGAACACAAACACGGATAAAGAAGTTTACATTATTTAGACTAAAGTTTGGCCGGTGCCTACATATTTTAAACTAAAAAGAGATAAGTGCCCCGTGATGCCTTTGCTCCGCCCCTCTCCTCCTCAAAATCGCAGGGGAAGACGAAGAAGACGGAGGAAGGCCTGGCTGGGATTCGGCGCCTCCCCAGGATCAGGAGGGCACCGTTCCCTGGCTGGATGGAAGAAACCGGAGGGCAGGTGCAGATGGTGGCGCTGCCGAAGCCCAGCCAATGATGATGGTGCTGCCGATAATCATGCCATGTCAGAGCGGTCATCCTCGCTCTTGACGCGTCGTGGGTTGCCGCCACCCTCCTCGTCGCTGTCGCTCGAAGAGGCATGCCTACTGTCGCTCGAGCCCCCGCCACGGCGACCGGGGCAGGTGCCAAACGCCCCGGTGGATTCCACAGAGAGCATGGTCGTCTCCATCGGCCCAAAGCTAGAAAGATGCCATCCCCTGAGGAAGCATGCACGGGCACAAGGAACCCGCCCGTGCGCAAGATAAGCAACACCCAAAAAGGGGAGATCTGCCATAACCAATGGCGAACCGCTTCTGCGGTCTCCCTTCAACATCACGGGCGAAGGGAGAATAGGCCATGGTCGACTACCACGCTTTGTACCTATTACGGACTTCCATGTTGTGTCGCCCATGCGCCCCCTTACTAAGTTTGGGACCACGGACGGCTTGGTGGAAAGCACACCGGAGTCGCTACCCCCGGCGCCGTCGCCATGCCACCCAAACGCCCACCTAAAGCCTTCTTCACCCACACTAATCATCGGGCCGTCACTCCAAGCTGGACGCTTTGTGCAGAAACGGGGAGGAGACCCTATCTCGGCAAAGGCGCGGCCGTGCCCTTCTTCCTCTCCCCTCGCCATGGCGAAGACACAATGCTAGAAGGCAGAGGATGGGGAGAAGGGGTGCGTGGATGAGCACTTCCGCTCCTCCTCGCCCCCCTTTTTTATAGGCGAGCTGGGGCTGGGGGCTGATCCCTCGGCAAGTAACTGCCGTCCCTCTTCGCAAACCCAAGAAGACCGGGCCCCTGCCATGACGCTCTCTCCCGCACCACGTGCCTCCATTACCTACCCCACTCAATGCATGCAGCATACGTGGCAAGGGATAGGAACGTGGTGGGAAGAGTGAATTGGCAGTTACTCGCCCGTGCGTTAAAGTCATTCACGGGCCATTACAGGGAAGGCCCCACCACAATTGGCGTTACGCGACGCACGGGAAAACCGGAAACTGACTCAAGCTTAGATTTAATGAAGAAGCAAAGAAGATCTCAAAGAGTGAGCTACCACAGCCTCCCCGCCTGTGTACTGGACATGGCCTACCCTGACGACGCTCGGCAGCGCATTCAGGGCAGGCCCGGGGGCTCCTGTCGGTGCAACAAACCCCAGGTATGTTGCCCAGACTATACACAGGCTCGAGAACAAGGTTGCAGCATTCAAGTCCATACCACGCAGAAGAGATCAGCTCTTTGAGAAATCAAAGGGCAGATCAAGAAGACCAAGAGCAACCAAGGGAGCAAGATACCACTAAGGAAAAACCTCCCTTGCCGGGCAGGTGAGCCTGGCGAGGTCGAGGTTGTGCCGAAGACAAGTCTCAAGACTGCCCCGGCAAGCTTGCCGGGGACATTGAGGGCGGACTACCCCGCCAAGGCTCCACCGCTCCACCTCACAACAATGCAAGTCATCGATCAGTGCGGTGTCGAGCCCCCAAGTGACTAAGTGGTTGTTATTTGTCACGTGGCAGCCACTTCCAAAGGAGATCGCCTCCAAATGACACCCGTCTAGAGATGTGTCACGCAGGTAGGCGAGAAGATGGCCGGACAGCCTGGCAAGGCTTGCCGGGCTACGCCATGATGTGACACTAAGCGGTGCATTTAATGCGCTCTGTCCTGTCTGCAGAGTTAGGTATGATAGCACTATTTGATTTCTAATCAGTACACAATGACTGATTTGCCATTGTGGTGACCCCTTGATCTATAAAACGAGGGCCATGGCAACCTTAAAAAGGATTTGGACCCTTGTACACTCATACACGCGTAGCTGCTCTCGCCCCGAGGAAACCTTGCCGGGCTAGAGCGTTGCACCTCCACCACGGTCCCCTCATCAATCCACCAAAGTAGGAGTAGGGTTTTACGCCTTGCGGCAGCCCGGACCTAGGTAAAAATTGCCTGTGTGATCGCTGTCGTGCTGCTCCATGCCCTCCGCTCTTTGTGCAATGCGTCCTTCCCCCCTGCCAAACCACAAGGTGCTGATGGCCCCATAGGTGGCCGTGTTTTCCCACGACAGTGAAGTGTCATGTAGTCGATGTTCGCATGACACCACTAAGGGAATCACAACATACATATCATCAAAATATCGAACACATATCAAATTCACATTATTACATGCACCATGACTTCTCCCGTGACCTCAAGAACAAAAGTAACTACTCACAAATGATATTCTCAAGATCAGAGGGGTATTAAGTAGCACAACGGATCTGAACATATAATATTCCACCAAATAAACCGTATAGTAATCAACTACAAGATGTAATACCCACTACTAGTCAGCCACAGGTACCAATCTGAGGTTCCGGTACAAAGATTGAACACAAGTGATGAACTAAGGTTTGAGATGAGATGGTGCTGTTGCAGATGTTGAAGGAGATTTGCCTCCCAAAGATGAGAGGGTTGTTGGTGATGACGATGGCTTCGATTTACCCCTCCGGGAGGGAAGTTTCCTCGGCGGAATCGCTCCGCCGGAGGGCAAAAGTGCTCCTGCCCAAGTTCTGCCTTGAGACGGCGGCGCTCCATCCTGAAAGTCCTCTCCTTATTTTTTCTAGGTCAAAAGACCTAATATACCAGAAGATGGGTATCGGAGGTGGGTTGCGCTGCCCACCACCCACCAGGGCGCTCCTGGGGGGGCTGGGGGGCCTGGCGCCCCCTGGTGTCTTGTGGGCACCAGGTGGCCCACCTCCGGTGGTTCTTTTCTCCAGTATTTATTAAATATTCCAAAATAATTCTCCGTAAAATTTCAGCTCATTTGGAGATGTGCGGAATAGGTATCTCTGACGTAGCTTTTTTAGGTCCACAATTCCCGCTGCTGGTACTCTCCCTCTTGTGTAAACCTTGCATATTATGAGAGAAAAGGCATTAGAATTACTCCATAAAGCATTATTATGCATAAAAATAATATAAATAATAGTAGGAAAACATGATGCAAAATGGACGTATTAACTCCCCCAAGCTTAGACCTCGCTTGTCCTCAAGCGAAAGTCGATATCAAAAATCATGTCCACATGTTTAGAGAGAGAGAGGTGTCGATAAAAACAAAATACGGACATAGTAGCATCATGATTATTATCATAACAGCAACAAACTTTATCATATAACTTCTCATGAACAAGGAACAATTCATCACAACATCGAAGTAAGAAGCATAAACTTTATTGAAAACCAACAAACTATGTTCTTTGTCTTGCAACTACAATTCATCATATTTTCAAGAAGGGTCATGTATCAGAGCCTTTTGGCAAGTCCTCATACTCAACCATCATTTAATCTTCTATGATCGCTAACACTCACAGCATACATATGAGCAAAAAGTTTCAACTGGACACATAGAAAGATAGGGGCTTATAGTTTTGCCTCCCAACTTATTCACCTCAAGGGTGATGTCAACAATAGTAACTCATGCTCACTCATATCCAACTGGGTATATGTGCCTAGATCTTTCCCCACCACATGGTGCTTGCCAAATAGAAAATAAAAAGGAATAGAGGAAAATAATTTGACTCTTGAATAAAAAGTAAATACATAAAAGTAAAAGATAGGCCCTTCGCAGACGGAAGTAGAGGTTGTCATGCGCTTTTTGGTTTTGGATGCAGAATCTCTTAATGCAAAAGAACGTCACATTATATTGCCCCTTATGATAGCAACCTTTATTATGCAGTCTGTCGCTTTTATTACTTTGCCATCACAAGTTCGAAGAACGCTTAATTTCTATTACACTAAATGATCAAACACATTTAGAAGCAATTTTTATTGCCTTATTGCACTGATGACAACTTACTTGAAGGATCTTACTCAATCCATAGGTAGGTATGGTGGAATCTCAACACATGAGTTTGGGTTTAAAGTTTTTGGATGCACAAGTAGTATCTCTACTTAGTGCGGAATTTTGGCTAGAAAAGATATTGAGCAAGCACCACATGTTGAAGGATCTATGACAATATAACGTCTATGTGAATTTGAACAAACATAAATCATTACGTTATCTTCCTTGTCCAACGTCAACCGTTTTGGCATATAATATTTAATGGGGGCTCACAATAATAAAAGATGTCCAAGATAGTGTATTTGCATGTGAATCTTCTCTTCCCTTATTAATTCTTTCATGAATTGCATCATTGACCAATGTTATGTCTGTCAACTTCCAACAAATTTTACCACTTACACTTTTCCTTATGTGATGTCATCACTTACCATAAGATTAGCATATGATCTTTTTCATTATTTTCCTTTATTTTGATTGAAACATAAAAGTAAAGAAGCAAACTCAAACTAAACCTTATTATATAACTCTCACTTGATTACATAGATAGATAGATCACGAAACTATTACTGGAAAATAGATCATACTAAGCTTTTATTCAACTAAATCATGAATTAGCTAAGGATCGAACTAAGATAGGTAAAGGTAATATAAGTGATGGTCTTACGGTACCGGGGCATCTCCCTCAAGCTTGGCGAAAGCCAAGGGGAGTGCCCATACCCGTGTACTCAAGTCTCCATTGGCGGGGAAGATGATGATGGTGGTGGTGATGACGGAGTAGCATTTTTCTTCTCCAGCTTACGTCGGAGGCTGAAATTATCCTCCCTCAAATCATCGTTCTTTTGCTCAAGCTTTAATATCCTCTTGCATAGTGCTGCCTTGCTTTCCTACAGAAAACGAGAAGGGATAGATTGGGTCTTAGATTTGTTTGCTTTATTCGGGAGACTTGGCTTCTTGAACTCCGCGTGCATTTCTCCAGGTTGAGGTAGTGGGACTTCATCTTCATCTGTGGATGCATCCTCCATCTCCTCCGGATCGGTGTCCTCCTCCTCATCAATGAGCCACAAATAGGGGAAAGCATCCTTAAAGATATTTCGATCTAGAGTGCGGTGGGTAACATAGCCCTCTCCATCTGAATCTTGAGACGACATA
This sequence comes from Thinopyrum elongatum, assembly GCA_011799875.1. Lineage (NCBI taxonomy): Eukaryota > Viridiplantae > Streptophyta > Magnoliopsida > Poales > Poaceae > Thinopyrum > Thinopyrum elongatum. The sequence goes on from CM022299.1 coordinate 252,856,886, forward strand.
TTTTCAGATCTGTTAGAGAAACAACACGAAACAAGAATAGAGGATTTCTCCACGATACGGTGCTCAAATCGTCCGGGAGTATATATATAAAGATTTTTTATCTTGGGAAACAAGCATACAGAAGGAAAACGGAGTCGGGAAGGTGCCTGAGGGGCCCACCACCCACCAGGGCGTGCCAGGGAGGGCAGGCGCGCCCTGGTGTCATGTGGGCACCTGGGTTGCCTTCCAGTTGTTTCTTATTTTCATATTTTTTATAATATTCCTAAACTGACAAAAAATATTTTTGTGGATTTTTTGGAGTCCATTTACTTACCGTATCACATACCTCTTGCTTTTCAGGGTTCTCGAGTGTTCTGGAAGGTTTCTTTTATGTGTTCCTCCGGTGTCATGGTTTGGATATTATTGGTTTCAACATTAATGGGTGTACCTGAGATATAGTGTTTAATTCTTTGTCCATTGACCACCTTCGGGTTAGTACCTTCGGCATTGTTAATCTTGATAGCTCCAGAATGATAAACTTCTTTGGTGATATAAGGTCCTTCCCGTTTGGAAAGAAGTTTTCCTGCAAAAAATCTAAAACAAGAGTTGTACAAAAGAACATATTCACCCACTTTGAATTCCCGCTTTTGGATTCTTTTGTCATGCCACCCTTTAAATTTTTCTTTGAATAACTTCGCATTTTCATAAGCTTGGGTTCTCCATTCATCTAGTGAGCTAATATCAAATAACCTCTTTTCACCGGCAAGTTTGAAATCATAATTGAGTTCTTTAATTGCCCAATAAGCTTTATGTTCTAACTCAAGAGGCAAATGACAAGCTTTTCCATAAACCATTTTATATGGAGACATACCAATAGGATTTTTATAAGCTGTTTTGTAGGCCCAAAGGGCATCATCAAGTTTCTTAGACCAATTCTTTCGGGACCTATTGACAGTTTTTTGTAATATTAATTTTATTTCTCTATTGCTAAGTTCAGCTTGACCACTAGATTGAGGATGATAGGGTGATGAAATTCTATGGTTAACATCGTATTTAGCAAGCATTTTACGGAAAGCACCATGAATAAAGTGTGAACCACCATTAGTCATTAAATATCTAGGGACTCCAAACCATGGGAAAATAACTTCTTTAAGCATTTTAATGGAGGTGTTATGATCAGCACTACTAGTTGGAATAGATTCTACCCACTTAGTAACATAATCAACAGCAACCAAAATATGGGTATACCCATTAGAGGAAGGAAAAGGTCCCATATAATCAAAACCCCAAACATCAAATGGTTCACAACAAGTGAATAATTCATAGGCATTTCCTGACGCTTACTGATATTACCTATTCTTTGGCATTCATCACAAGGCAAGACAAACTTGCGGGTATCTTTGAAAAGAGTAGGCCAATAAAACCAGATTGTAATACCTTGTGAGCAGTTCTATCTCATGCATGATGTCCTCCATAAGCTTCGGAGTGCCATTTTCGTAGGATCTATCCCTGTTCATGCTCAGGTACACAACTTCTAATAATACCATCTACTCCCTCTTTATAAAGATGTGGATCATCCCAAAAGTAATGCCTTAAGTCATAGAAGATTTTTTTCTTTTGTTGGTATGTGAAACTAGGTATAAACTTAGCAATAACATAATTAGCATAGTTAGCATACCAAGGAGTGTTATGATAAGCATTTATTACAGCTAGTTATTCATTGGGAAAGCTATCATCAACAGGTAGTGGGTCATCAAGAATATTTTCTAACCTAGACAAGGTATCAGCTATGGGGTTCTCAGCTCCTTTCCTATCAGTGATGTGTAAGTCAAATTCTTCTAGCAAGAGAACCCACCTAACTAGTCTAGGTTTAGCATCTTTCTTTTCCATGAGTTGTTTTATAGCAGCATGATCAGTATGAACAATTACTTTCGAATCAACAATTTAAGATCTGAATTTATCACAAGCAAACACAACTGCTAAAAAATCTTTCTCAGTAGTAGCATAATTTCTTTGGGCACTGTCTAGAGTTTTGCTAGCATGATGGATAACTTTTAATTTCTTATCAACTATTTGTCCTAGAACAGCACCAACAGCATAATCACTAGCATCACACATAATTTCAAAAGGCAAGTTCCAATCAGGAGGTTGAACAATACGTGCAGTAGTTAAGGCTTTCTTAAGTGTTTCAAGGGCTTCTACACAATCATCATTAAAAACAAATGGAACATCCTTTTGTAAAAGATTAGTGAGAGGCCTAGAAATTTTAGAGAAGTCTTTAATGAACCTCCTATAGAAACCAGCATGACCAAGGAAATTACGAATACCTTTAATGTCTTTAGGACATGGCATTTTCTCAATTGCATCAACTTTAGCTTTATCCACCTCAATACCTCATTCGGAGATTTTATGCCCCAAGACAATTCCTTCATTAACCATAAAGTGGCACTTCTCCCAATTCAAGACAAGATTAGTTTGTTCACATCTCTGCAAAACTCGATCAAGGTTGCTTAAGCAATCATCAAATGAAGTCCCGTAAATGGAAAAATCATCCAAGAAAACCTCAACAATCTTTTCACAAAAATTAGCGAATAGAGCAGTCATACATCTTTGAAAAGTAGCAGGTGCATTACATAAACCAAAGGCCATACATTCTAAAAGGGCAAGTAAAAGTGGTCTTCTCTTGATCAGGTTGTGAAACAGGTATTTGCTAGAAACCAAAATATCCATCAAGGAAACAAAAGTGTGTGTGTGTGCTTAGATAATCTTTCTAGCATTTGATCAATAAAAGGCAGAGGGTAATGATCTTTTCTAGTAGCTTTATTTAATTTTGTAAAATCAATTACCATTCTATAGCCAGTAACAATTCTTTGTAGGATAAGCTTATTTTTATCATTAGGAACAACAGTAATACCTCCCTTCTTAGGGATACAATGAACAGGACTTACCCATCTACTATCAGCTATGGGATAGATTATACCTGCTTCCAGAAGCTTTAGTATTTTAGTTCTTACCACTTCTTTCATCTTAGGATTCAATCATCATTGGTGATCAACAACGGGGTTAGCATCAGGTTCCATATTAATCTTGTGCTGACATAGAGTGGGACTAATGCCCTTAAGATCATCAAGAGTATGTCCAATAGCAGCACGGTGCTTCATCAGAATTTTCTTTCTTCTTCATATTATGAATGGTTAGCACTAATAATAAACAGGATATATCTTTTTCTCATCAAGATAAGCATACTTCAAAGTGTCAGGCAATTGCTTTAATTCAAACACAAGATCACCTTTAGGTGGAGGAGTACCTCCTAGAGTTTCAATAGGCAAATTGTGTTTAAGGACAGGTTGTTGTTCAAAGAATATTTTATCTATTGCATTTCTTTCATGAAAGTGCATATCATTCTCATGATCTAGCAAATATTGTTCTAGTGGATCAGTAGGGGGTACGGCAATAGAAGCAAGACCAATTATTTCATCCTTACTAGGTGATTCTTTATTATGAGGTTGTCTACGAAACTTGGAGAAATTAAACTCATGAGACACATCACCAATGCTAACACTGACAATTTCTTTCTCACAATCTATCTTAGCATTGACAGTGTTCAAGAAAGGTCTATCAAAAATTATGTGATAAAAGTCATCTTGTGGGGAACCAAGAACTAGAAAATCAGTACGGCATTTTATTTTCCCACACAAGACTTCAACATCTCTAACAATCGCGAGTGGTGTGATGGTGTCTCTAGTAGCAAGTTTAATAGTGATATCTATGTCTTCTATTTCAGCGGGTGCTATATCATTCATAATTTCTTGGTATAAGGTAAAAGGAATAGCACTCACACTAGCACCTAAGTCACATAAACCATGATAACAATGATCTCCTATTTTAACTGAGACAACAGGCATGCCAACGACAGGTCTATGTTTATCTTTTTCATCGGGTTTGGCAATTCTAGCAGCTTCATCACAGAAATAAATAACATGCCCATCAATATTTTCTACCAAGAGATCTTTTACCATAGCAACACTAGGTTCTACTTTAATTTGTTCAGAGGGTTCAGGTGCTTTAATATTACTTTTGCGAGCCACGGTTGATACCTTAGCATGTTCCTTTATCCTAACAGGGAAAGGTGGTTTTTCAATGTAAGTAGTAGGCACAACTGGATCAACATTGTAAATAATAGTTTCATCTTTAGCTATTACTGGTTCTTTAATTTCTTATTTAATAGGGGATGATATTTAAACAACTTCTCCTTAGGGAGATCAACATGAGTAGCAAATGATTCACAAAAAGTGGCTACTATCTCAGAGTCAAGTCCATATTTAGTGTTAAACTTGTGAAAAGCATCGGTATTCATTAAAGATTTAACACTATCAAACTCAAGCTTAATACCTGACTCTTTACCTTCGTCGAGTTCCGAATCTTCAGAGTTGCATTTAATTCTTTTTAAAAGATCCCACCTGAATTCAATAGTCTTCTTCATAAAAGAACCAGTACAAGAAGTATCGAGCAAGGATTGATCATCACGAGAAAGCCGAGCATAAAAATTCTGAATAATAATTTCTCTCGAGAGCTCATGATTGGGGCATGAATATAACATTGACTTAAGCCTCCTCCAAGCTAGAGTGATGCATTCTCCTTCACGAGGGCAAAAATTATATATATAATTCCGATCACGATGAACTAGATGCATAGGATAATTGTTTTTGGTGAAATTCCTATTTCAATCGATTCCCGTTCCAAGATCCAATATCATCACATAGCTTATTGAAGGAAATATGCCCTAGAGGCAATAATAAAGTTGTTATTTTATATTTCCTTATATCATGATAAATGTTTATTATTCATGCTAGAATTGTATTGATCGGAAAGCTAAATACATGTGTGAACACATAGATAAACACTATGTCCCTAGTGAGCCTCTACTTGACTAGCTCGTTAATCAAAGATGGTTAAGGTTTCCTAACCATGGACATGAGTTGTCATTTGATAACGGGATCACATCATTAGGAGAATGATGTGATGGACAAGACCCATTCGTTAGCTTAGCATAATGATCGTTCAGTTTTATTGCTACTGCTTTCTTCATGTCAAATACATATTCCTTCGACTACGAGATTATGCAACTCCCGGATACCGGAGGAATGCCTTGTGTGCTATCAAATGTCACAACGTAACTGGGTGATTATAAAGATGCTCTACAGGTATCTCTGAAGGTGTCTGTTGGGTTGGCATAGATCGAGATTAGGATTTGTCACTCCGAGTATCGGAGAGGTATCTCTGGGCCCTCTCGGTAATGCACATCATAAGAAGCCTTGCAAGCAAAGTGACTTAGTCACAAGATGATGTATTACGAAACGAGTAAAGAGACTCGCTCGTAACGAGATTGAACTAGGTATGAAGATACCGACGATCGAATCTCGGGCAAGTAACATACCGATGACAAAGGTAATAACGTATGTTGTCATAACGGTTCGACCGATAAAGATCTTCGTAGAATATGTGGGAGCCAATATGAGCATCCAGGTTCCGCTATTGCTTATTGACCGGAGAAGTGTCTCAGTCATGTTTACATAGTTCTCGAACCCGTAGGGTCCGCACGCTTAACGTTCGATAATGATTTAGTATTATATGAGTTATGTGATTTGGTGATCGAATGTTGTTCGGAGTCCCGGATGAGATCACGGACATGACGAGGAGTCTCGAAATGGTTGAGAGGTAAAGATCGATATATAGGATGATAGTATTCGGACACCAAAAGTGTTTCGGATTGTATCGGGTAATTACGGAGTACCGGGGGGATTACCGGAACCCCCCGGGGGAATAATGGGCCTTATGGGCCATAGGAGGGGAGCACACTAGCCCACAAGGGGTGGCTCCCCCCCCCTAAGGAAGGAGGCCGAATAGGGGAAGGAGGAGGGGGTTCGGCCCCCCTTTCCTTCCTCCCCCCTCTCTTCCCTTTTCCCCTTCCGGTAATATGGAAAGGGGGGCCGAATTGGACTAGGGCCCCAAGTAGGATTCCTCCTACTTGGGGCGCCCCATGGCAGCTCCCCGCCCCGTCCCACCTATATATACATGGGGAGGGGTTGCCTAGAACACATAACATCAACTGTTAGCCGTGTGCGGCACCCCCCTCCACATATTACACCCTCGGTCATATTCTCGCGGTGCTTAGGCGAAGCCCTGCGCGGATCACTTCACCATCCCCGTCACCATGCTGTTGTGCTGACGAAACTCATCTACTTCCTCGACACTTTGCTGGATCAAGATTTCGAGGGACGTCATCGAGCTGAACATGTGCAGAACTCGGAGGTGCCGTACATTCGGTGCTTGATCGGTCGGAACAAGAAGAAGTTCGACTACATCAACCGCGTTGTCAAACGCTTCCGCTTTCGGTCTACGAGGGTACATAGACACACTCTCCCCCTCTCATTGGTATGCATCTCCTAGATAGATCTTGCATGAGCGTAGGAAATTTTTTGAAATTGCATGCTACGTTTCCCAACAGTGGTATCAGAGCCAGGTCTATGCGTAGATGATATGCACGAGTAAAACACAAAGAGTTGTGGGTGGTGATAGTCATACTGCTTACCACCAACATCTTATTTTGATTCGGCGGTATTGTTGGATGAAGCGGCCTGGACCAACCTTACGTGACCACGTTCATGAGACCGGTTCCACCGACAGACATGCAACTAGTTTTGCATAAAGGTGGCTGGCGGGTGTCTGTTTCTCCTACTTTAGTTGAATCAGATTTGACTGCGGTCGGTCCTTGTTGAAGGTTAAAACAGCAAACTTGATAAATCACTGTTGTGGTTTTGATGCGTAGGTAAGAACGGTTCTTGCTAGAAGCCCGTAGCAGCCACGTAAAACTTGCAACAACAAAGTAGAGGACGTCTAACTTGTTTTTGCAGGGCATGTTGTGATGTGATATGGTCAAGACATGATGTGATATACATTGTTGTATGAGATGATCATGTTTAGTAAAAGTTATCAGCAACTGGCAGGAGCCTTATAGTTGTTGCTTTATTGTATGAAATGCAAACGCCATGTAATTGCTTTACTTTATCACTATGCGTTAGCGATAGTTGTAGAAGCAATAGTTGGCGAGACGACCACGACGCAATGATGGAGATCAAGGTGTCGAGCCGGTGACGATGGAGATCATGATGATGCTTTGGAGATGGAGATCAAAAGCACAAGATGATGATGGCCATATCATGTCACATATTTTGATTGCATGTGATGTTTATCCTTTATGCATCTTATTTTTCTTAGAACGACGGTAGCATTATAAGATGATCCCTTCACTAAATTTCAAGGTATAAGTGTTCTCCCTGAGTATGCACCGTTGTGACAGTTCATCGTGTTGAGACACCACATGATGATCGGGTGTGATAGACTTTATGTTCAAATACAACGGGTGCAAGACAGTTTTGCACATGCGGAATACTCGGGTTAAACTTGACGAGCCTAGCATGTACAGACATGGCCTCGGAACACTGGAGACAGAAAGGTCGAACGTGAATCATATAGTAGATATGATCAACATAGAGATGTTCAGCATTGATGACTACCCCATCTCACGTGATGATCGGACATGGGTTAGTTGATTTGGATCACGTATCACTTAGATGACTTGAGGGATGTCTATTTAAGTGGGAGTTCTTAAGTAATTTTGATTAATTGAATTTAATTTATCATGAACTTAGTCTTGATACTTTTTGCATATCTATGTTGTAGATCAATAGCTCGCGTATAGCTCCCCTGTTTTATTTTGATAAGTTCCTAGAGAAAACTAAGTTGAAAGATGATAGTAGCAATGATGCGGAATGGGTCCGTGATCTGAGGATTATCCTCATTGCGTCACAGAAGAATTATGTCCCTGATGCACCGCTAGGTAACAGACCTATTGCAGGAGCAGATGCAGACGTTATGAATGTTTGGCAAGCTCGATATGATGACTACTTGATAGTTTAGTGTGCCATTCTTTACGGCTTAGAACCGGGACTTCAAAAACGTTTTGAACGCCACGGAGCATATGAGATGTTCCAAAGAGATGAAATTGGTATTTCAGACTCATGCCCGTGTCGTGAGGTATGAGACCTCTGACAAGTACTTTGCCTACAAGATGGAGGAGAATAGCTCAGCCATTGAGCATGTGCTCAAAATGTCTGGGTACTACAATCGCTTGAATCAAGTGGGAGTTAATCTTCCAGATAAGATAGTGATTGACAAAGTTCTCTAGTCACTATTACCAAGCTACTAGAACTTTGTGATGAACTATAATATGCAAGGGATGACGAAAACGATTCCTGAGCTCTTCGCGATACTAAAATCGGCGAAGGTAGAAATCAAGAAAGAGCATCAAGTGTTGATGGTTAACAAAACAACTAGTTTCAAGAAAAGGGGCGAGGGAAAGAAAGGGAACTTCAAGAAGAATGGCAAGCAAGTTGTCGCTCCCATGAAGAAGCCCAAAGCTAGACCCAAGCCTGAAACTGAGTGCTTCTACTGCAAAGGAAATGGTTACTGGAAGCGGAACTGCCCCAAATACTTGCCGGATAAGAAGGATGGCAAAGTGGACAAAGGTATATTTGATATACATGTTATTGATGTGTATTTTACTAGTGTTCATAGTAGCCCCTGGGTATTTGATACCGGTTCAGTTGCTAAGATTAGTAACTCAAAACAGGAGTTGCAAAATGAACAGAGACTAGTTAATGACGAGGTGACGATGTGTGTTGGAATTGATTCCAAGGTTGATAAGATCACCATCGCACACTCCCTCTACCTTTGGGATTAGTGTTGGACCTAAATAAATAAATGTTATTTGGTGTTTGCGTTGAGCATGAATATGATTGGATCATGTTTATTGCGATACGGTTATTCATTTAAGTCAGAGAATAATTGTTGTTCTATTTACATGAATAAAGCCTTCTATGGTCATACACTCAATGTAAATGGTTTATTGAATCTCGATCGTAGTGATACACATATTCATAATATTGATGCCAAAGATGCAAAGTTGATAATGCTAGTGCAACATATTTGTGGCACTGCCATTTAGGTCATATTGGTGTAAAGCGCATGAAGAAACTCCATGTAGATGGGCTTTTGGAATCACTTGATTATGAATCATTTGATACTTGCGAACCATGCCTCATGGGCAAGATGACTAAAACTCCGTTCTCCAGAACAATGCAGCGAGCTAATGACTTATTGGAAATAATACATACCGATGTATGTGGTCCGATAAGTGTTGAGGCACGCAGCAGGTATCGTTATTTTCTGACCTTCATAGATGATTTAAGTAGATATGGGTATATCTACTTAATGAAACACAAGTCTGAAACATTTGAAAAGTTCAAAGAATTTCAGAGTGAAGTGGAGAATCATCGTAACAAGAAAATATAGTTTCTACGATCTGATCGCGGAGGCGAATATTTGAGTTACGAGTTTGGCCTTCATCTAAAACAATGTGGAATAGTTTCACAATTCACGCCACCTGGAACACCATAGCGTAATGGTGTGTCCGAACGTCGTAACCGTACTTTATTGGATATGGTGCATTCTATGATGTCTCTTACCGATTTACCACTATCGTTTTGGGGTTATGCATTAGAGACAATTGCATTCACGTTAAATAGGGCACCGTCTAAATCCGTTGAGACGACACTGTATGAACTATGGTTTGGCAAGAAACCTAAGCTGTCGTTTCTTAAAGTTTGGGGTTGCGACACTTATGTCAAAAAGGCTTTAGCTTGATAAGCTTGAACCCAAATCGGATAAGTGCATCTTCATAGGATACCCTAAGGAAACAAATGGGTACACCTTCTACCACAGATCCGAAGGCAAGATCTTTGTTGCCAAGAATGGAAACTTTCTAGAGAAGGAGTTTCTCTCGAAAGAAGTGAGTGGGAGGAAAGTAGAACTTGGTGAGGTAATTGTACTTTCTCTCGAATTGGAAAGTAGCTCATCACAGAAAACCGTTCCCGTGATGCCTACACCAAGTAGAGAGGAAGCTAATGATGATGATCATGAAACTTCATATCAAGTTACTACTGGACCTCGTAGGTCAACCAGAGCACGATCCGCTCGAGAGTGGTACGGTAATCCTGTTCTGGAAGTCATGTTACTAGACCATGGCGAACCTATGAACTATGAAGAAGATATGATGAGCCCAGATTCCGACAGATGGCTTGAGGCCATGAAACCTGAGATAGGATCCATGTATGAGAACAAAGTGTGGACTTTGGTGGACTTGCCCGATGATCGGCAAGCCATTGAGAATAAATGGATCTTCAAGAGGAAGACGGACGCTGATGGTAGTGTTACTATCTACAAAGCTCGACTTGTCGCAAAAGGTTTTCGACAAAGTTCAAGGTGTTGACTACGATGAGATTTTCTCACTCGTAGCGATGCTTAAGTCTGTCCGAATCATGTTAGCAATTGCCGCATTTTATGAAATCTGGCAAATGGATGTCAAAACTGCATTCCTTAATGGATTTCTTAAAGAAGAGTTGTATATGATGCAACCAAAAGGTTTTGTCAATCCTAAAGGTGCTAACAAAGTATGCAAGCTCCAGCGATCCATCTATGGACTGGTGCAAGCATCTCGGAGTTGGAGTATACGCTTTGATAAGGTGATCAAAGCATATGGTTTTATACAGACTTATGGTGAAGCCTGTATTTACAAGAAAGTGAGTGGGAGCTCTGTAGCATTTCTGATATTATATGTGGATGACATATTGTTGATTGGAAATGATGTAGAATTTCTGGATCGCATAAAAGGATACTTTAATAAGAGTTTTTTCAATGAAAGACCTCGGTGAAGCTACTTATATATTGGGCATCCAGATCTGTAGGGATAGATCAAGATGCTTAATAGGACTTTCACAAAGCACATACCTTGACAAGATTTTGAAGAAGTTCAAAATGGATCAGTCAAAGAAAGGGTTCTTGCCTGTGTTATAAGGTGTGAAGTTGAGTAAGACTCAAAGCCCGACCACGGAAGAAGATAGAGAGAGAATGAAAGTCATTCCCTATGCCTCAGCCATAGGTTCTATAAAGTATGGTATGTTGTGTACCAAACCTGTTGTGTGCCTTGCCATAAGTTTGTCAAGGGGGTACAATAGTGATCCAGGAGTAGATCACTAGACAGCGGTCAAAATTATCCTTAAAGGAATAAGGAAATGTTTCTCGGTTATGGAGGTGATAAAGAGTTCGTCGTAAAGAGTTACGTCGATGCAAGCTTTGACACTTATCTAGATGACTCTAAGTCTCAATCTAGATACATATAGAACGTGGGAGCAATTAGCTGGAGTAGCTCCATGCAGATCATTGTAGACATAGAAATTTGCAAAATACATACAGATCTGAATGTGGCAGACCCGTTGACTAAACTTCTCTCACAAGAAAAACATGATCACACCTTAGTACTCTTTGGGTGTTAATCACATAGCGATGTGAACTAGATTATTGACTCTAGTAAACCCTTTGGGTGTTGGTCACATGGCGATGTGAACTATGGGTGTTAATCACATAAAGATGTGAATTATTGGTGTTAAATCACATGGCGATGTGAACTACATTATTGACTCTAGTGCAAGTGGGAGACTAAAGGAAATATGTCCTAGAGGCAATAATAAATTTGTTATTTTATATTTCCTTATATCATGATAAATGTTTATTATTCATGCTAGAATTGTATTAATCGGAAACCTAAATACATGTGTGAATACATAGACAAACACCGTGTCCCTAGTGAGCCTCTACTTGACTAGCTCGTTGATCAAAGATGGTTAAGGTTTCCTAACCATGGACATGAGTTGTCATTTGATAACGGGATCACATCATTAGGAGAATGATGTGATGGACAAGACCCATCCGTTAGCTTAGCATAATGATCGTTCAGTTTTATTGCTCCTGCTTTCTTCATGTCAAATACATATTCCTTCGACTATGAGATTATGCAACTCCCGGATACTGGTGGAATGCCTTGTGTGCAATCAAACGTCACAACGTAACTGGGTGATTATAAAGATGCTCTACAGGTATCTTTGAAGGTGTCTGTTGGGTTGGCATAGATCGAGATAAGGATTTGTCACTCTGATTATCGGAGAGGTATCTCTAGGCCCTCTTGATAATGCACATCATAAGAAGCCTTGCAAGCAAAGTTACTTAGTCACAGGATGATGTATTACGGAACGATAAAGGGACTTGCCGGTAATTAGATTGAACTAGGTATGAAGATACCGACGATCGAATCTCAGGCAAGTAACATACCGATGACAAAGGGAATAACGTATGTTGTCATAACGGTTCGACTGATAAAGATCTTCGTAGAATATGTGGGAGCCAATATGAGCATCTAGGTTCTGCTATTGGTTATTGACCGGAGAAGTGTCTCGGTCATGTCTACATAGTTCTCGAACCCATAGGGTCCGCACGCTTAACGTCCAATGACGATTTAGTATTATATGAGTTATGTGATTTGCTGACCGAATGTTGTTTGGAGTCCCGGATGAGATCACAGACATGACGAGGAGTCTCAAAATGGTCGAGAGGTAAAGATTGATATATAGGATGATAGTATTCGGACACCGGAAGTGTTTCGGATTGTATCGGGTAATTATCGGAGTACCGTGGGGGTTACGGGAACCCCCCGGGGGAATAATGGGCCTTATGGGCCATAGGAGGGGAGCACACCAGCCCACAAGGGGTGGTGCCCCCCCCCCTAAGGAAGGAGGCCGACTAGGAGAAGGAGGAGGGGGTTCAGCCCCCCCTTTCCTTCCTCCCCCCTCTCTTCCCTTTTCCCCCTTCCGGTAATAAGGAAACGAGGGAGCGAATTGGACTAGGGCCCCAAGTATGATTCCTCCTACTTGGGGCGCCCCATGGCAGCTCCCCTCCCCCTCCCACCTATATATACATGGGGAGGGGGCGCCTAGAACACATAACATCAACTGTTAGCCGTGTGCGGCGCCCCCCCTCCACAGATTACACCCTCGGTCATATTCTCGCGGTGCTTAGGCGAAGCCCTACGCGGATCACTTCACCATCACCGTCACCACACCGTTGTGCTAACGGAACTCATCTACTTCCTCGACACTTTGCTGGATCAAGAGTTCGAGGGACGTCATCGAGCTGAACGTGTGCAGAACTCGGAGGTGTCGTACGTTCGGTGCTTGATCGGTCGGAACGAGAAGAAGTTCGACTACATCAACCGCGTTGTCAAACGCTTCCGCTTTCGGTCTACGAGGATACATAGACACACTCTCCCCCTCTCGTTGCTATGCATCTCCAAGATAGATCTTGCTTGAGCGTAGGAATTTTTTTGAAATTGCATGCTACATTTCCCAACACCTATACCATGTCAATGCTTTTCCCTTCAAAGAAAAAGGGAAAACCTTCTTCTTGACTTCATCTCTGGGTAAACCTGCAAGCTTAAACAATCCAGAAATTTCATCCACATGTATCGGATGCATATCGGGATGCTCAGTTCCGTCTCCTGCATAAGGATTAGCTAGCAATTGTTCTATCGTACCCGAACTAATTTCATAACCAATATTTTCAGTAGGTGCAGTAGGTTGAGGGGCAACTCTTTGTGTTTTCGGTCAAGGTGAAGTAACCCTGAACAGACCCCTCAAAGGATTATCTTCCATAGTAACAAGTGACAATAAATTTCAGCACGTAATGTAAATTTTTCCTTACCGATTTCCACTTACCAAGAGTACTTCACTCCCCGGCAACGGCGCCAGAAAAGAGCTTGATGACCCACAAGTATAGGGGATCAATCGTAGTCCTTTTGATAAGTAAGAGTGTCGAACCCAACGAGGATCAGAAGGAAATGACAAGTGGTTTTCGGCAAGGTAATTTCTGCAAGCACTGAAATTCTCGGTAACAGGTAGTTTGATAACAAGATAATTTGTAACATACAAGTTATGGTAGCGGTAAATAAAGTGCAGCAAGGTTGCCCAATCCTTTTTGCAGCAAAGGACGGGCCAAAACAGTCTCTTATAATAAGCAAAGCGTTCTTGAGGGCACACGGGAATTTCATCTAGTCCCTTTAATCGTGTCGGTTTGATTTGTGTTCACTACTTTGATAATTTGATATGTGGGTGGACCGGTGCTTGGGTGCTGTTATTACTTGAACAAGCCTCCCACTTATGATTAACCCCCTCGCAAGCATCCGCAACTATGAGAAAAGTATTAAGATAAAATCTAACCATAGCATTAAACATATGGATCCAAATCAGTCCTTTATGAAGTAGCGCATAAACTAGGGTTTAAGCTTCTGTCACTCTAGCAACCCATCATCTAATAACTACACCACAATGCATTCCCTTAGGCCCAAAGATGGTGAAGTGTCATGTAGTCGATGTTCACATGACACCACTAAGGGAATCACAACATACATATCATCAAAATATCGAACACATATCAAATTTACATGGTTACTTGCAACATGATTTCTCCCATGGCCTCAAGAACAAAAGTAACTACTCACAAATGATATTCATGCTCAAGATCAGAGGGGTATTAAATAGCATAATGGATCTCAACATATAATCTTCCACCAAATAACCATATAGCAATCAACTACAAGATGTAATCAACACTACTAGTCACCCACAGATACCAATCTGAGGTTCTGGTACAAAGATTGAACACAAGAGATAAACTAGGGTTTGAGATGAGATGGTGTTGTTGAAGATGTTGATGGAAATTAAGTAAAGACCTACTTCCTACTTCCTACTTGATTGGTATTGCTTGAGATCTTGATTACAAGGATACGGATTCGCTAACCGAGCTCTAGATGATCGTAACTTAGTCTTTTCTGCCTCATGGGCTCCCCTTTAAATAGAGGTCGAGGCACTGAGATTACAACACTGTCCAGGTGGAACTACAACCCGTATCTTATTCTACTTGTCCTTCAAGTAAAGAGCCTTCATTGTTGGGCCTCCCCGAGCTGGCCCAGCGAACGACATCGTAGAACCGGACTTCAATTCAATCTTTGGGGCCTCCATCGCATAGTAAGCCGCCAGGTTGAAGTGACCCACGAGCCGGCGCACTCTGGGCCGGGTCATTTCCCCTACCGGGTCATGATGTCAGTGAAATATCACCAACAGAGTGGGTTGCAGAGCTGGCAGAATTTGGGCTATAGTTTGTCAGCACCAAAATCATTAAAAGCCAAACTTTGGTAGAGTTTGTAGCTTAATGGACCCACATGCCCGATGATGTGGAGGAAGAGGAAACTTCCCCCCCCCCCCCCCCCCCCCCGCACAGGGGGATGATCAGGATTGGGTGCTCCACTTTGATGGATCTTTTACCCTCAAAGGGGCCGGAGCATGGGTGATTCTAACTTCCCCATAAGGGGATGAGCTTCGTTATGCAGTACAATTAGCATTCACTAGGGCCTCAAACAACATGGCAGAGTATGAAGGGCTCCTTGCTGGGTTGTGAGAGGCTTTGTCTTTAGGGATAAAGCGACTAATAGTACAAAGGGGATTCACAGCTGGTTATCAACCAGATCAACAAGAAGTATGTCGGTGTACTAAGTATTGGGCCACTAGTACCCCGTACTTGTGCACGGGCAGTTGTAGCCATCCTCGCGGCAAGGCTTGCCGGGAACAGTTCGAGGTCAGTTCAAGCCACCAAAGGAACCATCAAGTCAGAGATCTGAGGGTCAACAGATAAGAAAGGGCTGGAATCCAAAGGCTAGCCTCCCCGGCAAGATCTTGCCGGGGTGGCCTGCGGAGCCCGGCAAGGATTGGCACCCGGCAAGGCTTGGCGCCCGGCAAGACTTGGCGTCCGGCAATGCTTGGTGCCCGGCAAGGCTTGGCGCCCGGCAAGTTTCGGCGCCTGGCGAGATTCTGCCACTGTGCCACCGCTTCGGCACAGTAACAAGTCTGACATTCTGGGTCCTTCTCTGGATGCGTGGCAACGCGCCAATGGAGGAGAGCTTAAGCGGTGCTGATGGGATGGCCCCTTTTTCCATCCCCAAGAAAGTGAGGACACCTAAACGGACACCACACGGTGCATTAAATGCGCTTGTCCTAATCCGTCAGGGGTTAGGTATGATACCCTGTAGCTACTTTACACCTCAATGTATGTACATTTTGCCACTGTGGAGACCCCTTTGAGCATATAAAAGGAGGCCCAAGGCAACTGCTACAGAGGAGGAGAACTTCTGGCCCATTCTGCATGCGTAGCTACTCTTTGAACGTACTGTTCATAGTGAGCGCTCCTGAAGGCTGGGCTCAAGAACATTAATAAGAACACAAAGCAGGAGTAGGGTTTTACGCTGATTAGCGGCCCGAACCTGGGTAAAAGCTTCCCGCGTCGATCACTGGTTCTGCTCTTTGCGTATACCTCTCCCCCCGCCGAATCGTAAAGGGGTCTCTCGGGATCCCATAGGTGTCGTACCCCGACAAAGTACCAATGTCTTGACCCACAAATATTGGCTTACTGGGAAGAAGTTAAGAAGCTTAAAAAAAGATTCTCGAGATTGTGTTTCAAACACGTCCGTCAAGCCCTGATTTCGGAGGCGGACAAGCTTGCCCGACTAGCAGCAGAACGCTTCCCTACCCATTAGTGGTACTGAGGAGAAACTCACATGGCCGTTGGCGTCGGCACAACCCCCAGAAGAAGGAGAGCTCTGCTTCCTTTGGCAAATCCAACGTCGGCCCCCTCCGCAGCTCCGAGATAGCAAAGGAAGTCGGTGCGTCAAGTCCTACCAAAGAAACATGGGTGGTGAAGATTCTCAGGTATCTCTGAGATAACTAACACCCTCAGCCCTATGGGCCATGCGAATGGCAAGGTGCAAAGCCACTGGAGAACCCCCCCCCCTCTTCTTTCTAGTATATGGAGACGAAGCAAGTCATCCCCACCAAACTGGTACACAGTTCCCCATGGGTGCAAGCTCACAAGGAAGAAAGCCAATCTCAGCGAAGGTTGGAAGACATCAGCTTAATCGAGGGCCTCCGTTGTCAAGAAGCTATCAGGGCGGCACGCTACCAGCAGGGTTTAAGGAGATACCACCAGAGTAGGGTACGGCCCCGGAACTGATAGTAAGAATCCAAAATCTGAAAGGAAAGAACAAGCTCTCCCCCATGTGGGAAGGACCCTTCATAGTTACTAGCGTCGCTCGGCCGGGGGCTGTCCATTTACAGACACGGTACAGGCGCCCCATCTCAAACTCATGGAGCATCAATCACCTGCATCGGTTTTATACGTAGTACTAGGCAGAGGGCCCAGAGGCTTTGAGCATTGAAGCCTCTGTCAGCGGGGACCATCCCTCTGACTGGTGGGGGGTTCATCTCAACCAGGAGCGATCCACCACATATGGACAGGAGAACCCCAGGGCCTAGTATGGGGAGACAAAGAAATGGATATCCCACTTCCAACCATGATCGGTCTGCCGCATACTGACGGAGTGACTCTTATTTCTCCCCCAAAACACCTCCCAACCAGGAGTAGTCCTGTCGTGGTCTTGTCATGGCAGATGTCCTCATGGAAGGACTAAGTCTCGAGGCCATCGTAACTAGGTGGTAGCTTGAATGGGGTTGACAGGAAACGAGGGACACAATTTTACTCAGGTTCGGCCCCTCATGGTGGAGCTAATAGCCTACTCCTGATTGATTGATATTGATGATGATCTCGATTACAAGGATACTCTTTCGCTACCTAGCTTTCAAGAGATTGTTACTTGTCCTTTGACACCCTAGGAACCCCCTTTATATAATAGGTCGGGCCCTTGGCTTACAGATGACTCCAGGTCGTACTCATACCCGTTTCCTACTCTAAATCTTGATGATTGTCTTGCTTCCCAATTTAGGAAAAACCTATCTCCTAGGCTTCCTTGTAATCCATCGCACAAAGCTTATGTGAGAGTTGGCATTGACAGGCCGTTCTCATTTTGGGTCATCGATTCTTCTTCTGGTTTAGCTTCTTCATCACCCAGAAGTGGTGTGCCTTCTAGTGCATACATGCTCAACGCCGGGTCATACTATGTCGGATGTCATCCGTGGGGAATAACCCCAATGTTAGCCCCCAGTTTAGCTTGAATTTATTCATGCTACACTTCATCCTGAAAAATAAGAAGAAAATATATGAAGGGTTGTATCCAAAGTCTTGATTCCTAGAGCCGGTTCTTGCTTAATCTCCTCAGTCTTATCATTTATTCTCTATTTTAAATCATATAGCGGGTCTCTGCCCAAGATCCAAATGTTGTCGGGTCTCATAGTTCCCACACTTGGTAATTTTGTTGCTTCATATCGTGACATCATCTCATCTGATATGATACGTGTTTCCGATTTTATGATGAATCTTCGAGTGGATGATGTCAAATCTTTTCAACACGAGATTCAAGGCACCCTTTTAGCCCGAAACTTACTGCGCCATTCTGGGGTTCCACCTGTCGCTTCAATTTCTACCCTGCCTATAAATAGACTAGTAGGGGCTGCAGATCCATTTTCACCTAGCGCGTGCGCACATCCTTCTTCCTCCTCTCGCCTTCGCCCGAGCACCGCATCAACTCGAGCTTCCGACCTAGCCGTTGGCGAAAGCCATTCCGTCGATGCCGCCACCGGGACTCATCAGAATCTGCCGCGGCCATGTCCACGAAGCCCAAGATCCTTAGCTTTGTCTCTGTAGATTTGTAAGTTAGAAATCTCATCTATGGTGTTCTACCATTACCGTAGTTTCTTCATAGTTCATCAAGTTCACCAATGACAACAATTGTACCACTGGATTCAATCATCTATCGAATGCTTTGTACCTCTACCGTAGCTATAGATCCCTCATAACCTCTTATTTATATATGGTAGTAATATATCCCATTTGCCACTACTTTCTTAGTGTTCATCACTATAAATAGGGTTTATTTTTTTTCCTTTTTCCCATAATTTCTAGATCCACAACTATCATTGAATCTGAACAGTTGTTGTTTATAACAAACTTTGACTCAGCACTTATTTTTTCATCTTGCCTGCTCTCGTGGCAAATTTTACTGACTCTAACTTTAGATAACCTTAGCTCTGTCCTTCCAGCCGACTCTCGAGTCATAGTAGCCCTTAGCCGGCTCATACATTTGAATATCTTTAGATACTTTTCATACACATAGTTCATATGCTTCTAGTAGGCTTATAATCGCTCTTCTTGTCTTGTAGCTTGGTTTTGTATGCGATCAAGAACTATGGCCCCCCAAAAGGGAACCACAGTTGTTAAGCCGGTGATAAGCAAAGCCACCAATTCGACCAGGTCTTGCATGACAGAGCTCATGCTCGATGAAGTAGTATGACTTGGTTCATAGCCGCCCAAGGATCAGATTGAATGGCGGGCTCCGGAGGAAGAGACCCGGCCCCACCTGGGTCAAAATGAAAATAGTATGTTTGTGGATCATTTGGACAAGGGTTTCCATCCACCGGGTTCCAAGTTCTTTTGCGATGTCCTTCATAACTATGACATCAGACCTCAAGACCTTGCTCCTAACTCGGTTCTCTATTTGAGAAATTTTCAAGTCTTATGTGAAGTTTATCTTCAGTTAGAGCCAACTGTCAGCCTCTTTCAAGAGTTCTTTTACTACAACAGATTGACGGAGTGCAGTGGAGGACCGACTCTGGAATGTGGAGGAGTTACCATCCAGAGGTGAAGGAAATGTGCCTTCCATGACATGAAATTGGCGAGTCATGCAAAGGGATGGCAGAAATCTTTGTTTTATTGCAAAGAAACTTCTCCAAATCAGCAGCATCCATTGCCGGGTTACAGATATGGCCGGCTTGACTCGTCAAAACAATTTACCTCTTATGCATCTGTGGAAGAGAGGCTGGCGCTGGAGCCCATTTATTCCAGAATCAACTCCTTGATAGCTCATGGGCTCTCAACAATTGATCTGACTCGGTGCTGGATGAGCTGGCCGATTCAACCCCTCATCCTCCGAAAACCGGCTGATGAATACACTGGCGAGTTAGAAAATGGCTTGATTTGTCCTCCAGTGATCTTATGAAGGCCATCAAAAACCTTCTTGGCGAGACTGATGAGAAGATCGCAATTGTTGGTCTTGCCCCTTTCTTTGCCGGTAACCCGACACCAGAGCTAAGCCGTCTTAATCAATATTCAAACTTATGCAATCTCCTTTGCTTCTTTCTTGACATGTCAGCTTATGTTTACTCAGGAAACCTCCGACTGGTGGAAAACTAAACCTTCAACTCCAACTCCTCCTAAAGATGATACATTAGGTGAGGTGGAGGAAGACAAAGAGGAAGAGATAGAAGAACTTGACTTTCTTGGCCGTCTTCATAATGAACTTGCTGACACCGACTCTTCACAGGAACAAATAGGGAACAGAAGAGCTGGCGAGACAGAGGTAACTCCTAGTGCCTGTGACTCTGGAACCCTTGGCCTGACGAAGACCCGGCTGGCCATTCGCAAGGTACCATTTTCACACCCATCATATTACTTGGTTAACCACCTATATTTGGAGAAACACACTTATATTTGGAGGAAACGCAGCATCAGGCGAGCCTGAAGAGGAAGACCCAGAGTTCTGGTTCAGATGACCACTCAGAATGTCTTTCATATGAGCCATATCCGCGTCGGGCGCGTTTCCAGGAGCAGTCGAGCCCAACACCTTCTTGCCCCAGAGCTGGACAAATCAAGAACCCACTGAATCATTCTGACCAAGATTATCAGACGACCCCACCTTCATCCGACGAGTCTAGCACCAGCAAGCTGCCAGCCTTTACTATCAACGTTGGGTAAGTTTTATA
This sequence comes from Thinopyrum elongatum, assembly GCA_011799875.1. Taxonomy (NCBI): domain Eukaryota; kingdom Viridiplantae; phylum Streptophyta; class Magnoliopsida; order Poales; family Poaceae; genus Thinopyrum; species Thinopyrum elongatum. The sequence continues at coordinate 252,877,633 of CM022299.1, forward strand.
AAACTTATCAATCTATAATATGCTTCCTTTATTACTCATCACCATGTCTTTGTTGATCCAGGGTAAAGGCGTTTGTAAAAAAGAGAACCAGTGATTCTTCCACCATCATAGCAGATACTGAGATGGAAATTCCTTCTCGTGATGCTAACCCGACTGGCCAAGATGGCCCAGCTTATCTGAATGACCTGACTAGCCATGACCAAGCTCCTCCAAATTCTATTGTAGAAGAGCAGAGAGAAAACCCGGCCGTGGAGAAACCAGTTGAGACTTCGCAGGATGGTGTGACGATCACCGCAGAACGCCAGAATGCCATGGCGTCACACCTAAAGCTTCTACAACTTTGGCGAAAATAGTAGCTGAGGATGAGTCGTCGCACCGTGACAAGGGAAAAGCCGACTCTCACTTGTAAACTTTTGAGAACTTTGACATGACTTCTCTTCACCGGTGCTATCTGATCCGGCTGTCTGCGAGCGGGGAAATTGAGAGTGCCATGGTGACTCTCATGAAGAAAAATATGAGGTATACTATTATTCCTTCTCATATATATTTATGTAGCCCCCAAACCTTAAGTTTGGAAAGTAGTGTGACGGTGTCCTGGATAAGGGGTTACTAACCCAGTCGGCCCATTCTCCTCGGGCTGGGCCGGCAAGCCACCATTCATGATAAAGATGGACTCCGGAGGCTGTACGTGGGAGACATGATCAAGACTGCCTCCCCTGAAGACTTGTCATATACTCCAAGATCTCTGCCGCCGCCTAGCTCATAGTTACCGACCTTGTAACCCTAGATACCCTTCCTGGCGTGTATATAAGCCATAGGGTTTAACCCGTCGAGGGGACATCAACACAAAATCATTCACTTAGCCCTAGCACTGGTACAACGAGGTGCTATACAAATGGTTTTTAACTCCTTTCCGTGATGGCATGTGGAACCGTCGCCAAGTGAGTGACTGCGATAGGGGGGTCCTTCCCACACGACACAGAAACCATCGGGGATAGGGAGCCACCCAGACGCTGCATCCTTGCAACTCGTTTGTGCTCGCATTGCCATCGCAGTCGGTATTCTGTGGTGCTACGTTTACGATGCGCGGCCCATCACAAATGGTTCACGATTATAGAACGTGTATGATAAGCAGACAATCACACACATTCGCTTTTCCCAAACCGTATACGATAACTAACTAAGAAGATTAGCTAATCGTCGTACGAGTGTCGGACAGGATTACGAAATGTCAGACCATCGTAACATCATCATACACGACAACTATCGCACACGAAATTCTGTGGTGCAACGTTTACAATGCATACCACATTAGAAACAGTTCATGGTTGCAAATCGTGTACGATAAGGCAACTATCACAAATGTTTAGTTTGCCCACCCCGTTTGTGATATTGTCTGACATCGCACACGCTTTGCAAACGGCAACTGTGTGCATGCTTGCACACGTTTCCTCTCTGTGAACCATTTCGGATTATGGTGTATATCGCAAACGTTTGTGTTTTACCAACCGTGTGTGACGTAACAACCTGGAGAGCGTAATTTCATCGTAATTTAATTGCTGCTATTTCAAATTGTACCGGATTTGAATTTGAATGTATGCTATAGCTTTATTCATATCCATCAGGTTCAAACAACCAATGCATTATTCGATTCATAGGTACATATGTTCAAGAATTACATAAGAACCAAACAAAGAATGATGAACCACAGTTGTATACTTGTACTATTAAAGACGGTAAAGAAAGAGGCGAAATACATTCTGGTTGCTGAACAAGGTGAAGCGGAATGCCCATATTGTGCCCTCCTCCATGCAGAAAGCACGCACGACTCTAGTCCAACCCCTTGTGATGGCCGACCACCCATCCTTCACGGTCTTCATGAAAACATCCAGATAATCATCGTGTTCTGGTAGAAATACTTTAACCTTTGCATGCCCACCAATCATGTAGTTTGAGAGGTAATCTTGAGTAAACTGCTTTGGGAACCACTGCAAAGGAAAAAGATTCAGACATTGTCATCTAACACAACTCATTATGGGCAGTAAAAGGAAGGCTGCAGAGTTCTTACTTACCATCCTGCAGTTCGCTGTTGTCTTGGATAAAGTGTAAACAAATAGTTTAATTGCCATCTTTTGACCCATTTTACTAACAATCTTTATGAGCTTCCTCACTTGATGCTGGTTCATCGATATCTCATTGCCCCATACGCAGGGGTCGAAGCGCGGATCTTTACCAATGACATATGTACCTAAAAGCACCAAGTTAATATTAGAAGCTAAACAGCAATTGCACAATGATGTAGTACAACACTCTTTTATAATACCTTATAACATCCAATATACTCACATATTAGATGAATTAACATCTTATATTATGGGCCGGAAGGAGTTTATTGCATTTTTACAAATTATCGGCTGATTAACTGTTGCTGTATCCATGGGTTAGAGTTAGTTTGAGCTAGTTCGGGCTCAAATAGCCCTAAAGTATATCCCACCCAAAAAAACTATCCCACCCAAGAGGTGCTAATTGGAGCTAGTTCTCCTAGTGCATTTATTGTCAATCTAACCCTGTCATCCAAACACATCTTTGGATGGAGCTAGCTCAGGGTTTGTCATGAGCTAGAAACTAACTCTAACCTCTAGCTAAGTTGAGTATCCAAACAGGGTTGTGTTGTTGTTGTTGCTGCTACTGCTCTTCTACGTATATCTAGACATCATCAGAACATTAAGGTAACACTCTTCCTTGTTGCTATGTAGCCTAGGATTGCATATTTAGACATTAAGTACAGTGCATGTTGCTATGTAGCCTCAGATATATTACATATGGCCCTAGTTAACCTAATGATAAATGGGTTACAGATATATTCAGTTAAAAGTCCGATTCACCGATTAGTCCCTTATCAGCCCCGGCCTATATGGTACCAGCTATCGATATCCTGAACAGTGAGTATATATAAGCCATGGGATGAAACTAACCTCGATGGAAAACAACAGTCATTCCCAAAATTGTCCTGTGTAGGTACATTGAGAGGCATGTTAAGCACAACAGGCTAAACATCAACCAAATATATCCATGGCAGACAAAATAATCTCCAAAAGATAGCTTCAGTGTGCAGGTTTAAGCACGCTAGTAAAGCAAAACAAGTGGAAAGGTGTGTTAACTGCAACAGGCCTACCATTTAACAACAAGAAAACATAGTCATTCAAACTGCTATTGTGCCGGTCTAAGTACACTGGTTATTGTTAAATAAAAATGGAAAGGCGTGTTAACTACAAGATGCAACAACCAAATGTAGTCATTCATAGTGGTATTGTTGAAACTGGTATTGATGAAATTGAACTGCACAGTTCATACTTGCACATATAGAACATCACGTTGTGAATAACTGGAATAAACAAGGCATACTACGAACAACCAAAGATAGCATTTGAAACTGGACATATGCTAACTACAAACAACTGAACAATCAAAAAACTTTAAAAGAGGCATATGCTAGCTATAACAGGCTTAACAGCAAGCAAATATATGCATTCTTATCGGTATGTTTAAAACTGGATTGATGAAATGTACTGCACAGCAAATAATTGCACATATAGAGCATCACATTGTGAACAACTGAAATAAACAAGGTATACTGCAAACAACCAAATATAGCAATTAAAACTGGACATATTCTCACTACACTACAAAAGGGACTCGACAAAACAAATCATGGGTTCCCCCCTGTGAAGAGGCACGACAAAAAAATCATGGGTTTCCTCACTTGTCACAGATGGGCTCATTCCCGTGGGAAGAGCACGGAACCTGGATGCGCTCCATGTTGTCGCAGATGGGCTCCTTCCCCTTGCAAGAGCACGGCTGTAGGGTAACCTCCTTGATGTCGCAGACGGGCTCTTTCCCCTTGGAAGAGCCTGAGAGGGTGCCCTCCTCGTGGTCGCCGTCGATGAGGTCTGACTTGGAAGCTGTGGATCCCAAGCCAGCGTCACAGAACGTGTCCTTCAGAAATGACAAAAGGGGCTCGATGACGATGTAGGATGGTAAATTCTTGACAACGAGCCAGTGGAGATTAGCGGCGGGCCATGGATGAGATTGACGGCGGTTGAACCCGAGGGGTTGGGGGTGGGCCACTTAACCTGTGACATAGCCTGCGTCAGGCCGTCGCTGTCGACGACCTCAATGTCATAGCCGACGTCCGCGACATACTCGCATACTCTAGCCCGCTGATTGAGTGCCTGCGGCTAGTAATGGTCGTCAGCTTCCTCGGCGACGTCGGGCGAAGAGACCGCGATACACCTCTTTTGGGCCAGTCGCTCCTCGAGCTCCACGGGAAGCATAGCCGGGCTTAGGCTGCAACGCTCCAGAGTGGGGGATGGGGATGGCGATCTGTGGGAAAGGGGGCGTTTGGCAGGTGTCATCTAAGAAACTCAGGGCGGCCTGGGTATGGAGATCGGTGGGTAAGCTGCACGGGCAAATCGGCAGATGTTGGCAATGAAGGCCCTGCGGCAGCGGTGGCGACCTTGCTAGGGTTTCGAGCGAGGGAGGGGGTGTATGTGTGTGTGTGTGTGCGCGCGCGCGCCTGAGGAGGTTTTGGTGTGTGTGTGTGTGTGTGTGTGTGTGTGGAGGGGGGCGGGGGTGTGTTTGAGGAAATGACACAGCTACTGAAAATTTTACTACGCGGGAGTGAAATGCCGGGGCTATTGAAAATTTGGATGATGGTGCATCACACATGGTCCGAAAATAACAACCGTGTGTTATGAAACAGAAAAACCCTCGAGGCGGGCAGATATTTTCGAGGGATGCAGGCGGGAGTGGGAACAAGAAACATCACACACGGTCGAAACATAATAACCGTGTGTTATCAAATAGAAAAAAGCTGCAGGCGGGTAGATATTTTTGAGAGGGGAAGCCTCGTGGAGCCCAATGTACTGTGCGGATGTGCGTGACAAGGGCACCGGCGTGGCACACGGTTAGTGTGACTGAACCGTGTCTGTTGCGTCATCCGACTTGTCTAATGTTCATAAATTTGGCGAAAAATGATGCGGGAGAGGGTCAGAACACGAACACACTTGCATGTGGACCAAATATATGTATGGAAAGGGTGGTTTGATGTTCAAATACCAAATGCAACTTCGATGTGGCACCTATCTCGCAAAGCGCACGGTATTGCTTGCCCCCCTCGTGTCGGCAGGAAGGGAATCCTAAGCTATGAATGCATGCCCCACCCACGGAGGTTCACCTAGCAAAGTGCGAAGTAGTAGTCCCCCCCCCCCCCTAGTCCCCCCCCCCCCCCCACACACACACACCCACTTTCAGTCGGCGGGCCAGAGAGGCATATCACCAAGATGGATCGTAAAATGGACCAAGAATAATCCACCTTGGTCATACAACCTCTCTCTTGTTGTTCGTCAAAGTGATGGCCGTTCATGCGACCCCGGAGATGGGCTAGCTCACCAATAATCATGCAAGTAGCTAGTCCTTGAAGACAACCACTGCCTGCATGTGGCCCAAACATATGTATGGAGAGGTATGTTTGAATACACAATGGAACAACTTTGATGTGGCACCGTGCTTTCGAACCAGAAATCCCAACACTGAGTGAGGGTTAGTTGACGATGCATATGTATGTCACACCACACTTCAAGCCGATGACGGGGATTCATGCATGCATGCATGCATAGTATGCGCTCAAACTTAATTAGGTCTGAATCTCACCATGACCTATACTATGATAACACGAACCAAAGGAAGAATCCGCCATGGTAACCTATCTTGTTGTCGGTCAAGATGATCATGGATGTACACACGGGCCCACGAATATATAGGCTTATCGCCGATAACCACGCGAGGGAGTGTACCGTTCGAAGACAACCACTACATGCATATGTATGGAGGTGATGCATGCATGCATGTTTGAATACCATTTCAGAACATTGATGTGGCGCGTGCGTCGAAAATCGTACAGTCCCCACACAGAGCGAGATCGGTTCATGACGTGTCATGGTACTAGACACTTCGACTCGATGGGAGGGATTCATGCGTACACATGCATGTGTGTGCTCAAACTGTATCATGTCATCCCAGAGCATGACCTATATATATACCGTATTACAAACAAAAAAATAATCCCCTCCTAAGTCAAATTAACCTCTCTCATTGTCAAGCAAAGTAGTGATGGACCTAGCGGGCCCACAGATGGAAAGCATCGATATCGCTGATAACCGCTTACGTGGGTGCGAGAGGACAACCACCATCGCTTTGCATGTGGGCCAAACATATGTTGAATACCCAAAATGCACAACTTTGATGTGGCACATGCCTTGAAAACTGTAAAGTCCCCACACAGAGCGAGGTTCATGAAGCGTACTACATATGATGGTCCCCTTCCCCCTCTTCGATGCATACTATATGCTCCTACCGTAATACAACCCAAAAATCCTCCTTGATGGTGAAATTAATTAACCTCTCCTGATATAGGTCAAAGTGATGCATGCATCGACGATGGCCTCGTGGGCCCACAGATGGAAGCGTCACACGTGAGTGTCCTAGGATAACCAACTCATGCATGCATGTGGCCCAAAGAGGTGTTGTGTGATGTTTGAATAGCCAATTTCACAACTTTGATGTGGCACGTGCCTCGGAAACCGAAAAGTCCCGACACTGAGTGAGGTGTACTTGTTCACGGACGCGTACGTATAGTATATATGCTAGTCCCCTCCCACCTCTTCGACGCGTACTATATACTCACACAAACAAAAAAGATTCTACCTTGCTGGTCAAATTAACCTATCTGCCAGCTGTTCGTCAAAGTGATGGACGACGACCTCGCGGGCCCATAGAAAGCATCACACGCGAGTATCGAGTGTCATGTAGGACAACCATCGACTGCATGTGGCGAAAACATGTATGTATGAAAGGGTTGTGTAATGTTTTGAATAACGAATTCACAACTCTGATGTGGAACCTGCCTCATAAAACGGCCAACCCACACAGTGGCTCACGACTCGTAGTGTACTGCCAGCCACCAGCCACCCTCCAGACGCACACACACACACACACCGCGAATCCACCGCAACTACGATGCATGTTAAATTATCCCGCGGTGAACATATGTTACCAAAGGAGGGACATTTTAATTTTGAAAAAAAACAGAGATCATTAAGATGTTTTAGTACATTGATTGATTTTCTAGGGGTATAATGTGCAAAAATCAAATTTGAGCTACATGCACACATGACAGTGCACCTAAATGGATTGCAAAAACACATGTGTCTCACTAGGTGCATATTTACTCCCCGTGCAAGAAATTTCAAACATTGAGAATCTTGATTTTTAAATTCTAGTACATCCAAAACTTATTTGAAATTCATGAAACTTATCGTGTTATCATATGGACAACAATACAAAGTGGCATTGTACTTTTTTTGTCAAATTTGAGACCAGTTTTGATGTAATCTTTATCTTCCTACAAATAGAAGATTATTAATGATTGGGAACCAATATCCCAAACGGATTATTTATTCGAACCGTGAACGTTAGACCAACAATGGATACGTGCCATGCTTCGGTTAAGAAATAAAGCGGAAGCATTAATCATCCAAATAGAAAAACAATATACATGCCCCCACGCGACCCGTGTGCCGTGCGAACAGGCGTGAGTTGACGGGATGCATGCGAGCAGTCCGCCGCGCAGGCAGACCGGGAGGCGTGCGTGTAGGTGTGTGAATTGACGGGAGGCGTGCTCACTGTGCAGTGTCATCGGGAGGCGTGCGAGTAGCTGTGTGAAACGACGGTAGGCATGCCAGCAGTCCGGTGTGCAGGCTCACGGGGATGCGAGCCAGCGGTTTGACCGCCGCCCGCCTCTCTCCCACTACTCCATATTAATGGTGCGCCTGAGCGTCCGCACGCCCCATCCTTGCCACACACACAATCCTCTCTCTCCGCTTGCATCCTCGATGCTGCTCTCAGTCCTCAAAGCCGTCAGTGTATGAGGATGCCGCCAAAGCGCCCCATCGGAGGGAGTGGCGACGCCGGGGCTGCTGAAGCACCGGAGCACGGCGTGGAGATGGAGGCAGAGGTTGCCGTCACCATCGGCGAGGTATCGCTACACCTTGACGTCGTCGACGGTGTCGAGCTTCCACAGCCGGAGGCGGAGGTCCACACCGACTCCGGTGATGACTCGGGCGACGACCCCAGCGACGACTCCGACAACCACTCAGGCGACGGCTCCGACGATGACGGACAACTGGTTAGTCACTTATACCCATTTATGTGTCAAATAGATCCTAGGGTTTCTCTGTTTACTCCTGCCTCCCCCTTTTTGGAATAGAAATCCTATGGTTATGTTCTCCCAATCCATGAAATCTGAGTAAGTTTCGTTAGATCCGTGCAGTGTATTGATTGTTTGAATGGTACAAGTGATAAGTGATTTGTTGTTTCATCTGTGCAAATGAGTCTGCTAGTAATCCGACTAGGGTTAGTGTTCGTGCTAATAATTCCTAGCCAGGACTTGACAATTGATTTTGAATGACCTAAATATATGTTTGTGCCATTATTTTCTTCAAGATTGGTCTGTACATAGATGACTGTGCTTAAAAATCAAACCATAATCTCTGGATATGTATAAAAAAATAGCCATAAATTCCTAATCCTACTTCACGGCATGTAAACATTGATTTGATGCCAAATTTTTGGCAACTGCCAAATGTTCACTAGAGATTAGTTTGTAAACATTAATTTGACGCCACATTTTTTTTTACTATTTGTATAGGTGTTGTCTGACGATGTGGACAGCGAGGATGAAGATGGCCAGAGGAGGTACAAGAGGCAAATCCTTAGGGAGCTTTATGCAGGAATGCATAACTGGCGTATTAGGACCTGGGACGGCGGCTATCGATGCCCATTATGCAACCAAAAGCTTCATGATGCGTATGAAAGTGTTCTGGCGCATGGAAGAGGACGAGCCATTGCCTCCTTCAAGCAGAAGTATTCTCGCAGGGTGGCGCATGTCCTGTACGCCGAGTACTTGGAGAAGCTTCGGGATCATGCCGGCAGATGAAATGAGATGTGGGATCGAACTATGTACGCTTGAGTATGCTTAATGACAGTTGAACTATGTACTTATGGTTGAACTATGCTTGTGTACGCTTATTATCTATGGCTGAGTATGTTTAATCTATGTTTACTTATGTCTAAATGTGGGGTATGGATGCAATCAGTTCGGTTGATGGAATCTACCTCCGTCCTGATTTAACTGACAAAATGTTAGTGCAGGTCAGCAAAAATTATATCATTGGATGCGTATTTGAACATAGTTTTCAATGATATAATTTTTGGTGACATGCATAAACATTTGTTTGTTAAATATTTGGTCAAAATTTGGTACAAATTGCAAAGGGGCCAATAAACCAGGATGGAGGTAGTACGTCAATCACACACGGTTCCCAAAATTGGAACCGTGTGCAATGACTTTCATTTTGCTTATTACGTCAATCACACACGGTTGGCTCTAGCAAACCGTTGCCTCCGAAACTCTTTGTGGGACAGAAAACCCTCACCACCCAATTCAAAACAGAAAAAAGAAAACCCTCACCATCCCCACGTCACAAAAACCCTCACCCCGCCCGCCACCCCCTCCGGTCCCCATTCACACCTGCACAAGCTCCTCCACGTCTTTGCATGGCACCGCCTATCACGGCGGCAACCACTTAGCTCGCCGCCTGCCGCCGCCGCCATGCTGCCGGCAAACCCCACCGCATTTCGCCACTTCCGCTTGCCGCCGCCTATCGCCATCGACTTTCTCGACGCTGCTCACGGTCGACCCAGCTTCGCCCGGTTGGGGAATCCGCCGTACTGAGGGTTTTTTCTCATGGACAACAAGGTAACTAATTTAATGAGATATTATCTCATCTCTTATCCCAGTTCATCTGCCTCCTTTAATCACCCGGCCAAAATCGCAATGAATTCATTTTTATTCGAGCTAATTTCAGGGTTTTTTTCATTCATAGAGTGTATAGTGCGCGGACACATCAGGACTTTGCGGCCTCCGCCAGACATCCATGGAGTTCCATCTCACCGTACCAGATGACTTGAGGATGCGCGTGGTATGTTCAATCTCACCCTAAATCGGTTGGCATGGCCTACTTTCCTGAACATATACTAAATATTGCTACATTTGTATAAAAGGTGCCACATGCACCATATAGGTCAAAGGGGATTTTTTTTCCTCTTCTTTCTATATTAGGCAAATTAATGATGTATTGTTCTTTCGATTACTCTCATATTTCCATGACATCATGTTTACCCTATCTATTTAATTATAGATTTTTTTCCTTCGATTTCAACTGCTGTACAGTTCTTTCAATTTGGGCCCATATTTGCATGTTACCATATTTTCTTTAACAATCCTACGATTTTCTGCAGCGCATCCCTTGCTATGCAACAGAATTTGTAGTACACAATCTTTCGCTTTACATAAAACAAGACTGCAGGGATGTCATACTGAACACAAACCATGGATTTACAATCGTTGCTACTGTAAAACTTGATGAACGTGGTGACTCCTATTTTGGCACTGGCCTTTGGAAAGAAATTTCTAAGTTTTATGTACTGAAAGCTAGCACTAAAATTGCACTGCACATAAAAGAGCCTGGTCATGAGATATATGCTAACTTCCCCGATGATATCATCCGTCCATACTTTGTTTGAAGTAAGTGTTCTTTTCAAGTATGTGCATGTTGACTTACCCAGCAATATCAAATGAATTGTGTAGTATTTAAGCAACCAATTGTTATTCCATTTTCTTACTCTATTCCTACCTACTAACTTCTAGTTACCAATACACTTTTCTATTGCCCTGTTTTAACTAAATATTCCCTGTACTCCCACTTCTATCAGACGCCGCTGACAAGGAGACTCCGGAGGTGGAGAACGGGGCTGCCAACAAGCGGAGGCGGGTCGAGCAAGAACCGCAAGTGACTCCAGCAGGCCTAGACTTCATCAGCAGCCTCCCCGATGATATGTTGATAGTCATCATCTCCCTCCTCCCAATCAAATATGGGGCGCAGACAACCGTCCTTTCCCGGCGGTGGCGCCCCCTATGGAACTCCACCCCTCTCGACTTCATCGACACCCACGAGCTCTGCCATGGCTATCGCAAAAGCTTGGATGCGTTCTCCAAGATCCTCGGCAGTCACCTTGGCCCAACCAGAGGCCTTAGCATGGGCAAGTTCCGTTCCAATGGCAAGGACCAAGCCAAGCTTGACGACTGGTTTCGATCCCCCGCCCTAGATCAGCTCGAGGAGCTCACTTTTGATGATGGGCATATACGCTCGCTGCCAACGTCCGCGCTCCACCTCGCACACACGCTGTGCGTCGCCAAGTTCAGGAACTGCCATCCCCCCCCCCCCTTAATGACGCGCCCGCTCTTATTCTACCACAACTGAAGCACCTCAAGCTCATCACCGTCTGCCTCCCAAACGGTGACATGGAGCGCCTTCTCCATGGATGTACTGCACTAGAGTACCTTCGTCTTTAGGCGATCAATGGGTTGGGTAGCTTCCACATCACCTCCATGACTCTCCGGACTATTTATGTGTGTTGCTGGTGCGGCAAGAAGACATCACAAGATGTGTACCACGGTAAGGTCATTGAGGACACACCTTCACTTGAGAGATTACTTGTAGTTGATCAAGAAGGTCCAACAAGAATCAATGTCATTTCTGTGCCGAAATTGACAGTGGTGGGCTACTCGTCTGACAAATACTCCGAACTTGTTATTGGATCCACACCCGTTCAGGTACAACAGCCGCCTTCTACCTCTCCTTCTAGAAATTAACATTATTACTAATTTTGAAGATGTATGTTCGTCTATCATCCAGAAAATGATTCTGACAAGCTTGACCCCGAAACTGCGCACAGTGAAGGTCTTGGCACTAGAATCTATCGACCCCAACCTGGAGCAAGTTATCAGTTTCCTGAGATGCTTTCCGTGCCTGGAGAAGCTATATATTGAGGTGATGTTACTTTCCAATTAAATGTTAACCATAAGGGAGTTCAATTTGTGACACCTTTTTACCAAGTTTGCAATGACAATGTACTACGATTTCTGAAGGATTTTTTTGGAGGATTTTAGTACATACATGTTCCCCCCCCCCCCATATTGGTTGCTTGATCCATATGGTTACAATCCATAAGCATTTCTCCTTTGGATTCATCTGTACTACTAGTTTTCTTAGGGAACTTTTCATCCACTCCAACCTCTTGTGAAGAAGGCTACATTTTTCTAGATTGTAATCAAATGCCCATGTTAATCATGTCGGATCGAAGATGGCATGTTAGTGCATTTTACAAATCCTGCAAAGCAAATAGGCCAGTAGTAGTGTTCAAAACTGCATGTGGGCACTAACACGTTTTCTTCTTTTGTAGATAAGATTAGGCCCGGTGGTGGATAATGTGATACAATATAACAATCACATTGAATGCCTAGATCTGCATCTCTCAGAAATTACTTTGAAGTCCTACCGAGGGACCTTACCGGAGATTATATTCGCCAGGTTCTTTGTTGTCAGAGCAAGGGTGCTAAAGGTAATGAGGTTTGCCCTACATTTATTTCGCAAAAATGAATGGTTTATTGATCAGCGCCGGCGGCTGCGGCAGAATGGAATAGGCTCCGAAAATGCTGAATTTCATTTTGGAACTTCAGATGACAGAGTAATCGGAAGTCATCGTGTCAACCCCATACATGACTTCTCAGTGGCTGACCCCTTTGCAAAAATTATGAGGTTTCAAAACCAGACTTACAAGTGGTAATATTAGTTTGAACCTCTCTGATATCCATGTTCAGCGGATCAGCGCGAGCGTTTGCAGCTGATGAGATGAATTTCATTTCTAATATCAGTTTGAACCTTGTAATCTTCAAATTTGAGCCATATAACTCTGGAATTTGAGCCTTGTAATATTTCGAGCTTTTGCGGTACAATCGTTGAAATGGCATCGTATGAGACCCGTATATTGGTAGCACTATTTTGACCTTAATACGCAATGGACTTAGATTTTATTAACCATTCTCGAATCTGTTTACCTTGTCGACCTCATAGCACATGATCTGTATAACTAACTCGACTGCGATCTTCGACATTATTGCACACAGTTGGTTTCTTCAACCGTGTGCCTTGTAGAGCGCAGAATTAATTATCGCACTCGAGTGTCCATCATCACCCTTCTGTGTAACTTTGACCTCATCACCCATAGGTAAACTTATGACCGAAGTCATTGTCGTGGTTCTAAGTCTGACAGTAGAATAGGGGGTAGGTATGAGGAGGCAAGATCCTAGCTACAGTGAGGTTGTGCACGCAAGATTTACGAGTTCAGGCCCTTCTCGGAGGAAGTAACAGCCCTACGTCTCGGTGCCCGGGGGCTCGGTCGATTGGATTATGTGTGAAGTTACAGGGGGTGCGAACCCTTGTGCCAGTGGAGGGGGGTGGCTTATATAGAGTGTGCCAGGACCCCAGCCAGCCCACGTTACAAGGGGTTCAATGTACATAAAGATAGGACGTTACTGATAACGCCAGCAATAAAGGCAAATAAATGATCATTAAGACTACGGAGTGAATGCCTGACCGTTGCCATTCTGAGTGACTTTAGATCTTCTGTCTTCCGAGTGATTTCTGATGTGGTCGAGTGAGTACACTCCGGTCGAATGGAATTGGGCTTTCCGAGTGGAATGCTTCTGGTCGAGTGGATGGTATTGTCCTTTGAATATTCCTGACTTTAAGATAATGTCCTTGGGAAGGGTGTCTAGGTCAGGCCTATTACCCTACCCCAGGTACATGTCATCGTCATTAGCCCCCGAATGGTTCAGGGTTCGAGTGGAAAAAGGAGTTGAAGACGGCTTCGACCCAGTTTTCACGCTTCGGGAGCGTTTTGCCAGGATTAATGAACCACGTAACGACTTTGACTTCATTTTCAGTCGCCTTGATCCATTCCTAAATTGCCGAGTGAATTTCATTGATAAGCTTCAATTGTGGACATGGTATGAGATCTTTGGCGCGATTCACTGCACTGTCGTTCCCTGATCTCACGGGATTCGAAATTTTGAGAAGCGCGCGGGACAGGGAGGCCCGCAGTAAACGGAACAGATTTGGTAGGGACGCCTCGATCGTCGTGCCACCTTTCTCGCCATGTATCGAGCACACGATTGTGGCAGGATTCGATGGGATTGCTTGCGCCCACGAGTCAGTCACTCGGTAACAAGCCCATATAAGGCGTCCGGGCCGATGAGTCTGGCACTGTGCTCTTCATGCCCTTCTTCTTCCCTTGTTTCTCCACCGCATTCACCACCACCTTCGATGCCGCCGCCCCGTCCAAGCGCAGCCTGCTGCGATGGGGAAGGAGAAAATGGCAGCCCTGGAGCGTGCGAAGAAGGCGACGGCGGCAGCGAAGGGCAAGAAGACGAGTCGGGGCGGGTCGTCGTCTAGGTCCGGCCTGCCGCCCGGCTGGATCCAGGGCGACTGGATTAGATCCACGATCCAGAAGAAAGACATGGAGGATCTGGTCGAAGGGGGCTTGATTCCCCACCAGTCCTGGCGATTGCCGGGGAACGAGACCGAGCCGCAGCCGCAAGAGGGTGAGTGCGTCCTCCTCGCGACTCATGTCGACCGTGGTTTCTCCTTGCCTCCCCATCCCTTTTTCCAGGCTTTCTTGAATTTCTTTGGAGCCCAACTTCATCACTTTTCCCCCAACACCATCACCTATCTTGCTGCATTTGTTTCCCTGTGTGAGAATTTCTTGGGCTGTCGACCGCACTGGGGTCTTTTCAAACATATATTCACATGTCGCTCCCAAGCCGTAAAGAAGTCCAATCCGAGTGATGAGAGAACACATGTGATCCAGATGTGCGGGGGTCTGGGAATTCAGATGAGGGGTAGGAGCACTTTTCCGGCTATGACGCTTCCCGATTCAGTTAGAGGGTGGCAGTCGACCTGGTTCTATTGCAAAGACCAGCCGACTCCTGGTCAGTCGACTGGGCTTCCTCCCTTTTCCATGAATCGAGTCCAGCCGCCCTCTACTTTGAAAGTGAACCCAGAGGAGAAAGCAGAAGTGAATATGCTAGTTGAACGAGTAGTCCAGTTAGTCCGCGATGGGGTGACTGGTATGGACTTGCTTGAAATATTTCTCAGTCGACGCATCCAGCCACTCCAGGCTCGTGGTCATCCTATGTGGATGTATTCGGTTATTGATGACACTACCCGGATCCACCCGGAGGAGGTCACCGGGGAGGTAGTGGAGCAGTGGCTGCAAGGCATGACTGGTAACAAAGATAACCCTAGGGGGTCCAAGAGGGTCCCGCCATTCGACAAGACTAACGAACCGGATAAGGTACAATCTTCAGTGCCGAATGCCCTTTGCTCTGATTTCTTATTTAGGCTTCAATCCGATTGATATTTGTATAATTCTTTGCTCTGCAGATATATACTGAGATGTACGCGATGCCCAACGGGGAGCAGATCCAGGAAGGAGAGGAGAGTGGAGGCAATAGCGGCGACTGGAACTCTGATGACGAGAGTGATGAAGAGTGCGAAGACTCGAGCAGTGATGAGGAGGTCGATTCTCCACTTCGCGTGGAAAAGCGTTCCAAGCAGAAGCACGACCCAGCAAGTATCCGGGGTAAAGTGGCGGCACCGACTGGACAAACTTTGAAGCGCACTCGAACATCTTCTCCGGTGCCGACTGAGAAGGCTCCGAAGCAGCACAAGACTGCGCCATCAAAGCCACGGAAGGCCTTGCCCAAGATCAAGGTTGATGTTCCCGTCGCCTCTGCGTAAGTGTTTCATTTTCACCTTTTGCTCCAAGAATCTTATATCAATTGTCGACCCATTCCCTTGCTTGACCGAGTGAACCTTGGAATTTGCAGTGCTGCTAGCTCTGGGACCTCTGCTTACAAAGATGATGATGACGAGGAGATGGAGGACGTGGTCACATCCAGAGCGGGTATGACTCCTGTTATCTTGTCTTTTCTTTGCTAGCCAATTCTACAGTTGACTGAACTCTTGTGGTCGATTCTTTTGCAGCTCCGCAAAATGTTATTGAACTTCAAGACGACGATGAAGATGAGCCACAGAAGCTCGTGGGAAGGAGGAGCAGGACCTCGGGCAAAAAGGTACCAGCTAGCAAGACGCCTCAATCGACGCCGGCGGCGGAACCAGCTATCCAGCAATCCGGGGACTTCAACCGTGCTTCTGTTACTTTTGCGAATCCCTTGTCGAGTGGTCGTCCTTCAGCGTCGACTGCACAGGCCCCTGCTTCATCTGTGCAACTTCATGCCTCAAGCTCCCAAGCTTCTACAACTGATCCACCGTCTCCACTTTTCACCGCCCATCACGTCCCAGAGGACCAAGTGAGTGCTGCCAAGGAAGCCATACGCCAGGCAGGCATTATGATGGAGCAGATGAAAGTGGTGCGCGAAGCCAGTCAAGCTGCCTATGATGCCAGCTCAGCACTTCAGGCCAATGTCTAGGTTAGCTTACTTCTGACTGAACTCCATCTTGACGCTTGTTCTGTTAGGATATGATATTTAGAAACTGTTGCTTTATCCGCAAGACGTCCGTGGATGAGCGTTTTGGAACCTTAATTGCACACCCATTGTCAGTATGTACACCCACTGGGTGTTTTAATTTCTGTTGAGTAGTTTTTCCACTTGAGTCGACTAGGTTGTGTCGATTGAATCTCTGAACCAGTGGGGGCATGCTGAGTGCACCCACTAGGTGTAGTCCCCGAGACCGCCGTCGAATGTTTGATTCGGCGGGGGTCTCTGAACAGAACTTTTCCATTCGGTCTGGGCAGATCATGTTGAGTGGAACCTTTACCAATGGGGGCACGCTGAGTGCACCCACTGGGTGTAGTCCCCGAGACCGTAGTCGACTGCGGGCAGTCGGCTATGGTCTGAGTTTTTTTTTTGACTGGACGGACCAAGTCGATTGAAAAAGTCGAACCAGTGGGGGCACGCTGAGTGCACCCACTGGGTGTAGTCCCCGAGACTATTGTTGAATGTTTGATTCGGCAGTAGTCTTAGAACTATTTAAACTTGCTACTTTATTGCTCGGAAGCAACCAATCTTTGTGTCTGCCGACTGACTATCTTCTGAACACAGAAATCTTGTGATCTTGGAGCCCGGTTCGCTGACTTGGAGCAGAAGCAAATCCAGCTCAATCTTGATCTGGAGTTGGCTCAGAATAACTTGCAGAAGGCTAAGGATGACGCTACTGGTATTGAAAGCTTGTCGACTGGTTCCCTTGCCATCTTTTCTCCTCCTTTTTATGATTCGAATGTTATTCTTTCTAGAAACAATGAGACAGGCTTTGGAGAAGAAGGACCTTGACCTTGTGGCTTCGAAGAAAACAGCAGAAGAAAAAACGACACTTGCTGACCAAAAGCTGGCCTCAGTCGGAAAGTTGGAGGAAGAGAATACCAAGCTAAAGGTTGCTCTCGATGAAGCCAACAAAGAGGTAACTCGACTGAAGAGGGATAAAGGGACCCTGACCGACAAAGTGGAAGACATCACCCGCAAGAGGGACGAGCTAGAGAATTATCTGGGAGGACTCGCCAAAAAATTATTCCTCATGCTTGAAGGTACTTTTCTCTGTCTGATTGATTTGCTTTCGTTGACTCATCATACTACTGTCGACTCATTATTTCTCTGTGAGTGCAGAATTCTGTCAAAACTTCGAAGATGAGACTGGGCGAGTCGAGACGAGCTTGGACCCCATCAACTCCCCTGTTAAAGATGAAGCTGCCATGAACATGCTCCGACTGGAGTCTCGCCTTGCCAGCACCATGGATTACCTTGCTCGACTGAAGGTTGCGGTGTCGCAAATCGACACAGCGCTCTGGCCAAGGGAAACGCTCCAAAATGACCTCGAGTCTTTGATGACTCGACTCAATGAGATTCCTGGTCGAGTGCAGGAATGGAAGAAGTCCTCTGCTCGATGTGGTGCTGACGTAGCTCTGTCCCTAGTTCGTGTTCATTGCAAGGAAGCTAGAGAAGAGAAGCTAGCAGCAATCAAGGTTGCCAATACCAAGAAACTTGACTTCCAGTCCTTCATGGAGACTTTTATTGCTACTGCTACTCGAATTGCAGATGGAATCGACCTGGATGAGTTCGTCGAGCCTGCCAGCCCTCCTGCGGAGTGAACAAAACTTTTATGATCCGATTCAATTTGCCTCGGTATGCCGAGTGATTTTGTAACCGTTAAACTCCTTCGGGCCTGATGCCCGAGTACTTTAATCTGTGGTCCAAAACCTCATGGGATTTGTCCGAACTTAGTTTCCCTTAAATATGCTTGTTTTTATTTCCGAGTGGAACTTGTATCTTCGCTCAGAACAGACTTTTGTTCTTGTGATGCAATTCTGAGGAGAGGATCGCGGACGACCTGCATCTCGTCATCCTTGTAGATCAGGATGGAGCACACATTGTACTTGTGGCGTAGCTCCGAAGAGAAGGTCGCAGTCGACCTGCACCTCGTCGTCCTTGCGGATCAGGATGGAGCGTGTTTTAAACTTAGGCGAGTACAGGACCGCAGCTAAGCCCCCGAGTGAGAGGGTTGCTCATCACTCGGTAGGATTTTTTTTGAACTTAGGCGAGTACAGGACTACAGCTAAGCCTCCGAGTGAGAGGGTTGCTCATCACTCGGTAGGATTTTACAAACTTAGGCGAGTACAGGACTGCAGCTAAGCCTCCGAGTGAGAGGGTTGTTCATCACTCGGTAGGATTTTTTAAACTTAGGCGAGTACAGGACTGCAGCTAAGCCCCCGAGTGAGAGGGTTGCTCATCACTCGGTAGGATTTTACAAACTTAGGCGAGTACAGGACTGCAGCTAAGCCCCCGAGTGAGAGGGTTGCTCATCACTTGGTAGGATTTTACAAACTTAGGCGAGTACAGGACTACAGCTAAGCCTCCGAGTGAGAGGGTTGCTCATCACTCGGTAGGATTTTATAAACTTAGGCGAGTACAGGACTGCAGCTAAGCCCCCGAGTGAGAGGGTTGCTCATCACTCGGTAGGATTTTTTGAACTTAGGCGAATCGGATTCGCGGCTAAGCCCCCGAGTGAGAGGGTTGCTCTTCACTCGGTAGGATTTTTTGAACTTAGGCGAATCGGATTCGCGGCTAAGCCACCCACTGGGGGATTTTGGACACATGTATTAGTAACAACAATCATTTAGGAGACTGTAAAACCATGTCTTTGATAAACGAACTGAAAGGTACTCTTTATTACATCTCATCAGTCTGAACACTTAAGTATAAAAACGGCGGAGTAGCTCCGCATTCCAAGCGCGTGGCTCATCTTTATTCTGCTCCACATTGTAGAGGTGATACGCTCCGTTGTGGAGTGCCTTGGTGACGATGAAGGGACCTTCCCAAGCGGGGGCAAGTTTGTGAGGCCGCTGCTGGTCCACTCGGAGCACAAGGTCTCCTTCCTGAAATGCTCGACCCTTCACGTTTCTAGCATATAATCGACGAAGGTCTTGCTGATAAATGGTCGACCGGATCAAGGCCATCTCTCTTTCTTCTTCTAGAAGATCAACAGCGTCTTCTCGAGCTTGTTCTGCTTCGGCTTCTGAAAAAAGTTCTACTCGGGGTGCATTGTGAAGCAAGTCACTCTGCAGCACAGCCTCAGCCCCATAGACCATGAAGAAGGGGGTTCGACCGGTCGACCGATTTGGTGTTGTTCTTAATCCCCAAAGGACTGATGGTAGCTCATCTACCCAAGCGCCGGCTGCATGCTTGAGGTCGTGCATCAATCGAGGTTTCAGCCCTTTGAGAATCAAACCGTTCACTCTTTCTGCTTGTCCATTCGACTGAGGGTGGGCGACTGAAGCATAGTCGACTCGAGTACCTTGAGACGCACAGAAAGCTCGCAACTCATCAGAATCAAAGTTCGACCCATTATCCGTGATGATGCTGTGTGGAACTCCATATCTAAATGTTAACCCTCTGATGAAGCTGACAGCAGTACTTGCTTCCAGGTTTTTGATAGGTTTAGCTTCAATCCATTTAGTGAACTTGTCAACTGCTACAAGCACATGGGTGAAACCACTCCTGCCAGTCCTCAGAGGTCCGACCATATCTAATCCCCAAACAGCGAATGGCCAGACGAGTGGAATGGTCTTCAAGGCTGAAGCGGGTTTGTGGGACATGTTGGAGTAGAACTGACAGCCCCCACACTTGTCAATTATTTCCTTTGCCATCTCATTTGCCCGTGGCCAATAAAACCCTGCTCGATATGCTTTGGCCACGATGGCCCGAGAAGACGCATGGTGACCACAGGTCCCCGAGTGGATATCATTGAGGATCATTCGGCCTTCTTCTGGAGTGATGCATTTCTGAACGACCCCAGTAACACTCTCTCTATAGAGTTGTCCACCCATTACTGTGAAGGCTTTGGATCGACGGACAATCTGGCAAGCCTCTTCTTCATCCTCTGGAAGCTGTTTCCTGAGAATATATGCGATATACGGCACTGTCCAATCGGGAATAACGATCAAAACCTCCATGATCAAGTCGACCACAGCTGGGATTTCAACTTCAGTCGGATCAGTGGAACTTTTAGGCTGTGGGGGCTCTTCAGTGAAGGGATCTTCTTGAACTGATGGTGCGTGAATATGCTCCAAAAACACATTGCTGGGAATAGGCTCCCGCTTGGAACCTATTTTCGCCAAGTCATCCGCTGCTTGATTCTTCAGTCGGGGTATATGGTGGAGCTCCAGCCCTTCAAACTTCTTTTCTAGCTTTCTCACTGCATTGCAATAGCCAGTCATCGCTGGGCTCTTGATGTCCCACTCTTTCATCACTTGATTAACCACTAAATCTGAGTCACCGTAAACCATCAGGCGACGGACGCCGAGTGAAATGGCCATACGCAACCCGTATAGAAGCACCTCATATTTAGCTTCATTGTTGGAGGAATCAAAGTGAATCTAGAGAACATATCTGAGGTTGTCGCCTCATGGAGATATCAAGACTACCCCAGCGCCTGAACCATTCAACATCTTGGACCCGTCGAAGAACATAGTCCAATGTTCTGACTGAATCTGAGTCGATAGCTGCTGTTCAATCCACTCGACGAGGAAATCTGCTATTGCTTGAGATTTGATCGCTTTCTTCGCCTCAAACCTGATATCCAGTGGAAGGAGTTCAATCGCCCATTTTGCCACTCGGCCAGTTGCATCTCTGTTGTTCAAAATCTCTGACAAGGGAGCGTCGCTAATGACCATAATCGAATGATCTGAGAAGTAATGTGCAACCTTCTTTGTGGTCAAGTAAATTCCATAGACAAGCTTC
Source organism: Thinopyrum elongatum (assembly GCA_011799875.1). Lineage (NCBI taxonomy): Eukaryota > Viridiplantae > Streptophyta > Magnoliopsida > Poales > Poaceae > Thinopyrum > Thinopyrum elongatum. Next base: position 252,898,967 of record CM022299.1, read on the forward strand.
TGATAATGTGGATATCTCTGCTTGGATGGGGTTAAGACTTCAGAAATATAGTACACTGGGCGTTGGACCTTGTAGGTTTTACCTTCTTCTTCTCGATCGACCGTGAGTACTGTACTGACAACATGTCATGTGGCTGCTATATAAAGCAGTAAAGGCTCTTTGCTGATTGGAGCAGCAAGCACTGGCCGGGTGGAAAGCAGGGCTTTGAGCTCTGCAAACGCTGCGTCAGCTTCAGGAGTCCACTCGAACTTATCAGATTTCTTCACCAGTCGATAAAGAGGCAGTGCCTTTTCACCGAGACGAGAGATGAATCGACTCAAAACGGCCAAACAACCAGTAAGCTTCTGAATGTCGTGTACACGCACAGGGCGTTTCATTCGGAGGATTGCACCAATTTTCTCTGGGTTGGCATCGATCCCATGTTCGGAAACGAGGAAAACGAGTAACTTTCCACCTGGAACTCCAAATGTACACTTCGACGGATTAAGCTTGATATCATATTTTCTCAAATTGGCAAAGGTTTCAGCAAGGTCAGCCAGCAGGTCGGAACCTTTACGCGACTTAACCACGATGTCATCCATGTACGCTTCCACATTCCGACTGATTTGAGTTCGTAGGCACTTCTGTATCATACGCATGAATGTGGCACCAGCGTTCTTGAGACCAAAGGGCATGGTGACATAGCAAAAGCACCCGAATGGAGTGATAAAAGTTGTTTTTATTTCATCAGGTCCATACAGTCGGATCTGATGGTACCCGGAATATGCATCCAGGAAGGACAATCGCTCACATCCCGCAGTCGAGTCGACTATCTGATCGATGCGGGGGAGAGGAAAATGATCTTTCGGGTAGGCCCGATTGATCTGCTTGAAATCAATGCACATACGAAGTGAATCGTCCTTCTTGGGAACCATGACAACATTAGCGAGCCACTCGGAGTGGTAAATTTCGCGGATGAACTCAGCTGCCAGAAGCCGAGCCACTCGGAGTGGTAAATTTCGCGGATGAACTCAGCTGCCAGAAGCCGAGCCACCTCTTCGCCGATCGCCTTTCGCTTCTCCACAGCGGACCGATGGAGATGCTCTTTAACAGGTTTTGCCTTTGGATCGACTCGCAAACAGTGCTCAGCCAGTCCCCTGGGTACACCCGGCATGTCAGACGGCTTCCATGCGAAGATGTCCCAGTTCTCACGGAGGAACTGGATGAGCGCTTCTTCCTATTTGCTGTCGAGTGTTGTCGAGATATGAGCCGGAGCAGCATTGGGATCGGTCGGGTGAATGTGAACAGGCTTTGTTTCACCGGACGACTGAAATGCAGACTCTGAAGCAGGCTTCTTAGTACGCAACAAATCACTCGGATCTGCAGTCTTCTTATATTCTTCCATTTCTACTGCTGCCATCTGTTCATCGGCTATCATAGAGCCCTTCTGGAGGCACTCTTCTGCTCGTTGCTGATTGCCAGTGACTGTGATCATGCCTCTGGGGCCAGGCATCTTCAGCTTGAGGTACACGTAACACGGTCGAGCCATGAAACGGGCATATGCAGTTCTGCCCAGAATAGCATGATAGGCACTGTGAAAATCCACAACTTCGAATGTCAACTTCTCCTTACGGTAATTCTTTGAATCACTGAAAACCACATCAAGAGTGATCTGACTGAGTGAATCAGCTTTCTTTCCTGGAATGACACCGTGGAATCGCATATTGCTCTCACTGAGCTTGGACATCGGAATGCCCATCCCACGAAGGGTCTCAGCATACAAAATGTTCAAGCCGCTGCCACCATCCATCAAGACTTTGGTCAGTCGGGTGCCCCCAACGACTGGGTCGACCACCAACGCTTGCCTCCCGGGGGTGGCAACGTGCGGTGGGTGTTCAGATTGGTCGAATGTAATGGGAGTCTTTGACCATTTCAAATATGTCGTCGTTACCGGAGCAACCATGTTTACCTCTCTGTTGATGACTTTCAGTCGACTTTTGCTTTCAATGTCAGCAAAAATCACCAAAGTGGAATTGACGTTAGGGAAACCGTCATCATCTTCTTCCTTGTCCCCATCCTTGTCAGACTCTTTTTCCTTTTCATTGGGTTGTTTCTCTCGGAACTGCTGGATCAGGAGCCGACATTGTCGAGTGGTATGTTTGGGATAAATCAGATTACCCTCTTCATCCTTCTTGGTGTGAATGTGACATGGCAAGTCCAACACATCATTCCCTGCCTGATCTTTCACCTTCTTGGGGATCCAGGGCCCTTTGGGCTTTCCCTTGAATTTTCCTTGAGTTACAACTGCAGCTTCACCTGGACCTGCTGGCTCGGCTTTGCGTTTCTGCTTCCGACCTCCTCCGGTGTCTTGGGCGACTAGTTTGCCCTTTCCACTGCGGAGTCGATCCTCTTCTTCACCATTAGCGTACCGAGTGGCTATTTCCATCATTCGGGTCAGAGACATATCTCCTGTCCGACCGAATTTCAGGTTAAGCTCTCGATACCGAACGCCCTCCTTGAAGGCACAAACTGCTTGGTGTTGGGATACATTTTCTACTGTGTGATGTAAAGTGGTCCATCTTTGGATGTAATCCCTCAGAGTTTCATTCGGCTTCTGTACACAATGTTGCAATTCCGTCAACCCTGCAGGTCATTTGCATGTGCCCTCGAATGTCCTGACAAACACTCGGGTTAACTCTTCCCAGCTGAATATACTGCCTGGAGCCAACTGATTCAGCCATGCTCTGGCCGATCCTTCCAACATGAGAGGAAGATGTTTCATAGCTACCTCATCATTTCCACCACCGATCTGAACAGCCACTCGGTAATCTTCCAGCCAAGTGTCAGGCTTCGACTCACCGGTGAACTTACTAACCCCAGTCGCCAACCTGAAGTTGGGGGGGATCTCAGCAGCTCTGATGGCTCTGCTAAAACACTCCGGACCCGAAACATGTATTCTGCTTCCACTCGGGCGATCTCTGTCTTGCCCTTCTCTGTGTGCTCGGTTCCTGTCGACCAAACCTTGCACCAAAATTGACCTCGCATCAAACCCTGGCTCTCTTGGGTCGACTGGCATCCTCCGCTCTCCGCTGTACGGGCGCCTGTCATCATAATGCCGGGGCACATATGATCTGCCTCTCGGAGGGGGCGTAGGCGCTCGACGGCGGTCATTACGGCCGAGTCGATGATCGTACTGCTCGTGGTTCCGACCCAAGTACTGATCTTGGCAATGCCCCCGTCCCTCACGCCGCGGAGGCGATCTTGGGCTATGAGCCGATTGAACTGTGTCAGCCACCACAGATCTGCTATGGATTCTGTTACGCGACTGAGATACTGTAGTGTTTTGCTCTCCTGCTGCCCGGAGCAGAGCCCGGATCTGCATCAAACCTCGTCCAGCTTCCGACTGGGATGGCTGGATGGACTCTGCTATACGAGCTGCAGCCGTAAGATTCTGAATAGGAGTGCGGTATACCTGAGGTTCAGGCGGGAACAATTGTCGCCGTCGACTGGACTCAGGAATCTGCTGCCGAGCACGTTCGTCGAGTGCATGTTGAAGATTCTCTAGTCGAGTGCGTTCAGCCAAAGTGGCCAAGCACGCTGCCTCCAAGGCCCGAGCCTCAGAGGTCTCTCCGACGATGGGCGTGTGGAGTGCTTCCTCGTTGCGGCGGTGGAGTTCCTCCCCCCGCTGCGAAGAGAGGGTTTTGGGGTGGTATTCCTCGTGAACATGCGATGGATCGCCACCGCCGTCGCCGCCTCCGTTGCGACGCATGCCAGGTGGGCTACATGGCATGTCGACCATCAGGACCTCTGCCGCAGGATCGCTGCTGTCACACTCGGACAGTGTCTCGACGGAGCCAGTCGACAGATCGAACAGACCGTAGAGAGATTCACCCACCGCGACTTGAGGGGTGGCCGACTGACGTGCCACCGCATGCTTCACCCACCGCTGAAGCCGTGATCGACCGGATCGCTTGTGACGGCGAACAGCGGGGAACGAAGATGCTGCAGGAGCCGACCGGTATTGGGACGACGGCTACCATAGAAGGACGTCGCGGACATACGCGCGAAAGTGCGTCGCCCCGCGGACGGGGAATGTCTCGACGTCGAGGGGGGCCTCCTGGAGCCAGGCGGAGTCGTCGGCGATGAAGACGAGCGCGCCGAGACGGATCTCGTGGCCCTCAGCCAAACCTCCACCAGAAACCATGATGATGGGAATCGGACAAAATCGCAACCTCACCGGAAAGTCGCTAAGACACCAGCCCCACGGTGGGCGCCAACTGTCCTGGTTCTAAGTCTAACAGTAGAATAGGGGGAGGTATGAGGAGGCAAGATCTTAGCTACGGTGAGGTTGTGCACGCAAGATTTATGAGTTCAGGCCCTTCTCGGAGGAAGTAACAGCCCTACGTGATGAGGACATGACTATCTTGGATACGACCAAAAATATTGCATACATGTATATTTGTGAGGTGATTTCTAATGCAAACTATGCAATAATTTATTTATGTCATCCAAGACAAAAATACTTCACAAACTTTTGTGCCATGTCTAATTGCAGGTGTATGGGAGATTTGTACAATCCACATATGAACATAAAGGAAAAAGAGAAGTTTATGTGCTGTTCAAAAAGTCTTCTCACGTCACTTTTGGGCCAAGAGAAGATAGAGTCCAAGTCTCTCACGTTCTGGATTCAGATTCGGACTGCACAGACATACCTGACTCAAAACGCCAAGAACTATTTCATACGGACTCCGAATTGGGTGATTCTTTTTTTGTTGGAAAGTAGATTTCATGCTCTTTCTAAGCCAATTGGTTTCACCTTCAAATTCATCCGGAGAGTTCAGTTGTCATCGAAACAATCTAACGCTGTAGCAGATTCCGAGTCAAACTACAAGTCCAAAGGTGTTGCATCACCTCCACTTGGGCCCATTGGCCATGTACGACCTAGGGTTAGTTTTAGGCTGCCTTGGGACGTCCTCCCACCTCCTTGGCTGCCACCTCTTGCTCCTATATAAGTAGATCCATCTAGTAGCTTTTTGCTTGGGATTTGTTTAGGTAAAAGTTAGCCATTGCAACTTCGTGTACTTCGTTTGTGTCCAACGGCCAGACCAAGACCGCTTTCGGATCCCCACCATTATCAATACTTCATCTATATTCGCAATATTCAGATTGCATTATCATATTCTTGCTTGTTCTTCGATTGCGTGCAGGAATAGACCTTCGTGGTCAGGCTGATCGTGCTTCCAGCATCGTCAGTAACCTCAGGAGATTGGTTTAGCGATTGCTAAGGCGCAACGTCGTGCATGTTTGTAGTCGGATCGTCAAAGTCGGCTCCACCAAATCAATAGTTACCATCTCGTCAAAAGATCGGGACACCCTCGCCTTTATCAAGTGGTATCAGAGCCAGGTTGATCGGTGAGAATTTCCAGTTATCCCTAGATTAGATTTATTTTCTTACCTATTGTCCAAAGAAAAAGCCACAAAAAAAAGTTAGATCTGTTCATCCTTTATCCAAGCCAGTCTGAGCCTTCGCAATTTTCTTTTCAGTGCTTGTATAGTTGAATTATCGGTTGCATCGTCGTGTCGAGTTGCTGGTCTTAGTGTCTAGTTCGTTTAGAGTTTCAAGTTCTGTTCACATTAGTCACGCTACCGCTGCATCATTATTCCTTCCGCTATCCACCATCCCATCCATCAATTTCCACCACGTGCTACCCACCGTTCATTGTCATAATCATAGTTGAGGTCGGTCACATCTTTGCTTGATCCAATCTGCATCTTATCTAGTTTGTTTTGGAAAGAGGGAGAGAGAAAAAAAAAGCAGAGAAAAAAAAGTTAAAAAAAGTCAGAGAAAAAAAGGAGAGAAAGATAAATAAATAAAAAGTGAGAAAAAAAACGAGAAGGAAAAAAAAAGAAATTTCGGATCTGTCTAGACTCAATCTCGTAGCTGAATTCGGATTGGAATCTGTTTTGTGCAGTGTTTAGTAAAACAGGCATATCTTTTTCATACGAAGTCTGTTTTGGCTCCGTGAGTACTCAAATTAAAGCTAGTGACGAGCCGCATCAAAATAGTTGCAGAAGTAAGTTCAATATTTGACACCTCAAAATCGGCTTCTAAATAAGTCTTCTTGCCCTCCGAAGTTCGCGAACACAGCTTGTTCCAGTTTTTCAGGCCAGTTTTAGAATTTTTTTGACTCCTCATATCAACTCGGAATTGAGTGATTCTTTTTGCATTTGAAAGCTTGAGTCAGTGCCATTCTTGAGAAAAATTATCATAAAATTGGCACAAACTTTTATATAGTAAAGTTGGAGAGAGAATTGTTGGTATATGCTACTTGGTAGTTGTTTCTCATCATTATCTTTACTGTCATTGTAGTCTTCACTTATATTTTGCTGTCCAGAGCTACTTCATATCCTTTATTGATGCTAGCTGTGCTACACCGTGACCTCATTAGTGTTCTAGGCTCGCGTCTCTAGTCTGGTCTAGCCTAGGACCAGCACAGTACCGTCGTTGAGCGTTTATTCAACATTGCATCTCTGAATTGATTATTGCTAATCTTTTGCTACCATATATAGCCAACCCAGCTCCACATATTTTTACACCGTGTATACGTACGTTCGCCTGGCAACCGCTTTACTCAATCTTCGGAGTTATTTGACACCGCTGGTTGCCCGTCACCACCTGCTGCATGGTAAGAACTTGTAAGATATTGATATTTGCTTTACTATGAGCGTTTTACCACCACATCCTAGTAGTTCATAGGAACATTATTCTCGATTTTTTTTGTTTCTACTAATCATGGCAGGTTCCGAAGTTGTTAGTTCTTGGGCTTCATCGATCGTGGGAGATTTGCCACCACCTAAGAAAATACAACAACTGTCACAAGAGGAGCAACAACATGAGAATGCACATAATCAGGTTAATGTTTCCATGCCACCATTTACTGGTCGTTTTAGACCTGATTTATATATTGAATGGGAGTACAAAATTAATGCTATATTTGCTTCCCATAATTTTGATGAGCGTGGAAAATTTCAAGCTGCGATTAGTACTTTCAGTAGCTTTGCTTTAGTTTGGTGGAGTGAATATTGTCGGTTAAACCCTGATCTTATACCTACTACTTGGGATGATTTAAAACTTGTCATGAGAGATAGATTCGTTGATGTTTATTATACTCGTGGCATGATTAAAAAATTACAACATTTAAAACAAGGCACTGACACGGTAACAAAATACTATGATGATTTACAAACTACATTATTGCACTCATTTTTAGAAGAAAGTGAAGAAGATTTTATGGATAGATTTTGGGGAGGATTAAACCGTGATATTCAAGAGATTCTAATTCATGAAGAGTGTTATCCTATGGACCATTTGTTTCGTCTTGCTTACAAAGCTGAACAGGAAATAAAACGACGTGTTGGCCACAAGGAGAACAAGCGCACGGTGCACATTCCAAGTGTTGATACAGATGTTTCTTCAACTACTAGGCGTACTATGACAACCACATCCATTGTTGCGAGGACTATATCATCTCCATCATGTGACACATCACCTCCAAGAGTGCCTACATCGTCTGAATTGATCATAAGAGGTAATGACAAAGGTACAGATTTTCAACTTTCACATGAGAATGATGCATGCCTAGTTAACTTGAATACATCATGTGTTGTGTTACCTATTGATTTGAGCACACCAACTATTTTAGAGAATCGTGTTACTGTCGTGAATGCGTCATGTGATCAAAGAGTTGAAGCATCAACAATTTTGAGTGCACCCAATGAATTAACTGTTGATGCAAAAGAAACAATGTTTAATCATTTTGATATGACCTCTAATCTTGGTGATGATTTTGTGTCAAAAGACTTATTGCATGTTTGCTTATTTAAGCATGTTGTAGCATGTAAATTTGATGCAAGTAAGGTTTATTCACCAATGTTGGGATGGTTTAATGATGAACATTGTCAATCCTTTGATATGAATAAGAGCTTCACTTATATGTGCAAATTGAGTTGCAATATTTTCATGTCTTCTAATACTTGTGATAATATTTTGGCTTTACATTTTATGAACTATGAAAGTTACTCATGTATACATGTGTCATATATGCAAAAATCAAGGGAAGTAAAAATGGATGACATATACATATACAACATGTACACCTTGTCTCTTTTGTTAGCCACATTTCAGATTAAGCAACGCCGAGGACGGCTTTGTTTTCAAGAAGGGGAGGATGATGAGGACATGACTACCTTGGATATGACCAAAAATATTGCACACATGTATATTTGTGAGGTGATTTCTAATGCAAACTATGCAATAATTTATTTATGTCATCCAAGACAAAAATACTTCACAAACTTTTGTGCCATGTCTAATTGCAGGTGTATGGAAGATTTGTACAATCCACATATGAACATAAGGGAAAAAGAGAAGTTTATGTGCTGTTTAAAAAGTCCTCTCACGTCACTTTTGGGCCAAGAGAAGATAGAGTCCAAGTCTCTCACGTTCTGGATTCAGATTCGGACTGCACAGACATACCTGACTCAAAACGCCAAGAACTATTTCATACGGACTCCAAATTGGGTGATTCTTTTTTTGTTGGAAAGTAGATTCCATGCTCTTTCTAACCCAATTGGTTTCACCTTCAAATTCATCCGGAGCGTTGAGTTGTCGTCGAAACAATCTAACGCTGTAGCAGATTTCGAGTCAAACTACAAGTCCAAAGGTGTTGCATCACCTCCACTTGGGCCCATTGGCCTTGTACGACCTAGGGTTAGTTTTAGGCTGCCTTGGGACGTCCTCCCACCTCCTTGGCCGCCACCTCTTGCTCCTATATAAGTAGATCCATCTAGTAGCTTTTTGCTTGGGATTTGTTTAGGTAAAAGTTAGTCATTGCAACTTCGTGTACTTCGTTTGTGTCCAACGACCAGACCAAGACCGCTTTCGGATCCCCACCATTATCAATACTTCATTTATATTCGCATTATTCAGATTGCATTATCATATTCTTGCTTGTTCTTCGATTGCGTGCAGGAATAGACCTTCGTGGTCAGGCTCATCGTGCTTCCAGCATCGTCAGTAACCTCAGGAGATTGGTTTAGCGATTGCTAAGGCGCAACGTCGTGCATGTTTGTAGTCGGATCGTCAAAGTCGGCTCCACCAAATCGATAGTTACCATCTCATCGAAAGATCGGGACACCCTCGCCTTTATCACTACGTCTCGGTGCCCGGGGGCTCGGTCGATTGGATTATGCGTGAAGTTACAGGGGGTGCGAACCCTTGTGCCAGTGGAGGGGGGTGGCTTATATAGAGTGCGCCAGGACCCCAGCCAGCCCATGTTACAAGGGGTTCAATGTACATAAAGATAGGACGTTACTGATAACGCAAGCAATAAAGGCAAATAAATGATCATTAAGACTACGGAGTGAACGCCTGACCGTTGCCATTCTGAGTGACTTTAGTTCTTCTGTCTTTCGAGTGATTTCTGATGTGGTCGAGTGAGTACACTCCAGTCGAATGGATTTGGGCTTTCCGAGTGGAATGCTTCTGGTCGAGTGGATGGTATTGTCCTTTGAATATTCCTGACTTTAAGATAATGTCCTTGGGAAGGGTGTCTAGGTCAGGCCTATTACCCTACCCCAGGTACATGTCATCGTCAGTCATTCCACACACTTAGTTTTTACAAAGCTTTTTGCCAATAAACGCCCATGATTTGTCCCTCTTCTAGCTGACGCGTGGCCAAACTAGCCGGGTGGGAAGCTTGCGCGGTAGCGCGGGAACAGGCTCACCGACAATACATTTGGCAACTCTTCGAGCCCACGCGTGGTCAAACGAAATGCGTGTGGTGCGGTGTTGTCAAGCGTGCACTAGAATCCTCCGCTATGAACGTGGTGACAAGACGTGACGATTACAGGCCAGCCGACCCCCATTTATTACATTAGCCATTTAACCCTTATGTCTCTTCAACTTGTCGATCGCGCCCCACCATTGCAAGAAGCACACCCACCACGACAAATTCTTAGAGGGTATCCTGCGCGGCTCCAATGGCACTCCGAGCGGCTGCCGACGACGAGCAGCAGTTCACCATGCATGACGTGGTGGACACCCACAGAAGGTTCACGGAGCTCTCTGTGGTGTACACCAACCCGGTCTGGATGGAGCACTCCATCCACATCATGGAGCTGTTGCTTGCTGAGGAGAAGTATAAGGTGGTCGGGTTCTACCTCGAGTACACCCGCGCTTGTGCCGGGTCTCGTCCCAAGGTTGCCGTCGCCCAGATGTGCGTGCGCAACCACGTCCTCGTCTACCACTACTGCCTGGCCACAAGGCCTTGCGAGCGTTTCGCCCGGTTTGTCAACAGCCCACACTACATGTTCGCTATGGTGGACATCACCAACGATGTAAAGATGCTCAAGAATTTGGGCATCGCCTGCCAGAATCTTGTCGACATCCAGGGCCAATACAAGATCTGGGGCAGCAACGAGCATGAGAAGGACTCACTGGTTCACCTCGCCGAGGCCATCATCGACCCCTACTACAGAGATATGAAGGATTCCTGCAACAAGGACAAGCGTGCCTGGCACTTGGCCTGGATGGAGAAACTCGACAAAGCTCACGTCGTGTATGCGGCCAAGGAGGCGTACACGAGCTACGAGATGTACAGGAGGATCGTTGACATGAGGAAGTGCCTCCTTCCCCAAAACGGCCAGGGATCCAGCTGGAAGCACAGCAATGGCAAGCGTCATCGCAACAATAAGTAGATGATTAGATCCTCGTTTCTCCTAGTTTAGTATGCATGTAATTGCTTACTTTGGTGTGTGGAAATATTATGTGTGTAGTCACTTGTGTAATTGTATGCTTAATTTGGTTTTGCAATGCTGTGTTTTTAAGTATATATGTTGATGCTCTGTAGATAGAGCAAATCACATCGCACACGGACTAAACAATGGAACCCGTCGGTGATGATTTCATCAATCACTGACAATTGTATACCTGCAATCGTTTGCTCACAACACACACGGCTTGTTAACAGGAATCATCTGTGTTGTTATTGGTCTTCCCACATATTTCCGATTACAGACCTGTTTGCCGCGTATCATACACATCTTGTTAAGTTGAACCATTTCTGTTCTCTTGGCTCAATACAAACAGTTCATCCGAGTGAACTGTATGCCGTATATCGCACACACTTTCATCTGGATGCCCATTTCTGTTGTTCCGCCTCATCACAAACAGTTTATCCGAGTGAACTGTATGTCGTATATCACACACGCCTTCATCTGGCTGCCCATTTCTTTTGTTCTGCCTCATCGCAAATAGTTCATTGAACTGAACCGTATGCCCCTCATCGCACACGCAACTAAAATCTGAACCGTGTTTGATGTATCCTTCATCGCAAACGTTTTGCATCTTTTTTACGGTTATTTTACATCATCGTTTGCGATTAATGCATCACACACAGTTTCGTCATAGGGTCTCTGATCGTAGTGTTGCATTAGCAGCATCCTGTAGTAGTGTAGAGTTAGACCACACATTACGATCTCGAGGTAGATCAACTCTATACTCGATACTTCTCCAATGATATAAACAAGGGCAGGACGTAGGGTTTTACCTCCATCAAGAGGGCCCGAACCTAGATAAACATCATCTCCTTCGTCCCTGTTACCCTCGATCCGAGATCACAGCTCGAGACCCCCTACCCTGAGGTCTGCCGGTTTTGACACCGACACTGGTGCTTTCATTGAGAGTTTCGCTCTGCGATCACCTAAAGGATTGATGGCTCACCTGCAGATCAACTCCTCCAACGGCCTCTGGAGCGTTTTTGCCCCCGGCCATCTTTTTGTGTTCGGCAGCATGGTCTTTCACGCCGACTCGACAGATCATCTGGCCTCAGTCGAAAACTATGCCCCAGGTCAGATCATGACTTTTGGCGGCCTCGAGTACACTGCGGACTCCCATGGTGAGCTCGTCTTGTCGGGATGGGCCCCTGGCCGAATTGAGAACTTGCCCAGCTCTAGAGGCTCGACTCCAGAACCGATCTCCATCACGGTGTCGCTAGAGACCCCTGACGTAACTACTTCGGCTAGTGCCCCTCCGATCTCAGATCCGGACGTAGATCCAACCCCCACCTCAGAAATCATGTTAGGTTTAGAACTGACCCCGGTGAAGGATCCGAAAACACTCCCGGGCCTCCCTCGCGCCGAAGACACGTCAGGGTACACTCTGGGCACACTTCGGGTCAGCCCAGCTTACAACAAAGTGATGAATCCCGAAGAGTTGTCTCACCTCAATGAGATACTTGATCGCATCCAAAGCATGTCCATCTTGGACGACAAGACTTCGATCTATGATCATATCAGACTTAAAGCCGACGATCGGGAAATCTACATCCCACCCACCACCCACCTAGTCGCCATGATCGATGATTTAACCGACGTATTAGACTATGACGAAGCCACGGACATGGATGAAGATGCCGATGGCCCCGCAGAAGACACCTCGCCCATGGTAAACACCGGCAGGTGGACTGCCACATCTACTTACGATTTCTACATGGTGGACACCCCCAATACCCCTCCAAGACGTCGGCGAAGATGCAAAAGATATAACAATGGGGAACCTAGCAGCAATAATGCAACCATCAATAATGGCGACGCAGAAGCCGGTGACACCGACAACCCCGAGGAAGACCATCAAGCCTCCCCAGGGTGTAACGGCACACCCGATGGACTCAGACCCCGAGGACCACTTCGAAGGAGCCGATGGCAATTACATGCCGGAATCCAAGGAAGACAAAAGCCTCGGTACTGAGGACTTTGTTATCATTGAAGACCCTTTTGAACAAGAGCGCTTCTGGTGGCGCCTCACTGCAACAGCTCGGAGCATGAAGCGCAAGCAGCGCCAGCTGTAGGCCAATACCAACGCACTGAATGAAAAGTGGGTCAAAGTGCTCTCCGCCGAGCAAGACATGGAAGACCAGCGTCGTAATGCGCCGAAATCATATCCACGTAGGCGTCTCTTGCTGGATTTCAATGAGGAGATCCCCGACGACCAGGACCGACCTCCTAGAGGGCGGGACAGGCCAATGCGGGAACACCTCAGTGAGCAGCCACCTCCATGCCGTTATGGCAAGGACCCCGTGGATTACGTAGATCCTAACAACGTTCGACGTTGCATTGAGGCAAACAGGGCACCTCCTCGGTCCGTCTACAGATCAAGAGGGGGCGCCCCAGTCGGGCCCGATTGCTACGACGCCTAGATGGACAGGAACGGCCGTGCCCGAGATCTAGCCTATTCACGGCTCTCTCCCAACCTCCAATGAGATGCTCCTCGGTTCCGAGGTCTGGCTCACCCAATATGCTTTATAGATAGGGTAATGGAACATCAATTCCCTGAAGGATTGAAGCTCATCAATATTGAATCATATGATGGCACCACCGATCCAGTAGTATGGATCAAAGATGTCCTTCTCCACATACACATGGCCAATGCAGATGACATCCATGCCATTATATATTTGCCACTCAAATTAAAGGGACCGGCCAGGAATTGGCTTAATAGCCTACCTCCTCAATTTATTGGCAGCTCGGAGGGCCTAGAGGACGCTTTTCGAGCAAACTTCCCGGGCACATACGTCCGACCTCCTGACGCCGATGACCTCAGTCATGTCACCCAACAGCCAGGTGAATCAGCCCAAAAATTCTAGAATAAGTTCCTCACCAAGAAGAACCAGATCATAGACTGCTCTGAAGCCGAGGCCATCGCCACATTCAAAAATAATATCCAAGACGAATGGTTGGCCCGTCAGCTCGGCCAAGATATGCCAAGGACCATGGCTGCCCTCACCTCGCTGATGACCCATTTCTACGCGGGAGAGGATGGTTGGCTCGCCTGCAATTCACACAACGGCGAGGCAGGCACCTTGAAAACACGCGACGCCAATGGAAGCCCAAGCGCAGTTAAAACAAGCGCATGTATAAGAACGGCGGAAGCGACACAGAGGACGCTGGAGCCACGCAGGGTTCACCGAACCTAAATCCGGACACAAAAAGAAGCCCTTCCAAGGGAACAGGGATGGACCTAGCCAGCTTGATAGACTCCTGGACCGCCCATGTGGAATCCACGGCACTCAGGACAAACCAGCAACCCACACTAACAGGAATTGTTGGGTCTTTAAACAAGCCGGCAAAGTTGCGGCAGAAGGTCCAAGTAAAACCCAAAACCGCAGTGAAGACGAGGATGAACCTCGGCGGCCCAATAATGGAGGTCAAAAGAAGTTTCTAACAAGGTAATAGAGGTCAACATGATTTATGTCACCCACATCCCTAAGAGGGAGAGGAAGCAAGTGCTTCAGGATGTCTATGCGATGGAGCCAGTTGCCCCGAAGTTCAACCCCTGGTTGGCTTGTCCGGTCACCTTTGATAAGCATGGCAGATCGGCGACACTTGTCCTGGACCCAATTTTTGATGGTTACCACCTGACACAAGTCCTCATGGACGGAGGCAGTAGCCTCAACCTCATCTACGAGGTCACGGTTAAGAAGATGGGCATCAACTCATCTCGGATCAAACCGAGCACCACCACCTTTAAATGTGTCTTTCCAAGCATTGAGGCCCACTTCACGGGCACGGGCACCTTGGAAGTAGTCTTCAGCTTGCCCAAAAACTTTCGAAGCGCAGAATTAATCTTCGACATCGTCCCCTTCCGGAACGGTTATCACGCGCTTGTAGGGCACACAGCTTTCGCACGCTTCAATGATGTCTCGCATTATGCTTATCTGAAGATTAAAATGCTAGGACCCAATGGTGTTATAACAGTCAATGGCAACACCGCGCGCTCGCTCCGGACTGAAGAGCAGACCGCAGCTTTCGCAGCCGAGATGCAAGCATCCGAGGAGGCGGCCCGCAGCAATAAACGCACCGCTGGCTCTTCAAAGTGCACCCGGGCCTGACAAATCGACCTCGGCCACATACCCCCGCACCCTAAATAGGGGTACGGGCCCCTTGTGTGCCCTCTCTGGATGGGGGAATATGTCCCCAGGGTGCATAATTTCGCACTCAAGATTCCCTGGGCCGCCAAGGAGCCAAAACACCGCCAACATGTCGGAACGGTTTAACCGAGAACCGACGTGGCTTCGAGCCCTTTCACCAGCAGGCCTCTGTCAAACAGTCAGCAACCATGACCTCATCAGTGTGGTTTAAACCATGCAAATAGACTCCTGCAAGACCTCCTTCAAGGGGCTCGGCCAATAAACGCCTGGGGCGCATAAAGGACCAAGATTGCACCAGTCTTACTTCGAACACCATTGTCGATACCCACAAGCTGGTCAACAGCCCGGAAGCACAGACGTGCGGCACGATGCAGCCCGGGTTCCTAAAAGCCCAATGTCAATAATCGCCCTATATTTCTCCTTCCTCCTCCTCCCCTTTACATTGTACTATCTTTTTTTTCTTGTCGCAGTTGGGCATGTAAAGGCTTGAAATTATGAAATAAAGAAACTATGCCATTTAAAGGTCTGTACAGTATTTCTTTATAGCACGGCACTTCATTGCGAAGAAATCCTTCAAAAGAAAGAGACACAATCATATTACAAGTCAGAAATACTCGGTGTCTCGGATTTTGGCTTTATATGCATCAGTTTTGAACCTAGATTTCGGTCAATAGTTGGGTTGTCGGCTCCTATGTGTACCCCTTATGTTCCCGATAAATTCGGCTAAGGTTGTCATGGGAGAACCAGTGTGATAGCGCTGCCAGGTTAATTGGCAGAGCGCCTCAGTGGAGAAATCCGAAAACTGACTATATAGGTAGGCGTAAACTGGTTAGCCATCCATAGACCGCATTAAGCGATGTGACAATAGAGATCACCCATGTTAACGAAGGGCTCTACTTTTGGGCCGAAGTGTGTTACGACCTCGACCTCGGCCTACCAGGCCGACCACTTCCCACACCGGGGGCTGGTCATCATCCCCGCTGTCGAACTCCTAGGACTACTTGAAACCTCTCAAGCCAGCATATTTTGATTGCCTTGTTCCTATATGCAGAAGACCGCCTCCGGGCACCGACACGTCGGCTAAGGGTCAAACCTGCATCTTGGAACACCCCTTGTAATAAACTACATGGGGGCTGAAGCCGACGACTGGCCACTTTCAGGTTAAAAACACCCAGGAGGTAAAAATAAGTAAAAGACATGTATATGGAATTTAAAACCATTCAAGCAAAAGATAAAGTCTTATGCATCTCATCACTTCGGCATTCCGAAGTCCTTTCTAATAAGACAACGTGTCCTTTGGACATGCGGTCTCGGTCAGCCGAGCTCCCAACTCCACCTCCTCATGGAACTGCTCCGTCATGCGAGGTTTGTCTGCAGGAGGGCCCACGGCCATAGTCATAGCATCAACCTTGCGCCAATGCGTCTTAACGTAGGTGTACACCCTCCGTGCTCCTTCAAAGCACGCGGACCTCTTCCATATATCGGCCCGTGGGACAGCCCCACGTAGGCGCACCACGAGGCCGAAGAGGCTGCCCGGAAGGACGTCGGTAGGCCAGAGTGCAAAGGAGAGGTCTTGAAGTGCCAGACTCGCCATGCGAAACAGCTCGGCTAGCTCCTTCATTCGATTACATAGCAACTGCGCCGCCGAAGACCCCGGGAACTGCCCCCAGAAGGCCTTCTCCACGTCATGACCCGCCAGATGGTTGAAGTGTGCAATGGCATCCGTCACGCTCTCCGGGAGATCCGCGAAGACTTCTGTGGAATGCCAAAGCTGGGTGAGCTCGACGCACCCTTTGCTGCCAAATACACACCGCAAGAAGTAGTGCTTACCCGAGGTGATTTGCTCCAACTGCTGGAGCACCTCGTGGTCCGCCCGGGCCGCGGTCTTGAGGTCGGCATGGGCAAGCTTGAGCTTTTCAAGCCCCTCCTTCATTTTGTGCCCTTCAAGCTGAAGCTGGTCGCGTGCTTCAAACACGCCCTTCAGGGTCTCCTCGACCTCAGTCACCCGCGCCCGGTTCTAGTCGCCAGCCACCTTCTCGGTGGCTCGGCCTCATCCGCCTTCGCGGCGGCAGCTTCATGCTGCTTTTACTCTTGCCGAACTCTTTTGATCTCGTCCTTGAGCGTCTCAATCTCAGCTAGCACTGCTGTCATTAAAATAGTTCATCCTTTAGTTCTTGATCCAGAAAAATATATTATCATGTCGGTGTATTAAACATGGGTGTGTAATACCCTGACCTATGCACAGACAAGTGGCAGCTCCCCCACCAGACCAAACTCTCCATGAAGGTTCCCAGATCAAGGAAACGACTCTTTAAGTGATCAAGAAGCACATCAAG
Source organism: Thinopyrum elongatum (assembly GCA_011799875.1). Taxonomy (NCBI): domain Eukaryota; kingdom Viridiplantae; phylum Streptophyta; class Magnoliopsida; order Poales; family Poaceae; genus Thinopyrum; species Thinopyrum elongatum. The sequence goes on from CM022299.1 coordinate 252,916,269, forward strand.
AAGACCAAGTGTGGCACCCTGCCTGATTACCACTGTAGCCAGACGGTCGCCACGCATGCCAGCCCAGGAAATCACTCTGGCATGCGCGTTTACAACAAGTATCATGAACACAGGCATTTCTATTAATGGATATATAAGTCTTACATGATAGTTTACAAGAGTGATGGCAGTAGAAAAGCTCTATCTAAGGCAGTAGGGTCCTGGTGCGGCTCCAATCCACAGGGATCTGACTGGGTTACTCTCCTAGCCCGCGAACGCTCCGGCTCCTCAACGGCGGACGATGGATCCTTATGTGAACCTGGCCACATTGAAGGCCGCTGAGTACTTTTGAATGTACTTGCAAGCAAACCAAACTAACATATACACCAAGCAAAGCATACCATGCCATTCAAGCATGCATTTGTTATTAGAACAACATTAATTATCATAGCATAACTAGCTAGCAATATTGAGCATCATGCCAAAGCAGGGTTATTTAGCAAGATAACTACTGAAGTAAATGCAGCAAGGTAAAGCATATTAAGTAAATATTTCATACTCCAAATATTCTCCTGATCCAATCCGATGTTGAACCAAATCCAATCCAAGTCTTTCGGTCATCCGACCATCTCTTTCATAGCCATCCCATGGCTAACATATCATATCCCTGACATCATCTGATGTCTACACAAGACGAGTTCTTCCATCATTATTATCATTATTACGGTTGACCACCTAGTGAGGTCTGGATGGGCTGTCCAATACCGTGGACGCGGCTATTTGAATAGATTTTACACTCTGCAGAGGTTGCGCACTTTACCCACACCATGGAGCACCTGACCTCATGATCCCATTCGGGTGGACCAGCGTTGCTCCAACGAAACCTGCCTAACCCGTGACTCTCCCATCGTACCACCGGCAATCATCCTCCCCCGGAGTCAAGCCCTGGGTGGCCCCTGTGTCACTCCTGACACCTGCCACCGTCGTGGCCAAACAACTGTCCCAAACGGGGACTGCGCGCAAACAACCAACTGGGCTCACAAGGTTATCGCCGCCTACCGGGCCAGGTTAGCGTGCACGCATAACCTTCCCTGTCGGGTGGTACCGGTGAAAGAGCATGCGATCAGACCAAGTCAAGGCCGTCCCATACCGGCAAATGTGGTTGCACGAATAAGCCTGGACAGGTGACTCAAAATCAACCGACTAATTTTAGCTTTAGCCATTACTTAGCAAGCATAGTTGTTCATCATGAATAACTTAACATGGTGGCAACTATGTATGTGGTAACAACTGTGGAATCATAATAATCTATCTCCTTTTAACATCACAATGAGTCATTAGTGAAGCAAGATTTAAATGGCAAATTATCACATTACAAGTTCTAGCTATAAGTGACGACCATCGGAACCCTCGCATAAAACCAACAAAGAAACCAGTAGCCACCAGAACGGTCTTTACAACTCAGATCTGGGACATTACCGGAATAACTCAACCCCGGCTCAAGACGGCTGGAAAGCAGCTCAGAGCATGAGACGGTGTTGATAAGAAGAATGTAGCAGTTCCCTAAGACGGCCGAAAGCAGCTCAGAACATAGGGTCACTACTACAGAAAGAAATTCAACAGCTGCTCGCGACGGCCGAAAAGCAGCTCAAAACACGGGCTAGCTGCTGACAAGAGAAATAAAAGTCGGCATCCACCCCAGACGGCCGGAAACAGCTCAGAACACAGGCGTGCTGCTGTCACCAAAGAAAGGCAGGCAAAGGTTCGTCAGTGTCCCATACAGCTCACTACTACGCAGACAAGCATAAGCATATTAATTTAAACATGCAAGAATAACACAGAGCAATGCTTTCGGGCATATATCAGATGGTCGGCTTGCCTGGGGGTGAAGGAATGTTCCGGGAGAAGTGCGGAGAGTCCGCGGAAAGGATCACCGGAAACCGTTCTCTCTCGGAGGGGGCTGTTTAGAGGTAAAGGCAAAATGGTCATTTTCACAGTGTGTAAACATTATGAAAATGACCTCACCGGAATGGGCTCAAAGATATGAAGAAGTGGGTGTTGGTTTCACCTGAATCGGAGTTGGGAGTGAAAAGATATGACCCGATGAAGTTCAGGGACCAATCTGTAAAAGAAACCTCTACAAACAGGTCCCTGGGAGGAAATCTGGTGGCGCCTTTGCTGGAAATATGCTTCCCAGCGAGGAAAGCATAAAAGCCCAAAGGTGTCTTCACTTATCCAGCCTGGCAGGTGCCCCTCTCACTGACAGGTGGGGTCGGGGCCCACCTGTCAGGTCTCTCTTCTCTCTCCTCCTGCTCCCTTCTTCTCCCCCGACGCTCGCCTGCAGAACAGAGAGAGGGCGAGGCTGGTGTTCGGCCAGCGATGGCCCAGCCGGCTCCGGCCGCCTCCGGCGGAGTTCATACCGTCGGAGCGATCAGCACGAGGAGCCGCACCTGCCCAGGGATGGCACAGACCTCGGGGGGCGAAGGTGAGCGCACCCTCAGCCGCGGCAACGACCGGTGATGGCGGAAGATGGGCACGCGGCTGTGGCGGTCCAGCGGGTGGAATGAGAGACGGGGAAGCTTCAGTGGCATCGGGAGTTCCACGGGAGGGGAGAAGAGGGCGAGGGGAGCTCCAGCTCGCTCCAATTTGAGCGGAGGGGCAGTGGCGGCTCCATGGCCGAAGGTGGAGAAGAAGGAGCTCCGCCGCTCGGTTCTTCAGTCTGGGTGAAGCTGAGAGGGTTTAGAGGTTGAAGGAGTGCTCGGAGATGCCCGGGAAGGGCTCGGCCGCGGCTATTTATAGCCGGCCGTGGGCGACGGATGAGGATGCCGCCATGGCGATCTTAGCCGGATACTGGAGCTCCGGTGACACGCGGAGGGAGGTCGCGATATCTGCAAGGGTCTCCAGGAGGGCGGAGGAGCTCGTGGAGTCGTCGGGAGAGCTCGAGGGGGAAGATGACGACGGTCACGGGCGGAACAGAGCTCCGACGAGGCTTGTCGTGGCGTGGGGAGGAAGCAACTGGAGGGGAAAGGGCCTGCAGAGGGGACACGCGGGTGCGGCGGAGCCGTTGGACATGCTCGGACAAGTAGAGGCCGGCCAGACTTGACCGAACGGAGCAGGCCGAGCACAGAGCGCCCATTTGGCTCGACCATTGCATGGTCACCACAGGTGCCGCGTGTCCAGGGCGCCCATGAGAGGTCAAACCATGTTTGGAGTATTCTCCTTCCTTCCTTGAGTTGACCTGAGAGGTTTTGGATGGAAGTGGGGGCAAGAAATGACAGATGAGAGATCACAAGAGTTCTGACCAGCAAGTGTTTGACATGTGGTGTGGCCACCACAGTGCTCACCTTGTCCTGACCATGGGCAAGGGTTAATCATCCACTAAGGACGACATGATGCCAAAGTTTCAACACAAATGGACCAGTATAGATGGTACTTCCTTTGTAACTATGCACTCTGGCCATAAATGGAGATGAATTTACTGGGATAAAATGGCTAAATGGATTTGGCTCAAACTTGGTGGAGGGTGATGATTTGGACATATGAAGACACTGTAAAAGTTTCATACCATTTGAGTACACCAAAATGGTACTTGCTTCACAGAGGTTCCAATAGGACAGAAACTTAGGAAAATTGCCGTGGAAGAATGGCTAGATGGATTGAGCTGGTTTTTGGTTTCCATGAGTGATTTATCAATGTTAATCACCATGAAAATTTCAGCTCAAATAGATCAAGGGTTCAAGCACTTCCTTTGCAAACTGAAAATCTGGACAGAATTTGCAAATGGATGCTGTGCTCAAACTTTGAACTATGGGACTTGGGTTTTGATGGAAATGGTGAAGATATGGATAGGATAAGCTTCACAAATTATTTGGGATTCTTCCTGGCTACCAAAATGGTAGTTCCTTTAGAAAGTGCCCAAAATGCAATATTGGCATTAAATAGGAAATGCTATTTCCCTTATTTAATTATGGCCAATATTTTTATGGGAGCTCAATATGATCACAAAGAATATCTCCACAAGTTTTCATGAACTTTGGAGATGGATAGGTATTTTCCTGGATTTAATTCCTTTAACTAGCAGAAAAAGGAATTGATTATAAATGAAAAATATTGCAAATGACTTGGCAATATTTTTACATATCCAGGGTTAATAGAGATAGGATGATCACTAGGAAAAGTTTGGGAGAAAACAGATCAAAGGAAATTGGGGTTCCTTTGAAACTGGAAGAATTAGGGTTTCCCTTCCGGCAACTCGAAAGGTAGGGTTTCGATGGTGAAGTCCGGAAAATATAGCTTGGGTGGCAAGGTTGGACTGGAGAGAATGTCTGACTAGATAGGAGAGGCAAGGCTAATTGACCATCTTCATATACCCAAGAGCTAAAGAAATCCGATAACACCGAGAAAAAAGACGGGAGTCAAATCCCGCGATGGAAAAAAAACAGGAGCGAAAACTAGGGTGTTACACCAAGGAGCAGAACAAGATAAACATCAAGACAGAACACTGGAAGCAGCCTTTGCCGACAAGGTCGAGTCGGCAAGGCAAAGGCCCGGCAAGCCCCGTGGCTAGCAAACCCCCGCCAACTACCAACGCCCCACCTCATCAGCCAGCTGGTCATTGATCGGCGAGGTGTCGAGCCCACAGGCAACAAGGTGGAGTTTTCCGGCACGTGTCAGCACGCTGGAGAGAAGATTACCTTTATCGACACCTATCCAAATGGTGTGTCAAGCTAATAGGAGTTTGCTGGGCAAGCGGTGCTACATCCTTGCTGGGCCTTCTCCTCCTCATGACACCTAGTGATACATTAAATGCTTTTTGTCCTAACTAGCAGAGTTAGGTATGATAGCACTGTATGCTACCTAATCATTGTGTAATTACCTTTTTGCCTCTGTGGTAACCTCCTCAGCAATAAAAGTAGGACGAGGGCAACCTTTACATGGGTTCAAACCCGTTCAAACCCCACGCACGCTTGCTTGTGTAGCTGCCTTCTCCTAGCACCTTGCCGGGGGAGAGCGCTCCGTGTACTTGCGCTCCACACATTCTCAATACACCTCAAAGGTGGCCCGAACCTAGGTAAAATCCTTGCGCTTTCTGCTGTATCTGCTCTTTGCGTTTTCTGCAATCCCCTCATCGAACCACAAAGGGGCTAAACGACCCCATAGATAGTCGATCCGCACCGACATCTTTGGCACGCCAGGTAGGGGATCACTAGCGCGAACCTGGTGAGCAGACTGGGCATCGCCTTCATCGAGTTTCATCATCATCTTCATTATCCATGGCGCCCAAGAATAAGGGACCCATGGTGACAAAGCCTTCCTCGTCCAAGCTCCGTTCACACGCGCCCGCGCGCGGCGCTGGCGGCGCCACCGCCGCGGACGGCACGAACATCGCGGTAGGCACGACCAGCGTAGGCGGCACTGTCGCTATGCCCACTATGGCAGGAACAGCCGATGGAGGCGCTGGAGGCGGTCGCCTTCTGTGATGCTCCGGCAAAGACAGTAACAACGGCGTTGGCAGCGCAGACACGCAGCTTCCACCTCCCTGGTGCAACGGCGAGCATAGCCACTGGAGAAACACAATCCGGTCGGGCGCAAGCCGAGACCCTCCTGCTGTAGCGACTACAGCGGCGACGCGGGAGACAACGTCAAAACACACACCACGCCCATCGCGAGATGGCGTGACATGAGCCCGAGCGACGTTATTGATCGGGCACAGCAGCGCCAGCACGGCAAGACGCGTGTTGATCAAGTTCAAGATCCTCAGGCACCGCTCCCGCCATGACACCTTGCCGCAGCGCCCATGGTTCAGCGACCAGATCGCAACGGCGCTCCTGCTGGCTCTGCCAGAAGTCGAGCGACGTCGTGTTCTTCGCGCTCCAACATGCCTTCGATGGCAACGGGAGCGATGGCATGAGCCCAATTACTGCTGAACTTCCCTCCAGCGGCAGACAAGATGGATGAGTAGAGAACCACCATCCAAAGTTTGATTAGATTTGCAGAAGCTAACAAATCCCAATTGGCGGAGCCCTCACGGTGCCCGCAAATAGCACCGGTAGCCCAGGCTGATTACCATGTAGCAGGCGGTGCACCAACGGTGCAATCACCTCCGCGGCATCAACCCCGACAGCAGCATCAGCGGACCCAGCGGACTGCAAAGCCTGGTGATGTCTCAATGGCCTCCTCAGACCCGAGGACACAACAAGATTAGCAACAAGAACTGCTGGATAGACGGGCTGAAGATGCTCGTACCACCATTCAACGTCGCTGGGAGGCACGCCATCAATCCGACGAGCGTAACGTCCAGTCGTCGACGAGCTAGCGCCCGCTGTTGGCGGGTACCTACCATACGAGGTTGGGTTCCCTGCTTTCACACGTGAGCTGCGGCAAGATTGCTAGCCATCTGTCCGGGCATTCAAGCCCGAGGTACCAGAAAAGTACGATGGCAAGCTAAACCCGGCAGAGTTCCTAGGAATCTACACAATTGTTGTGCATGCTGCGGGGGGAAGGGATGAAAAAATCCTTGCCAATTATTTCCCATTGGTGCTCAAACCCAATGTGAGATCTTGGTTGATGAACTTGCCGGAGAACTCCATTTCTTCGTGGTTAGATATATGCAATGAGTTTGTTGGTGCTTTCACCGGAGACCAGAAAGGCCCCGGACAGCCCAGTGATTTGCAAGTGATTCCACAGAGAGAAGGAGAAGATTTGCGTAAGTATATTCAAAGATTCAACCGTGTTCACCGCAACATACCAGATGTTCACCCCACTGCTGTGATTGCGGCATTCCATACGAATGTACGCAATCGCAAGATGCGGGAGAAGATGAACATGCGGCTGTCGAAGACCATCAATGAGCTCTACACGTTGGCGGACAAGTGTGCACGTGTCGAGGAAATAAGAAGGCTTCTCGGGGAAGAGGCTGGCGTTGAAGTCGATTCTGAGGACGACGATGGCGCCACTCCGAAGAAGAAAGGCCGGAGGCACAACAGAAAGCACAAAGGCAAAACTGTTATGGGCGTAGAAGGGTCAGGCAATTCTAGTCCCGCCAAGAAAACCAAGACAAAGACCTCCGGCAAGGAAGCTGCTGCGTGCGCTGATTGCCAGGTAGCTGTGGCAGGCGAGAAGGTCGGCAAACCTGACGGGCCGTATTGCAAGATTCACCGTACCAAGGGACACAACCTCCAAGAGTGCCGTCAAGCCGAGCAGCTGGTCAAGAAATAGAAGGCTGAGTATGAGAAGCGCGACAAGGAGAAGGGCCAGGATGGTATGGGTGGGTCCGGCAATAAGGGCCGCGGCGGCCGAGGAGGGCGCCGCGTCAAAACCAATCAGCAAAAAGAAAATCCTACCAGGGGCAGGGAGAAGAAAGAAGGAGATTAAGAGAGTGAAGAGGAAGACGACGACGAATCTAGTGAGCATGAGTTCCAGAAGCCAACGGAAGCCATGTGCATTGACGGGGGTGCTTCTTTGCATTCCTCTCACCGCCAGCTAAAACAGTGGGTGCATGAGGTTAATGCGGCAGAGCCGACAGCAGATGCCCAAAAGCCCCTCAAGTGGTCCCACATGCCTATCATTTTTTATGCCGAGGACCATCCTGATTGCACAACTGCGGTCGGGTGTTTGCCGTTGTTGGTTTCACCAACAATACGCAACCTCAAAGTCACGAAAATGCTAGTTGACGGTGGGGCTGGCTTGAACTTGATCTCTCCTGAAGTGATCGAGAGGCTGCATATTCCTAAGGAAGAGCTTAAGAAAACCGGGACATTCCAAGGAATTAATCCGAGAAGGAGCCAGCCTAAGGGGAAGATCACACTGTCGGTGACGTTTGGCGGGGAACTAAACTACAGAACTGAGAAGATAGTGTTCGATGTTGTCAAGATCCACTTGCCATTTAATGGAATTCTTGGCCGCCCGGCATTGGCTAAGTTCATGGCAGCATCTCATTATGCCTACAACACGCAGAAGATGCCAGGGCCTATGGGTGCCATTTCCATCAACTCTGACAAGAAGGACGCAGTCATATGTGTTGATAAGATTTACAGAGATGCGGTTGCAGCGGAGACCGTCAAGGATATAGTTCCCGCCAAAGAAAAGAATAGCAAGAAGCCCGGTAAGACCTCTGGCGAGAATTTCAGCAAGCGCGCCTCTTCGGAGTGTTGCGCACCCGTTGAAGAATTGCCGAAGATCTCTGCCGGCAAGAGATCCAAAGCTACTCCACCTATAACGAAGAAAGTGTCCGCAAAGGAGGACGGCACTGGTGGTACCCTCACCATTAGTGCCACTCTTAGATAGTAAATAGGAAAGCGTGCTCATTGCCTTCCTACAGGCGAATGTAGATGTGTTTGCATGGCAAGCATCTGACATCCCCGATGTTCCCAGGGAGGTAATTGAGCACCACCTTGCTATCTGTCCCCATGCTCGGCCCGTCAAGCAGAAGGTCAGGAAGCAAGCTTTGGAATGGCAATAATTTATTGCTAAAGAAATCAAGAAACTTGAAGCAGCCAGTCAGGTTAGAGGAGTGCTACACCCAACTTGGTTGGCAAATCCAGTGGTTGTGCGCAAGGCAAATGGGAAGTGGAGACTTTCTTTTGATTACACTTATCTCAATAAAGCATGTCCAAAGGATCCTTTCCCCTTGTCGTGTATTGATCAAATTGTAGACTCCACTGCTGGCTGTGAGCTGCTCTCATTCCTTGATGTATATACTGGATACCATCAGATATTCATGGCCAAGGAGGATGAGGAGAAGACCGCATTCGTTACTCCACGTGGCACATACTGCGCCATGCGTATGCCTTTCGGGCTAAAGAGTGCTGGTTCGACGTTTGCAAGAGCAGTCCAAATTGGTTTTGAGCCACAGTTACACAGGAACATAGAAGCTTATATGGATGATATAGTGGTCAAGACCAAAGACAAGTCGACCCTCATCCAAGATTTAGAAGAAACTTTTGCAAACTTATACAAAATCAACATGAAGCTTAACCCTGAGAAGTGTGTGTTTGGCATCCCATCTGGCAAACTCCTCGAGTTCTTTGTGTCTCAGCGTGGGATAGAAGCAAATCCTGGCAAGATCAAGGCTATCGAGCAAATTCAAACACCCAAGACTGTTAAAGATGTGCGCCATCTTGCCGACTGTGTTGCTGCTTTGAGTAGGTTCATTTCAAGGTCTACTAAGCGCGCCCTGCCGTTTTTCAAGATATTGAAAAAGGCAGGCCTAGTAAAATGGACTCCGGAAGTGGAGGCTGCGCTGCAAGATCTGATAAAGTACCTATCCTCTGCGCCAACATTAGTTGCGCCTAGGCCCAGGAGCCATTCTTGCTATATTTAACATCAACAAACAAGGTGGTCAGTGCTGCACTAGTGGCACAGAGCGAAGTTGGTGATGAGGAGACAACAACGACAAGTACGTCCCATAACAAGGCAGAGTCCTCCCCGGCAGATCTCGATGCCAGCAAGGCTAAAATGGTGCAAACAAAAGAAGTTGATCAACAGATGATAGCAAAGAAGAAAGTGGTATAGCAGCTCGTGTACTTTGTTAGTTCTCTTCTGCAGGGGGCTAGATCAAGGTACTCTGGTGTGCATAAACTGCTTTTCAACCTCCTCATGGCCTCGAGAAAGCTGCGCCACTACTTCCAAGCACATGAGATCACTGTCATCACTCGCTTCCGTTGCAGCGTATTCTGAGGAATCCAGAGGCAACTGGCAGGATAGTGGAATGGGCATTAGAATTGTCGAGTTTTGCACTCAAGTTTGAGAGCACTTCGACCATTCAGAGAAGAGCATTGGCAGAGTTCATTGCAGAATGGACACCAACGCGGGATAAAGAAATCCAAGAATCAACTCTCCCCGGCAAAGAGGCTGATAAGGAATGGGTCATGTACGTTGACGGTGCCTTCTCGCTGCAAGGCGCCGGTGCCGGAGTGCTGCTTGTCGTACCCACCGGAGAGAACCTCAAGTATGTGGTTCAAATGCACTTTCCCAGGGAGAAGTGATGCGGAGCATCTTACGGACATCACCATGTCAAGAGCTCCATTGCTAAGAGACATGCCGAACTCCTACTTCAATCACACTAAGGTGAATTCCATCCTTAATGTGTGTCCTCTTAGTTCCCTCAAGGATGGTATACTACTTGACCATCCTACCATGTGCCCATGTAGGTTTGAGCCCAATGATGAGAGTGACATGGAGGAGGTCATCCACAAGCGAGAGCCTACACCATCCACGAGAGAAGCCTGGAAACGGAGAAGGAACCTTCAAGGAGAAGGCGAGGTTCCACCTGCACCGACGGGTGTCCATGAGAAGGCGACATGCTGCGAGCCTCTGGATACCCCGTGCGCACGGGCCGTTGGACCTCGTGCACATGGGACCCCGTGCCCACGGTACAAGTCCGTGCGCACGGGCTAAGTCGCTGGGTCTCTGGATACCCCATGCGCACGGGGCCTCCTACGTGTGGCTCTTGGGCTTTGCCCTTGTATCCCCATTTCGTCCCTCCTTACCCGTTCATTGCCTAGGACTATATATACTCATCTTCCTCCTCCATTTAGACTTAGCTAAGAATAGATCTAGACATTAGAGCTTAGCTCATGTATCTTCCCTAGTGGGATTCATCTTGAGAGAGAGAAGACTCCATTGGAGTTCAAGGCCTCCATTGGAGAAGATCCCTAGGGATTCATCAAAACCTCATCTCCTTCATAGGATTTGGGATGAACTATATCATGTATCTTATTTCCCTTTGATTGTTCATGTACCTTGTGGATCTTGTGTGTTTGTTGGTCTAGTGGATGTGTGATTGGACTTGTTCTTGAGTGTTCCTCTTGTGATTTCTTCGTGTTCTTCCTCGTGTTCTACGCATTCTTTCTGGATCCCCCTCCAATTCATGAAAGATCTCCACTTAGGGTCTCCACCCTACAACATCTTGGTATCTAGAGCCTCTTTGATCATAAATTTGGAGTCTTCCCCACCGTTTTCTAGCCTAATTTTGTGTGTTTTTTACCTAATTCGAAAATTCCCCACAAAAAGAGCCATACCAATTTTTTGTGTGATTTGTTGTTCCTAGTGCGTTTTTTGTTGATTTCAATCCATGGATCTGGTGTTTAGCAAGTAGATACACCTCCTATTGCGTCCCCATAGCCTAATTTTTCTTTATCCCCTTCATTTTTGACTTTGAAATCGCGAAATTTCTGCCACCCCCATGTCCATGGGCCCCAGACCCCGTTTCCACGGGCCCCCGAAAAGTTCATGGACACCCCGTGCCCACGGCCTACTACCGTGCGCACGGGACCTCGTGTCCATGGGCCTTAGACCCCGTGCGCACGGCCCTCCCAGATTCAGCCGCCACCACTTCACCTTTTCGCCCATATCTCCCACTTCCAAACTCTGATTTGGGTGTTCTTTGGCTTATTGGAAAGCTAGCGACATGCCCGAGCTGCTCATCTTGGTTTTACCACCATTTGACTACATAATTTTTTTTGCATTTTGCCATCTTTACATAGGCCCTCCGCCATAACTTCCGCCCCCCCACATACAACTTCCGTAAACTAATCCAAGGAGGAGTTGTTGCACAAAGGGACAATTCTTGCCGGCAAATTGTGCTTGTTCTCGCGCTGGAATAGCTTGTGGTGGAGAGCGCCAAGCTGCATGGCAGTCAAGTTGTTGTTCAGCCCGGGGCGCAGCCTCATGATATCTGCAGCGTTCCGGTACTCCCAAGCTGGTCTTCCCTTGTTCTGTAGGGGGGCGATGCGGCGGCGAAGGAAATCGAAGCCAATCATCTCCATTGTGAGCCCGATAGCTTTCAGACGAAGGATTCTGGTGGTGGCGATCGTGAGCCTCTCGTCTTCCGCGGCGAAATCGCTCCAGTTATCGCCACGGACCGCCTTCTGCTGTCGGGGCAAACAAAACGGATGGGGATCTCTTTCCTTGATCCAGCACCACTCAGACCGCCATTCTTCCCATTTCTCGCGGTAAACCCCATCTAGGTATATCTCCTTATTCCAAGCCCTTGGAATCCAGGCGATAGAACCGGAAAGGGCCTCCCCTTTTTGGATGCGAGGAATAAAGTAATGGCGGAAGAGGGCAGTGTTGGGAACTACTCTGGCAAAGTTTTCGCAAAGATGGGCAAAGATGGACATACACATTACGGCATTCGGCGTGAAATCAAGAAGATGGAAGCCGTATGTGTACATAATATCATTGAAGAAATCAGAGAATGGAGGACAGAGCCCGCAATAGAAATAAGCGACGAAGAAGGAATATCTGTCTGGTCCGCTTTTGGAACAAGAACCTGGAACCACGCGAGTCGCGGGGTGAGCCTTCGTCTCCCTCACCCACATGCACTGGTACCGGTTCTTCAGAGCTTTCGCGTCGAGCGTCGGAGCGAAGACGACGTACTTCTTCCGCATCTTCGCCAGCTCGCTCTCCGGGACATCGGCTTTTGTCTCCTTGCCCTTGCCTTTGCTGGCCTTGGATGGCATGGCGGCTGTGAGGGCGGAAACCGAGGATGGAGCGGGTGCGGAGGCGGTGAGCGGATGAGGAGAAGCTTTACTCTGGGCTCGAGAGAAGGAAGGCAATGGTGAATTCCAGATTGGAAAGAAGAGGGGGGTAAATGGGCAGCGTCTCTGCGGTTTCCTCTTTATGGGGAAGGAGCGAGGCCGCCTCTTTTACTACCCAATGTAAATACGCCTCTACAAGCGCGCTGCGGCTGCAGCCTTTCAGCACACGCTTCCCACGTCGCGCATTCAACGCGTGTGGTGGCGAGGGGGCGCAGTAAGCGGGATAATTGCGAGCAGTTAACCCCCTGCCACGCGTGCCCGTGCACTGTTTGGGCCTAGCCCAACAACGCCTCGCACTCGTGTGTGGCCTAGGCCCGGGGGCTCCTGTCGGTGTACTAAGTATTGGGCCTTTAGTACCCCATACTTATGCACGGGCAGTTGTAGCCAAGCCTGCGGCAAGGCTTGTTGGGGGAACAGTTGGAGATTGGTTCAAGGTTGTCAAAGGGACACTCAAGCCAAGAATCAGAGGATCAGGAGATAAGAAGAGCTGAAGACCGAAGATTAGGCCCCCGGCAAGATCTTGCCGGGGTGGCTTGCGAAGCCCGGCAAGATTTGTGCCCGGCAAGGTTCTGTCACTATGCCACCGCTTCAGCACAGCAACCAGCCTGGCATTCTGGGCCCTTCTCTGGATGCGTGGCAAGGCACCAGTGGAGGAGAGCTTAAGCGGTGCTGATGGGATGGCTTCTTTTTCCATCCCCAAGAAAATGAGGACACCTAAACGGACACCTCACGGTGCCTTAAATGCATTTGTCCTAAACCGTCAGTGGTTAGGTATGATAACCCTGTAGCTACTTTACACCTCAATGTATGTACATTTTGCCACTGTGGTGACCCCTTTGAGCATATAAAAGGAGGCCCAAGGCAACTGCTACAGGGGACGGACCTTAGAGAGAACACTCTCGGCCCATATTGCATGCGTAGCTGCTGCACGAACGCACTGTTCATCGCAAGCACTCCAAGAACTGGGACAAAAACACTGATAATAAATCAAGGCAGGAGTAGGGTTTTACGCGGATTAGCGGCCCGAACCTGGGTAAAAATCCCTTCGCGCTGATCATTGGTTCTGCTCTTTGTGCATACCTCTCCCCTTGCCGAACCGTAAAGGGATCCACGCGATCCCATAGGTGTCGTACGCCGACAATTTTCCCTTCGACCGAGGAGGCGTATGGTGATGAGTTGAATGACATATGCCACCATATTGAGACTGAGAGTGACTTCACCACTAGCCCAATATATGATTATAACGACCCGAACCTGATAAGATTCAAGGCTCTGAGCTCACTATGCAAGTCCCTGGATCAATAGCTAGCACACACAGTACAAGATGTAATATCAAGAATAAACCACATGTCATAATAATATTACATCATAGATCCAGAATTTAATATAATACATACCTGTGTAGCTCAAGGCTACCATACAAATAAAAATTTAGCTGAAAAGCAAATAAAATCTCCATGAAGTCCATCAACACCACAGGCAAATGTCGAGTATAGACATCGTAACCCTACATCGTATCACTCACTCGTCGTATAAAATCTGCAACATGAAACGTTGCAGCCACGAGGGGTCAATACTTTGAATGTATTGGCAAGTCACACAGGGAAATGATATAACAGACCTACTTCCATATGCAGGGTATATCAAGAGGATAATGTAGTGGTTGTTTTGCAGAAAACTAATTTTTCCCTGATAACTACATAATATAATAGTCAAATTTTAATTATGTCTTGCTACAGTTAAATACATATGGTTGAATTGGGCGCTCCAATTCCAACCTATCCCATTTAAATTGCCCACACAATTTTTATTTAGGTATCATCTGTCAAGATCATCCAACAACTGTAATGGTCTAGCTGTTCAAATTTGTCCATAACCGGGGACACGGCTAATCATGATTAGCTTTAATACTCTGCAGAGGTCTGTACACTTTACCCACTGGACTCAACCCGAAGATTGAGACAAAGTCTTTCAGAAGCAGTCGCCTAGTCCCAAAGGAGGCCCATCCCAACTATTATAACTACATCTGCTGGCACATCTGGGTAAGGTTTCCGCAATTGATCAACTAAGCCAGAGCCCATATAGCCAGTGGCTGCACATGAAAGCTACTAGTCACTAAGTCTGTCTGATCTTTTTGAGCCTGGATGGCACCCACTTACATTCAGAGGGTATAAACCATGATGTTCTTCAAACCACCCAGCAATACCATTCGGGGCGTACTTAGCCATGGTCCGTATCCTTAGAAAAGGAACAAGAAACTCCATGATGCAACCCTGTCCGTCCAGAGGTGAATTATATATTATGTTCTTACTCAAGTTATATTATATATAGTCCTCACATAATCTCGATGTATACATGAACCAATCCCCGTCTACATAGCGTAGCAAAAATATACTACCGCAATCTACAACAAGGTCATTCTAACTGCATCTCAATAGCAACAGCATACTACCATAATACTCCTACACATGCATAATATGGTATTGTGATATAGAACTACATGCATAGAAAAAATATAGGATAAAGGATGATCAAGGTGTAACTTGCCTGTAAGTTTGATGAAGTTCTTCGCACTCACAGTCCTGATAATTCTACTCGTTACGCTCCGAGCAATCTATCGCAAAAGAAAGAACTCAAATAAATAACCATGCCATATAGAAGAATCAAAAGAACAATAAAACAAATATGGCAAGGTTAAACAAAATCAATATATATATATATATATATATATAATATTATAATATAGGTCTCGATGTGCTATAAGGGACAAGTGAAGAAATCAACTCACGAGAGTCAATATGATGAAGATGATATATAAGATTATATTCGAGATAGTATGGAACATGGTCAAAAGTATTCTGAAAACAACATGTGTGTCGTTTGACATACCGCATACGACATATGGATTCATTTGCAAAAAGAATTACTTGAAAAGTAGTACTACAACCCAACTTATAGTAGAATGAAGTTTGAATTGAATATTTAAATTCAAAAGGACAATAATATTTCAATATGGAGTTCACATGATATTTCAGGAAGTATTTGATACAAACAATCATATGCCAAAGGAATCAACCGGATCGGACACATGGTTTGCAAGATATGTTCAACATATGATTTGAATACAAATTTGAATTGCTAAAATTTGAGAAGTTTAGAAGTTGAAACTATTGATTCCATTAGATAGGTAAGATCAATATGAACACATAGGAAAAGTTTCACTGAGTTTAGATATGTAGACCAGAATTATAGCAGAAACGATATGTGCACAGATCGTGTTAAAAACTCTGCCGTGGCAGCATTTTGGAGATGTTGCTGATGTGATGTGCGGGTGCCATGTGGCAGTCTGTGATTCGTCGAGAAATGTCACGTGCGTGGCGTGCTCACCGTGAGCGAAAGGATGATGACGGCGGTACGGGCGGGGCGGCGGCATTACTCCGGTGGTCCTCCGGCGAAGTTGAGGCGGCTTGTGGATGCGGTGTTCGACGGGGGTGGTGATGGTGGCATAAAACAGCGAAGGAAGCGTCCCCTATTGGGGGAGCTGTCGCTCGGTGGTGCTAGCAAACTCCGGTGAGATCGAGAGTTTGTCGGTAGCTTGTTCCGGTGTCAATTTGCGAGAGGCAAAATGGTTCAGGGGGATGGGGCATTGAGAGCACCGATCAAATAAAGAAACGGCCGTGCTCGGGGATGCATACAGTCATCGGAATCAACTGGCGAAGGGAGTTCGGTGGCGGAGCTTCATCGAATCCGCGCGCTCATCTCCAGGGAGGAAAGTTGGGGGCGATTTCCGGGAATAGCACGAGGATGAAGTGCGGCATGACGGACTCAGGGTATTGGTCGCGAGTTCTCTGGTGGGTCCTGCAACGACCGCAGGAGCAGATGAAAAGGAGGCGGCGACAGCGAGTTTCAGGCAGCGTCGCTCTGCTCAGCTAGAGCAACGGCGGCAGCAGCAATCTTTGGTGTGGGCGGGATAGCTCGAGTCTGAGCTCCTGCGATGGGAAAATCCGGTCAGGAAGGAGCGGAGAGTGGTGGAGGTCCATATACGAAAATAGGAGGCCGGAGGTTGCTTACTGTCGCCGGAATTGGCCGTGGAGGGAGGTTCGGGCGGCGGTGTTCTATTCGGGCGGAGGTCAGTGTGGTCGCTCCTGTTCGTGAGAACCAGTAAGGAAGTTGCACGACAGAACTTAGAAGATGTTGAGATTCTCAGGGAAGAGAAAAGGCTTACGGTGGCAGCGAAATCACCCGATGATGGTGCTCCAGGCAAAGAACTCTGTGGAGATCCGATCGGGCACCATAGGGCACGGTAGTTGAAGATTTTGGCGAAAATCATATGAGAAGAGATAGGCAAGAATACATATGCACGTAGTTGTGCGAGTGCAAAAAGGAATCGGGCGCATCTGCCGATTTGGTTTTTATCCGGTTCAGTATCGTGTGCGTGCTGGAGACTGGTTGGAGGAAGGAGATGACAACGTGGGGTCAGCTCGTCAGCGGCAGTGGGAGGGAAGAAAAAAAACAAAAGGAGGAGAGGCCAGCGGGGTGGGCTGCGGTTACGCGAAAATGGGCCGGCCTGCGCTGTTGCTGCCTCGCGCGCGGGCGGCAGATAACTGCTGGGCTGCTGCTGCGATGCGTGGGTTAGGTTTAGGGATATATTTTTTTGAATATACAAAAATGAATTTGGCTCCATAAATGATCCAAATCCTTTTATAAAAATACCAGGACATCCACAAAAATAAATATAGTCACATTCAGCATAGTGAGCATTTTTCAGTCCAAAATAATTATATAAAATACATATAATATTTTCATATACTCTACTTGGACACTTATAAAATGTTCCATAAAATATTTTTGGACTCCAAAGAGAAATGAGAATAACATTTAAAGTATTTCCAACTCTTTTGTATTGAAGGAGTCATGTTACCTTCTCTCATATTTAAATTGGAAATATTATGAATATTCTCAAACCCAAAACAAGAACCAAATGAATAATTGGGAAAGTCCTTTTATTCCCTCTCATTTATTATTCATTTAAAAATATTCCAAAAGTTTCGAATCCTAACCAAATTTAACTAACAACAAGCAACACAAGCAAATTTTAAAAGATCCTATTTAAATTATTAACATTCCAAAATTTAGAATTTTGGGATGTTACAATGATGAGCTGCCCCATTTCCCATGTGAGGAGAGCCACCACCACCACCACTTGAGTGGTTTGAGTGACTCCACCATATGTGACTTTGAGTGCACCTATTTTGCGGGAGTGAGTGAGCCATCACCACAAAGAGAGAGTGAAGTAGTTGATAGGGCATGTGAGGCCATTTACACTTCTAACGAAATAACCTCTACCTCTATTGTGTCTTCTCATTTGGTGCTAGGTCCTATATATGATGACGCGCCGATCCTCGATGACTTCATCCTCCCTTTGGACAAGACGATGGCCATGGTGGAATGTGATGCACCCCCCACAGGGTTCCATCACGATGATGACGTTGACCACGATTTGGTCCTTGCCACCTCACCTACACCACATGAGTGGAACGAGAAAGGTAACATAAGTGAAGGTGATGCTCTTGTCCCACTATTGGACATTCTTGACATTGATTGCTTGCATGATGTTGATCCACCTATTACCATGCTTCATGCTAGTATGATTTCCCCATGCGATGATTTACCCACTTATGATGAGTTTGACGATTGTCATGTGGAGTCTGTTATTTGTGATGCCATGATGCATAGGATTTCTTGTGATAATTCTCTCGGTCACATCATGTTTGATAATCCGCTTGACTTGTCATATGCTATGTATGAGATCAATCATATGTCTTATTTGCAATCTCATCGTAGTGACTATGCATATGTCATTAAAATAAACCCAATTTGCACATATGGCCTAGATGATAAGCCCATCTTAATTGTCATTTGTTTTTCTTGTGATGATATTGTTATGCTTCCTTTGCATCACTTATCTCATATGCCATGCCATGACCACCTAGCTTCGGACATGCATTATTTGCCATGCTTTCAATATTCTCCATATGATGCTTCTGCTATTGCTCATGAGGAGACCCCCATAGTTTCCTCATACCCATTAGGAGATTTTGCTACATCATGTGATTTGCATTATTCCAATGATTGTGTGCACCATATACATCCCATGAATACAAATGCTATTATTATGCCACACACTTGCTATAATTTGCGTCCCAATCATGTTTAACACAATAAATGTCATTGCATGATGGATGATATATTTCTCTACCATGCCTCAAATTTCTTTGAGCGATGTTTATCTTCTGCTAACTCTCGCGCGCACATGCACATCATGATGGATGATGTGTACATTTACCACGCACCTTCTTTGGTTTATGTCTCTTTTGTGTAGGTACCCATGAATACTCGTCAACTTCGCAATCCCATGAGTTGACGAAACGAGCTCTAGAGAGCAATGATGATTTCGGATCCCGTGGATTGTCCTTACCACCACTCCCTTTACGCAAAGACTTCGCGCATTTCTTCTACAAGGCCCTCATATGGTTATGGGGTATATACCACTTCTCACTTTATGCCCATATTGCCATGTTCACTTTGCATGATATGCTCATTTCTATACCTTTTCCATGCATTTGTGACCCATGCCTTTCATCTCACATCACACTTGATTCTATGACTTGTATGTGTATTTGCACGCTTGGTGGAGATATTGCTCGTTATTGCCATGTTTGCCTTGTACCCCATGCCTATGATGATACTTTGATCTCGCTTTGTGTTCATGCTTGCGATATGTCATGCGCATCACGTATATCTACTATTTGCTCTCATGACATGATTGCCATGATTTCCTCTAGTGTGTTGTATCTTCGCTCCACTAGTTTGCACGATATGACTACTGTGCTTGCTTATGTTGCATCATCGAGGATTCATACTTGCTCGTTTCATGCGGTTGATAGCCACTATTACCGTGCTTTGCACATGATTGCTATTACTACTTGTCATATGTCCCCATATGTTGCCTCTCTCACGCTAGATGAATTGCCATGTATTGAGTGCAACAATGCTCTTAATCTTGCTAATGAGATTGCCCCCATAGCATTCTTGCATATACTTGGAGACTTTGACATAATTCTTGTGAAGTATGCTTGTCTTCCTTCTTTGCACCATATGTATAGTGCCATGAATATAGAAATTATTGCATCATATTCTTCATGCACTTTTGCTACTAATGGTTATATGCAAGAGAAGAGAACCATCACGATGGATGATGTGTTTATCTACCATGCACATACATTCTTTGCCTTGTTGTGTGCATGTGTAGGATCGTTCGACTTCGTGTCAACTTCCACTTCCCGTGAGTTGACCATTCGAGCTCTTGGGAGCGAGCCACTTTTGACCGACGTGCTTCTACACCGCATTTTCTACTACTTCGGCATTGTGAACGACACACAAGGGCACGCTTTTGAGGTGACATCTTTCTTGAGCATGGATATTGTGGATCATACTTCATGTGTTGTTTGCACCATTTGCACGCATGTTCGAGATATTGTTTTCCCTCATGATTTCCGCATTGCCTTGCCTCATGATATATATGCCTTGTGTGTTGCATCAAACTTGTTGATTACTTGTACCTATCATACGCTTGGTTGCAACAATGTCATTTCTTCACATATGCCATGTCCTATTGCTTGCTACATGATTGACTTGATTGCCTCACACATGATGAACAATTGCTCTTTCCATTGTGTTGAGTGCCACACTATTTTCACTACACCCTATGCACGTTATGTTTGGATTGTCTTGCACTTGCCCCATGTGTTTAGACATCTCATTATATTTGGTGTTGTGAATGATTCCTATGCATACCATAGACCATTTGTTGAGCGCTTTATGCATGCTTGCTATGAACTTGAGGTCGATGCTTATTCTCTTGCCACACATATATGCATCGCTACCTCAGATTTACATGCTTGTATCCATGATGTCCTTGATTGTACTCAATTTATATGCTTAAATGCCATGCCACACTTCTTTGTCAAAACATATGCTATGCTTGATGACGACACTTGTTGGGTGAATCACCTCTTGAATGCTTGGTTTTGTACTAACGCTAACCACATTTGTTTTTCCAAGTGTTTGTTGTCTTTGCTCCTTCTGAAGGAATTACAATACAGTGCGACATTGGAGAGTGCCCATTTCGTGCTTCAAGACGAAGAACGCTTGGTGATCGTCCACTTCTACACGACGACATCATCTCTTTCCCATGGTGATTTGGTTTTTGATCCGACGATGGATCTTTCCCAAGGGGGAGGGGATGATGCAGAGCATTCTACGGACCTCACCATGCCAAGAGCTCCATTGCTAACAGACACGCCCAACTCCTACTTCAATCACACTAAGGTGAATTCCATCCTTAATGCGTGTCCTCTTAGTTCCCTCAAGGATGGCATACTACTTGACCGTCCTACCATGTGCCCATGTACGTGTAAGCCCAATGATGAGAGTGACATGGAGGAGGTCATCCACAAGCGAGCGCCTACACCATCCACGAGAGAAGCCTGGAAACGGAGAAGGAACCGTCAAGGAGAAGGCGAGGTTCTGCCTGCACCGACGGGTTTCCACGAGAAGGCGACATGCTGCGAGCCTCTGGATACCCCGTGCGCACGGGCCCTTGGACCCCGTGCCCATGGTACAAACCCGTGCGCACGGACTAAGTTGCTGGGTCTCTAGATACCCCGTGCATAGGGGCTCCACTTATCCCGTGCGCACGAGGCCTCCTGCGTGTGGCTATTGGGCTTTACCCTTGTATCCCCATTTCGTCCCTCCTCACCCCTTCATTGCCTAGGACTATATATATTCCTCTTCCTCCTCCATTTAGACTTAGCTAAGAATAGATTTAGACATTGGAGCTTTGCTCATGTATCACCCCTTGCGGGATTCCTCTTGAGAGAGAAAAGACTCCATTGGAGTTCAAGGCCTCCATTGGAGAGGATCCTTAGGGATTCGTCAAGACCTCATCTCCTTCATAGGATTTGGAATGAAGTCTATCATGTATCTTATTTCCCTTTGATTGTTCATGTACCTTGTGGGTCTTGTGTGTTTGTTGGTCTAGTGGACGTATGATTGGACTTGTTCTTGAGTGTTCCTCTTGTGATTTCTTCGTGTTCTTCCGCGTGTTCTTCGCGTTCTTCGTGGATCCCCATCCAATTCGTGAAAGATCTCCACTTAGGGTCTCCACCCTACAACAAGAAGGCAACCCACAACACTGCTAAATATGAGGGGCTCCTTGCCAGCCTCAGGATTGCTGTGGAATTGGGAATCAGAAAGTTCATTATTTGCGGAGATTCACAGCTTGTTGTGAAGCAAGTAAATAAGGATTACCAGAGCCTGTTGATGGAAGCCTACGTGGATGAAGTGAGAAAATTGGAGGAGCACTTTGACAGGTTGCAAACAGAGCATATCCCCCATACAGAGAACAACATTGCTAATCACCTATCAAAGTGCGCTGCCCAAAAGCCACCTGTGGAACTAGGAACTTTTGTACTCCATTTGAATCAACCATCAGTTACTCCGTCAACGCGCGCCAGAAAGAGGAGGAAGTTGAATACTGGAAAATATTTTCCGGCAGAGCTTCCTAAAGCCGCCAGCGAGAATGTTGTCGGGAACAACAATGCGCTTGACGGTGAGCCGCAACTCCACACAGAACCTTAGGTTCTCGTTGTTGAGGATGGCGCTCCCACGGCCGTGGAAATGCCTTTAGTCCTTGTCGTCTAGCCACAAGCTCCAGCATGGGTGCAACACATAGTTCAGTTTCTCCAAACAAGGGAGCTTCCCGATGAGCGAGATCAAGCTGAGAAAGTAGCCCGTCAATCAAGTATGTACCAATTTGTGGACAACATTCTCTATAGAAAGAGACCAAATCGAGTAAAATTAAAGTGCATTTGCCGGGAAGATGGACTCAAGTTGTTGACAGGGATACATGGAGCCATATGTGGCTCTCACATAGGATCAAGAGCCCTTGTTGGGAAAGCTTTCCGGTAAGGTTTTTCTTGGCCCACTGCCCTCGAGGATGCAACTGAGCTAGTAACAAGATGTGAAGCATGCCAGATTCATTTGAAGAATATACACCAGCCAACACAAGTTCTTCAAACAATCCCTTTCTCCTGGCCTTTTTTGTTGTGGGGGCTTGACATCTTGGGCCCCTTCCCCTGTGCTACCGGGGCTTTGAGTTCTTGTATGTTGCCATTGACAAGTTCAGGAAGTGGCCTGAAGTAGAACCAGTGAGAAAGGTGACAGCACAGTCGGCCGTCAAGTTCTTTAAAGGACTAGTTTGCCGTTTTGGAGTCCCAAATAGAGTCATTACCGAAAACGGCACATAGTTCACGAGCCGCACCTTCATGCAATACGTCCAGGGCCTTGGCAGCAAGGTTTGCTTTGCTTCTGTTGCTCATCCGAGAAGCAATGGAAAAGCAGAGAGGATAAATGCAGAAGTGTTGCGCGGCCTCAAGACAAGAACATTTGACAGGCTGCACAAGTGCGGGAGACGCTGGATTGATGAGTTGCCGGTGGTTCATTGGTCACTCAAAACGACACCGAATCGAGCTTCTGGCCAAACACCCTTCTCCCTAGTTTATGGTGCAGAAGCGGTGCTACCCACATAACTCATATATGGGTCACCTCGAGTGGTTGCCTATGACGAGGTAGAGCAAGAGCAATTCCGGCATGACGATGTCGTGCTCCTTGAGGAAGATCGTCTTCGGGCAGCTATGCGAGTTGCACGCTAGCAGCAAGCCTTGCACCGCTATCATAGCCACAAAGGATCATGCTCGAAGCTTGGAGGAAGGCTACCTTGTCCTTTGCCATGTTCAATCCGCCAAGGGGTCAAACAAGTTGACGCCAATGTGGGAAGTCCCTTATCGGGTAGTACGAGTCACCAGACCTGGCGCAGACCATTTGGAGACCGAAGATGACATTCGTATGCAAAACTCGTGGAACATCGAGCATCTTCGCAAGTTCTACCCATGAGGCGTAGTTGCCGGGCCTTGTCCCGGCAACCCCTTTTGTACAAGCCTAGTCTCAAAGACTTGTACCCCTTTGTACAAAGCCATGCACAAACCCTGTGCATATGTGAATAAAGCAGTGTTCCGCAACCTTTTATGCATATTTACTTATGTACTAGTGCATAATATGATGTGATTACACTTTGTTTGGCATGAAATGGCTAACATACCGCCAAGATCTCCATATTGTCCTGTCCTCTTCTTTCTTTTTTTCAAAGACAGAAGGATTCCTCGCGTACATGTTTCCCGGAGGGGGGCGATGGAATACCATTTTAGATGGTGTTTGGCGTTCATCTCATTTCATATGACAAGAAGTACAGCAAAGGAAGATAAGTTGAAAACAACAAAAAAAATCTTTGTTACATCTGTAATTTTTCCTTGATTCGGGTTTATACATGTATGAAAAACCTGAACGCGAAGGAATCTTGTCGTGTTTCATTCGTGCTCTTATTCTTGCCTCGAGTCCACTCAACAGGGTAATTTGCAGCTGCGTTGAGACCGGCAAGTTGCCTTGCCGGATACCTTACTCCCAGCAGGCTGCTAAGGACCAGTCCTTCAAAGTGCTCGTGGCAAGTATGTGTTCCGGTAGGTTTCCAAGCTGTGTAGGGTGTCGGATCCAAATCATACAAGGATAAGCACGGATAAGGGAAATAGTACAAATTTATTTGAGCACGACAAATGTTACATATTTGTTAAAAAAGAAAAGTGCTCGTTAACGTTTTCTCTAGCCCTTTCCTTCCAGGGTTTACATCGAGTGCAAACAAGGGCAAAAGGGGCGCCTAGGCAAAGCGCTCCCGGCAGGCCATTCTGTCGGTGTCCAACTGCAGATGATGGTGATGCCGGTACTCAGCTGGAGATGATGGTGCTGCCGATGTTCAGCTGGAGTCCGAGTCGCCATCTTCGGACTTGACGCTCGGGAACTCACCGTCGTCGTCTTCACCATCGTTCTCCTCATCACTATCACTCGAGGAGGAGCTTTCACTATTCCTCGAGCTCTCTGTGCAACACTCCATGCGAGCGCCTGAAGCCCCGAAGAACTTCACAGAGAGCATATCAGACTCCACCAACTTGAAGTGGAGGACGTGCCCCTCCACCAGATAGCGGGCACGAGCAAAGGATTTCCACCCATGGTTGAGGTACATGACGCCGTTGGCAGGGAACTTGACGTTCACCCAAACGGCGCCATTGCAGCAGTCGTTCACACGCAACCACAGGCCGAGCGGCTGGTTAATCTCCATTACCCTAGCGAAGGGATGAGGGAGCCGCAGCCGGCTTTGCGGTGGGTCACGCAGCTCCACGATGAACTCGAGCACCGTGTCCTCCGTGTGGCCTTCTGCCGGAGGTGGAGCAGCTAGAGGAGGAACGACGAGCGCCCCGCTCTGGCCTCCCTGACCACGAGCACCACGTCGTCCACGACCTCGACCTACGGCCCCGCCCCGCGCACCAGAGCCGGCCTCTGTGGCCGCGGCTGAGGCAAGGGCATGCTGCCGGGGAGAAGCTCTCGCTGCCACAACAAAAGCACGAGCCCAGCCTCTCCCTCTCGCCATGGTGGTGGCAGATGCAGGAAGAATGAAGAAGGGAGAGGTGGATGAGCATCGGCTCCCATTACCCCCCTCCATTTATAGGGAGGGGCGCGGGGGCTGACTCTCCACTATCCTAGGGCAACCGCCCCGCTCCACCAATCGCATGCCCTGCATTTCTGGCAGGCGCTTTACTCCATCAACCACCCAGTCTCGCAATTCGGCATGCTGGCTCTTCTTATTGAAGCACTATCGCCACGACCGCCCTTCTGCACCAATCCCACATCTCGCGCCTAATCCGCATCGTGGGGTGGCTGCAGTAAAAGGAGGGAGTGATGACAGAGATGGCAGTTACCTCAAGCCACACGTGATCGTGGGCCTGCCTAGGCTGAGCCTGGTGGCAACCTGTTGGGGAACGTTGCATGGAAAACAAAAAAGTTTCTATGCACACGCAAGATCTATCCATGGAGATGCATAGCTACAAGAGGGCGAGATTATCTACATACCCTTGTAGATCGCTAAGTGGAAGCGTTTATCAACGCGATTGATGTAGTCGTACACCTTCACGATCCGTATCGATCAAGCACCGAACGCATGGGACCTCCGTGTTCAGCACATGTTCAGCTCAATGACGTCCTCGCCTTCTCGATCCAGCAAGAGAGGCGAAGTAGTAGATGAGTTTCGGCAGCACGACGGCATGGTGACGGTGGTGGTGAAACTTCTCCGCAGGGCTTCACCAAGCACAACGGACATGGACGGAGGAGGAACTAGAACTAGAGGGAGAGGGGGTGTCGCACACGGCTTGGGGATTCATGGTGTGTGTTGCCCCTCTCCCTCCTCGCATATATATAGGTGGAGGAGAGGGGAGGCAGCCCTAGGGGTGCCCCCAAGGGGGCCGGCGGCCGCCTTGGGCTCCTGCCCTAGGTGCGCCTCCCCTTTCCTTCCTATGGCGCACGGGAGAAGGCAGGAGGGGAGGCGCCCCCTTTCCTTTTTGTCACGTGGGAGAGAAGATAAGAGGGGGCTGGCCCTCTTCCCTTCCTTCCCTAAGGCCGGTGGCCAGGATGGGGTGCGCCAGCCACCTTGTGGGCTGGTGTGCTCCCTCTCCTTTAGCCCGTTAGGCCCAATAACTCCCGTGGCCTTCCGGAACCCCTTCCGGTGATCCGATAAATACCCGGTGCATTCCGAAACATTTTCAGAGACCAAATACTATCATCCAATATATCAATCTTTACCTCTGGACCATTCCGGAGCTCCTCTTCATGGCCGTGATCTCGTCCGGGACTCCGAACAACATTCGGTCACCAACTCACATAACTCATATAATACTATATCGTCAATGAACGTTAAGCGTGCGGACCCTAGGGGTTCGAGAATGATGTAGACATGACCGAGACGCTTCTCTGGTCAATAACCAATAGCGGGACCTGGATGCCCATATTGGTTCCTACATATTCTACGAAAATCTTTATCGGTCGAACCTTTATGACAACATACATAGTTTTGTCTGTCAGTATATTACTTGCCCGAGATTCGATCGTCGGTATCTCCATAACTAGTTTAATCTCGTTATCGGTGATGTCTACTACGCAACCTTCTTCTTGTAGACTCGTGTTGGGCCTCCAAGCGTAGAGTTTTGTAGGACAATAGCAAATTTCCCTCAAGTTGATGACCTAAGGTTTATCAATCCGTGGGAGGCGTAGGATAAAGATGGTCTCTCTCAAACAAACCTGCAACCAAATAACAAAGAGTCTCTTGTGTCCCCAACACACCCAATACAATGGTAAACTGTATAGGTGCACTAGTTCGGCGAAGAGATGGTGATACAAGTGTAATATGGATAGTAGATATAGGTTTTTGTAATCTGAAAATATAAAAACAGCAAGCTAACTAGTAACAAAAGTGAGCAAAAATAGTATTGTAATGATTGGAAACAAGGACTAGGGTTCATACTTTCACTAGTGCAAATTCTCTCAACAATGATAACATAATTGGATCATATAACAATCCCTCGACATGCAACAAAGAATCACTCCAAAGTTTCTATCAGAGAAAGTAGGACGAAAACGTGCATCAACCCCTATGCATAGATTACCCCAATGTCACCTCGGGAATCCGCGAGTTGAGTGCAAAAACATACATCAAGTGAATCAATAGGACATCCCATTGTCACCACAGATATCCCATCGCAAGACATACATCAAGTGTTCTCAAATCCAATACTCAATCCAACATAACGAAACCTCAAAGAGCAAGACTCAATTCATCATAAGAAGCTAGAGGGGCAGAAACACCATATGATTCAACTATAGTAACAAAGCTCGCGGTACATCAAGATCTTGCCAAATCAAGAACATGAGAGAGAGAGATCAAACACATAGCTACTGGTACATACCCTCAGCCCCGAGGGTGAACTACTCCCTCCTTGTCATGGAGACCGCTGGGATGATGAATATGGCCTCCGGTGATGGGTTCCCCCTCCGGCAGGGTGCCGGAACGGGCTCCCGATTGGTTTTTCATGGCTACAGAGGCTTGAGGTGGTGGAACTTCCGATCTAGGGTTCTTTCTGGAGGTTACGGGATATATAGGAGTACTTGGCATTCGAATCAAGTCAGGGGGACACCCGAGGGGCCCATAAGCCCTAGGGGTGCGCCCTGAGGGGTGGGCGCGCCCCCTGGCTTGTGGCCTCCTCGGTCACCTCCTGGCACAACTCCGGTGCTCCGTGGGTCTCTTCTGGTCCATAATTGATCACCGTAAATTTTCAGCCTATTCCGAGAACTTTTATTTCTGCACAAAAAACGACACCGCGGTAGTTCTGCTGAAAACAGCGTCAGTCCGGGTTAGTTCTAATAAAATCATACCAAAACCATATAAAATTGTTGCAAACATGGCATGAGTACTTCATAAATTATAGATACGTTGGAGATGTATCAGCATCCCCAAGCTTAATTCCTGCTTGTCCTCGAGTAGGTAAATGATAAAAGAAAGAATTTATGGTGTGAATGCGAGCATAGTGCATAAGTTTGATCAATGATAATTCCAAACACTTTTTCTAGCATCAGTATATATTATAAACAGTAGCTCATCTCATAAAACTTCTCATGATCAAGTAGCAAGCTATTCACATGTTAAAGTATAGACCATAAACTTTCTTGAAAACTAACAAACTACATTCTCAGTCATCAAACAATTGCAATTCATCTTATTTCAGGAAGGGTCTATGTAAGAGCTTTGATTTAGCAAATTCCACATACTCAGCTATCATATAGTCTTCCATGATTGCTACCACTCAAAGTATATTTTTAGAACAAATAGGATCCATCGAACACAGAGAAAGATAGGGGCTTAATGTTTCGCCTCCCAAATTATTTATCATATAGATAATTCATAATTGTCAACAATAATAATTCATGATCAAATATATTTGAATGGCCATATGTGCTTAGATCTTTCCCCACCACATGATGCTTGCCAACTAAAGAATAATTGAGGTTTGTAATGAGAAAGCATACTATTGACTCTTGCATAAAAGTAAATTCATAAAGTAAAAGATAGGCCCTTCGCAGAGGGAAGCAGAGGTTGTCATGCGCTTTTATTTTTGGATGTGCAAACCCTTAATGCAAAGGAACGTCACTTTATATTGCCCCTTGTGACAGCAACCTTTATTATGCAGTCCGTCGCTTTTATTTCTTCACCATCACAAGTTCGTACAAAGCTTATTTTCCCTTACAATAAAAGATCATACATATTTAGGAGCTATTTTTATTGCTTTTTGCACCGATGACAACTTACTTGAAGTATCTTATTCAATCCATAGGTAGATATAGTGGACTCTCATGGCAAGAAACTGGGTTTAAGGGTTTTTTGGATGCACAAGTAGTATTTCTACTTAATACGAATTTTTGGCTAGCAAAAGATCCTAAGCAAGCACCACATGTTGGAGGATCCGTAACAATATAACTTCTATACAAATATACCCAAACATAACTCATTACGTTGTCTTCCTTGTCCAACTTCAACTAATTTGCTCAAGTTTAAAAATAATTAATGGGGCTCACAATCATAGAAGATGTCCAAGATAGTATATTTATATGTGAAATCTCTCTTCCTTCAATATTCTTTCATGAATTGTTCAAGTGACCAATGCTGTGTTTGCTAACTTTCAATAAATTTACCACCTATACTTCTTATATGTGAAGCCATTACTCCCCATGGGATAAGCATATAAAACATATATAATTTCAGATTTATGAAATTTGATTCATTCAACCATTTACTCATAGGATATAAGTGAAGCACGAGAGTAAATGACAAAACTACTCCAAAAAGATATAAGTGAAGATCAATGAGTAGTCAAACAATTAGGTAGCTATGTGAAGACCCTCTATCATTTAGAAATTTCAGATCTTGGGATATTATTAAAACAGCAAGCAAAACAAAATAAAATGGCATTCCAAGGATAGCACATATCATCTGAAGAAGCAAAAACTTAGGCTCAACCGAGGCTAACCAATGATTGTTGATGAAGAAAGGTGGGATGCCTATCGGGGCATCCCCAAGCTTAGATGCTTGAGACTTCTTAAAATATTAGGGATGCCTTGGGAATCCCCAAGCTTGAGCTTTTGTGTCTCCTTAATTCCTTTTATATCACGGTTTCCCTAAATCTTAAAAACTTCATCCACACAAAACTCAACAAGAACTCGTGAGATAAATTAGTATAAATCAAATGCAAAACCTCATCATTCTCTACTGTAGCAAATCACTAAAATTATTATTTAACATTGCATACTAAATTCCTCTGCATATTTAATACTCCTATCCTCAAATATAATCATTAAACAAGCAAACATATGCAAACAATGCAAACATAACAGCAATCTATCTAAACAGGACAGTCTGTAAAGAGTGCAATTATACTCATACTTCCCTAGCTCCAAAAATTCTAAAAAATTACCACACTGTAGAAAATTTGTTATTTCATAACATGTAAAAATTTCAAGATTTTATCATGTTCTTACTATTCAAAAATATTCAAAACATAACAACAAACTTTTTGTTTTCAAACAGCAACATATAGACTTGCAAAATAAGCATGGTAAAGGCTATACTTAACATTTTTATTAAAATAAAAGATTCAAAACATTACTATAAATAAAAAAATCAAATACAACTAAAAGAAAATGACGCTCCAAGCAAAACTCATATCATGTGACGAATAAAAATATAGCTCCAAGTGAGATTACCGATAATGTTGAAGACGAAAGAGGGGATGCCTTCCGGGACATCCCCAAGCTTAGTTGCTTGGATCTTCCTTTAATATTACCTTGGGGTGCCTTGGACATCCCCAAGCTTAGGTTCTTCCCACTCTTCATTCTTCTCATATCGATATCTCACCCAAAACTTGAAAACTTCAATCACACAAAACTTAACGGAACTTCGTGAGATGGGTTAGTATGGTAAAACAAATCATTCACTTTGGTACTGTCAAGACAAGATTCAAAATTTTCTCACATGATGCCTACTGTATCCTATCATTTCTACAATTTATATTGAGCAATATAAGCCATAGAAAAGTAGAAACAAGCAAACTATGCATCAAAAATAGAATCTGTCAAAAACAGAACAGTCTGTAAAGATCTTAATTATAGTCATACTTATGTTACTCTAAAAATTCTGAACAATTTGGAAAAAGTAGTAAATTTGTATTTCAATCTTGTGTAAAAAATTCAGAGTTTTTCCAAGTTCCAGTGAATTTTAATAATTCGGTTACTGGACGCAAAAGTTTCTGTTTTTGCACAGAATCAAATCAACTATCAACCACACTATCCCAATGGCTTTACTTGGAACTTTATTCAAACAAAATCTATAAAACATGATTAATACAGTAGCTTAATCATGTGATCACACAAAAACAGTAGGGGTAAATATTGGGTTGTCTCCCAACAAGCGCTTTTCTTTAATGCCTTTTTAGCTAGGCATGATGATTTCAATGATGCTCACATAAAAGATACGAATTGAAACATAATGGGAGCATCATGAAGCATATGACTTGCACATTTAAGTCTAATCCACTTCCTATGCATAGGGATTTTGTGAGTAAACAATTTATGGGAACAAAAATCAACTAGCATAGGAAGGCAAAACAAGCATAACTTCAAGATTTTCAACACATAGAGAGAAAACTTGATATTATTGAGATATGTAAAAGCATATGTTTCTATCTCATAATAATTTTCAGTAGCATCATGAATGAATTCAACAATATATCTATCACATAAAGCATTCTTTTCATGATCCACAAGCATAGAAATTTTATTACTCTCCACATAAGCAAATTTATTCTCATGAATAGTAGTGGGAGCAAACTCAACAAAATAACTATCATGTGAGGCATAATCCAATTGAAAATTAAAATCACGATGACAAGTTTCATGGTTATCATTATTCTTTATAGCATACATGTCATCACCATAATCATCATAGATAGCAACTTTGTTCTCATAATCAATTGAAACCTCTTACAAAATTGTGGATTCTTCACTAAATAAAGTCATGACCTCTCCAAATCCACTTTTATCAATATTGTGAAAAGATTCAACACCCTCCAAAATAGTGGGATCATTAACTAGAGTTGACACTCTTCCAAACCCACTTTCATCAATATAACCATCATAAACAGGAGGCATGCTTTCATCATAGTAAATTTGCTCATCAAAACTTGGGGGACTAAAAATATCATCTTCATCAAACATAGCATCCCCAAGCTTGTGTCTTTGCATATCATTAGCATTATGGATATTCAAAGAATTCATACTAACAACATTGCAATCATGCTCATCATTCAAATATTTAGTGCCAAACATTTTATTGACTTCTTCTTCTAACACTTGAGCACAATTTTCCTTTCCATCATTTTCACGAAAGACATTAAAAAGATGAAGCATATGAGGCAACGTCAATTCCATTTTTTTGTAGTTTTCTTTTATAGACTAAACTAGTGATAAAACAAGAAACTAAAAGATTCAATTTCAAGATCTAAAGATATACCTTCAAGCACTCACCTCCCCGGCAACGGCGCCAGAAAAGAGCTTCATGTCTACTACGCAACCTTCTTGTAGACTCGTGTTGGGCCTCCAAGCGCAGAGTTTTGTAGGACAGTAGCAAATTTCCCTCAAGTGGATGACCTAAGGGTTATCAATCCATGGGAGGCGTAGGATGAAGATGGTCTCTCTCAAACAACCCTGCAACCAAATAACAAAGAGTCTCTTGTGTCCCCAACACACCCAATACAATGGTAAATTGTATAGGTGCACTAGTTCAGCGAAGAGATGGTGATACAAGTGTAATATGGATAGTAGATAAAGGTTTTTGTAATCTGAAAATATAAAAACAGCAAGGTAACTAGTAACAAAAGTGAGCAAAAACGGTATTGCAATGCTTGGAAACAAGGCCTAGGGTTCATACTTTCACTTGTGCAAATTCTCTCAACAATGATAACATAATTGGATCATATAACAATCCCTCAACGTGCAACAAAGAATCACTCCAAAGTTTCTATCGGAGAAGGTAGGACAAAAACGTGCATCAACCCCTATGCATAGATTACCCCAATGTCACCTCGGGAATCCACGAGTTGAGTGCAAAAACATACATCAAGTGAATCAATAGAACATCCCATTGTGACCACAGATATCCCATCGCAGACATCCATCAAGTGTTCTCAAATCCAATACTCAATCCAACATAACGAAACCTCAAAGAGCAAGACTCAATTCATCACAAGAAGGTAGAGGGAGAGAAACACCATATGATTCAACTATAGTAACAAAGCTCGCGGTACATCAAGATCTTGCCAAATCAAGAACACGAGAGAGAGAGAGAGATCAAACACATAGCTACTGGTACATACCCTCAGCCCCGAGGGTGAACTACTCCCTCCTTGTCATGGAGACCGCTGGGATGATGAAGATGGCCTCCGGTGATGGGTTCCCCCTCCGACAGGGTGCCGGAACGGACCCCCGATTGGTTTTTCGTGGCTACAGAGGCTTGCGGCGGCGGAACTTCCGATCTAGGGTTTTTTCTAGAGGTTACGGGATATATAGGAGTACTTGGCGTTGAAATCAAGTCAGGGGACACCCGAGAGGCCCACAAGCCCTAGGGGCGCGCCCTGGGGGGTGGGCACGCCCCCTGGCTTGTGGCCTCCTCGGACACCTCCTGGCACAGCTCCAGTGCTCCGTGGGTCTCTTCTGGTCCATAATTGATCACCGTAAATTTTCATCCTATTTCGAGAACTTTTATTTCTGCACAAAAAACGACACCATGGTAGTTCTGCTGAAAACAGCGTCAATCCGGGTTTGTTCTAATAAAATCATACCAAAACCTTATAAAATTGGTGCAAACATGGCATGAATACTTCATAAATTATAGATACGTTGGAGACGTATCCATCGGCAAGTCTCTTTACTCGTTCTGTAATACATCATCTTGCAACTAACTACTTAGTCACTTTGCTTGCAAGCTTCTTGTGATGATGTATTACCGAGAGGGCCTAGATATACCTCTCCATCATACGGAGTGACAAATCCCAATCTCTATTCACGCCAACTCAACAGACACCTTCAGAGATACCTGTAGAGCATCTTTATGATCACCCAGTTATGTTGTGACGTTTGATAGCACACAAGGTATTCCTTCGGTTTCCGGGAGTTGCATGATCTCATGGTCGAAGGAATATGTATTTGACATTAAGAAAGCAGTAGCAATAAACTGGATGATCATATGCTAAGCTACGGATGGGTCTTGTCCATCACATCATTCTCCTAATGATGTGATCCCGTTATCAAGTGACAACACATGTCTATGGTCAGGAAACCTTAACCATCTTTTGATCAACGAGCTAGTTTAGTAGAGGCTCACTAGGGACACGGTATTTGTTTATGTATCCACACATGTATTTAAGTTTCCGGTCAATACAATTCTAGCATGAAATATAAACCTTTATCATGATTAAGGAAATATAATAATAACCACTTTGTTATTGCCTCTAGGGCATATTTCCAACAGTCTCTCACTTGCACTAGAGTCAATAATCTAGTTCACATCACCATGTGATTAACACCCAATGAGTTCTAAGGTGTGATCATGTTTTGTTTGTGAGAGAGGTTTTAATCAATGGATCTGCAATATTCAGATCCGTGCGTACTTTGCAAATTTCTATGTCTACAATGCTCTGCATGGAGCTACTCTAGCTAATTGCTCCCATGTTCAATACGTATCCAGATTGAGACTCAGAGTCAGCTGGATCGGTGTCAAAGCTTACATCGATGTAACCGTTTTGATAGAGGCAAAGGTGTCCCATCTTTCGATGAGAAGGTGATTATTGTTTTGTAGGAGTAGACTTTGACGATCCGACTACGAACGTGCGAGGACGTCGCGCCTTAGCAATCGCTAAACCAACTCCGAGAGTGTATTGACCACGCCAGAGCACGATCAACCTAACCACGCGGGTCTATTTCCTGCAAGCAAACGAAGAACAAGCAAGAAACTGAGACTGCAATCTAGATATTGCGAATATAAGATGAAAGCTTTATTGATCAAGGTGGGGTTCTATGACTTCTTGGTCTGGTCGTTGAACACAAACGAAGTACGCGAAGTTGCAGCTATGGCGAACTTTTAATCTAAACAAAACCCAAAGTCTAAACGACGCCCTAAGGGCTGTATATATGGAGGAATAGGGGGGAATTTCGTGACCCCTTGGAGGAGGGGTCCGAAACCAACCCTAATTCTGTTTCCCCACACATACGGACTCTAAAAAAGCCTAGGAAGTTGTATTTCAAAATTACATGGGCCTGGCCCGAAAATAAGTTGGCGCAGCACCTAAAATAAGCTATGGACGAAATTTATGAAAGGGCATCTTGTATATTTCGTCCATGTCCTTGTATGGCATCAAGGAGGCTTCAAAGTGCTGAAATCTGCACTAGAAACGCCGTTCTGGTTCCCTTCGCGTGCGCCTTCATCTCCATGCTTGATCCTGCTCCAGTGTTCATCCCTCTTGTCCATGCTAGGCCCTTCATTAGTAATCAACACAAATGTATCCAATTTAGGCAGCATCATATTCTCATGAACATTAGAATTGTTACCAAGAAACAAAAGTACCTGGTAATTCAATTGGCGTGTGCGAGCTCTACTAATTGGTCCAGTATGTATAGCAACAGGGGCTGTGGGTGTAACAATGGTATTGATGTCCTCATCATCCTCCCCTTCTTGAAATGAAGTTGTCCTCGACGGAAGCTCATCTTCCTCACCCAAATAAGGCTTCAAATCTGCAATGTTAATAGTGGGACTAACCCCAAAATCTGCAGGCAGCTCAAGTTTATATGAATTATCATTTATTTTCTCTAACACCTTAAAAGGACCATCAGCACGTGGCATTAGCTTTGATTTGCGCAAATCAGGAAATCTATCCTTACGCATATGTAACCAAACAAGATCTCCAGGTGCAAACACAACACGTTTTCTACCCTTATCTCCAGCAAGTTTATATTTAGCATTCATATGCTCAATGTTCTCCTTAGTTAACTCATGCATTTTTAAGATCAAATCAGCATGTTGTTTAGCATCAAAATTAACCTTCTCCGAAGATGGAAGAGGCAACAAATCAAAAGGTGCATGAGGTAGAAAACCATACACAATCTCAAAAGGGCACATCTTAGTAGTAGAATGCAGCGAACGATTATAAGCAAATTCAATATGAGGCAAGCATTCTTCCCAAATTTTCTTGTTATTCTTCAAAATAGTCGTAAGCATAGTAGACAATGTTCTATTGACTACTTCAGTTTGTCCATCAGTTTGGGGGTGACAAGTAGTACTAAAAAGCAGTTTAGTCCCCAACTTAGCCCATAGACATCTCCAAAAGTGGATAAGAAATTTAGTATCATGATCTGAAACAATAGTATTTGGCACACCATGCAAGCGAATAATTTCACGAAAGAACAAATCAGCAACATTAGCAGCATCATCGCTTTTATGACATGGTATGAAGTGTGCCATTTCTGAAAATCTAGCCACGACAACAAATATGCTATCCCTCCCCTTTTTTGTTCGAGGTAATCCTAAAACAAAATCCATAGATATATCCTTCCTTGGAACACTAGGTACGGACAAAGGCATATATAAACCATGAGGATTGAGTCGTGACTTAGCTTTTTGGCATGTAGTGCAGCGAGCAACAAAACGCTCAACATCCCGTCTCATCTTTGGACAAAACAAATGTGTAGCAAGTACGTCCTTTGTCTTCTTGATGCCAAAGTGGCCCATTAATCCTCCTCCATGCGCCTCCTGCAACAACAAAAGACGAACGGAGCTAGCTGGAATGCATAGCTTGTTAGCACGGAACACAAATCCATCATTAAGGACGAACTTGTTCCATGTTCTCCCTTCTTTACAATTTTGCAGCACATCTTTAAATTCAGCCTCATGCACATATTGATCTTTGATGGTCTCCAAACCAAATATTTTAAAGTCAAGTTGTGAAAGCATAGTATAACGACGAGACAATGCATCAACAATAACATTTTCTTTACCCTTCTTGTGTTTTATGACATAAGGGAAAGTCTCAATGAATTCAACCCATTTAGCATGTCTACGGTTCAGTTTTGCTTGTCTTTTAATATGTTTCAAAGATTCATGATCAGAATGTATAACAAATTCTTTGGGCCATAAATAATGTTGCCATGTTTCTAAAGTCCGAACAAGAGCATATAATTCTTTATCATAAGTAGAATAGGTCAGACTAGGCCCACTCTATTTTTCAGAAAAGTATACAACATGTTTACCATCTTATAGTAACACACCTCCTAGTCCAATTCCACTAGCATCACATTCAAGCTCAAAAGTCTTATTAAAATCAGGAAGTTGGAGTAAAGGACCATGTGTCAACTTATCTTTCAATACCGTGAAGGCTTCTTCCTGTGCGGTACCCCAAACAAAAGGCACATCCTTCCTTGTAAGCTCATTGAGAGGCGCAACAGTGGTGCTGAAATCTCCCACAAAACGCCTATAGAAACCAACAAGGCCCAGAAAACTCCTCACTTGTGTGGCCTTTTTGGGCTGCTGCCAACTCTCAATAGCTTCAATCTTGGCTTTATCAACTTCAATTCCCTGTGGAGTAACAACATAGCCAAGAAAAGATACTCGGTCGGTGCAAAAGGTGCACTTCCCATGGTTACCAAACAAACATGCATCACGTAAAGCAATGAAAACATCACGTAAATGTTCCAAATGTTCCTCCTAAGATCTGCTATAAATAAGTATATCATCAAAGTAAACTACCACAAATCGTCCAATGAAAGCACGTAAAACTTCGGTCATTAATCTCATGAAAGTACTAGGTGCATTAGTTAACCCAAAAGGCATGACTAACCACTCATATAATCCAAACTTAGTTTTAAATGCTGTTTTCCATTCATCTCCCAATTTCATACGAATTTGATGGTATCCACTACGCAAATCAACTTTGGAGAATATTGTAGAGCCACTCAATTCATCAAGCATATCATCTAGCCTAGGAATAGGATGACGATAAAAAATAGTAATATTATTAATGCATCTACAATCAATACACATACGTGATGTACCATCCTTTTTAGGCACTAATATAATAGGAACAACACAAGGACTAAGAGATTCACGTATATAACCTTTTTCGAGCAGCTCCTGTACTTGACGCATAATCTCCTTTGTCTCCTCTGGATTGGTACGGTATGGCGCATGGTTTGGCAGTGAAGCACCGGGAATTAAGTCAATCTGATGCTCAATCCCTCGAATAGGTGGTAATCCCGGTGGCACATCTTCTGGAAAGACGTCAGCAAACTCCTGCAAAATGTTAGTGACAACAGGAGGCAAAGAGGAAGGCACGTCCTCGAATGAAAATAATGCCTCTTTGCACACAAAAGCATAGCAAACAGATTTGCTGCAATCTAGATCATCAATATCAGATTTGGTGGCAAGTAAACATCCACTTTTCAATTTAATTTCAGAAGCAACACAAGATGGTTTATTATTAGGTTTCATTTGTTGCTCAAATTCTTTTGCCACTATCTGATTTTCACTCTTATTTTGCTCCTGTTTTGCTTTACTAGCTCGATTAATATCATCTTTCAAAATGGAACTAGGAGTCATAGGAAGCAAAGTAATATGTTTATCCTTATGAGCAAGAGTATACTGATTGTTTCTACCATGGTGTACAGAATTTTTATCGAATTGCCATGGTCTACCAAGTAATAAGGAACATGCTTGCATGGGTACCACATCACAATCAACATAATCAGCATATGTAGCGATACTAAAATGCACACGAACAATACGTGTTACCTTAACCTTGCCGCTGTTGTTGAACCATTGGATGTAGTAAGGATGCGGATGTGGTCTTGTGGTGAGAGACAACTTCTCCACCATCTCCATACTAGCCAAGTTGTTGTAGCTCCCTCCATCTATGATGACGCGAACATAACGTTCCTTCACAACTCCCTTTGTGTGGAACAAATTGTGCCTCTAATTTTGCTCAGCTTGGATGACCTGTACACTCAAAACAAGTTGAGCAACTAAACTTTCATACCTGTCAGCATCTTCAGCAGCCATGTATTGCGTCTCTTGTTCAGAATCATCTCCACCATGTTCTTCACTTGTAATAAGAGCCAAAGTCTCCTCATCATAGTCACTAGCAGACTCATACCCACCATCCTCAGTAGCAATCATCACATGCTTAGATGGGCATTCTCTCCCATAATGACCTCCACCCTTGCAACGATGACATATAATATCATTTGTTTGCCCTGTTGATGCCATGGATGAAGAAGAGCTCTGTGCAGGCCCAGAAGGTGTGCGCTTGGCGGATGGTGGTGGTGGTGCATGTTTTCTTGTATCTCGGATAGAGTTGGCGGATGAAGTAGACGGTGCTGCAGCAGGACGTGTGGAAGTAGAGGATGTACGTGGTGTCCATGATGAAGATTGACCTACAGAAAAATTAGTTCGCGCCAATGCCTGTCGATCCTGCACTTCACGTTCAGCTTTGCAAGCAAGATGGAATAAACGAGTGATATTATTATACTCCTTATACTCTAGAATGGTCTGAATCTCTCTATTTAATCCACCCATAAAACGTGCAAGCATAGCTTCATTATCCTCAACAGTGCCACATCTAATCATGCAAGTTTGTAATTCCTGATAATATTCTTCTAGAGAATTTTTCCTTGTCTTAAGCGCTGCAATTTTTGAAGTAATTCACGTTGATAATATGGTGGAACCCAACGAGTATGCGCAGCAGTTTTCAAAGCAGCCCAAGTAGCTGGAATAGGATATAATCTACAATTTTCAGACCACCAAACACATGCAAAACTAATGAAAGCACAAACAACAGCAACAACACGTCTATCCTCGGGATATTGTAAGAATGTAAAGCGTTGTTCAGTTTCTAACTCCCAAGTAAGATAAATATCAGGAATGTATCTACCCTCGAATGGCGAGATATTCAAATTTAGTTTAGGTATGTGGTCTTGATCTCGTACCTGAGGGGGTGGTGTAGCTCTACTGTTGCGATTATATGCATGAGGATGACTTGGTGGTGGTGGTGCGGGTGGTTGCATGTAGTACTGATTTTGATCAACCTCATCCTCATAGTTGTCTTCCTCCTCTGCAGTAGCAGCAGGAGCTACAGAAGCATCAACAACAGTAGCAGCACCACCAGAAGTTTGTCCTGGCTCAAGAGGAACACGCTGTGCTCGTCCTGCTGGATCACGACGTGGAGGAGGTTGTTGATGTTGTTGCAATGGTGCAGCAGAGGCGGCTGGTGGTTGTCGTAGACGCGCGAGTACTTCATCGAACTTGGCGTCCAACTTGGTGTCAATTGTCTTCTCAATATCATCAATCCTCTCCAGTGCCTTTCCAAAGCTGGCCATCACGTCTTCCACCTGTTGACCCAACATTTGCTGAAATTTATCATGAAGCTCCTTCTTTGTCATGTTCTCCCAGTCAATCTCGTCGGCTTGTGGTCCTGCCATGGTTAGCAGCAACAGAGACACACAAGAATATGATCCTACAGACTACTAGAAAGTGGTGGTGGTGGGGTGTCACAAATCCGTCAAGCAAATCTCAAATTCTTACCAGTTCTTACCCAGCAGCAGGTGGTGATCGACAACCGTTATAGTCAAAACTCTCAAAGCTTGGACAGAGCGATTGCCAGGTGGTGTCAAACGCACGATGTAGATGTATGTGGAGCTGGGAAGGCTTATGATATGGTAGCGAAAATGTCAGCAATAATCAATTCAGAGATGCAAAATTGAATAAACGCTCAATGACGGTACTGTGCTGGTCCTAGGCTAGACCGTGCTAGAGACGCGAGCCTAGAACACTAACAAAATCATGACGCTGCACGTAAACAAGGGAGGAGCACACTCTGAATCTCTTTTTTTTTTCTTTTTTTCACTTTTTTTTGCACTTTTTTTCCGCTTTTTTTTTTGAGTTTGGAACTATTTTTCTTCTACGGGTGGCACGGAAGTTGGGGAGTCCAACTCTGTCATGACTCGAAGTATGGCGTGATCTGGAAATCGAAAACAAAGTAACAAATACTGGATCGGACTAGGACTGGTGGCGGAGACGAATCTGGTGGAAACTCGGACTAGTGGCGGAGATGAATCTGGTGGAAACTCGGACTGGTGGCAGATATATGTAGGGCGGTGGAACATGGACTGGTGGTGAATATGTGATGGAGGTGGACACGGATTATCGTGATGGCATTGGATATATGGTATATGGCAGTGGTGATGACGATGGTGGTATATGGCAGCGGTGACGACGATGGTGGTATATTGCAGCGTTGATGACGATGGTGGTATATGGCAGCGGTGACGACGATGGTGGTATATGTCAGCGGTGATGACGATGGTGGTATATATGGAAGCGGTGATGACGATGGTGTAGTGGCAGCGTGACAACCCGTGAACAGAACTCGAAACTCTAAGGGACTAGACGCTAAAACCAGCAACTCGACACGATGATGCAACCGCAAATTTAACAAAGCAAAACTCTAAAAAGATTATGCAAAGGCTCAGATTGGTTCGGATATGATGGAGTAACCCTAATTTTTTTTGCTTTTTCGTGGACCATAGGTATGAAGAACAGGCTCGATCTAAACTACTAAAACCTGGAAAATCTCACCGAGCAACCTGGAAATCTAATACCACTTGATAGAGGCAAAGGTGTCCCGTCTTTCGATGAGAAGTTGATTATCGTTTCGTAGGAGTAGACTTTGACGATCCGACTATAAACGTGCGAGGATGTCGCGCCTTAGAAATTGCTAAACCAACTCCGAGAGGTTATTGACCACGCCGGAGCACGATCAACCTGACCACAAGGGTCTACTTCCTGCAAGCAAACGAAGAACAAGCAAGAAACTGAGATTGCAATCTGGATATTGCGAATATAAGATGAAAGCTTTATTGATCAAGGTGGGGTTCTATGACGTCTTGGTCTGGTCTTTGAACACAAACGAAGTACACGAAGTTGCATCTATGGTGAACTTTTAATCTAAACAAAAACCAAAGTCTAAACGACGCCCTAAGGGCTGTATATATGAAGGAATAGGGGGAATTTTGTGACCCCTTGGAGGAGGGGTCCGAAACCAACCCTAATTCTGTTTCCCCACACATACCGACTCTAAAAACAGCCTAGGAAGTTGTATTTCGAAATTACATGGGCCTGGCCCAAAAATAAGGTGGCGCGGCACCTAAAATAAGCTATGGACAAAATTTATGAAAGGGCATCTTGTATATTTCGTCCATGTCCTTGTATGGCATCAAGGAGGCTTCAAAGTGCTGAAATCTAGTACTTGGTAATTCAATTGGCATGCGCGAGCTCTAGTAATTGGTCCAGTATGTATAGCAACAGGGGATGTGGGTGTAACAATGGTATTGATGTCCTCATCATCTTTATGACGAACTCTTTATCACCTCCATAACCGAGAAACATTTCCTTAGTCCTCTTTAGGTACCTAAGGATAATTTTGACCGCTGTCCAGTGATCCACTCCTGGATTACTTTGGTACCTTCCTGCCAAACTTATGGCAAGGAACACATCAGGTCTGGTACACAGCATGGCATACATAATAGAACCTATGGCTGAGGCATAGGGAATGACTTTCATTTTCTCTCTATCTTCTGCCGTGGTCGGGCTTTGAGTCTTACTCAACTTCACACCTTGCAATACAGGCAAGAACCCTTTCTTTGACTGATCCATTTTGAACTTCTTCAAAACTTTGTCAAGGTATTTGTTTTGTGAAAGTCCTATTAAGCGTCTCGATCTATCCCTATAGATCTTGATGCCCAATATATAAGAAGCTTCACTGAGGTCTTTCATTCAAAAACTCTTATTCAAGTATCCTTTTATGCTATCCAGAAATTCTATATCATTTCCAATCAGCAATATGTCATCCACATATAATATCAGAAATGCTACAGAGCTCCCACTCACTTTCTTGTAAATACAGGCTTCACCGTAAGTCTATATAAAACCATATGCTTTGATCACCTCATCAAAGCGTATATTCCAACTCTGAGATGTTTGCACCAGTCCATAGATGGATCGCTGGTGCTTGCACACTTTGTTAGCACCTTTAGGATCGACAAAACCTTCTGGTTGCATCATATACAACTCTTCTTTAAGAAATTCATTAAGGAATGCAGTTTTGACGTCCATTTGCTAGATTTCATAATCATAAAATGCGGCAATTGCTAACATGGTTCGGACAGACTTAAGCATCGCTACTGGTGAGAAAGTCTCATCATAGTCAACCCTTGAACTTGTCGAAAACCTTTCGCGACAAGTCAAGCTTTGTAGACAGTGATATTACCATCAGCGTCTATCTTCCTCTTGAAGATCCATTTATTCTCAATGGCTTGTCAATTATCGGGAAAGTCCACCAAAGTCCACACTTTGTTCTCATACATGGATGCTATCTCAGATTTCACGGCCTCACGCCATTTATCGGAATCTAGGCTCATCATAGCTTCTTCATAGTTTGTAGGTTCGCCATTGTCTAACAACATGACTTCTAGGACAGGATTACCGTACCACTCTGGTGCGGTACGTGTTCTGGTCGACCTACGAGGTTTAGTAGTAACTTGATCTAAAGTTTCATGATCATCATTAGCTTCCTCTCTAGTTGGTGTAGGCATCACAGGAATGGTTTTCTCTGATGTGCTACTTTCGAATTTGAGAGAAGGTACAATTACCTCATCAAGTTGTACTTTCCTCCTACTCACTTCTTTCGAGAGAAACTCCTTGTCTAGAAATGACCCATTCTTAGCAACAAAGATTTTGCCTTCGGATTTGTGGTAGAAGGTATACCCAATAGTTTCTTTAGGGTATCCTATGAAGGCACACCTTTCCGCTTTGGGTTCGAGCTTATCAGGTTGAAGCCTTTTGACATAAACATCGCATCCCCAAACTTTAAGAAACGATAACTTAGGTTTCTTGCCAAACCATAGTTCATAAGGTGTCGTCTCAACGGATTTAGACGGTGCCCTATTTAACGTGAATGCGT
This sequence comes from Thinopyrum elongatum, assembly GCA_011799875.1. Classification (NCBI taxonomy): domain Eukaryota; kingdom Viridiplantae; phylum Streptophyta; class Magnoliopsida; order Poales; family Poaceae; genus Thinopyrum; species Thinopyrum elongatum. The sequence continues at coordinate 252,959,953 of CM022299.1, forward strand.
CTGTCTCTAATGCATAACCCCAAAATGATAAAGGCAAATCGGTAAGAGACATCATAGAACGCACCATATCTAATAAAGTACGGTTACGATGTGGTGTTCCTGGTGGCGTGAGTTGTGAAACAATTCCACATTGTCTTAAATGAAGGCCAAACTCATAACTCAAATATTCGCCTTTGCGATAAGATCATAGAAACTTTATTTTCTTGTTACGATGATTCTCCACTTCACTCTGAAATTCTTTGAACTTTTCAAATGTTTCAGACTTCTGTTTCATCAAGTAGATATACCCATACCTACTCAAATCATCTGTGAAGGTTAGAAAATAACGATACCCGCCGCGTGCCTCAACATTCATCGGACCGCATACATCGGTATGTATTATTTCCAATGAGTCATTAGCTCGTTCCATTGTTCGGGAGAACGGAGTTTTAGTCATCTTACCCATGAGGCATGGTTCACAAGTATCAAATGATTCATAATCAAGTGATTCCAAAAGTCCATCCGCATGGAGTTTCTTAATGCGCTTTACACCAATATGACCTTAACGGCAGTGCCACAAGTATGTTTCATTATCATTATCAACTTTGCATCTTTTGGCATCAATATTATGAATATGTGTATCATTACGATCGAGATTCACAAGAATAGACCATTCATCAAAGGTGCATGACCATAAAAGATGTTACTCACATAAATAGAACAACCATTATTCTCTAACCTAAATGAATAACCGTCTCGCAATAAACAAGATCCAGATATAATGTTCATGCTCAACGGTAGCACCAAATAACAATTATTCAAGTCTAATACTAATCCTGAAGGTAGATGTAGAGGTAGCCTGCCGACGGCAATCACATCGACCTTGGAACCACTCCCGATGCGCATCGTTACCTCGTCCTTAGCCAATCTTCGTTTATTCCGTAGCTCCTGTTTCGAGTTACAAATATGAGCAACCGAACCAGTATCAAATACCCAGGCACTACTACGAGCATTAGTAAGGAACACATCAATAACATGTATATCAAATATACCTTTGTTCACTTTTCCATCCTTCTTATCCACCAAGTATTTGGGGCAGTTCCGCTTCCAGTGACCATTTCCTTTGCAGTAGAAGCACTCAGTTTCAAGCTTGGGTCTAGCCTTGGGCTTCTTCATGGGAGTGGCAACTTTCTTGCAATTCTTCTTGAAGTTCCCTTTCTTTCCCTTGCCCTTTTTTTTAAACTAGTGGTCTTGTTAACCATCAACACTTGATGCTCCTTCTTGATTTCTACCTCCGCTGATTTCAGCATCGTGAAGAGCTCGGGAATCGTTTTTGTCATCCCTTGCATATTATAGTTCATCACGAAGCCTTTGTTGCTTGGTGGCAGTGACTGAAGAACTCTGTCAATAACACTCTCAACTGGAAGATCAATTCCCAGCTGAGTCAAGTGGTTATGATACCCAGACATTTTGAGTATGTGTTCACTAACATAACTGTTCTCCTCCATCTTATAGCTATAGAACTTCTTGGAGACTTCATATCTCTCAACCCGGGCATTAGCTTGAAATATCAACTTCAGCTCTTGGAACATCTCATATGCTCCGTGGCATTCAAAACATCTTTGGAGTCCCGGTTCTAAGCCGTAAAGCATGGGACACTGAACTATCGAGTAGTCATCAGATTGAGTCTGTCAGACATTCATAACATCTGCATCAGCTCCTGCAGAAGGTCAATCACCTAGCGGTGCAACAAGGACATCATTCTTCTGTGCAGCAATGAGGATAATCCTCAAGTTACGAACCCAGTCCGTGTAGTTGCTACCATCATCTTTCAACTTAGCTTTCTCTAGGAACGCATTAAAATTCAAGGGAACGGTAGCATGGGCCATTGATCTACAACATAGATATGCAAAAATTATTAAGACTAAGTTCATGATAAATTTTAGTTCAAATAATAAAATTACTAATGAACTCCCAATTAAATCAACATCCCTCAAGTTGTCTAAGTGATACATGATCCAAATCAACTAACCCATGTCCTATCATCACGTGAGATGGGGTAGTCTTCAATGGTGAACATCTATATGTTGATCATATCTACTATATGACTCACGTTCGACCTTTCGGTCTCCAGTGTTCCGAGAGCATGTCTGTACATGCTAGGCTCATCAAGTTTAACCCAAGTATTCTGCATGTGCAAAACTGGCTTACACCCATTGTTTGTGAACGTAGAGTCTATCACACCCGATCATCATGAGGTGCTTCGAAACGACGAACTTTAGCAATGGTGCGTACTCGGGGTGAACACTTTTATGTTGAAGTTAAGTGAAGGGATCATATTATAATGCTACCGTCATTCTAAGGAAAATAAGATGCATAAAGGATAAACATCACATACAATCAAAATATGTGACATGATATGGCCATCCTCATCTTGTGCTTTTGATCTCCATCTCCAAAGCATCGGCATGATCTCCATCGTCACGTCGGGGTCGTCTCGCCAACTATTGCTTCTACAACTATTACTAACACATAGCGATAAAGTAAAGCAATTACATGACGCTTAAGTGATTGACACATAGGTCATACAATAATTAAAGACAACCGTAAGGCTCCTGCCAGTTGTCGTGCTCATCGAGATGCAAGTCGTGAACTTATTACAAAACATGATCATCTCATACATCAACATATATTACATCACATCTTGACCATATCACATCACAACATGCCATGCAAAAACAAGTTAGACGTCCTCTACATTGTTGTTGCAAGTTTTACGTGGCTGCTACGGGCAACTAGCAAGAACCGTTCTTACCTACACATAACCACAATGGTGATTATCAAGTTGCTATTTAGCCTTCTGCAAGGACTGCTATAGTCAAATCTGATTCAACTAAAGTAGGAGAAACAGACACCCGCTAGCCACCTTTATGCAAAACAAGTTGCATGTCAGTCGGTGGAACCGGTCTCATGTGCCTGGACATGTAAGGTTGGTCTGGGCCGCTTCATCCCACAATGCCGCCGAATCAAAATAAGACATTGGTGGGAAGCAATATGAACATCACCTCCCACAACTCCTTTGTGTTCTACTCATGCATATCATCTACGCATAAACCTGGCTCTGATACCACTGTTGGGGAACGTTGCATGGAAAACAAAAAATTTCTACACACACGCAAGATCTATCCATGGAGATGCATAGCTACGAGAGAGGGAGAGCATAGACATACCCTTGTAGATCGCTAAGCGGAAGTGTTTATCAACGCGGTTGATGTAGTCGTACACCTTCACGGTCCGTATCGATGAAGCACCAAACGCACGGCACCTCCGCGTTCAACACACATTCAGCTCGATGACGTCCTCGCCTTCTCGATCTAGCAAGAGAGGCGAAGTAGTGGATGAGTTCCAGCAGCACGACGGCGTGGTGACGGTGGTGGTGAAACTTCTCCGCAGGGCTTCGCCAAGCACAACGGATGTGGACGGAGGAGGAACTAGAACTAGAGGGAGAGGGGGCGCCGCACACGGCTTGGGGAATCGTGGTGTGTGTTGCCCCTCTCGCTCCTCACATATATGTAGGTGGAGGGGAGGGGAGGCAGCCTAGGGGCACTCCTAGTTCAATCTCGTTACCGACAAGTCTCTTTACTCGTTCCGTAATACAAGACCCTGTGGCTAACTCTTTAATCACATTGCTTGCAAGCTTGTTGTGATGTTGTATTACCGAGTGGGCCCTGAGATACTTCTCCGTCATACGGAGTGACAAATCCGAGTCTTGATCCATGCCAACTCAATAGACACCCTCGGAGATACCTGTAGAGCACCTTTATAGTCACCCAGTTACGTTGCGATGTTTGGTACACACAAGGTACTCCTCCAATGTCAGTGAGTTGCATGATCTCATGGTTATATGAACATATACTTGACATGTAGAAAATGATAGCAATAAACTTGACACGATCATATGCTACGTTCATAGTTTGGGTCTTGTCATCATTCTCCTAATGATGTGATCCCGTTATCAAATGACAACTCATGTCTATGGCTAGGAAACCATAGCCATCTTTGATCAACGAGCTAGTCCGGTAGAGGCTTACCAGGGACATGTAGTTGTCTATGTATCCACACATGCAATTGAGTTTCCAGTCAATACAATTATAGCATGGATAACAAACGATTATCATGAACAAGGAAATATAATAATAACCACTTTTATTATTGCCTCTAGGGAATATTCCCAACACTCTCCCACTTGCACTAGAGTCAATAATCTAGTATTACATGGTAATGAATCTAACACCCATAGAGTTCTGGTGTTGATCATGTTTTGCCCGTGGAATAGGTTTAGGCAACGGATCTGCAACATTCAGATTCGTATGTACTTTACAAATGTTTATGTCCTCCTCCTTGACTGCATCACGGATGGAGTTGAAGCGTTGCTTTATGTGTCTGGTCCTCTTGTGAAACCTTGGTCCCTTGGCTAGAGCAATGGCACTAGTGTTGTCACAGAACAAAGTCATTGGGTTTAGTACACTGGGCACAACTCCAAGATCTATCATGAACTACTTCATCCAGACACCTTCCTTTGCTGCCTCCTAGGCAGCTATGTACTCCGCTTCGCATGTAGAATCAGCTACCACGCTTTGCTTGGAACTGCACCAGCTTATCGCTCCCCCATTTAGAATATATACATATCCAGTTTGAGACTTAGAGTCATCCGGATCAGTGTCAAAGCTTGCATCGACGTAACCCTTTACGACGAGCTCTTGATCACCTCCATAAACGAGAAACATTTCCTTAGTCCTTTTCAGATACTTAAGGATATTATTCACCGCTGTCCAGTGATCCATTCCTAGATTACATTGAAACCTTTCAGCCATACTTACGGCAAGGCTGACATCCGGTCTTGTGCACAGCATCGCATACATGATAGAGCCTATGGCAGAAGCATAGGGGATGACACTCATCTTTTCTCTATCCTCTGTAGTCGCTGGGCATTGAGTCTGACTCAACTTCACACCTTGCAAAACAGGCAAGAACCCCTTCTCGGACTGATCCATTTTGAACTTCTTCAAAATCTTATCAAGTATGTGCTTGTGAAAGTCCTACTAAGCGTCTCGATCTATCTCTATAGATCTTGATGCCTAATATGAAAGCAGCTTCTCCTAGGTCCTTCATTGAAAAACTCTTGTTCAAATATTCCTTCACATTTTCCAAAAGTTCTATATTGTTTCCAATCAGCAATATGTCATCCACATATAATATTAGAAACGCTATAGAGCTCCCACTCACTTTCTTGTAAATACAAGATTCTCCAAAAACTTGTATAAACCCAAACGCTTTGATCACCTCATCAAAGCAAAGATTCTAACTCCGAGATGCTTGCACCAGTCCATAAATGGATCGCTAGAGTTTGCACACTTTGTCAGCATTCCCTGGATCGACAAAACCTTCCGGTTGCATCATATACAACTCTTCCTTAAGGAAACCATTAAGGAACGTTGTTTTGACATCCATCTGCCAGATTTCATAATCAAAAAATGCAGCTATTGCCAACATGATTCTGATGGACTTAAGCATCTCTACGGGTGAGAAAGTCTCATTGTAATCAACTCCTTGAACTTGTGAAAACCCCTTTGCCACAAGTCGAGCTTTATAGATAGTGACATTACCGTGCACGTCCGTCTTCTTCTTGAAGATCCATTTATTCTGAATGGCCTTTCGCCCTTTAGGTAATAATTCCAAAGTCCATACTTTGTTTTCATACATGGATCCCATCTCGAATTTCATGGTCTCTAACCATTTGTCGGAATATGGGCCCACCATCGTTTGTCCATAGCTTGTAGGTTCACCATTGTCCAACAACATGTCCTCTAAGACAGGGTTGCCGTACCATTCAAGAGCTGTACGTACCCTTGTCGTCCTACGAGGTTCGATAGTAACTTGATCCGAAGCTTCATGATCATCATCATTAGCTTCCTCTTCAACTGATGTAGGTGCCATAGAAACATCTTTCTATGTTGCGCTACACTCTGGTTGAAGTAAAGGTTCAACAACCTCATCAAGTGCTATCTTCCTTCCACTCAATTCTTTCGAGAGAAACTCTTTCTCGAGAAAGGACCGTTCTTAGGGACAAACACTTTGCCTTCGGATCTGAGATAGAAGGTATACCCAACCATCTCTTTTGGTTATCCTATGAAGACTCATTTGTCCGCTTTGGGTTCGAGCTTTTTCGGCTGAAGCCTTTTGCCATAAGCATGTAGCCCCAAACCTTAAGAAACGACAACTTAGGTTTCTTGCCAAACCACAGTTCATACGGTGTCGTCTCCACGGACTTAGATGGTGCCCTATTTAAAGTGAATGCAGCTGTCTCTAATGCATAAGCCCAAAATGATAGTGGCAGATTGGCAAGAGACATCATAGAACGCACAATATCCAATAAGGTACGATTACGACGTTCGGACACACCATTACGCTGTGGTGTTCCAGGTGGCGTCAACTGTGAAACAATTCCACATTGTCTTAAGTGATTGCCAAACTCATAATTCAGATACTCTCCCCCTTGATCAGATCGTAGGAATTTGATCTTCTTGTTACGATGATTCTCAACTTCACTCTGAAATTGCTTGAACTTTTCAAACGTCTCAGACTTATGCTTCATTAAGTAAATATACCCATATCTACTCAAGTCATCGGTGAAGGTGAGAAAGTAACGATATCCACCGCACGCGTCAACGCTCATCGGACCGCACACATCAGTATGTATGATTTCCAACAAGTTACTTGCCCGTTCCATTGTTCCGGAAAATGGGGTCTTAGTCATCTTGCCCATGAGGCATGGTTCGCATGGGTCAAGTGATTGAAAATCAAGTGACTCCAAAAGTCCATCAGCATGGAGTTTCTTCATGCGCTTTACACCAATATGACCTAAGTGGCAGTGCCACAAGAAAGTGGTACTATCATTATCAACTCTACATCTTTTGGCATCAATGTTATGAACATGTGTATCATCACTATCGAGATTCAATAAGGATAAACCCCTCACAATGGGTGCATGACCATAAAAGATATTACCCATATAAATAGAACAACCATTATTCTTTGATTTAAATGAGTAATCGTCTGGTATTAAACAAGATCCAGATATAATGTTCATGCTCAATGCATGCACTAAATAACAATTATTCAGGTTCATCACTAATCCCGATGGTAATCGAAGAGCGAGCGTGCCGACGATGATCACATCAACCTTGGAACCATTTCCCACGCACATCGTCACTTCGTCCTTCGCCAGCCTCCGTATATTCCGTAGTTCCTGCTTTGAGTTGCAAATGTGAGCAACCGAACCGGTATTAAATACCCAGGCACTACAACAAGAGTTGGTAAGGTAGACATCAATAACATGTATATCATATGTACCTTTGTTGACGTTGGCCCCCTTATTATCGGCCAGATACTTGGGGCAGTTCCGCTTCCAGTGGCCAGCTCCTTTGCAATAGAAGAACTCAGTCTCCGGCTTGGGTCCAGCCTTGGATTTCTTCACGGGAGGAGCAACTGCTTTGCCACCTTTCTTGAAGTTTCCCTTCTTTCCCTTGCCTTTCTTTAAACTAGTGGTTTTATTCACCATCAACACTTGATGCTCCTTTTGGATGTCTGACTCAGCGACTTTCAGCATCGCGAACAGCTCGGAGACTGACTTGTTCATCCCTTGCATGTTATAGTTCAACTGAAAGCTCTTGTAGCTAGGTGGTAGCGATTGAAGAACTCTGTCAGTGACAGCCTCTGGCGGGAGCTCAACTCCCAACTCAGCCAGACGGTTGTAGTACCCAGACATTCTGAGTATGTGCTCACTGACAGACCCGTTCTCCTCCATCTTGCAGGCATAGAACTTATCAGAGGTCTCATACCTCTCGATCCGGGCATTCTTTTCAAAGATAAACTTCAACTCCTAGAACATCTCATATGCTCCATGACTTTCAAAACGCCTTTGAAGTCCCGGCTCTAAGCCATACAACATGGCGCACTGAACTATTGAGTAGTCATCAACACGCGACTGCCAGGCGTTCCCAACATGCACAGTTGCTGGAGGGGGTGGTGAACCAAGCGGTGCATCAAGGACATAAGCCTTTTGGGCCGCCGTGAGGATAATCCTCAGATTACGGGCCCAGTCCACAAAGTCACTTCCATCATCTTTCAGCTTAGCTTTCTCTAGGAACGCATTGAAATTCAGGGGAGCTACTGTGCGAGCCATTGATCTACAACATGAGTTTGCCAAGATAGCTTAGACTATTGTTCATGATAAATGAGTTCAATTAATCATATTGCCTAAGAACTCCCACTCAAATCGACATCCCTCCGGTTGTCCGAGTTTAACATGATCCAAATTCACCAACCCAAGTCCGATCATCACATGAGATGAGGTGGTTTCAATGGTGAACATCTCCATGTTGATCATATCTACTATATGACTCATGTTCGACCTTTCTGTCTCTTGTGTTCCGAGGCATGTCTGTACATGCTAGGCTCGTCAAGTTTAACCCAAGTGTTCTGCATGTGCAAAACTGGCTTGCACCCGTTGTATGTGAACGTAGAGTCTATCACACCCGATCAGCACATGGTGCTTCAAAACGACGAACTTTTGCAACGGTGCACACTTGGGAAGAACACAATTTTATCTTGAAATTTTAGTGAGGGATCACCTTATAATTTCACCGTCGTCCTAAGCAAAATAAGATGCATAAAAGGATTAACATCACATGCAAATCATAATTGACATGATATGGCCATCAACTTGTGCATTTGATCTCCATCTCCAAAGCACCGGCATGATCTCCGTCATCACCGGCATGACACCATGATCTCCATCATCGTGTCGCCATCGGGGTTGTCATGCCAACCATGCTTCTACTACTATTGCTACCGCTTAGCGATAAAGTAAAGGGATAATTATTTTTGTGCCCCTAGTTGTGTCCCCCTCGTTTGTTTTACCCCTAGTTTGAGAAAGTCACCGGTTCTGTCCACACCACTTTGGAATTCTTTTGTTTTTGCCCTTCCGTCATGGCTCCGCTTGGTTAGCGCCGTTTGACCACATACGGTGCTCTGTTTTGGACCCTGCTTGCCCCCCGCTAGGACAAAACCCACCCGGGCCCATCTCACTCTCATCCCCACTCTCTCTCGTTCCCCACTCTCTCATGAACCCTAGCTAGGTGGCGACGACGGCGACCAGAGCTGCTACTGCTGGAGATGGTGGACCACGGCGACGGCAGCGGTGCCACTGGCGGCGCCCGCGGCCGCAAGGCAAGGACACGGTCACATACAACATTAGGGTAAGTCCCCCCATCCCAGATCTGTTGTTCCTTCCTCCCCCTAGATCTGTCCACAGCTATGGTTTTTTTTGTAGCATTCAGGCTTCTGTAGGATTTAGGCTATTATGTTGCTTGGACGATTTTGGCTAGTATGTTGCTGTATGTTGATACCGTGCTGTTTGCATAGGATTGATCTGGCTAGAGCATTTAATATCAGTGTTAGAATGGAGACATGCACTTTAACTGCTGTTGGTACAAAAGGAAAAGAAACTGGCTTCACATTTCCATTAGTGGTGGACAACAGTAGCACATTTGAGCAGTTTAGGGCAACAATATTTGCCAAATATCCATGGGGATTACATGATGCTGTTGAGCTAAGGTACTGGGATGTGTCTAAAGTTGCTTGGGTGCCTGTTCAGTCTGATAATGAGTTAGGTGCCATGTTTGCAAATAATGCACAAACCATGTCATGCAATCTGGAAATCACTGTTATTCAGAGGCGTAGGACTAACACAAGGCCCTCTGGTTCACAAAATAATTCAAATCCCACTGCTTCAAGGCCCTCTGGTTCTAAAGCATCTGCAAAACCTAGGACTAACACAAGGGAAACAAGTAGCAGTTGCAGGCCACCTACAACTCCAAGTGCAAATGCTCAGTCTGAGCATTCTTGCAGTAAAACCCAAGCTAAACCTAGCATACCAGTTGATCCTGTTGTGGAGGAAGCAGAGCCTGATGCAGCACTTTTTTCTGATGAAGAAGATGAGAAACTTTATCCAGGCTATGCTCAGCACAACAATGAGGAAGATCATGTAGATGAGGAGTACATTCCTGCTGAATTCTCAGATACAGATGAAGATGAGAAGCAGGAGGACCTGGACAATGGAGTTTTTGAAACTAAAGATGAGGACAGACCTGTCATGATGTATGACAGAGATAATCCCTCTATTGGGGAAGGTGTAGTTTTTCCTTCAGCAATTGACTGCAGAAATGCAGTTGCAACTTTCTCAATTACCACTGAAATAGAGTACATCACTTTGAAAAGTGACCAAAGAAGGTTTACTGTGAAATGTGCCTCTGATAGATGTAAGTGGAGGCTGCATGCCTCTTTAATGAGGAGAAGCACATTATTTCAGGTACTAATGCATTTTCTGTTTTCTATAATTATTGTTCAAAATTTATGTTTCATGTACTAATTGTTTGTTCTTTTTTAACAGATTAAGGTCAACCCTTACCCTCACAACTATCCAAGTGTTAACAGATCTCAGAGATTGAGGGCTGCAAAGAGAAGATGGATAGCAGATGCTTCTATGGCTTGGATTAGAAAAAATCCAGGCATAGGTCCAAAGGAAATTCAGCACAGGTTGACAGAGAAGTATGGAGTGTAGGTGCCATATAGTAGGTGTTATTTTGGTAAAGAGATGGCACTAGACAAGATGTTTGGCAAGTACAGTGATAGTTTCAATCTGCTTTATTCATTCAAGGCTGAAGTTGAGAGAACATCACCAGGCAGTGTAGTTGAAATTGACAAGCACACTGTGGAATACTCATTGAGAGGAAAGAAATTGCACAAGGAGTGTTTCAGAAGAGTGTTTGTGTGCTTCAAGGCATGTCAGACAGGTTTCTTGGAGGGGTGCAGGCCTTACCTTGCTGTGGATGCAACAACACTGAATGGTAGGTACAGGGCCCAGCTTGTTTCTGCTTGTGCCCTTGATGCACACAACTGGTTATTTCCAGTTGCCTATGGTGTCATAGAAGCAGAGTCAATTGAGAGCTGGACTTGGTTCTTCCAACAACTGAAGAAACTAATAGGACATCCAGAAGGTTTAGTCATACATACTGATGCATGCAAAGGATTGGAGATAGCTGTTGATGATGTATATGCTGGAGTGGAGCACAGGGAGTGTATGAGGCATTTGGCTCTAAACTTCAGCAAGAAATTCAAAGGCAAGTTCTATGATGAGAATTTGTGGCCATGCTCACTTACATATAGCATTAAGAAGCACAACTATCATCTGAATCAGTTGCACAGCAGGCCCAAAGTTAAAGAATATTTAGAGGAGCACCACACAAAAATATGGGCTAGAGCACACATCAATGACACTTGCAAGGTAGACTATGTGAACAACAACCTTGCTGAAGCTTTCAACTCAAGGATCAAGAAATATAAGGGGCTTCACATAGTAGACTTGTGTGACAAGATCAGGCAGTACATTATGCAGAAATTTGATATAAGGAATAGGATTGCCATTGATCATTTTGAAGGCCATCTCATTGTTCCATCTGTGATGAAGGCCTTAATGGCAAAAACAAAAGGTTTAGAGATGACTTTGATTAGGAGAAGCCCAACAGAGGCTGAAGTTACTGCTACTTACAGAGAAAAAAGAGAATGGAGGTACCCTGTTGACTTACAGAAGTGGTCTTGTAGTTGCAGACAATGGCAAGTAACTGGTAAGCCATGTATCCATGCTCTGTTCTTTATCACTTCTCTTAGAGGTGAAGCCAGTGGAATAGATCAGTATGTGCACAAGTTTTATTCCGTTGAGAAATTCAGAGCTACTTATGATGACAACCTTCCAGCTCTGGAAGGCAAGCAACAGTGGGAAATTGTGAATCCAGGATTTAAACTTTCTGCTCTAGTTCACTTGCTGTTGAACTAGTATTTTCACTTGCTGTTCAACTACTGTTTGAGATGTCATGATGTTGAACTAGTAGGTGACTTGATGTTTGAGATGAACTACTGTTGAACTACTGTTTGAGATGCTGGCTATGTCATGCTTTAATTTGAAGTTGTTTGATCATATGTGATGCTTGCTATGTCATGCTTTAATTTGAAGTTGTTTGATCATCTGCCAATATGAACCATCTCTCTAGTCATCTGCCAATATGAATCAAATTGTCGTCGACGATGACAATTTGGTCATCTCCCTAGTCATCTGCCAATATGAACCCAATTGTCATCGACGACAACAATTTGGTCATCTCCCTAGTCATCTGCCAATATGAACCAATTTGTCGTCGACGACGACAATTTGGTCATCTCCCTAGTCATCTGCCAATATGAACCAAATTGTCATCGACGACGACAATTTGGTCATCTCCATAGTCATGTACCAATATGAACCAAACTGCAGAAATTTAGAACACCAAATAGCATTACATTAAGATTGGTACATTACAAAGTTCATCTCCTGCACTACAACAACAACAAACATACTTGCTTCACTTAGTGGCTTGATTCTGTGAAAACACTGATAAAGCCACAACTACAACACATACAACAATTCCACTAAACAACACTGCCCAAACATTGAGCATCTCATCTCTCTCCTTCAGTTTCTTCTTCAAAGCACGGTTCTTCTTTGCCAGCTCCATATTTTCCCTCCGCAATTTGTGAGACTTGATCCAGCTGCGTTCAAGCTCTGCATGTAGATCTTCAAATGCAAGGGCCACACACAGGGGAGGAGGAGGGTCAACCCGAACCACCCACTTGCACTCATCTGGCAACTAATTAGATGAACAAAATTAGAAATTTCAAAATAACAGCAACCTCCCAAATTGACAATCAAATTGACAAGCAACTACTTACATCAAGAGGGCATCCCAAAAATCGTCGGCCCGTGCTAGCCCCTCCCCAAGCCACCCGACGAGCAGGAACTAGGCCATGTCCAGGGCAACGGTGCTTAGATCTAGGCTCCAAGCCGGAAAATGATTCGTTTGGGTGATGGTACTCCGATACGAGCTCCACAATCCCCATCCCATCGATCTAAATCAGAAGAAGAGCAAAAAAAATCCCCAAATCAGAGAAACCCTAGAATGAGGGGGTCAAATGCGGACGGAGTGCTCCACTTACCTCTACGGCAGTAGAACCAGCCGCCGTCGACGAGTTTGACGACGGGAAGCTCGTCGTCCGCATCTTCTCCTCCCACTCAGGCCTCTCCCACGGCGGCTCTTGATCCCGTTCTTCATGAGCTCTCCCACTCTCTGTTTTTTTCTGCACGTGAGCTCGAGGAGGACGAAGGGGTAACGGGGCTGTGGACATAGGGGCAAAAATGTCCAAAACGGAGCGCCGTATGTGGTCAAACGATGCTGACCAAGCGGAGCCGTAACGGAAGGGCAAAAACGAAAGAATTCCAAAGTGGTGTGGACAGAACCGGTGACTTTCTCAAACTAGGGGTAAAACAGACAAGGGGGACACAACTAGGGGCATAAAATTAATTGTCCCTAAAGTAAAGCATTACACAGCGTTTAATGATTGAGACGCAGGTCATACAATAATTAAAGACAACCCTATGGCTCCTGCCGGTTGCCGTATTCATCGACATGCAAGTCGTGCCAAACTATTACAAAACATGATCATCTCATACATCAAATATATCTTATCATGTCATTGGCCATATCATATCACAACATACCATGCAAAAACAAGTTAAACGTCCTCTACTTTGTTGTTGCATGTTTTACGTGGCTGCTATGGGTATCTAGCAAGAACGATTCTTACCTATGCAAAGCCACAACGGTGATATGCAAGTTGCTATTTAACCTTCTACAAGGACCGCCTTTGTCAACTCTGATTCAACTAAGGTGGGAGAAACAGACACCCGCCAACCATCTTTATGCAACAAAGTCACATGTGAGTCGATGGAACCGGTCTCATGTACGTGGACATGTAAAGTTGGTCTAGGCCGCTTCATCCCACAATGCTGCCGAATCAAGAAAAGACCAAGGAAGGAAGCAATTTGAATATCAACGCCCACAAACTCCTTTGTGTTCTACTCGTGATGTCATCTACGCATAGACCTAGCTCATGATGCCACTGTTGGGGAACGTTGCATGGGTAACAAAAATTTTCCTACGCTCACCAAGATCAATCTAGGAGATGAACATCTATGAGAGGAGAGACTGCATCTACATACCCTTGTAGATCGCTAAGCAGAAGCGTTAAGAAACGCGGTTGATGTAGTCGAACATCTTCGCGATCCAATCACGATCTGTCCAGTGAACTCCCGATCCAAGTGCCGAACGGACGGCACCTCCGCGTTTAACACACGTACGGCTTGATGACGCCTTCACCTCCTCGATCTAGTGAGTGATGGTGAAGTATTAGCTCGAGTCCTCTGGCAGCACGAGGGCGTGGTGGTGGTGGAATCTCAGTAGAGCTTCGCTAAGCGCTACGGAGAGGAAGAAGGCTATGAGGGAGAGGGAGGGCAGCGCCGTGGCATAGATGGGTGCGGCTGCCCTCCCTCTACCCCTCTATATATAGGGGAAGGGAGGAGAGGGGGCGCCCTTAGGGTTTCCCCCAGGGGGCCGACGGCCACAAGGGGCAACCCTAGATGGGTTTGGGTGGCCCCCCTCAGGTGGCTTGCCCCCCAAGCAAAGGGAAGGCAGCCCTGGGGCGCACCACCCTTCCTGGCCACATAGGATGGGGTGAGGGGGCGTACAGCCCCTTAGTGGGCTGGTGTGCCCCCTCCTCTTGGCCCATGAGCCCCCCTCAACACTTGCCGGGGGCCCCAGAAACCCCTTTCAGTCATCCTGGCCATAACCCGGTGCCCGTGGAACACTTCCGGACTCCGATACCCTTCGTCCTATATATCAATCTTCACCTCCGGACCATTCCGGAGTTCCTCATCCTGTCTGGGATCACATCCGAGACTCCGAACAACCTTTGCGTTACCACCATAACAAGTCAACTATACTTATATCGTCACCAAACATTAAGTGTGTAGACCCTGCGGGTTCGAGAACTATGCAGACATGACCGAGACACCTCTATGGTCAATAACCAATAGCGGGACCTGGATGTCCATATCGGTTCCTACATATTCTATGAAGATCTTTATCGGTTGAACCTCAATGTCAAGGATTCACACAATCCCATATGTAGTTCCCTTTGTCCATCGGTATGTTACTTGCCTGAGATTCCATCGTCGGTATCACCATACCTAGTTCAATCTTGTTACTGTCAAGTCTCTTTACTCATTCTGTAATACAAGATCCCGTGGCTAACTCTTTAGTCACATTGCTTGCAAGCTTGTTGTGATGTTGTATTACCGAATGGGCCCTGAGATACCTCTCCGTCATACGGAGTGACAAATCCCAGTCTTGATCCATGCCAACTCAACAGACACCCTCGGAGATACCTGTAGAGCACCTTTATAGTCACGCGGTTACGTTGCGATGTTTGGTACACACAAGGTACTCCTCCGATGTCAGTGAGTTGCATGATCTCATGGTCATAGGAACATATACTTGACATGCAGAAAACGATAGCAATAAACTTGACACGATCATATGCTACGTTCATAGTTTGGGTCTTGTCCATCACATCATTCTCCTAATGATGTGATCCCGTTATCAAATGACAACTCTTGTCTATGGCTAGGAAACCATAGCCATCTTTGATCAATGAGCTAGTCTGGTAGAGGCTTACTAGGGACATGTTGCTGTCTATGTATCCACACATGCATTTGAGTTTCCGGTCAATACAATTATAGCATGGATAATAAACTATTATCATGAACAAGGAAATATAATAATAACCACTTTTATTATTGCATCTAGGGCATATTCGCAACAACGACGTGCTCATCATCAACACAACTACGTTGAGTGTCTATGCATGTGTTGTCTTGCAAATCTTGTTGGGGGGATGGCGGACTAGAATCTGTAGAGGCCCTCCGTTTCAGTTGGTTGGAAGGAGCACCTTTATCCACTGCCTTGGTAATTTCCTTTTGCTTTATTGATTTTGCATTGTCAAGTAAAACTGACAAGAAAAAGCAATAAAATTCACTCTTCAAAACTCATTCATGGATGATACTGACAATCACTACTTTGATGTAAGGCAAACACATGATACGAGGATGGAATATGTACGAAAAACAGGACGACGTGGCATATTCACAACTATTTGTGTAAACTAAGCATAAGTAATTTAATCAAATTGCAAGCAATACAAGCTAGACACCGTATGCAACATGCAAGACAATATCACACTGCCAAGCTAGCGAAAGCACCTGGGATGCCGGTTTCGCCGGAAGACCGCCATCAGTCCCTGCCTTAATTTTTTCCTTCCTCTTACTTAATTTTATTGACTTGTCAAGTCAAACCCACAAGAAAATGAATAAAAATTCACTTTTCAGAACTCATTGATGCATGATGCTGACGAGCACTACTTTAATGTAAGGCGACCGCATGATAGGATGATTGAATGTGTAAGAAAAAAGGATAGCATTGCATATTCACAGCTATGATGTGTAAACTAAGCAGAAGGCATTTCAACAAATTAGAAGCAATGAAAGCTAGACACCATATGAAAGATGCAACAAATATCACTCTACCAAGTTAAAACTGTCTCGTCATAAGTGCCATTTCAACAAATTAGAAGTAGTACAAGCTAGGAAAGAATGCGAGATGTAACCTATATCACACTCCCAAGTTAAACGTGTCTTATGATAAGTGATTGTTGCAGGTTACACAACAGTAGTACTTTGATGTAAGAACATGGTGTGATTGACAGATATTGTATGTTCTAGAAACAGGAACATGTGTCTTATTCACAAGTATAATGTGTAAAGTAAGCAGATGGAATTCAACAAAATTAGAAGCAATACAAGCTAGACATCATACATAACATGCAACCACATATAACAGTGCCAAGTTAGAGGGAGCACCTGTGATGGTGGACTAGGGGAGACGTGCTCATCATCAGCACAACTATGTTGAGTGTCTATGCATGTGTTGTCTTGCAAATCTTGTTGGGGGGATGGCGGAGTAGAATCTGTAGAGGTCCTCTGTTTCGGTTGGTTGGAAGGAGCACCTTTATCCACTGCCTTGCTAATTTCCTTCTGCTTTATTGATTTTGCATTGTCAAGTAAAACCGACAAGAAAAAGTAATAAAATTCACTCTTCATAACTCATTCATGCATGATACTAACAATCACTACTTTGATGTAAGGCAAACACATGATCGAGGATGGAATATGTACGAAAAACAGGACGGCATGGCATATTCACAACTATTTGTGTAAACTAAGTAGTAGCCATTTCAACAAATTAGAAGCAATGCAAGCTAGACACCACATGAAAGATGCTGTCGGATTCAGGGCTCTGCAGACCCAAGAAGGTTCGAACTCTGGGGCGTGTGCGAAGATCTCCACCAACCCAAATCTCAAGCACGCCACCCTATAGCCTAGCCACGTCGAGCTCACACGGGCGGGGAAGAAGATGAACATAACCATTTACCCAGGTTTGGGCCACCTTGCGGTGTAAAACCCTACTCCTACTTTGTGGTGGATTGGCCTCACGAGGAGGCTGAGGATGAACTAGTACAATGGTTTGAGCGGCCTCGCGAGGGTTCAGGTGGTGAAGGTAGAACGGATCTGGTCCGTCCTCCCCCTCTATGGTGGTGGCTAACCTATATTTATAGTGGCCCTGGTCCTCTTCCCTCAAAACTTAGGCAGGAAGGGATCCCACAATAGCCAATTTGAAAGGGGACAAGAAGTACATCTAATCCTAATGAAAGGTGGTCTTCGCCTGCAAAGCTTCTGGTCATGACGCAGTGGTGGGCTCAGCAATGACATCCGTCCTTCCGAGCTCGTGGTCTTGGTAAACCGGAATGGAAACCTTTGGGAGACTCCTCGGGAACCTTCGCCTGTCCTTGCTCCCTTAGCACCGAAAGGGAAACTGCCTCCTCTGCGCCCGCTGGCGCCCGCCTGGCCTTGGTCGTCATGGCTCACGTCATCGCAGCCTCGTGAGGCTATGTACCTGCATATAAATCTCCGCTCCTCGGGAGGCAGCCTGGGGAGGTCACTCCTTTGGAGGTCTTGGTGTTGTCCGCCTCGCGAGGCTGGGGACCTCGCAATGGTCTTGTCTTGGAGTTGTTGTAGCTGGGCCGTACCAGGCCGTCGAGGGAGCCACGCCAAGGGCTGCAGGCAGGTTTGGGTACACCCGGTCCCAGAACGTCGATAGTAGCCCCCGGGCCCAAGGCACGCTCGGGCTGGCTTCGAGGCGAAGCCAAGGGGCGAGGGCGAAGCGCTGCGGACCCCAATCGCCTGCGGGCCAGGCTTGACACATGACGCACGACGGGACACGGACGTCTCCACTTCCCCACGCCACCTCGGCAACCACCCCGAATTGACAGAAGCCTAGTGCATGCAGCAGGGCCATCATCACTTGGAACATGGAGGGGCGCCGATTAGCCTTCTTTCACCTATAAGAGGGCGAGGGAAGACGGAGCCCCCAGCCCATCTTTATCTTCTCGCTCGTCCCGTCTTCTCCTATCTCCGCCGCATCCACCACCTTGCCTAAGCAACCATGGCGCTAGTGAGAAGGTTCTCGGCCGTCGAGAAGGGGAAGGATCCACGGGAGGAATTGGAGCCGCTCCCTCCGAAAAGGGGGCACGACCGCCCTTGCAAGGTCACCGCAGCGCCCACGGCTGCCCTTCCCCAATGCGAGCGGGCCCCGTTGGGAGTCCATGCCGGCTCAAGCGTTCACGCACAGGGTCCTTCCCACGGAGATGGCCGCGGAACCTGCGGAGGACGAGGTCGAGGAGGGAGGTAGGCGACGGCCGTACGACCACCTCACCCATGGGCCCATGCTAACAGCACAGCCTGCGAGTTTGTGCTATGGGTGGCGATGCCATCACACACTTGGATCCGACTCCCACGTGCCTTGGCGGAGGAGCTGCCAGCATGGGACCCGTCGAGCCGTGGCTACAACACGACGGGTGCTGCAACCAGCCCTCATAGGCGGAGGTCGAGGCCACCTTCTCCGGCGACGTCTTCATGACCCGGGGATGGGGAATGATCGCCCGCACCTGCAGCTCAGAGGGGAGGCATGCCCTCCGCTTCAAGTATGACGAGGCATCGATGCTCTTCTTCAATGTCTTCGGGGAAAACGGCGAACGCCTGGAGTGCTGCCCCAGGGGTAGCAACAGCGGCGGGGACCACCCTTCCAGCAACGGGGGACGACGGGGCGGCGAGGCCCTCGGCGGTGAACTTGCCCTTGGCCTCGTCCGCCACACCTCCAGCAACGGCAATACCTCCCCCAGAGAAAGCTTGAGCGACGACGGCTACGACGAGCCGCCGCGCCACCGTGCTCGGGTCTAGGAGGAGGAGGGCGCCGACTGGGTGCCGCGACGCCGAAACCTACGCCTCCTGAGCAGCGGCCCTTGGGAGGCTTTTTCTTTTGATTTCTTTCTTGCATCAAATTCATGAGGGGCCCTGTAGGGGCGTGTAAGAACCATGGCGCTTGTGCCTTTATATTACTATTTCTAGTCCACGCTCTTGGTTACGCTCGCGTTCTTGCTTGGGCACTGGTTCCCTTTTTTGGTCTTGCGATAGCGTGTTGCTCTGCGTCGACAGGACCCAGTCCCCACGTGAGCTTCAGCCATCGCTGGTATGCCAGGTCGCGATGCCGTGTGCAAGGCCAGGAGGTGAGTGACTCGAGGTCCAGTAAGAGCTCCTAAGGCGCGATGCTGAGGAGGTCCCCTTTGGCGCACAAGCGGCTGCCGAAAGATTAAAGAGGGGGGGTCCCTTGCCCGAGCGAGGTCGCGGAAGAATAAAACTTTAGCAGTAAGGATCATGCTGGCTTGTGTAGCATAACTTAGCTTGGCAAGGTTGCGGTCCGCGGCGGCTTTTTCTATGGTGAGGGCGAGCTTCTGATAGAGGCGAAAGGTGTCCCGTCTTTCGATGAGATGGTGGCTATCGTTTTTGGTGGAGTAGACTTTGACGATCCGACTACGAACGTGCGAGGACGTCGCGCCTTAGCAATCGCTAAACCAACTCCGAGAGGTTATTGACCACGCCGGAGCATGATCAACCTGACCACGAGGGTCTATTTCCTGCAAGCAAATGAAGAACAAGCAAGAAACTAAGATTTGCAATCTGGATATTGCGAATATAAGATGAAAGCTTTATTGATCAAGGTGGGGTTCTGTGACGTCTTGGTCTAGTCGTTGAACACAAACGTAGTACGCGAAGTTGCAGCTATGGCGAACTTTTAATCTAAACAAAACCCAAAGTCTAAACGGTGCCCTAAGGGCTGTATATATGGAGGAAGAGGGGGGGGGGGATTTCGTGGCCCTTGAAGGAGGGGTCCGAAACCAACCCTATCTCTTGTTTCCCCACACATACGGACTCTAAAAACAGCCTATACTCAAGTATTTCAAAATTACATGGGCCTGGCCCAATAATAAGGTGACGCAGCACCTATAATAGCCTCTGGACGAAATTTATGAAGTGGCATCTTGTATATTTCGTCCAAGGCTTCCTGCACTCATTATGGTGGCTTCAAAGTCCTGAAATCATCACTTGTAACTCCGTTCTTGTTCCCCTTGCGCATGCCATCATCTCCATGCTTGAACTTGCTCCAAGGTTCCTCTTTCTTGTCCAAGCTAGGCCCTTCATTTGTAAGCAAAACAAATGTATCCAATTTAGGCAGCATCATATTCTCATGAACATTAGAATCATTACCAAGAAACGAAAGAACCTGATAATTTAATTGGCGTGCACGAGCTCTAGTAATTGGTCCAGTATGTATAGAAGCAGGGGCTGTGGGTGTAACAATGGTATTGATGTCCTCATCATCCTCCCCTTCTTGAAATGAAGTCGTCCTCGACGGAAGCTCATCTTCCTCACCCAAATAAGGCTTCAGATCTGCAATGTTAAAAGTGGGACTAACCCCAAAATCTGCAGGCAGCTCAAGTTTATATGCATTATCATTTATTTTCTCTAACACCTTAAAAGGACCATCAGCACGTGGCATTAGCTTTGATTTGCGCAAATCAGGAAATATATCCTTACGCAAATGTAACCAAACAAGATCTCCAGGTGCAAACACAACATGTTTTCTACCCTTATCTCCAGCAAGTTTATATTTAGCATTCATACGCTCAATGTTCTCCTTAGTTAACTCATGCATTTTTAAGATCAATTCAGCACGTTGTTTAGCATCAAAATTAACCTTCTCCGAAGATGGAAGAGGCAACAAATCAATAGGTGCACGAGGTAGGAAACCATATACAATCTCAAAAGGGCACATCTTAGTAGTAGAATGCAACGAACGATTATAAGCAAATTCAATATGAGGCAAGCATTCTTCCCACATTTTCTTGTTATTCTTCAAAACAGCCCTAAGCATAGTAGACAAAGTTCTATTGACTACTTCAGTTTGTCCATCAGTTTGGGGGTGACAAGTAGTACTAAAAAGCAGTTTAGTCCCCAACTTAGCCCACAAACATCTCCAAAAGTGGCTAAGAAATTTGGTATCACGATCTGAAACAATAGTATTTGGCACACCATGCAAGCGAATAATTTCACGAAAGAACAAATCAGCAACATTAGCAGCATCATCGCTTTTATGACATGGTATAAAGTGTGCCATTTTCGAGAACCTATCCACGACAACAAATATGCTATCCCTCCCCTTCTTTGTTCGAGGTAAACCCAAAACAAAGTCCATAGATATATCCTCCCATGGAACACTAGGTACAGGCAAAGGCATATATAAACCATGAGGATTGAGTCGTGACTTAGCTTTTTGACATGTAGTGCAGCGAGCAACAAAGCGCTCAACATCCCGTCTCATCTTTGGCCAAAAGAAATGTGTAGCAAGTACATCCTCCGTGATGAGGACATCAATACCATTGTTACACCCACAACCCCTGCTTCTATACATACTGGACCAATTACTAGAGCTCGCGCACGCCAATTAAAATATCAGGTACTTTCGTTTCTTGGTAATGATTCTAAAGTTCATGAGAATATGATGCTGCCTAAATTGGATACATTTGTTTTGCTTACAAATGAAGGGCCTAGCTTGGACAAGAAAGAGGAACCTTGGAGCAAGTTCAAGCATGGAGATGATGGCATGCACAAGGGGAACAAGAACGGAGTTACAAGTGATGATTTCAGGACTTTGAAGCCACCATAATGAGTGCAGGAAGCCTTGGACGAAATATACAAGATGTCACTTCATAAATTTCGTCCAGAGGCTATTATAGGTGCTGCGTCACCTTATTATTGGGCCAGGCCCATGTAATTTCGAAATACTTGAGTATAGGCTGTTTTTAGAGTCCGTATGTGTGGGGAAACAAGAGATAGGGTTGGTTTCGGACCCCTCCTTCTAGGGCCACGAAATCCCCTCCTCTTCCTCCATATATACAGCCCTTAGGGCACCGTTTAGACTTTGGGTTTTGTTTAGATTAAAAGTTCGCCATAGCTGCAACTTCGCGTACTTCGTTTGTGTTCAACGACCAGACCAAGACGTCACAGAACCCCACCTTGATCAATAAAGCTTTCATCTTATATTCGCAATATCCAGATTGCAAATCTTAGTTTCTTGCTTGTTCTTCGTTTGCTTGCAGGAGATAGACCCTCGTGGTCAGGTTGATTGTGCTCCGGCGTGGTCAATAACCTCTCGGAGTTGGTTTAGCGATTGCTAAGGCACGACGTCCTCGCACGTTCGTAGTCGGATCGTCAAAGTCTACTCCACCAAAAACGATAGCTATCACCTCATCGAAAGATCGGGACACCCTCGCCTCTATCAATCACTCTCGCCTCCAAAGATGGAAGCATCATCCTTGCTCGCCACCTTGTCGCTTGCCTCCAAAGCATGTTCCTTGAGGGGCTCCGTAGTCATAGTCATCGCCACACCGTCTTGAAAAAGAGTCAAAGTAGACCTGGCATCATCAGTGCCACAAATAGGGATGGCGGTGAAGTCGAACTTGGGAGCATCATCTTGGAGCTCGTCGGGCTTGGAATATTGGTGGTACTACCCTCATGCTCGTTGCCGTGGAGCTTGGTCGTCGCGAAGTGAGCTCGGGGTGAAGAAGCCTTGGCCTTCATGAAGTCTTTTTCCACCGTGAGAGAACCAATGTAGTTGTCGTAGAGGGACGTGTAGTTCTCGTGGAAGATAGTCTTGTGGATGTCATTGTGCAATCCCATCATGAAGTGGAACTCATTGAAATGGGGTCGAACACGCGGCTCGTCGCAAGGCTTTCTTCATCTCCTTGAAGTACTCGTCGATGGACTTGGATCCTTGTATGGTGTTCTCCAATTGGTGTTGAAGATGTTCCGTGTAGGTGGAAGGCACAAACTCTCGCCGCATAACTTTCTTTGTCTTGGGCCAACTCATGTCGAAGGTCTTCGAAGGTGTATGAAGCCACCGTGTCAACGCGTAGTCGTGGAAGTTACTTGTGGCACAATTCACTTGATCTTCGGAGGGTACTTGATGTAGCATGAGGTAGTCGTCCATCTTGCGCTCCCACTCGAGATACTCCTCGGGGTATTGAGTTCCATAGAAAGGAAGCTCGTGGTCGGTGTCGAGGTCGTAGTAGCTCATGGAAGTCGCGGACTTGAGCTTGGGGAGCTTCTTGATGAGGACATCAATACCATTGTTACACCCACAGCCCCTGCTGCTATACATACTGGACCAATTACTAGAGCTCGCGCACGCCAATTAAATTATCAGGTACTTTCGTTTCTTGGTATTGATTCTAATGTTCATGAGAATATGATGCTGCCTAAATTGGATACATTTGTTTTGTTTACAAATGAAGGGCCTAGCTTGGACAAGAAAGAGGAACCTTGGAGCAAGTTCAAGCATGGAGATGATGGCATGCGCAAGGGGAACAAGAACGGAGTTACAAGTGATGATTTCAGGACTTTGAAGCCACCATAATGAGTGCAGGAAGCCTTGGACGAAATATACAAGATGCCACTTCATAACTTTCATCCAGAGGCAATTATAGGTGCTACGTCACCTTATTATTGGGCCAGGCCCATGTAATTTCGAAATACTTGAGTATAGGCTGTTTTTAGAGTCCGTATGTGTGGGGAAACAAGAGATAGGGTTGGTTTCGGACCCCTCCTTCAAGGGCCACGAAATCCCCCCCTCTTCCTCCATATATACAGCCCTTAGGGCACCGTTTAGACTTTGGGTTTTGTTTAGATTAAAAGTTCACCATAGCTGCAACTTCGCGTACTTCGTTTGTGTTCAACGACCAGAACAAGACATCACAGAACCCCACCTTGATCAATAAAGCTTTCATCTTATATTCGCAATATCCAGATTGCAAATCTTAGTTTCTTGCTTGTTCTTCGTTTGCTTGCAGGAAATAGACCCTCATGGTCAGGTTGATCGTGCTCCGGCGTGGTCAATAACCTCTCGGAGTTGGTTTAGCGATTGCTAAGGCGCGACGTCCTCGCACGTTCGTAGTCGGATCGTCAAAGTCTACTCCACCAAAAATGATAGCCACCATCTCATCGAAAGACGGGACACCTTTCGCCTCTATCAAGTGGTATCAGATTTCCAGGTTGCTCGGTGAGATTTTACAGTTTTTCGTAGTTTAGATCGAGTCTGTTCTTCATACCTACAGTCCACGAAAAAGCCAAAAAAAAATTTAGGGTTAGTTCATCATATCCGAACCAATCTGAGCCTTTTCTTAGCCACTTTTGGAGATGTTTATGGGCTAAGTTGGGGACTAAACTGCTTTTTAGTACTACTTGTCACCCCCAAACTGATGGACAAACTGAAGTAGTCAATAGAACTTTGTCTACTATGCTTAGGGCTGTTTTGAAGAATAACAAGAAAATGTGGGAAGAATGCTTGCCTCATATTGAATTTGCTTATAATCGTTCGTTGCATTCTACTACTAAGATGTGCCCTTTTGAAATTGTATATGGTTTCCTACCTCGTGCACCTATTGATTTGTTGCCTCTTCCATCTTCGGAGAAGGTTAATTTTGATGCTAAACAACGTGCTGAATTGATCTTAAAAATGCATGAGTTAACTAAGGAGAACATTGAGCGTATGAATGCTAAATATAAACTTGCTGGAGATAAGGGTAGAAAACATGTTGTGTTTGCACCTGGAGATCTTGTTAGGTTACATTTGCGTAAGGATAGATTTCCTGATTTGCGCAAATCAAAGCTAATGCCACGTGCTGATGGTCCTTTTAAGGTGTTAGAGAAAATAAATGATAATGCATATAAACTTGAGCTGCCTGCAGATTTTGGGGTTAGTCCCACTTTTAACATTGCAGATCTGAAGCCTTATTTGGGTGAGGAAGATGAGCTTCCGTCGAGGACGACTTCATTTCAAGAAGGGGAGGATGATGAGGACATCAATACCATTGTTACACCCACAGCCCCTGCTTCTATACATACTGGACCAATTACTAGAGCTCGCGCACGTCAATTAAAATATCAGGTACTTTCGTTGTACCAAGAAACGAAAGTACCTGATATTTTAATTGACGTGCGCGAGCTCTAGTAATTGGTCCAGTATGTATAGAAGCAGGGGCTGTGGGTGTAACAATGGTATTGATGTCCTCATCATCCTCCCCTTCTTGAAATGAAGTCGTCCTCGACGGAAGCTCATCTTCCTCACCCAAATAAGGCTTCAGATCTGCAATGTTAAAAGTGGGACTAACCCCAAAATCTGCAGGCAGCTCAAGTTTATATGCATTATCATTTATTTTCTCTAACACCTTAAAAGGACCATCAGCACGTGGCATTAGCTTTGATTTGCGCAAATCAGGAAATCTATCCTTACGCAAATGTAACCAAACAAGATCTCCAGGTGCAAACACAACATGTTTTCTACCCTTATCTCCAGCAAGTTTATATTTAGCATTCATACGCTCAATGTTCTCCTTAGTTAACTCATGCATTTTTAAGATCAATTCAGCCCGTTGTTTAGCATCAAAATTAACCTTCTCCGAAGATGGAAGAGGCAACAAATCAATTGGTGCACGAGGAAGGAAACCATACACAATTTCAACAGGACACATCTTAGTAGTAGAATGCAATGAACGATTATAAGCAAATTCAATATGAGGCAAGCATTCTTCCCACATTTTCTTGTTATTCTTCAAAACAGCCCTAAGCATAGTAGACAATGTTCTATTGACTACTTCAGTTTGTCCATCAGTTTGGGGGTGACATGTAGTACTAAAAAGCAGTTTAGTCCCCAACTTAGCCCATAAACATCTCCAAAAGTGGCTAAGAAATTTAGTATCACGATCTGAAACAATAGTATTTGGCACACCATGCAAGCGTATAATTTCACGAAAGAACAAATCAGCAACATTAACAGCATCATCGCTTTTATGACATGGTATAAAGTGTGCCATTTTCGAGAACCTATCCACGACAACAAATATGCTATCCCTCCCCTTCTTTGTTCGAGGTAAACCCAAAACAAAGTCCATAGATATATCCTCCCATGGAACACTAGGTACAGGCAAAGGCATATATAAACCATGAGGATTGAGTCGTGACTTAGCTTTTTGACATGTAGTGCAGCGAGCAACAAAGCGCTCAACATCCCGTCTCATCTTTGGCCAAAAGAAATGTGTAGCAAGTACATCCTCCGTCTTCTTTACGCCAAAGTGTCCCATTAATCCTCCTCCGTGCGCCTCCTGCAACAACAAAAGACGAATGGAGCTAGCTGGAATGCATAGCTTGTTAGCATGAAACACAAATCCATCGTTAACGACGAACTTATTCCATGTTCTCCCTTCTTTACAATTCTGCAATACATCTTTAAATTCAGGATCATGCACATATTGATCTTTGATGGTCTCCAAACCAAATATTTTAAAGTCAAGTTGTGAAAGCATAGTATAACGACGAGACAATGCATCAGCAATAACATTTTCTTTACCCTTCTTGTGTCTAATGACATAAGGGAAAGTCTCAATGAATTCAACCCATTTAGCATGTCTATGGTTCAGTTTTGCTTGACTTTTAATGTGTTTCAAAGATTCATGATCAGAATGTATAACAAATTCTTTGGGCCATAAATAATGTTGCCATGTTTCTAAGGTCCGAACAAGAGCATATAATTCTTTATCATAAGTAGAATAGTTCAGACTAGGCCCACTCAATTTTTCAGAAAAGTATGCAACAGGTTTGCCATCTTGTAATAACACACCTCCTAATCCAATTCCACTAGCATCACATTCAAGTTCAAAAGTCTTATTAAAATCAGGAAGTTGGAGTAAAGGAGCATGTGTCAACTTATCTTTCAATACCGTGAAGGCTTCTTCCTGTGCGGTACCCCAAACAAAAGGCACATCCTTCCTTGTAAGCTCATTGAGAGGTGAAGCAATGGTGCTAAAATCTCTCACAAAACGCCTATAGAAACCAGCGAGGCCAAGGAAACTCCTCACTTGTGTGACCGTTTTGGGCTGCGGCCAACTCTCAATAGCTTCAATCCTGGCTTTATCAACTTCAATTCCCTGTGGAGTAACAACATAGCCAAGAAAACATACTCGGTCGGTGCAAAAGGTGCACTTCCCAAGGTTACCAAACAAACGTGCATCACGTAGAGCAATAAAAACAGCACGTAAATGTTCCAAATGTTCCTCCAAAGTTCTGCTATAAATCAATATATCATCAAAGTAAACTACCACAAATCGTCCAATGAAAGCACGTAAAACTTCGTTCATTAATCTCATGAAAGTACTAGGTGCATTAGTTAACCCAAAAGGCATGACTAACCATTCATATAAACCAAACTTAGTTTTAAATGCTGTTTTCCATTCATCTCCCAATTTCATACGAATTTGATGGTATCCACTACGCAAATCAACTTTGGAGAATATTGTAGAGCCACTCAATTCATCAAGCATATCATCTAGCCTAGGAATAGGATGACGATAGCGAATAGTAATATTATTAATGCCTCTACAATCAACACACATACGTGATGTACCATCCTTTTTTGGCACTAGTATAATAGGAACAGCACAAGGACTAAGAGATTCGCGTATATAACCATTGTCGAGCAGCTCCTGTACTTGACGCATAATCTCCTTCGTCTCCTCTGGATTGGTACGGTATGGCGCACGGTTTGGCAGTGAAGCACCGGGAATTAAGTCAATCTGATGCTCAATCCCGCGAATAGGTGGTAATCCCGGTGGCACGTCTTGTCTAAAAGACATCAGCGAACTCCTGCAAAATGTTAGTGACAGCAGGAGGCAAAGAGGAAGGCACGTCCTCGAATGAAAATAATGCCTCTTTGCACACAAAAGCATAGCAAACAGATTTGCTGAAATCTAGCTCATCAATATCAGATTTGGTGGCAAGTAAACATGCACTTTTCAATTTAATTTCAGAAGCAACACTAGATGGTTTATTATTAGGCTTCATTTGTTGCTCAAATTCTTTTGCCACAATCTGATTTTCACTCTTATTTTTCTCCTGTTTTGCTTTACTAGCTCTATTAATATCATCTTTCAAAATAGAATCAGGAGTCATAGGAAGCAAAGTAATATGTTTATCCTTATGAACAAGAGTATACTGATTGTTTCTACCATGGTGTACAGAATTTTTATCAAATTGCCATGGTCTACCAAGTAATAATGAACATGCTTGCATGGGTACCACATCACAATCAACATAATCAGCATATGTAGAGATACTAAAATGCACACGAACAGTACGTGTTACCTTAACCTTGCCGCAGTTGTTGAACCATTGGATATAGTAAGGATGTGGATGTGGTCTTGTGGTGAGAGATAGCTTCTCCACCATCTCCATGCTAGCCAAGTTGTTGCAGCTCCCTCCATCTATGATGATGCGAACAGAACGTTCCTTCACAACTCCCTTTGTATGGAACAAATTATGTCTCTGATTTTGCTCAGCTTGTGTGACCTGCACACTCAAAACATGTTGAGCAACTAAACATTCATACCTGTCAGCGTCTTCAGGAGCCATGTATTGCGTCTCATGATCAGAATCATCTCCACCGTGTTCTTCACTTGTAATAAGAGCCAAAGTCTCCTCATCATAGTCACTAGCGGACTCATACCCACCATCCTCAGTAGCAATCATAACACGCGGAGATTGGCATTCTCTCGCATAATGACCTCTTCCCTTACAACGACGACAAATAATATCATGTGTGTGCCCTGTTGATGCCATAGATGAAGAAGAGCTCTGGGCAGGCCCAGAAGGTGTACTCTTGGCAGATAGTGGTGGTGGTGCCTGTTTTCTTGTATCTCGGTTGGAATTGGCGGCTGAAGTCAGTGGTGCTGCAGTAGGACGTGTGGGAGTAGAGGAGGCACGCGGTGTCCATGATGAAGATCGACCTGCAGAAAAATTAGTTCGGGCCAATGCCTGTCGATCCTGCACTTCACGTTCAGCTTTACAAGCAAGATGGAATAAACGAGTGATATTATTATACTCCTTATACTCTAGAATGGTCTGAATCTCTCTATTTAATCCACCCATAAAACGTGCAAGCATAGCTTCATTCTCCTCAACAATACCACATCTAATCATGCCAGTTTGTAATTCCTGATAATATTCTTCTACAGAATTTTTTTCTTGTCTTAAGCGCTGCAATTTTTGAAGTAATTCACGTTGATAATATGGTGGAACCCAACGAGTACGCATAGCAGTTTTCAAAGCAGCCCACGTAGCTGGAATAGGATATAATCTACAATGTTCAGACCACCATACACATGCAAAACTAGTAAAAGCACAAACAGTAGCAGCAACACGTCTCTCCTCGGGATATTGTAAACATGTAAAACGTTGTTCAGTTTCTAACTCCCAAGTAAGATATATATCAGGAACATATCTACCCTCAAATGGTGTAATATTCAATTTCAGTTTAGGAAGATGGTCATGATCTCGTACCTGAGCTGGTAATGCAGCCCTACCATTGCGATTATTGGCATGTGGAAGACCTGGTGCTGGTACGTAGTTCTGATTTCGATCAACCTCATCCTCGTAATCGCCCGCATAATCGTCCTCCTCAGTGGCAGCAGGAGCCATAGAAGCATCAACAGTAGGTGCAGCGGCACCAGAAGTTTGACCAGGCTCAAGGGGAACGCGATGTGCTCGTCCCACTTTATTTGGAAGGCAACGTTGTTGTTGTTGTAGAGGTGCGACAGGTGCAGCTGGCGGTGGTTGTGGAAGACGCGCGAGCAATTCATTAAACTTGTTATCGAGCTTTGTTTCGAACGTCTTCTCAATTCCATCTATCTTCTCCATGGCCTCTTCAAATCTGTTTAGCACATCTTGCACCTGTCCACTCATCATTTGCTGAAATTTATCATGTAGCTGTTTGTTTGTCATGTTCTCCCAATCAGTCTCATCGGCTTCTGATCCTGCCATGGTTAGCAGCAATAGAAACACACAAGAATATGATCCTACAGACTACTAGGAAGTGGTAGTGGTGGTGAATCACAAAACCGTCAAGCGAATCTCAAATGCTTACCAGTTCTTACCCAGCAGCAGGTGGTGATCGGCAATCGGTGTAGTCAAAACTTTTAAAGATTGGACAGAGCGATTGCCAAGTGGTGTCAAACGCACGACGTAGATGTATTGGGAGCTGGGAAGGCTTACGATATGGTAGCAAAAAGGGTCAGCAATAATCTATTCAGAGATGCAAAGTTGAATAAACGCTCAACGACGGTACTGTGCTGGTCCTAGGCTAGACCGTGCTAGAGACGCGAGCCTAGAACACTATTAAAATCACGGCGCTGCACGTAAACAAGGGAGGAGCACACTCTGAATTTTTTTTTCTCTTTTTTTTCTTTTCTCTTTTTTTTTGCACTTTTTTTCCTTTTTTTTTGCTCCGCAACAATTTTTTTTCGAAAAAGTCTACAAATGGTCTAAAAACTGCCTAGCTAGAATTTTCCAGACTGGAACTATTTTTCTACTGCAGGTAGTACGAAAGTTCGGGAGTCCTACTCTGTCACGACTCGGAGTATGGCGTGATCTGGAAATCCAAAACAGAGTAACAAAATGCTGGACTCGGACTAGGACTGGTGGCGGAGATGAATCTGGTGGAACTCGGACTGGTGGCGGATATATGTTGCACGTGGACTCGGATTGGCGTGATGGTGGCGGATAGGTGGTGGCGTCTAGGGACTCGGATTGGCGGTGAATATGTGGTGGTGGTATATGGCAGCGGCGATGAAGTTGGTGCGGTGGTGGTATATGGCAGCAGCGATGATGATGATGCGGTGGTGATATATGGCAGCGGCGACGTGACAACCTGTGAACAGAACTCGAAACTCTAAAGGACTAGATGCTAAGACCAGCAACTTGACACGACGATGCAACCGCAAATTCAACAAAGAAAATATAGAAAAGATTATGCAAAGCCTCAGATTGGTTCGGATATGATGAACTAACCCTAATTTTTTTTTTGGCTTTTTCGTGGACTGTGGGTATGAAGAACAGACTCGATCTAAACTACGAAAAACTATAAAATCTCACCGAGCAACCTGGAAATCTGATACCACTTGATAGAGGCCAAAGGTGTCCCATCTTTCGATGAGATGGTGGCTATCATTTTTGGTGGAGTAGACTTTGACGATCCGACTACGAACGTGCGAGGACGTCGCGCCTTAGCAATCGCTAAACCAACTCCGAGAGGTTATTGACCACGCCGGAGCATGATCAACCTGACCACGAGGGTCTATTTCCTGCAAGCAAACAAAGAACAAGCAAGAAACTAAGATTTGCAATATGGATATTGCGAATATAAGATGAAAGCTTTATTGATCAAGGTGGGGTTCTGTGACGTCTTGGTCTGGTCGTTGAACACAAACGAAGTACGCGAAGTTGCAGCTATGGCAAACTTTTAATCTAAACAAAACCCAAAGTATAAACGGTGCCCTAAGGGCTGTATATATGTAGGAAGAGGGGGGGAATTTCGTGGCCCTTGAAGGAGGGGTCCGAAACCAACCCTATCTCTTGTTTCCCCACACATACGGACTCGAAAAACAGCCTATACTCAAGTATTTCAAAATTACATGGGCCTGGCCCAATAATAAGGTGACGCAGCACCTATAATAGCCTCTGGACGAAATTTATGAAGTGGCATCTTGTATATTTCGTCCAAGGCTTCCTGCACTCATTATGGTGGCTTCAAAGTCCTGAAATCATCACTTTTAACTCCGTTCTTGTTCCCCTTGCGCATGCCATCATCTCCATGCTTGAACTTGCTCCAAGGTTCCTCTTTCTTGTCCAAGCTAGGCCCTTCATTTGTAAGCAAAACAAATGTATCCAATTTAGGCAACATCATATTCTCATGAACATTAGAATCATTACCAAGAAACGAAAGTACCTGATAATTTAATTGGCGTGCGCGAGCTCTAGTAATTGGTCCAGTATGTATAGCAGCAGGGGCTGTGGGTGTAACAATGGTATTGATGTCCTCATCAGCTTCTCTGGAGATTTTGACCTTGTGCATGTTCCCTGTTCTGTAATGGATTAAGGTAAACCCGCTAGAGGTGCGTGAGGAGACTGATGCCCATCATATTCCAAAAGAACGAACGCTAGTGTCGCTGGGCCACACCCGTCTCCCTGTATTCCCCCGCGAGGCTGGCGACCCCCCTTTCTTTGCCCATCATATTGCTCTGCGTCCTCAGGTCCCGAGCCTCGAGCGGGACTCAGCCGCCGCTAGTATGCCAGGTCGCGATGCCGTGGTCAAGGCCAGGGTGTGAGGGCTTGAAAGCCAGTAGGGGCTCCTGAGGCGCGATGCTCAAGGGCCCCCCTTTTTTAACGTGCAATCGATTTGCGCAAAAGAGGAATGGCTCGCCTTGCGGAGGTGCTTGGGAGAGGCCGTACCTAGTGGCACACGGCGTATGAAGCGATTTTACTTAGCCTTTTGCAAGCTGGAGCACCGCTTGATCATGAGGTCCTGTCTCCTGAGACTCCTGCGTATTAGTTAGTCACGAGATACAAGGGGCGGTGCGCGCTTGCTGATCTGCTCGTGATCGTTCTGTGAGAAGACGAAGGCACTAAGGACTTGGTGAGGTGCGTGCATGGGGCCAGCCCGCGAGCCAGAGCTTAGTCTCTTAGATTTATCAGCGCTGCAGGGACGGACCCGAGCACAGGCTCCATGCCGGTAGCCCCTCTCATGGGATGTTCAAGGGAGTGCTGGCAACGCGCGAAGCCCGTAGGGGTGGCTCCAGAGGCGATAAATCATCAAGCGCAAAGTTAATAATCATAGTAGCTCATGAAAGCATAACTGGTCCAGGGTACACGAATTGAAACAATATAACTGCAGGGGCGGACCCTGACAGCTTGAGGATAATGCAGCTCGAGGGGCGCCCTTCAACTGAATAGACCAAAAAGTCTCCTAGCACCATTGTTGTAGAAGCATCGGGGTAGCTGAAGACATGTGCCGCGGAGATTGCTGCTCACGAGCTGGGCGGCTCTGGAGGCTTGGGAAGGTCACGAGGCCCGGGGTGCTCGCGAGGATCTGTGACCTCCTGAGACAAGACCGCCAGGTGCCTAGCCTCGTGAGACGCCATAGCACGCTGCACGAGGCACTGGTACGAGGCGCCCACATTCAGCAGGCCAAACGGGCCGACGCGGGACGGCCAGAAGAGGTCCTGCGAAGCGGCCCTGTTGAGGCCCGGGATGTTGACGTAGATGCGCAGCTCGTCGCCCGCATCAGGGGGCGCAACCGCACCGCGTGGTGCGGGGCGACGCTCGCCACGCATGGCCCTCGCCTCCTGAAGCTCCTCGATCGCCTTGGTGATGAACTTCCTCGCTCCTGGCGCCTCGCGCCTTGCTCCTTGATCGTGGGGTCGCGCGTTAAGGCATGCCTCCAAGTGGTTCCCGAGCAACTCCCTCGTCGCACTAGTCAGGTCAGAGGCTCGCCAGACGGAAGCCCCAGAGCCCGTCCTGAGGGAAGCGCCGGGCGCGCCTTCCTATGCAGGAGGAAGAGGCGCCCCAGCAGCGGGCGCGGAGCTTGAGGCGCCGCCAGCGGGCGTCCCAGCCTCCTGACGACTCTTGGGGAGGAGCTGCTTCTTCTTCTTGGGGGTGTCCTCGGGAGGTAGGATGCTGCCCTCGTCGTCAGAGTTTTCAGCCGCCGCAGCCTGATAGGCATGCTCAAGGGAGCAGACTGTGTCCTTCTCATCGCAAGCGACCGTGATGATGCCGCTACAACCTGGCATTTTGAGGACGTTGTAGCCATGGTGGGTCGCCGCCATGAACTTGGCGAGGGCCGGATACCCGAGAATGGCGTTGTACGGGAGGCCGATGTGGGCGATGTCGAAGTCGATGAGCTTGGTGTGGTAGTTGCCGCGCTTGCCGAAAGTGACTGAGAGGCTTATCTGGCCCAAGGGGACGGTGGAGCCATCGGTCACTCCGGAGAATGGCTTGGTTGGCACGAGTTGATCATAGAGCACCTGAAGTGTTTCGAACATCTCGACAGAAAGAACGTTGAGCCCGGCGCCACCATCGATGAGGGTCTTGGTGATGAGGACGTTGCTGATGGTGGGCGTGCAGAGCATGGGGAGCGCGCCAGCGGCGGCTGAGCACTTGAGGTGGTCCTTGGAGTCGAAGGTGACGGCATACTGCAACCACCTGAGGGGACGCGCGGCCTCAAGCTTTGGGAGGGCCACGTTCACCTCACGAGAGAAAAACTTGAAGATGCGATGTGAGGCAGGGGCCTGAGCACCACCTAGGATGCAGGCGATCGCACGAGGCTCCTGGAGGCCCCCAGCCCCATCATCCTGTCGGTTGTCGTCATTTCTCCTTGGCGGCGGTGGCAGCGGAGGGAGGCCGGCATTGCCCTGAGGGCGGTCCTCATGAGGCTGGTCTCGCCAGGGGCCGTCGCGAGGCTGATCCTGCCAGCGGTTCTCGCGAGGCTGGTCGCGCCAGTCCTGATGAGGGTCGCGGTTGTCCCAGCGGCCTCCGCCACGGCCGTAGCCACGGTCGCTGCGCTCGGGGCGGCGGCCAATGCGCCCGTCATGGAGTGCCCTGAGCTCCTGGAAGTCGTTGGTGTTGTGGCTGTGTACGTTGTGGAAGATGCAAAATGGGCGGTTGCCCCCGGGAGGCCCATCGTGGTCACGGCCACGCTTCATCTTGGGCTTGGCCACGAGCACAGCGGGGCCCTTGCGCTTCGCCTCCTTAGCCTTGGCCTTCTTGTCTTTAGGGTCGGCCTCCGGAAGCTCGAGGAGGGAGGGGCGGCCTTCTTCAGCCCTTGCGCACTTGTTCGCCAGGTTGAACATCTCCAGGGCCGAGCACAAGTGCTCGTGGATGGCGAGCTCTTCTTTCATCTTGACATCCCGGACGCCATCAGCGAACCCCGAGATGATGGCTTCGTCCGATGCCTTCGGTATCTTGAGGCGAACGTTCGTGAAGTGCTGTATGTACATGTGCAGGGTCTCGCCCGGCTGCTACTTCACGTGCCGCAGGTCGCCCACCACGGGGGCACGATCACGGGTGCCTTGGAAGTTGGCGATGAAATGCTCGCGGAGCTCATCCCAGGAGGAGATCGATCCCTCCAGGAGGTGCAGGAGCCAGGAGCGCGCGCCATCCTTGAGGGCCATGGGGAACCAGTTCACCATGACCTTGTCGTCACCATTTACCGCTTCGATGCTCAGCGAGTAGAGCTGGAGGAACTCCGCAGGGTCAGGGGTGCCGTCATAGCATGGAGGCAGGTCTGGCTTGAACTTGTCGGGCCAGACAATGCGGCGCAGCTCCGGGGTGAAGGCGCGGCAGCCCGCCGCACTCACAGGCGCAGCGCGCATGGGGTGAGCTCAGTCTTGATGCCCACGCGCCGCAGCCTCCAGCGGCGCATGGTCTTCGTGCTTGCGCGGTGGCGCTGGGAGCGCGCGTGCATCAGCTTGCGGACGCTGCACCACCTGGCAGCTCGCCTCGTCTCACACCGGCGCCCCACACAGCGGGTCGCGCGGTTGTGCATCATGCCTGGGCTTGGGGTCGGCGCCGCTCAGAGGTGTTGGAGGAGGCGTGCTGTGGGCCATGTCACCCGCCTGGGATAGCGGGGAACGGAGCGAGTGGGATGGCAGAGGGACTTCACCGACAGCGTTGACGAGCTCGGCGATGCGGCCAAGCCAGTCGTCATGGTCGTTAGCGGGGCGGTAACGCAGCAGCTCACGCGCCATGAGCAGTGCAACCTGCGTGTTTGCCTGCCCGCGACGGACGTGGGAAGACGACGCCGTGGCGGGAGTGAGCGACAGAGTGGCGGTGCGGACATCGCGCCGCACGGAGGGTGGCAGCAACGAATCATGTTGCTCTCCTGCTGCTCGTGAGCAGCAGGGTCAGTGGCAGTGTTGGCCGCGGGGGAGGCCGAACGGCGAGGGACACCGTGGCCCACGGGTGCCATCTGAGCGAGGCGAGTAGCCTGACACTCGGTGCGGGCTCGACGCGCGTCGTGGGAGCGACGAAGCGGAGACGAAGCGGAGACGGAATGGAGGGAGGATTTCGACGCGCCCCTACCTGGCGTGCCAAATGTCGGATTCAAGGCTCCGCAGACCCAAGAAAGTTCGAACTCTGGGGCGTGTGCGAAGATCTCCACCAACTCAAATCTCAACCTCGCCACCCTATAGCCTAGCCACTTTGAGCTCACGCGAGCGGGGAAGAAGATGGACACGGCCGTTTTCCCAGGTTTGGGCCACCTTGCGGTGTAAAACCCTACTCCTGCTTTGTGGTGGATTGGCCTCACGAGGAGGCTGAGGATGAACTAGTACAGTGGTTTGAGCGGCCTCGCGAGGGCTCGGGTGGTGAAGGTAGAACAGATCTGGTCCGGGCTCCCCCTCTACGGTGGTGGCTAACCTATATTTATAGTGGTCTTGGTCCTCTTCCCTCAAAACTTAGGCGGGAAGGAATCCCACAATAGCCAATTTGAAAGGGGACAAGAAGTATATCTAATCCTGACGAAAGGTGGTCTTCGCTTGCAAAGCTTCTGGTCGTGACGCAGCGGTGGGCTCGGCGATGACATCCGTCCTGCCGAGCTCGTGGTCTTGGTCTTGTTGCACCGGAATGGAAACCTTTGGGAGACTCCCCGGGAACCTTCGCCTGTCCTTGCTCCCTTAGCACCGAAAGGGAAACTGCCTCCTCTACACCCGCTGGAGCCCGCCTAGCATTGGTCGTCATGGCTCACGTCATCGCAACCTCGTGAGGCTAGGTACCTGCATAAAAATCTCCGCTCTTCGGGAGGCAGCCTGGGGAGGTCGCTCCTTTGGAGGTCTTGGTGATGTCCGCCTCGCGAGGCCGGGGTCCTCGCGAGGGTCTTGTCTTGGAGTTGTTGTAGCTGGGCCATACTAGGCCGTCGAGGGAGCCACGCTGTGGGCCGTAGGCAGTCAGGTCTGGGTAACCCCGATCCCAGAACGCCGACAGATGCAACCAATATGACTGCCAAGTTAAAAGAGTCCCATCATAAATGGCATTTCAACAAATTAGAAGCAGTGCATGCTATAAATCATATGAAAGATGCAACCAATATCACATTGCATATACTAAAGTTGTCTCATCATAATTGATTGATGCGGGATACAAAAAATAGTAGTTTTATGTAAGGACATGCTTAATAGACAGATGTACTATGTACCAAAAACAGGAAGGCATGTCACATTAACAGGTATAATGTATAAAGTAAGAAGAATAGCACATGCAATTTAACCAGATTGGAAGAATTACAATCTAGACACCATATGCAACATGCAACCACATATCACGCTGCCAAGTTAGAGCAAGCACTTGCGATGGTGCTGTAGGGGAAATACGGCGATCAACTACAGAGTTACGTTGACTATCTTTATCTAGCCTTGCTATTTCTTGAGAATCGTGTGGGGAGGCTGACACTGCACTCTTTAAAGAGGATCTTTTCTCACAGTAATCCAGGGGCCTGACTGTCTCATCATAAGTGATTGATGAGGGATACACAAGAACATTAGTTTGATGTAAGAACATGGTTAATAAACAGATGTAGTAGTATGTACTAAAAACAGGAAAGCATGTCATCTTCAAAGGTATAATGTGTAAGCTAAGCAGATGCAATTTAACCAAATTAGAAGCAATACAAGCTAGACACCCGGCTGGAGTGGTGAGCATGATCATTGAGGACCTGAGAGCCTGGTAGGAGGCAGGCTGCTTCGCTACCATCGTGGCTTTTTAGTTGGCTTGCAGGTGATGCCTATTTGTGTTGGGCTTGTCACTCGCTCGGCCAGTGCCCTGACTAGCTATTTGGCTTCTGGTGCTCCCGAGATGGTGGTTCATGTAAAAAATATCTTTCCTTATCTTAATAAAGACCTACTTCGGCCTTTCGAATACAAGCTAGACACCATATGCAACATGCAACCACATATGACACCACGAAGGTAAAGCAAGCAACTGGGATGGTGGTTCATGGCGAGCGAGATCATCAACTTCAGAGCTACGTTTACCGTCTCCATCTGCTGACACTGCACCCTTTAAAGTGCAGAAACGTGTCTTGCCTACCCGCGTACAAAGCTGGAGCGACTTCTCTCTTTTCTTTCGTGTTTCTATCAACAGTTTGGCAGAGGCTGAAATACCCATGCATAAAAAAAATAGTGAGAGTATGAGTGAAGTGTGTGCAGAACTTGTGCACTGTAAAAGTAGCACATAACAGGTGGCTGCAAAATAAATGACAGGAGACATATGATAGCTCATAGCTCTACAACATTGCATGGCAAACGAAATTAGATTCTACTTCGTATGATTTTGTAATATATGAGCACAGGGATGGCTGAGAAATGTAGGTACTCCTCCAGCACACCACCACATGTGTTCCTATCAAAATAAAAGTTGACTGAAAATAAATAGGTCAGTCGATTTTTTTTAAAACCGTCCGATCTACAAGGAATGGGCATATGGCCTTTGTCTACCTCCCACCAGTCACTGTTGACGATATTTCTCGAACCACCAGCGACCACCGGCCTAGACCCCTGCCTCTGCCACCCCGCCCTCCCCTCGACCTCACATGACCGCCGTGCTTGGCAGCACCCTCGACCATCCGTTTAAGCCCGGCCAACCTCCAGATCGGGCGCCAGCAGCTCCTAGGCCCCACACACCCCTAAGATAAACACCGAGGCGCTGCTTCCCTGGCGTAACAGGCTGACTAGCGCCTGCTACACCAGGGAATGCTTTCTTTAATTGGGAATCAACTGACCAGGAATTGAAATCCAGGGGGCGATGGACCTCTAGCTAAGGTGAAATAGTATATGAGGAGAAACCTTGTGCATCGCGAGTTACTAGGAACATCTAGTATCAGGAAGAAGGTGCAGGAAGAAGTGGTCAACTAGTGTCTTCTGTGGGATGAATACCGTGCAAGCAGATACGTAAGATTTGCACGAATAAGGGAAGAGGAGTACCAGTTCTGGTTGGCAGTGCTGTGTCCCCCTGATTTCGCGGCGATGTTCTTCTTTTTACCGAGGGAACCGATGTTTTGGAGGAGGGTGGAGCCTTGGACGAACCCATGGCCAAATTGTTGACTGTGTTGCAGTGGCCGTCTATCGGCGGAGGGGAAGCAGATCCGAGGCGGCGAAGGACGACGTAGCGGGAACAACTCCGGTGCGGTGGACGGTGGCAATGTTGGAGCGGCAGCGGTGAGGCGTAGGACGGCGTGGTTGAACTGGCTCAGTTACGGCGCACGTCGGCGTCCTGGAGGCAACTCGGCCTCGACTTCAACTACTAGCCGTGGAGGGCGTTGCTATTGCGGTTGCGGTGGACGACAACATCGAGGTATCGGTTCCAGCTTGATGGAGGAGGGCGGCGGTTGATGGGTGGGATGGGGTGGCGGACGGAGGACGCCGGGGTTTCGCGGCTAGTGGAGAGGTAGTTTTGGCGCCCACGGAGTACAAATGGGGAATCAGATGGGGGCAGGGGAAGCTAAGGGGGAACCATGTTTCGGTCTGTGACGCACTTGTTTTATTTTTGAACAGATGGGACGCGCTTGTTTGAAATTTGGGGAAAGTACAAACTTTGCCCCCATCTTAAATTTTGGACCTACTGCGGGTCGGGGGTAGGACGGTAATCCCAGGTGTCCCAAATAGTGGGCGGGAGCGATTTCGGCCGAGCGTGCGTGTGTTTAGGCGGCCATGGTGTATGAATGTTTTTCGGAGGCGGTTGTGTGGCGTCTAGATGAAGTTACAAACCTACCCCGGTTTAGACCTTTGGACGTCAGGCTGGTAGGTTTCACAGGTCAGAGTTAGAAAAGTAATTTCCTTTGGTCTCACGCGGTTTTGGGCGAGTAGAGGCTCTTTTGGCACTTCGTTCGAAATTTTGAAATAGAAGCATTCATGTTTAGAGTACTCTTGAACTTTGAGGACTGACCTAAATAGACAACGTTAAATTTGACCTTGTATGTTTGAAAACCTCATTAAATTATGCACTTCTTTTTGAAATTTTGACTCTTGAAAATCCTATAA
The DNA here is from genome assembly GCA_011799875.1 of Thinopyrum elongatum. Taxonomy (NCBI): domain Eukaryota; kingdom Viridiplantae; phylum Streptophyta; class Magnoliopsida; order Poales; family Poaceae; genus Thinopyrum; species Thinopyrum elongatum. Next base: position 253,000,402 of record CM022299.1, read on the forward strand.
CTACGATTATTTTGGAATGGAGGAGGTAAATTTAAATCTATTTTGTACACAACTATATATGCTATTATGTACAAAAGCAGAGCAAAGATTGGTGCCCCCTTAATTTAGGTATGATTTACAAATGCCATGATCTCGAATTCAAATAATTGAATGAACTTCATGTTGAATTCGAATTTTTTAAACCACCTTATGTTGAATTCAAATGCATGCTAGTTCCTAGCTAGCTATTTAGAATGTCCATTGTGTAACTATTGTTTGTATAATGTGCTTTACACACACAACATGAACTATACTCACCTTTATATTCGAATTACTAAAGCGATGCATTGTCTAAACTTCAAAATACTGACTCTATGGATCAATTATGTGGAATAATAACATAGACATGCTCAAATTCGATAAAATATGGTTGTCAGATGGATCAATGACCGTTCCTTAGGCGAATTGTAAATATCATGATCCCATCCTAATATTTGGATACAAATTATATTTTCAATCAATGTGTACATTAGTCTTTTACGTGTAGGTTCACTCTCCATAAGCCCCTCCTCACACGCACGCTAACTTTCTCCTTAGACATACGCACACACGGTGTATATCCATCGGGGGTCTCTCACACATGCTCACACACTCTCTCCCGAGGTGTCCTTCTCGCACACATGCCCTCGATATCACCCTCCCTGTCTCTCGCAACCATTTACGACTATTTTCACTCCTTTGTCACAAGCACTCTTCCTCTCACACGCATACGCACACACGATCCCCATCGACCCTTTCTCTATACATAGACCTGCCTACGTGTCTCCTGCACACACATTATCTTTAGGCCTATCTCGCATGCATTGTCTCCACCTCTCTTCCTAATTGACGAATATGATTCCAGCAGAGCATTCTGTAGGATGCACCTTAAAGTTAGGTTGGATGAATGGTAATATCAGAGACAAGGGGTTACCTTAGTTCGAGGACCTAGGGTTACAAATCCGAGCCGGCTTTGTCAATGGGCACAGAGTCCTACACGGCTATGGTATCTTTGTCTTATACGACTAGTCCTCCATGGGTCTGCCTGAAATGCGTCACTGGCCGACCAATGTGGCGCAGGACAGAACCGACCCAAGGGCCTCACCTCGGCCCACCGGACCTCACGTGGTGACACACCCTCTGCCCCTAGGTCTCGTTATCTTCTCACACCCACACATACCAACATAGACACCGCACGAACTATTTCTCCTCATGCCTCTATCCCCTCCCCCTTGCATGGACACACTCAAGGGCATCTCTCGCCGAGACATCCTATTCGTCTCTCTCTCTCTCTCTCTCTCTCTCTCTCTCTGTAGACCTCTCTCATTTCTCGTGCTATCTCTCCCTCATTGCCCCCCCCTCCCCCGCCGGCCGCTCTATCCATGCCTCTCTCAAATACGTACACATATCCTCTGTAGGCTCTGCCAAATATGTCAACTACACATTCACACATGTTACATCTTATCACATACCCCATTGATCTAAAAAGCCATCTCTTCACGTTTACTTCGCATACAACATTCCTTTTGAATAAAACCACACAAAGTGTGGCCAAAAATTTATTTTAGAAATTCTACATATATACAACATTACAAAGTTATATGGAGTACGAAAGTTAATTTGCATTGCATGGTGCACCCTGTAACACCCCCAGTGGTTAGCCACAGTAATTCCATTTTGATGATGCCAAGTCAGTGTGGTTAACAGTGCATGATCATCATTTGCATCATAATGCATTTCAACTCCTAACTCAAAATCCAAATTTAAATGAAAGTGGAAAATAAAAGTTGTTCAAATTTGAAAACTAAATTGTTCATTAAATGGCAAATATTCCAGAGACTATTCTAAAATTGTAACCAACATTTATTAAATTAATTAAGTAACTCTAACAGTGCCAAAACAGCAGTATTTAAACCCCCTTTAGTTTTAAAAAATTGTAAATGAAATGGTATGGACTCAAAACCATTTTATGGCATTAGTAGATTATGCACTGGAGTTTTGTGACTAGTTCACATATTTTACAAAACTAATTGTGAGGCCACACATTATTGCAAAAACAGAAAACAGAAAAGAAATAAAGCAAAAATCAAAAAGGAAAACTCCCCCCTCCCCACTGGGCTCCGGCCCAGCAACAGGCCGGCCCAACTGGCCCTGCAAGCCCACCCCACTCCTCCTTATCAACCCCCCCACACACCCCCCCCCCCCCCGAAACCCATTATCACTCCCCCACTCCTCCCCCCCACGTCGTTCCCCTCCCCTCTCCCGATCCAGATCGGATCGGGGCACGACGACCCGACGCCGTCACCGCCGCCTGGACCTCGCCGGACCTCCTCGCCGGCCTGCTTCCCCTACGCACGTCGTCTCCGTCCTCCTCCTCATCCCCCATTGCCACGAACCCTACGCCCGCGGTGAGGACCCCGGTCCTCCTCTCTCCCCTGTCGCCGCCCGTGCACCGCGCTCGCCGGCGACCACAGCTTCGCCCGTGCCCGCGCGAGTCCCTCTGCTCGCCGCTGCCGCGCCCGAGCGCGCGCCCCGCCCGTGCACGCCCGCGAGGCCGCCCGCGGCCTGCTGCTGCCCGCTGCGCCCTGTGAGCTGCGCCGCTGCCACCACCACCACCGCAGCCGCCGCTCCGCGCACCACGCCCCGCCTCTGTCCCCGCACCACCATTGCGCCGCCCACCTGCTGCGCTGCCGCCGCCGCGCCCCGGTTCCCCTGCTGCTGCCCTCTGCGCCTCGCGCACACACGCCTGTGCGCGCCTCCCCACACGCGTGCCCGCCGCTGCTCCTGCACCCGCCTCTGCCTGCTGCGGCCGACCGGCGAGCCCCGCGGTGGCCACGGCGTCGCCTGGGTCCGCACCCGGCTCCAGCGCCCAAACGCCCGTGGCCACGCGGGCGGGCCCCCGCATCCGCCGCCTGTTAAGGCCCCCTGGGCCTATGACAATGGGGCCCACCCCAAAACGTATAATAAAAAAAATAAAAAATAAAAATAAAAATAAAAATAGAGAATAAAAATAAATAGATATGAATTAATTAATTAAATAATTAACTTAATTAATTCTGTTTAATTAATCTAATTAAATAATTAGTCTAATTAAACTGTAATTAACATAATCAAACCCTAATTAGCCTAATGTGAGAATGACAGGTGGGACCCACTGGTCCTGACGTCATGCTGATGTCAGCAGACACTGTTCTGGATAATGTTGATTTAATAAAATAATTAAATTCCAGGAATTAATAAAAACTTTAGAAAATCATATCTTTTAATCCGTAGCTCAGATCGAAAAACTTTGTACATGAAAGTTGCTCAGAACGACGAGACGAATCCGAAAACGCGGTCCGTTCGTCTGTCACACGTCCCTAACTATCCGAACATGCAACTGTTCCTCTCCGGTCATCTGTCTGACAAATGTCCGGAAACGGGAAAACATTCCCGGATGAATCCCACCTTCGCCAGTATCACCCGGCACTGCGTTAGATCACCTCCGTCACCGCGTATTGCCATGTTATGCTTTGTGCTGCACTTGTTCGCTGTGTATTTATAATGTTTCCTCCCCCTCTTCTCTCTCGGTAGCCCCCCGACACCGACGTTGTCCCCGAGGCCGACGCAGCTCCGGAGCCCAAAGACACTATTGACAACCTTGCCCTTGCCGCCAAGCAACCAGGCAAGCCCCCCCTTTGATCATCCCGATATCGCCCATTCTAATTTCCTATGCTTGCATTAGAATTGCGACCGCTACTATTTTACCTATTCTGATGCATAGCCTGTTTATTGTAACCTGCTGTTGATAATTACCTGCATATCCTAAACTGTTTAGTCTAGGCTGGGTAGAGACCTATCAGTGACCCCACTTATCCCGACTGCCCAGCTGGATTATCAAGAAGACTCGATCAACGGGATTGAAGACCAGGCCCCGGCACCGCACATCACCCCCCCTTAGTTGTAACGACACTGCAGCATTACTATCAAGTGCCGAGGGTGATACCTCGTGTAGCACTTCTGATGTTAACTCTGTAGAGTAGCTATTCGGTCGTGGTCATCGAGGGTGATTCCTCCTTCACCGCTTCCGATAACGACGCTGTCGTACAACACCTCAAGTGTGAACCCAGCGAGGGTGATTCCTCCGAGTTCACCTTGACGGATACATCGAGTGGGAAATCAAACGAGGGTGATACCTCAGATTCCCCTGATGTTATGGACACACGGATACTTGGACTGTACTGTTGATTACTTGGAAAGGCGGGTCGACCCTGAGGGGTACCAGCGTGCGCCTAAGTGGCGAGTGTTGTGAAGACGGGTTGCCTGTGTGGTGCCCGAGTGCTGAATACAAGGCGCGGCCGGGCATTCTTAACCCTTGCAGCAAGTCCTCGAGATGGGGTGACGGAGTCACATCTTTCGTGAGTCTCTGCTCGTTACCGCAAGCCCCTAGTCCTAACGATTTGGATATTTGATCCGAGCAGGCCTCTGGTATGATAGCACTAACCATCACGTGGGCATAGTATGGGCGTTCTGCATCGTATGCATCAGCCGAAAGCTCTGTCAGACGTCCAGTTCAGCAATGCGGCATGGAGTGATTGGCGCCATTTCGGTGGTGCTTGGATCTGTGCCATGTGCGCAACGACCCGGAGGGTGAGGGGCGATGGCCAAGACCCCCTTGCGCTTAGGATGTAGACCGGCGGGGACCTCTCTGCTGAGCTGTAGGTAGGGTTGCGATGTGTCGTTTGGCCGAGGCCGGGCATGACCCAGGAAAGTGTGTCCGGCCGGAGTTAATCGAGCGTGTTGGGTAAGTTGGTGCACCCCTGCAGGGAAGAAAACTTCTATCGATAGCCGGTCCTACGGTAAAGGACACTCGGAGTTGTATCCTGATTGATACAATTTTTAGATCTGGATACTTGGATACTATGGCTCTGGGATTGCTTCTCGCAGGGAGTCGAGAAGGGATCTCAGGACGAGGTTGATGACTGTATGGCTCTGGGATTGCTTTCTCGCAGGGAGTCGAGAAAGGATCTCTGGGTGAGGTTGAGACTTAATGATACTGCTACTTTATATTGATCTGTTCTGCTCTCTTCTATTGCTGCAAGACCGATGAAGATGCTAGTCTTCGATAGGACTAGGCCTCCTCTCTATTCTGGCATTTCTGCAGCCCAGTCCACATATACAGCCTCCCTTTGATAATGTTGCATATGTAGTGTAGATCCTTGCTTGCTGAGTACTTCAGAGTACTCACGGTTGCTTTGTTTTCCTTTTCTCCCCATATCAGTTTGTCGTAACAAGATGACGGAGCCCCTGAGACAGCTGCCCTGCCGACGATCGCTACTACTACTACCCAGAGGATGGATTCTGCTATGAGTTGACTGACGACCAGGAGTAGGATCGGAGGGTCCCAGGCAGGAGGCCTACGCCTTTCGATCGTAGTGTTTTATTTTGCCCCGCCTTTCTAAAGGCCTTTCTGTTTCTGTTTCATATCTGTACTCAGATATCTGATGCTTCCGCTGACGCTTGTACGCAAGCTTATGTATTCGAGCCCTCGAGGCCTCTGGCTTGTAATATAAAGCTTGTATGACTTTATTTATGTTTTAGAGTTGTGTTGTGATATCTTCCCATGAGTCCTTAGGCTTGATCGTGTGCATTTGCGTGTATGATTAGTGCATGATCGGACCGGGGGCGTCACAAGTTGGTATCAGAGCTGACTGACTATAGGAACCCCCCTTTCCAACTCCTTGGCCGAAGTTGAGTCTAGTAACCGAAAACTGTTTTACTAACTTGGCTGTGTGGCTTACGGGCCCATGTCGCCAATTGGGTGGTATTAGTATCTTTTACTCCTCGACCTTTATTCTGGGACTCTGATCTCTCTCCTATTCGGGTTAAAATTTTACTAACTCCAACATTAGGTTCTCGTGCTCACATCCACTCGGAGTTCTGAAAATATCCCCCCTTGCTTCAAGATTGTGGGCCAGGTTCTGCTTACAGGATCCTTTTATCGAGGGCACCCTGTGTTGTCACTTGCAGATTCCTCGCTCCGTCAGTTTTCTCCGATGTTGATGTAGCCTTTGCTATGTCTCGTTGTGTACTTCCTTACCGCGTGCCTGCGCACCGCCTAGTTGTCTAGCCTTCTCCTTTCAGCTGCCGTAATGCCGGTTCGTAATCGAGACTAGGTGTGGATTTGAATGTCTGGTGCGGATATGATGAAGAATCTATTGCACTTCCTTCTGTTGTGCGTGTTGCTTCGTGAATCATTCCATACACATGCAGTTTTACGTGCTAAACTGCCCCTGTTGATTTGGCAGGATGGCTGGCGATCCTCCACCTCCACCTTATATTGCCGCAATGATGCAGCAGTTTGAACTCAACCGTCAGCAGTTTGAGCTCAACCGTCAGTTTATGACCGGACTATTGGCTCAGTTCCCAAATCAGAATGCTTAGCAACAAATGTTCCAGTAACTCTGGCAGAATTTGTGCGCCTCAATCCATCCGTTTTCCGCAACTCCACCAATCCTATGGATGCTGACGATTGGCTCCGTGACATTACCTTCCAGATGAAGTCAGCCAATGTTATCCCTGACAGATACGTCACCTATGCGACGTATCACCTGAGGGGATCAGTTGCTCAATGGTGGGAAAGCCACAAGGCTATGTTGCCTGCAGAGACTGTAACCACTTGGCAGGAATTTCAGTCAGCTTTTCATGCACGTTACATTCCTCAAGGTCTAATGGACCAGAAGAAGCAGGAGTTCCGTAAACTCTCTCAGGGCAAAATGACTGTGGATGAATACCAGAGGAAATTTCTTGAATTGTCCCGCTATGCTACGGATGACGTCGACACCAACACACGCAAGCAGGATAAATTCCGTGAAGGACTCCGTACTGATATAAAACTTGCACTTGTTGTCCATGATTTCACAGATTTCGCAACGCTTGTCAGCAAATCTTTCCAAGTTGAAACAGCTCTGACTGAGTACCAGGAGTCGCTCAAGCGCACTCATGGAGCTGGCTCATCCTCGGGTCAGCCTGTTCAGAAGTAACGAGTGTGGATCCCGCACAATGTACACCACCGACCTGCTCCAACACCAAGGCCGTCCTATGTTGCACCTCGTTTGCCTTCACCGCCGAGACAGCTATCGGTTCATGCTAGACCGCCTGATGCTATGGCTTTTCGTCAGGATGCACCACGTCCTTCTGCTGGTTGCAGGAAGAGTCGTCGAAAACATCCTTCTAGGAATGTTGGAACCAGACTACCTGCTAGTCAACTTGTTCATGTCAACCAAGTCAACATGGAAGAAGCTCGACAGGACCCCAACATTGTGATGGGCACCCTTCTAGTGAATTCAATCCCAGCTTCAGTCCTCTTTGATTCTGGAGCATCGCACTCCTTCATGTCCGAAAGTTTTGCGTGAAGCCATGATATACTTTTCGAGGAGATGTCCATCCCATTAGTAATCCATTCACCTGGGGCTAATTGGCAAACTACCAGGGTAAGCCACGGTAATCACATTGTGATTGGAGGATTGATGTTCCCCGTTTCTCTCATTGCCCTTAAGACCTCCAACATTGACATTATTCTGGGTATGGACTGGTTGAAGCCTCATAAAGCTTTGATTGACTGTGCCACTGAAACAGTCCGCCTCACACACCCTTCCGGTCAGACTGTCAGATACTCAGCTCGTACAGTGCAGGACGCCGAAGCTCAGATATATGTTCTAAATGCATTGAACGCTTCACCTCTTGAAGGCATCGAGAACGTTCCAGTTGTTCGTGATTTCCAAGACATCTTTCCAGAAGAACTCCCAGGAATACCGCCTGCTAGAGCTGTTGAGTTCGTCATCGACTTGAAGCCTGGCACAACTCCTATTGCGAAGCATCCTTATAAAATGCCTCCGCATCATCTTCTCGAACTTAAGGAAGAAATCGACACGTCACTTAAGAAAGGTTTCATCCGCCCTAGTTCCTCTGCTTGGGGAGCACCTTCACTCTTCGTTAAGAAGAAGGATGGAACTAACCGATTGGTTCAGGATTATCGGCCCATTAACCAAGCCACAATCCAGAACAAATATCCGCTTCCCCGGATCAATGATTTGTATGATCAACTTGCTGGATCATCGGTATTCTCTAAACTTGATTTGAGTTTGGGTTACCATCAGATCCGTGTTCGTGAAGAGGATATTCCGAAGACTGCATTTGTTACTCGCTATGGTTCTTATGAGTACACTGTCATGTCATTTGGCTTAACAAATGCTCCAGCCACATTCTCCCGTCTGATGAATTACATCTTCATGGATTACCTCGACAAATTTGTCGTGGTATATCTGGATGATATTCTGGTATATTTGAAGAATAAGGAAGAACATGCTGAACACCTCCGTCTTGTACTGGAAAGGCTCCGAGAACACCAGTTGTATGCCAAATACTCAAAATGTGAATTCTGGCTTTCTGAAGTGACCTACCTCGGCCATGTGATTTCCAAAGATGGAATTGCTGTTAACCCAGAACGGGTTCAGGCTATTCTTGACTGGACTCCTCCGAAGAACGTCAAGCAAGTGAGAAGTTTTCTCGGCCTTGCAAGCTATTGCCGTCGATTTGTTGAGAACTTTTCTAAGATTGCTAAGCCTTTGACTGATCTGCTTCACAAGGGCATTAAGTTTGAATGGACAGAAAAATGTCAGGAAAGTTTCCAGACACTCAAAGACAAGCTAACATCTGCCCCAGTACTATCTCCTCCAGACACCCGCAAAGACTTTGTGATTTATTGTGATGCATCCCGTGAAGGATTAGGCTGTGTCCTAATGCAAGAGCGTAAAGTGATTGCTTATGGCTCTCGTCAGTTGCGCCCACATGAAGAGAATTATCCGGTACATGATCTAGAACTAGCTGCTGTGATCTATGCACTGCAGTTGTGGCGACATTACCTTCTCGGTAATCGTTGCGAGATGTACACGGATCATAAAAGTCTGAAGTACTTGTTTACTCAACCTTCTCTAAACCTCCGTCAACAAAGATGGATGGAGGCCATTGCGGACTATGATTTGGGTATTTCCTATACCCCTGGTAAGGCTAACGTGATGGCTGATGCCTTAAGCCGCAAGTCCTATTGCAACAACCTCATGGTTAGGCGAGCTCAACCTCGTCTTTTTGAAGAACTATGCAAGCTGAATCTGCTTATTGTTCCACAGGGCTCTCTAAATAACCTTGTGATACAACTAGATCTTGAGAAAGCTGTTAAGAATGCGCAAGCTAAAGATGCTGAAGTTGATCTGATGAAGAAAGACCTTCACCTAGTAAAGTACAGGGATTTCTCGCTGTCTGAAGATGGAACCTTGTATTTCAGAGACCGCATTGTGGTACCTCGCTTCGAACTCATGACTGACAAAATCATGAAGGAGGCACATGATACCCCGTTGTCTATTCATCCGGGTAGCACCAAGATGTATCGTGATCTTCGTCAAAGGTACTGGTGGTCTAGAATGAAGCAGGACATTGCTCGTTATGTTGCTGAATGTGATGTGTGTCGTCGCGTTAAAGCAGAACATCAGAAACCTGCTGGAATTCTGCAACCACTTCCTATTCCTCTATGGAAATGGGATAAGGTTCAGATGGATTTCGTTACAGGACTTCCCAGATCACAGAAGGGTCACGATGCTATTCTTGTCGTCGTCGACCAACTCTCTAAAGTTGCACACTTTCTGCCTGTCAAAGAGACTATCACTGCTAGTCAGTTAGCAGAGTTGTATATCTCCAGAATTGTTTCACTCCACGGTATTCCGAAGGAGATTAGTTTGGACCGTGGCGGCCTTTTCACTTCCAAATTCTGGGAAAGTTTCCAAACAGCTATGGGAACTCATATTACCTGGAGTTCAGCTTATCATCCCCAATCCCAAGGCCAAGTTGAACGAGTTAATCAAGTCCTTGAAGACATGCTTCGGGCTTGTGTTATATCATTTGGCAAGAAGTGGGAAGAATCTCTTCCTTATGCGGAATTCTCATATAACAACAGCTATCAAGCCAGCTTGAAAATGGCCCCCTTCAAAGTACTCTATGGACGTAAGTGTCGAACCCCTCTGAATTGGTCAGAAACTGGGGAACGACCGCTTGTGGGTCCGGATATTATTCAACACGCCGAAGAACAAGCCCGTATTGTCCGTGAAAACCTCAAAGCGGCTCAGGACCGCCAGAAGAGCAACTATGATCGCAAACGATGGGGTTTGACTTATCAACCTGGTGATCAGGCTTATCTGCGAGTCACTCCTATGAAGGGCACTCACCGTTTTGGAATCAAGGGCAAGCTAGCTCCGCGCTACATTGGTCCTTTCCGCATAATTGCTAGACGTGGTCAAGTGGCGTATAAATTGGAGTTGCCGCCGCAATTCTCTCATATCCACGACGTCTTCCATGTGTCGCAACTTCGTAAATGCTTCAAGGAATCTCCGCACCGAGCAGTGGATCACGAGCTGCTCGAATTGCAAGATGACCTATCTTATAAGGAGCATCCGATCCGCATTCTCGATGAAGCTGAACGTCGGACCCGTCAGAAGGTTACCAAGTTCCTCAAAGTGCAGTGGTCAAATCATACTGAAGATGAAGCCACTTGGGAACGCGTGGATAATCTTCGTGCGGAATACCCCGAACATTTTCCTTCTACCTCTTAATTCTCAGGACGAGAATTCTTATTAGTGGAGGAGATTTGTAACACCCCCAGTGGTTAGCCACAGTAATTCCAGTTTGATGATGCCAAGTCAGCGTGGTTAACAGTGCATGATCATCATTTGCATCATAATGCATTTCAACTCCTAACTCAAAATCCAAATTTAAATGAAAGTGGAAAATAAAAGTTGTTCAAATTTGAAAACTAAATTGTTCATTAAATGGCAAATATTCCAGAGACTATTCTAAAATTGTAACCAACATTTAATAAATTAATTAAGTAACTCTAACAGTGCCAAAACAGTAGTATTTAAACCCCCTTTAGTTTTAAAAAATTGTAAATGAAATGGTATGGACTCAAAACCATTTTATGGCATTAGTAGATTATGCACTGGAGTTTTGTGACTAGTTCACATATTTTACAAAACTAATTGTGAGGCCACACGTTATTGCAAAAACAGAAAACAGAAAAGAAATAAAGCCAAAAATCAAAAAGGAAAACTCCCCCCTCCCCACTGGGCTCCGGCCCAGCAACAGGCCGGCCCAAATGGCCCTGCAAGCCCACCCCTCCTCCCTTATCAACCCCCCCCCCCCCGAAACCCTATCCACTCCCCCACTCCTCCCCCCCACGTCGTTCCTCCCCTCTCCCGATCCAGATCGGATCGGGGCACGACGACCCGACGCCGTCACCGCCGCCTGGACCTCGCCGGCCTGCTTCCCCTACGCATGTCGTCTCCGTCCTCCTCCTCATCCCCCATTGCCCCGAACCCTACGCCCGCGGTGAGGACCCCGGTCCTCCTCTCTTCCCTGTCGCCGCCCGTGCACCGCGCTCGCCGGCGACCACTGCTGCTGCACTGCTTTGCCCGCGCCCGCGCGAGTCCCTCTGCTCGCCGCTGCCGCGCCCGAGCGCGCGCCCCGCCTGTGCACGCCCGCGCGGCCGCCCGCTGCGCCCTGTGAGCTGCGCCGCTGCCACCACCACCACCGCAGCCGCCGCTCCGCGCACCGCGCCCCGCTTCTGTCCCCGCACCACCATCGCGCCGCCTGCCTGCTGCGCTTCCGCCGCCGCGCCCCGGTTCCCCTGCTGCTGCCCTCTGCGCCTCGCGCACACGCGCCCGTGCGCGCCTCCCCACACGCGTGCCCGCCGCTGCTCCTGCGCCCGCCTCTGCCTGCTGCGGCCAACCGGCGAGCCCCGCGGTGGCCACGGCGTCGCCTGGGTCCGCGCCCGGCTCCAGCGCCCACACGCCCGTGGCCACGCGGGCGGGCACCCGCATCCGCCGCCCGTTAAGGCCCCCTGGGCCTATGACAATGGGGCCCGCCCCAAAACGTATAATAAAAAAATTAGATATTAAATAATTAACTTAATTAATTCTATTTAATTAATCTAATTAATTAATTAGTCTAATTAAACTGTAATTAACATAATCAAACCCTAATTAGCCTAATGTGAGAATGACAGGTGGGACCCACTGGTCCTGACGTCATGCTGACGTCAGCAGACACTGTTCTGGATAATGTTGATTTAATAAAATAATTAAATTCCAGGAATTAATAAAAACTTTAGAAAATCATATCTTTTAATCCGTAGCTCAGATCGAAAAACTTTGTACATGAAAGTTGCTCGGAACGACGAGACGAATCCGAATGCGCGGTCCGTTCGTCTATCACACGTCCCTAACTATCCGAACATGCAACCGTTCCTCTCCGGTCATCTGTTTGACAAATGTCCGGAAACGGGAAAACATTCCCGGATGAATCCCACCTTCGCCAGTATCACCCGGCACTGCGTTAGATCACCTCCGTCACCGCGTATTGCCATGTTATGCTTTGTGCTGCACTTGTTCGCTGTGTATTTATACTGTTTCCTCCCCCTCTTCTCTCTCGGTAGCCCCCCGACACCGACGTCGTCCCCGAGGCCGACGCAGCTCCGGAGCCCGAAGACACTATTGACAACCTTGCCCTTGCCGCCGAGCAACCAGGCAAGCCCCCCATTTGATCATCCCGATATCGCCCATTCTAATTTCCCATGCTTGCATTAGAATTGCTGCTGCTACTGTTTTACCTATTCTGATGCATAGCCTGTTTATTGTAACCTGCTGTTGATAATTACCTGCATATCCTAAACTGTTTAGTCTAGGCTGGGTAGAGACCTATCAGTGACCCCACTTATCCCGACTGCCCCGCTGGATTATCAAGAAGACCCGATCAACGGGATTGAAGACCAGGCCCCGGCACCGCACATCACCCCCCCTTAGTTGTAACGACACTGCAGCATTACTATCGAGTGCCGAGGGTGATACCTCGTGTAGCACTTCTGATGTTAACTCTGTAGAGTAGCTATTCGGTCGTGGTCATCGAGGGTGATTCCTCCTTCACCGCTTCCGATAACGACGCTGTCGTACAACACCTCAAGTGTGAACCCAGCGAGGGTGATTCCTCCGAGTTCACCTTGACGGATACATCGAGTGGGAAATCAAACGAGGGTGATACCTCAGATTCCCCTGATGTTATGGACACACGGATACTTGGACTGTACTGTCGATTACTAGGAAAGGCGGGTCGACCCTGAGGGGTACCCGCGTGCTCCTATGTGGCGAGTGTTGTGAAGACGGGTTGCCTGTGTGGTGCCCGAGTGCTGAATATGAGGCGCGGTCGGGCATTCTTAACCCTTGCAGCAAGTCCTCGAGACGGGGCGACGGGGTCACATCTTTCGTGAGTCTCTGCTCGTTACCGCAAGCCCCTAGTCCTAACGATTTGGATATTTGATCCGAGCAGGCATCTGGTCTGATAGCACTAACCATCACGTGGGCATAGTATGGGCGTTCTGCATCATATGCATCAGCCGAAAGCTCTGTCAGACGTCCAGTTCAGCAGTGTGGCATGGAGCGATTGGCGCCATTTCGGTGGTGCTTGGATCTGTGCCATGTGCGCAACGACCCAGAGGGTGAGGGGCGATGGCCAAGACCCCCTTGCGCTTAGGATGTAGACCGGCGGGGACCTCTCTGCTGAGCTGTAGGTAGGGTTGCGATGTGTCGTTTGGCCGAGGCCGGGCATGACCCAGGAAAGTGTGTCCGGCCGGAGTTAATCGAGCGTGTTGGGTAAGTTGGTGCACCCCTGCAGGGAAGAAAACTTCTATCGATAGCCGGTCCTACGGTAAAGGACACTCGAAGTTGTATCCTGATTGATACAATTTTTAGATCTGGATACTTGGATACTATGGCTCTGGGATTGCTTCTCGCAGGGAGTCGAGAAGGGATCTCAGGACGAGGTTGATGACTGTATGGCTCTGGGATTGCTTTCTCGCAGGGAGTCGAGAAAGGATCTCTGGGTGAGGTTGAGACTTAATGATACTGCTACTTTATATTGATCTGTTCTGCTCTCTTCTATTGCTGCAAGACCGATGAAGATGCTAGTCTTCGATAGGACTAGGCCTCCTCTCTATTCTGGCATTTCTGCAGCCCAGTCCACATATACAGCCTCCCTTTGATAATGTTGCATATGTAGTGTAGATCCTTGCTTGCTGAGTACTTCAGAGTACTCACGGTTGCTTTGTTTTCCTTTTCTCCCCATATCAGTTTGTCGTAACAAGATGACGGAGCCCCTGAGACAGCTGCCCTGCCGACGATCGCTACTACTACTACCCAGAGGATGGATTCTGCTATGAGTTGACTGACGACCAGGAGTAGGATCGGAGGGTCCCAGGCAGGAGGCCTACGCCTTTCGATCGTAGTGTTTTATTTTGCCCCGCCTTTCTAAAGGCCTTTCTGTTTCTGTTTCATATCTGTACTCAGATATCTGATGCTTCCGCTGACGCTTGTACGCAAGCTTATGTATTCGAGCCCTCGAGGCCCCTGGCTTGTAATATAAAGCTTGTATGACTTTATTTATGTTTTAGAGTTGTGTTGTGATATCTTCCCGTGAGTCCTTAGGCTTGATCGTGTGCATTTGCGTGTATGATTAGTGCACGATCGGGCCGGGGGCGTCACACACCCAATGATATTTAATTCACACTGTGAATTTTTTTATTTTTATACTATATATAAAGTTAGTCATAATAAAGAGAAACGAAGAGCATCTTTCTCTCCATCGCACACCCCCCCCCCTCTACGCCCCTTTCACGTATGCACACAAACTATCTCTAGGTCCTCTAAAAGTACGCCCCTAGCACATTCACGCATGTTTCATCTTTCTCTCGCGATATATACAACGACGATCACTATATTTGAAGCGAAAGCACGATATGTACATTGGACTTCAGAATCCACTCATTACAGTCACCATTTATGTTTTGTGGTTATTATACAGTCATGGGCTCACCGTGCAGCTCTGTATTTGTTGAAGACACGACTAGTTGACCAGTTAAATGCTCCACGTGGCACATCTAGTGTTGCATCGCATTATCTCACTACCATTGGGTCCACCTGTCGGCGTGTATAAGAATGAAAACAAATGATGCAAAAATATTGGACTGTGGGTATTCGAAGTCATGACCGCCGGCACAGCGGAGATGGTGGCCTTGTGTTGGTATGATGAGCCGTCCCTTTTAATACACAGGAGCTAGTGTGGTGATTATACACACACACACGCATGCACATGAACTGCATGCATGCAACACTCACACGTACACACGCAGCCACACAACACTCAGAGGCACACACGCAGGCACGCAACACTCACACGCACACACGCACGCATGCATGCACACACCACACGACCAACACACACGCTCACACTCAAGTGCTCAACCTACACGTGCATGCGCACACATCAGGCCCTGACAGACACATACACAACTAGGTGGTTCCTGCTCATGGGTTGGAGTCTTGTCGTGCCTACGTAAATTTGTGTTTATCTTACTTTTTTCCTCTATGAACTGACAGGTGGGACCCACAAGGAACATGGTCAATTTAACCACTCAACATAGGGCCACGTAGACTATTTGGCCTGTCAACAAAGTGCAATCCGATGTTGAACGATATGCAAGTGACCGTATAATCACCGCAAAACGTATATAGTGATCGTAATGAGCGTGTTCTGAAGTCCGGTGACCGTATTACGCTTTTCGCTTGAAATAGACTGACCGCCAGTGTATTTATCTCTTCTCTCGCTCTTTCTGTGGAGCCAAGTAGGTCAACGTGCTAGTGCCTAAATTGGCACACGGCACCCCGTTATTGTTGTACTGGTTTTGTAAGAGCGAACAAGCATTCACGTCTACCGTACAAACTATAGATATTAGTTACAAATGCTATGAAGATGAATGCAAATATTTGAATCCACTTTATGCCCAATTTCGCTCTGTAGGCCCTCCAAAAGTAAATCTCTACATGTTCTCGCATGTTATATCTAACAACTATGCAATACAGCACTACTACACTCTAACACAATAAATAATATGTGTTTTTAGTATTACTAGATCTCATATTGTTACTTAATTATTCAGTTTGCATACATTAAAATTGCCTTTGAAATGTATGGCTAGTATCATCTAGTCATATGAATGGTCAGACTACACACACACACACACACACACACACACACACAAAAGGGCCCATTACACATTCAAGCATTTCACATCTTTCTCTCGCTCTATGTGTCAAACCGCCTATGCCAAACTACACTGCCTACCGCGCGGGAAAAATCCCGCCCTCGCCTGTTTAATTGGGTTTATATTGATGGATCGTGCGAAACAACAAAACTATAGTAGTACTATAGTACAAGTAACAGTTCACTGGCCACCGTGTCGTGTACTCCTCCGTCGTAAGAGTAGAGCGCTCGCTTTCATAAATGTTCTAGTCCCTTTCGCCGACATGTGGGACATCAAGCAACTGGGTCCACGTGCCATATCGAAATAACAGTGCAGAGCAGCAGGGGGGACGCACCCCGGTCATGGCACCGGCATAGTAATGAGCAACGAGGCATCAAATCACAAAGCTGCACCTTTCCCGCAGTTAAGTTGGAGGGACGAAGTGATGCTCAAAAAACGTTGGAGGGACGAAGCAACCATCATTTCACTCTTTGCTGAATCCGCTTCTCCCTCGTCTTTTTCAAGTTAACCACGTGTTGCTTCTGTCGTTGTTCTGCCTCATGTGGGACGTGGATCGGCTTGGTAAATCACTGACATGTGGGACCGCATGGTAGCAAACCGCCAGGCCAACCTCCTCTAAAAATAAGAAACCTCCCCCGTCTTCCGCGTGGCAAAATCACCTCCTTTTTACCAATCTTGATATATTTTTTTAGATCAATATAATCAAGATTTGTATAGATAGCACCAAGGAGCAAAACCAAGTGGTACGCCTAAGGGCATCGACAATGTGTAGCCAAATGTGAAAATAGCTTTTGGCATCGATGGGAACCATTGTGGAGGGTGCTGCCAAAGCCAAAAGGAGGGAACCGAAGCTCCCTAATTGATTGATTGAAGGAATAGAAAAATGCAACCTCTCTCCTCTTTCTCCCGTGCTTGGGCATGTATAGAGCACAGAGTCTACTCCCCTGTCCCTTCTGTCACAAATCACAAAGCAGTGAGGCATCAAATCACAAAGCACGAATGAAGCAACCATCATTTCGCTCTTCGCTGACTCCGCTTCTCCATCGTCTTCTTCGAGAAACCACCTGATGTAGGGTAGAACCCTAGATACTCGATCTTTCACGATTGGAGCGGATCCCGCGATGAACATGAAGAACACGAGGGGAAAACATGAGGGGAAACATGAGAGGAATCACTCAAACCAACAAGATTCAATTACACATGTGCTAGATCCTCGAAACACAAAGAGATACATGATCCACGATCAACAAAGGACGATACAAGTAGCAAGTTCTTCTCCGTGAGGAGGTCTTGGAGGTCTTCCCGTGAGGGGTCTTGAATCCAAGCGTGGATCTTCTCCGTAGAGGTCGCGGTCTCTCAATGGAGTAGAACCACAAGGATGAGTGAAGCTCTATCTCTAAATTGAGCTAAACCTATGCTAACCCTAAAATGGAGGCGAGGGAGGAGTATATATAGTCTAATCCACGAAGGGGTAAGTGAGGGGCAAAGGGGTACACGGGCCTCGGCCCTAGTCACGCGCGCAGGCATGGTCCGGATGATCTGGATGGTGGCCCGGATGATCCGGGCGTCAGGGGTCCGGATGATCCGGGCGGCCGTCCGGATGATCCGGCTTCACCGAGCAGGCTTCGGGTGTCTTCGGGCACATTACCCGGATCGTCCGGGTGGGGGTCCGGATCATCCGGCTGGGGATCTGGATGATCCGGGCAAGTCTAGTCTTGCTCCGGTTCTTCTCCGTCTTTGCGTATGCTTCTCTCCTTCGATCGTACTTGCTCTTTAGCTACTCCATGGTCTTCCACTTGGTTCCTGTTCATGCATAGCACATATGTTTGAGGTAGTAGCCATGCCTCACATGTGGAAAGTGACGGTTCGGAGAGGAGCGAGTTAACCTTGTGTCCAATGGCGTATGCTCGAGGTGTCGTCATATGTTCTCTTGGGGCTTGGGGAGTAGTCGTAGTGTACATGTGGATGACCATAGGATGCTCCGCATCATCTCCCCCCTTGGGAAAGATCCAACCTCGGATCGTAATCCTCATCACCATGGAAATGGTTGTCGTGGATGGACTTGTAATTGGACAGAGTGGAAGTCATGGCGCAATCCAAGTACTCCAAGGTGTCTCCGGAGTGGTATACATGCAAAAAGAGCAAACACAAAGGACACTCGGAAATACAATGGTTAGCGCACACAAGGTGTCCATCATGTAAGCATGAGTTCGTCCGATAATATTGTTCGTGACAAGGGACAAAATGCTTAGGCAAGTGATGTAAAATGACCTGCAAAGCATTCATGGGATCAAAAGCATTTGTAGTATGCACAAAGTTGTTGGGAATGTGATTAATTTCACCATTGTGCAAAATGATGTCATAATGGGACGGTGTATCAAAAGCATGAACATGGTAATTGGTGCTCAATGTGACAATGTGATCATGCAATTGATGATGGGCAATATGATGATGATGTATGAATATGCCATCAAGAAAGATCACAACAAATTTGCTAAGAAAGTGCACAAGCTCACATATCATGGATGACATAGAAATACAAGATGCAACAAGGCAATCATAATGTGATTCAATCCATGCATAAAGTGCAAATTTGTTATGGGTGGTGTTGTACCATAGCTCAATGTCGTGGTAGAAGTGGTGGTCCGGTGGTGCTTCCAATAAGTCCGAGCACTCCTCAACTTGAAGGTCCATGTGGTCCATCTCCAATGTCGGTGCTCCATCCAATAGATGTATCATGTAGACAAAAAGGAGACGGCAATCAAAGAATGACCCATCCAATATGCATATTTGAGGATGGCTCAAATGGAAGGAGTTCACCTTAGGAATGTTCGTGAAGATGTCGGTGCCGCACATCGTATAGACCTTGACATGACCAAGTTGTCTTATGATGGTACCGCCTTGTGAATCCTTCAAAATGAACGAACATGACAAACACTCGGAAAAACAAATGAGATTAGCAGAAATGCAAAACCTATCATCCGCGGGGTGAGAAACCCAACAAGTGTTTTCATCATTCTTATCATAAGAAAGTACAAGGGTGTAGGGCATGGTATGTAGGCATAAGATGCTAGAACAACCAAAGGCATTAAGCTCAATCAAACAAGCATGCATCACAAGTAAGTTATCCAAGTCTCCAAGATGAATAAGCATAGAATTGTTGCACTCACTACAAGTGAAAATGAGAGATGCAACTAAAGGAGACAAGAGACAATGATCAAGATATATCATGTGAGAGGCAAGAGCATATATGCTATCAAACCAAGGAAATGAGCAAGAATGGATCATGGGTGATGCAACCAAGCAAGTAATCATAGCGATCAAGTTATGCAAGCTAGTAGTGCGAAGATGCAATGTACTAGAAGTAAGCATGAAAATCATGTCATGTGTGCAAATAGTGAGCATATATAATGCACATGACATATCACAAGCATGAGGTACAAGGAAAACATGGTAATAGCAACAAGGATCTCCACCAAGCATGCAAATACACATAGAAGTAGTATAATGGTGAATCACATGTAAGTGCAAGCAAGGGTCCCAATTGCATGGCAAAGGCATATAAAGAGGCATAACATGCAAAGTGAACATGGTAAAATGGGTATAAGATGACAATTGGTATATAGCCCATAGCCATGTGAGAGCCAAGTAGAAGAGATGCGCGTAGTCCTTGCGCGAAAGGAACGGTGGTAAGGATAGTCCACGGGATCCCAAGTCATCGTTGCTCTCAAGAGCTCGTTTCGTCAACTCTTGGGATTGAGAGGTTGAAGAGTATATGTGAGTACCTTTAGAGCTCCGCTTATGTGTTGTAGGTGAGGTTGCCAAAATTGACACTAGGTCAATATCTTCATCAACTTGATGGTACCATGTGGGGGTGCAATATCGTCCATCATGGCCATCGGTTTTCCCATTGGAGGGATGGACTCGTCGAGGGTAGGCATGTCGTCTTGTTGGAGATCTAGCACCAAAAGGGAAAACACAATCGGAGTAGAGGTTAAGTCATTAGAAATCATAGTGGCCTCACGTGCCCTCTCAACTACCTCACTCACTAAGTGTGGTGGCTCACTCACTCCCGGTAAGATGCTCTCACTCATATGGTTGGTGGAGTCACTCAAATGGCTCTCAACCTCGCATAGGATGTGTGGCATGCTCTCAAGTGTGGGGCTAGTGGTGGTCACACTCATCCTCTCATAGGAAATGCACTCAATGACATATATGGTGGAGTCACTCATCTCACTCATGGGGTGGTGGCTCTCCTCACATGGCAATTGGGGCATCTCGTCATATGTGTGTGTCGGAGATATGTAGGTGCAAATGTCTCCATGCTCAACTCCTATCGCCGCCTTGGTTGAAGGGATAGTCCCATGCTCAACCTCCTCATCCATAACGCCTCCAAAGATGAATGCCGTAGGAAGTGGCAAATCATCACTCTCCTCCGAGACCAAAGAGAAGGTCTCACGTGCGCTCGCGTAGCTTGACTCGGAGTATGAGTCCAATATGGGCACCGTCTTCATGTTGTTGAAGAGGTTCGTGCTCGTCGCCGTGGTCGAAGGGGATGGCCCTAGCTCGACCTTCTTGTCACCGTCTTGTTGTTGGAGGCCCATATTATGTGGCACCTCGTAGCTCGTCTCCATGACCGAAGGGAATTTCCCATGCTCAGCCATCTTCCTTGGGGGGCTTCCGAAGATGGAAGTGTCGCCCTTGCTTGTAGGTGGTCGCCTTGTTGTTGAACATGTCGATGTAGGCGAACTCATGGGAAGTAGGCGAAGATGCCGTACATCCAAAGGCGAAGATGCCTTGATAGCACTTGGTGAAGATGCCGAAGTGGTAGTGGTAGCCGGAGCTTCCTCTTGGTGGTGCTTGTCTCGCGGTCTTCTCTTGTGCTCATGAAGTTTGGTCGTAGCTTGATGTAGAGCTTGTTGGGACTTGTAGGTTTGCACGTCGCGAGCATCTTCATGATGATGGTGTCGTTGTCGTGCTTGAGGTCGTAGTCGATGTCGTTCGTCGTCGTCGTGCACATGATGCTTGGTGGTGACTTGCTCTTCATGACGATGTGGATCACGAATGTGATGGTGGTCGCCATGTAGATGTGGATGTGGACGACTTGCGCTTGCATCGCATGGGCGCTCCGAAGATGATCGACTTGCTCGCCGCTGCCTTGAAGATGACAAAGGGGAAGTAGACTTGACCAAGGCCCGAATCTCCTCCATCCTTGCATCTTGCTCCTCCTTTTGTGTGGAAAGCTTGTTGTCGAAGTAGTCTCTTGTATGTGCTTCATAGTGTCGTATGTTGATGGTGAGGTTGTCGATGCGCTCTCTCAATCTTGATTGTGCGCCTTGCATTTGTCGTTGGAGATCGAGGATGGACGTTTTGGTGATGTAGTTGTTCGCGCCATTGTTGTCGTGGAAGACCGGAGATGAAATTCTTTGCCTATCCATCACAAGACTCGAGCAAATGTGAGTGGGATAAAGAGAACTAGACCAAATGTACCTTATCCAATGTTGAAAATGGATCAATGATCACTCAATAGTGTAGCAAGGAAATAGCACAATTGGTACCGGATCTTGTAAATTCTCACACCTACACAAGTAAAGCTTATGGTGGAGCTCGGTGAGGATAGGGGCACAAAAATTTGATGCAAATTGTTAGCAAGAGTCAATAATGTTGAAAGAGATTCACAAATTCGCAAGTGAAACAAGTAGACCAATAACTATATGTGGCACACGGAAACACACACACGGATAGATAGATGGGGTCGTGCAACCAAGGAATGAGCACAAAATGTGGAATCCACGGAAAACGCTCGTGTTGCACAACTCAAGAGAGACGCTAGCACGATTGCTCAACAGGCGGATACGACACTTGTGCACAACCTATAAGATGCAAAATGTATCAACTTTCTATCCCAAGTATGCTATGTATGTATGGTTCCCGGTGTTTTGCACACGATGATCCAAGATGATCAATACGGTAGTATGATATGCAATGTGGCGATGCTATGTCTACTGCTTACAAGCTCTTTGTTCACTCTTTTTCTTTGCTTAAAAGCTTATTCTTTTTTTATATGGCCACTTTGCGAAATGCACAAACCAAGATAGCAATTGTGTATATGCGGGAACAAACTTGTGACACAAGAGATGATATGATGATACCAATATGAGTATACCAAAATGATATGGTATGTATGCAATGGAAGGCGTAGATCGATGATCACTAATGTACACAAGTAGCGTGGCCCGACAATACTCAAATGGCTAGTCTCGATAGGTAAGTGACGCAAAATGGGCTAGGGGTTAACAATACAATGGCAAGGGAGAATGTACAATGATGTCGTCGAGGTTACCATCCTTGCTTACGGTAGGGTTGTCAAAATGATGAAGTGGTCAATGGCGATGACGACCTCGAGGCGATGATGAGTTGTGGTGTTTTCGATGTCGAGCCGTCCCTAATTAGCCGAAACACCTTAGGAAATAGAAAAACCGCGAACTCAAAATCTCAAAGGCAAATGTCAAATGGTGGTAGCGGGAAAGCGGTGGTGGTTGCGGAAGTATTGGTGGAAACCCGGTCAAAATGGGTTATGGTGGTGGAAGGGTATGATGGGCTATACACGGTGTCGGAGTCGGAAGCACGGTCCCTAAGTAGCCGAAACACCTTAGGAGACACAACTCACAACACTAACAAAATTGGGTTAAGTTTGGGTGGCGGAAGTATATGGTGGGCAAGGTTATGCAGAAGTTATGGTGGTGGTTGATGAAGAAGCAACCGTCCCTAAGTAGCTGAAACACCTTAGGAGACTCGAATCACTACTCAAGCAACCACAAATGCTATATGGATCAAAATGGGTTAGGTTGCGGAAGTCGGTGGTGGTTATGCGGATGATATGGTGAAAGGCCTAGGCAAAGATGCCAAAGTTCCAAAACTTTGATGAAGTCAAATGACGGTGGTGGTATTTTTTTCGGATGGGGGATGTCAATAGCTTCAAAACGAGCTAAAGAACATCAAAATCGGACTCCGGATGAATTAGTTATGGACAAAACAAAGTTTCAGCCGTGTCAGTTTCAGGGTTACCCGGACATCCGGGAGGAGGTTCGGCTTATCCATGTCAGGTGCGGATGATCCGGGAGTACTTCCGGATGATCTGGGTTTGTCAACTCCGGTTCGGGTATTCAGGTGTATCAGTTATCCGGACGTCCGGGAGAGGGTCCAGCTGATCCGGGAGGTGTCCGGATGATCCGGGAGCACGTCCGGATGATCCGGGCAGGTCAAACTGCTCGGGATTTCCTCTCGGTGACGAATTTTTGGGCGGAAATTGGATGATTTTGGGGTCAAAATTGAGGAGATTTCGTGGATGGAAGGTGGGGAAACTTGTGGGGAAGCTAGATCCACTTGAAACCAAGCAAATCCATGGATCAAAATCAACAAAACATCATCAAAACCAACAAATCACAAAAAAAATTGGGGCTATTTTTTGTGGGATCTTCAAAATTTAGGACGAAATCAAGTAAAAGAAGGCCAGAAAACAAAGAGGAGAGGCTCCAAAATCGTGATCAACGTGGCTCATGATACCCAGATGATGTAGGGTAGAACCCTAGATGCCCGATCTTTCACGATTGGAGCGGATCCCGCGATGAACACGAGGGGAAAACACGAGGGGAAACACGAGAGGAATCACTCAAACCAACAAGATTCGATTACACATGTGCTAGATCCTCGAAACACAAAGAGATACGTGATCCACGATCAAGAAAGGATGATACAAGTAGCAAGTTCTTCTCCGTGAGGAGGTCTTGAAGGTCTTCCCGTGAGGGGTCTTGGATCCAAGCGTGGATCTTCTCCATAGAGGCCGCGGTCTCTCGATGGAGTAGAACCACAAGGATGAGCAAAGCTCTATCTCTAAATTGAGCTAAACCTATGCTAACCCTAAAATGGAGGAGGGGGAGGAGTATATATATATTCTAAGCCACGAAGGGGTAAGTGAGGGGCGAAGGGGTACATGGGCCTCGGCCCGAGTCACGCGCGCAGGCATGGTCCGGATGATCCGGGCGTCGGGGGTCTGGATGATCCGGGTAGCCGTCCGGATGATCCGGCTTCGTCGAGCAGGCTTTGGGTGTCTTCGGGCACATTACCCGGATCGTCCGGGTGGGGGTCCGGATCATCCGGGCTTGGTCCGGATCGTCCGGCTGGGGATCCGGATGATCCGGGCAAGTCCAGTCTTGCTCCGATTCTTCTCCGTCTTCGCGTATGCTTCTCTCCTTCGATCGTACTTGCTCCTTAGCTGCTCCATGGTCTTCATCTGGGTTCCTGGTCATGCATAGCACATATGTTTGAGGTAGTAGCCATGCCTCACATGTGGAAAGTGACGGTTCGGAGAGTAGCGAGTTAACCTTGTGTCCAATGGCATATGCTCGAGGTCTCGTCATATGTTTTCTTGGGGCTTGGGGAGTAGTCGTAGTGTACATGGGGATGACCATAGGATGCTCCGCATCACCACCTTTACCGCACTAAGCTAGACGGACGACGCTATTGTGCTAGTAGTAGTACATTTAGGCCTCCTTTGGTTCAACGGACTTTTTGGATGCAAAGAAGGAGGTTCTCTCGGCTTGCTGGCGGCACTTGCGAACGACTTACCGTGGTCTGCCTCAATGGTGTGCCCCGTCGAACGCACTTCGCCAAAGCCACAGCGATCGAGATATCGTCGACGTCACAGCAATGGGGAAGGAAGTCAAATAGTTGCTACCTCCATTTTTTTGTATACAAGGCCTGTATCAAAATTACATTTTGCAGAAGGCCACTAACACTAATCGAGGCAAAATTGATGGGGTTTTCCTCGTACTAGCAACCAAGGAAATTAATATACCCTTGCATGCATGCGGAAGTGAGAAGGTTGGTTTTCATGGCGCATCATTAATCAAGCAATGAGGAGTGAGATGGTTAGCTCTTTGGGCGTTGGAGAAAAAAATATGCATTAATCGACACATCAAATGAGGATTTGTATCGATCGGTCCCGCAAAGGAAAACCCCACCTTCTGTTTTAAGACAATACATACTTGTATCCTGTTTGGGTCTAGGCCTTGCATTGCCATACTTTGCCACACATTTTGCAAAGCTTGCCTAAAGTTTTTCAAAATGAAAAGGAGGTACACTTGCACACGCCTGTCGCGGTCGCACCGCACCGTCACACAGTCGTTCCTGCACGCGGCAAACCCAACCAAGCGAACGCACCCTCACTGACACGTGCTACCGCATGTGATCAAACCAAACTCAGCCATCCAACCGCTGACACCTAATTTTCGTTCATACAATATGTTTATCCAACCGCATGTTGGGGAAGATCCGTGCGGCCCATGCGGTGGTCTGTTGGGGAAGAAGAAGAGATGAGGAAGAAGAAGGGTTAGGAGACGTAGGATATCCATCCAACCGCCTGAAATGGTCGACTGACCCAAATGATGAAAGTCAGGCCACTTGCGAAAATATATGTTTTTACACAGCAAAAGATCCCTAAAAACAACAACATAAAGAAAAACTATCACTGCTCGCGGAACGAGCCGGCCTCGTCGTCTTTGGCTGCCGGTGCGAACCAGCCGTAGCTGTCGACGTGTGTCTCCACACCGTGGTTGTCCTCGGCCTTCGGCTAATCGTTCACGCGGAGCATGCGGGCGCTCTACACCGATGTGAGCACCGCCCGGTTCACGTCCACGAGGTTCGGTTCCACCTGTAGGAGGGCCTTGATGGCAGCGGCATCCGTGCGCTCCGCGTCGAGTTGAGCCTCCGCCGCCTAGTTCAAGTCTAGGACGTCCGGTTCTGCCTGCAGGAGGGCCTCGATGGCAGCGGCATCCGCGCGCTCTGCGTCAAGTTTAGCCTCCGCTGCCCGGTTTACGTCCATGACCTCCGGTTCCGCCTACAGGAGGGCCTCGATGGCAGCGGTATCCGCGCGCTTCGCGTCGAGTTGAGCCTCCGCCTCCCGATGCTCCTTTAGGATCGCCAGGTTGAACCGTTGGTCCGCCTACACCATGGGGGACCCAGACGCCAGCACGAAGTCGACGTCCATCATCTCATACGCATCAGGGGTCTTCTGCGCTGCGACCTCCGCCATGAACATTGGATCGGCTTCCTCCGCCTCGGAGCTTGGCTCCAGAGAACTCAGGGATTGGCCCGCCGCAAAGCGAGCTTGGGAACGGAGGTCTATGGCGCCGACTGCCGCCGCGATTTCTACACGACGCTCTGGCGTCAGCATCTTGTAGTACATGATCTTGCGGCACACCATGGCTTTCTGGTGAACTAGGGGACGGCTGATGCTGACTAGTGGATCAAAAGGTGGGAGAATGGGCTGGAGAGGAGGTGTGGTTTTGGGGCACTGGTGACTGGTTGGCAAGTAGCTGGCGTAGGCCGAGCAGTGAAGGTTCCGGTGGGAATAGTGGTTCCGGTGATGACCAGTTAATCGATTTTGACTGTGCGGAGTTTGCAAAGCCGGACGGCTGGAGCCTCGAGAGTTGTGGGGTGGGATGGGACCAAAGTTTCAGAGTTTCACGTGGCAGACGTCCGGACATCCCCACCGTTCCTGTCGACGACGAGGCGGTGACTTCGTAGATCTCAAGATTATATGCCGGCTCAGTCTCTCGAAGGTGCTCATAGGGGTAGGGTGTGCGTGTGTGTGTTCATAGGGCTGAGTGTATGCGCGCATGAATGAGTGCTTTGCGTCTGTACTGTGTTCAAAAAAAGGAGTACTCGAAGTATGCAAGTTCTTAAGGAACGGACGGTGTACATCGCTCTTGTCGCGTTCACGTTGCACCCTGGCACGATGGACCCTGCACGTCGCTAACCAAATGGAACGCGCTTCATCTTGCATTTTCGCTCGCTTGTGGGACCGCAGTTGAGAGAAAACCGACGGTAGGCAAACTTTCCCCCTCCCCCCCCCCCCCCCCGTGGGGTCGAACGTCCCTCCCCTCCCCCTCCCGCATCGACTTAATTTACTACTCCACTCCACTAGTACTACTACTCCTCCTACTACTATTGGACAGGGAGCTTAAAAAAAGTTGTACTATTGGACTGGCTATACGTGGTGAAATCCTAGTAGGAAGAGCATGCGCGAGAACAAGCATTCACGTGTTTGAATACAAATTGGAAACCTTTTATGTTTGAATACAAATCTAGGAGTACGTACAAATCTAACAATATTGATTGGGCGTTGTTGAATGTTGATACTTTTTTCTGTAAGTTTGATCAAAGAAGAGATACTTTGACTACACACAAAACTTATATGTAAACTAGAAAGGATCAGAGGGAGTGTATTGTACATTCAAAAGCGAAACGAACATTGAATACCATTTATATATGATTTGCTGATGCTATGATCACCGGTTCAAAATTTTGAATCCGCCATGGGTATCACACATGCACCCACTCGTTCTCTCTCGGCTTCATCCCGGGGTGTCTCTCTCTCTCTCTCACGCACACATACCACCTCTCTTCCTCTTTGTACATGTCACACCTAATTGATCTCTCGAGGTATCGGGATTGTATCTCGCTCGTCAGATCGCTCTTCGACACACGCCTAGGTCACTCTGCCATGCATTAATTGTAACCAAGCGTTTCACCTATCTTTTTAAGCATACATTCATCTTTCTCTCCGCCCCTCTCTAGATCGAACGATCTCTGGACCCACCCTAGTCCTCTTTCAATTGATCCATAGCTAGATGGTACACGACCGACGTGCACACACAGAACCCCCCTTTCTCTCCACCCCACACGATCATTTCTATCATAGAAACACACCAAACCTTTGTCTCCTTGCACGACATGCAGTCGATCTCTCAACATCTATCGATCTCGTCAAGATGTGTCGGGGCATGAACCAAATGGGATGTCAAAACTAAGATGAGAAGCGACACGTAGTGGAGGCAACGCGGAACTTTAAATGAACCGTTTGTCTGTATGCATGTGGGACAAATTACAACATTGTAAATACGGGCATGATCTAGGCCCACATGCGAATGACACTCGGCGGAATGTTCAAATGAGGCATGCGGGAGGATGGACTCGACCGGAGGGCAGCATGGTTGATGGAGAAGAGGGTTGGAGAGGAATGAGAAATAAGCAACGCCACATGATTATACTTGGATGGCTAAAATAAACATTAAGTTGTCTCGTTTTCCCTTCCGTCTTGGTCACGGAGTAAGATACGCAAGGACTAGTATAGTTACTACTGCCGGAACATGGTAAGTTGGACCCCTAAATGCGGCCACGGACCGGGCACACCTCAATTATTCCTTCAAACAGTCGGGCACCTAAATTAGCACACCATCCGGCTACTTAATCAAATGTTATGCTTCATGAGTTGAAAAGGAAAAGGGTGGTACTGTACCCAAAACCACCACACTTGGGGCTAGGGTAACAACTTGGTACTGTACCACATTTGAACCAGGGCACAAAAACCACCTGTTCTCTGCCTAATGCATAACGCGGAGCACTGACACTCGAATTTGGCTGGGAAAACAGGGAAACCGACATGTGGGGCCCACCTGTCGGGATGACATGGCACAGACTAGTCCAATGGAGGAGCTGGCCCATGACCTCCTCGCCACCGCCAACCGTTCATGTGGGTCATGGGGGCCAGCAACGTGGCGCAGCTCCCGCACCGCCTCTGGACACGGCGGCCGCGGTGAGCGACACGCTCATCCTCGCTGGACACGCTCGGCTTCAGGGTGCCGAGGGTGGCCGTACCGCTGTGGCACGACCAGCAGATCAACACCCCGGCTCGTCGAGGATGCACGGGGCGCCGAAGTGCGCACACGCCGCGATGCATCCGTGGAGTGTTCTAGCATGGCCAACTGCATCCCCAGGACCTGAGACCATGCTGGGTCATCTTGCTTTTTTAATGACATGTGGGATCTCATGTGAGCAAAGGGCATCTCCAAACGTTGCCACGCCCGCAACTGACTACCCCGGCACAAAAAAACCCTCGTCCCTCCCGCCGTCGCGGGCGTGCGTTCCCAGCCGGCACCAGCTGGCCGCATTCATGCCGTCACAAACAGGCTCGCTGCACGAGGAACCAACTCTGATGACTTATTGACGCACCCGGACGCTTGCCCTCACCGGAATGCGCTACTTAAAGCGGCAACGCCCAGCTAAACTCCACACCATAGCACATCCTCCTACCTGGCACCACATCCACCATGACCACGAGCGGGAACGCTCTGCGAGAGAGCTTGTCTTCGGGGATGAAGCACGAGGTCGCCGCCCATGCTCAGCTCGCCGCTCACAACGCAATATTGGCGTAGCCAGACGCGGACGCGACCGCACAAGCGGTGGCCACGCTGGCGGCCGATGACGGGAGCACCGCCAGCCACGCGTCCTACTTGCTGCTGTCCAACGTTTGGTGGCGCATGTGGCAGGTGAAGCGACAGACCGTCCACGTCCATCATCATCGACCTCATGTCCACCTGCACCGCCGAGGTCGGGAACTCCACCGAGGATGAGTAGGGCATGGGTGGCGGTAGGGCATGGTGTGCCAACTGGCCAGTCCGTCTCCCGTGTTCTACTCTTCCTCGCTGGAGACCGCACCTTCACTTCACGTGTCTTGAACCCCGCCACCGTTCATGGAGACGACAGATGGAGGACGTCATCGCTGATGCGGAAGTACAAAGGAAAGTGGACGTCGGTCGCCGCCGTAGAATAGGTTTAGGGTCGGGTTTCTTTTCTTTTTCTGTCCTATAAAAGTTTGAAATGTAATGAAAATCTACCGTGTTTGCATCAATCTCGCCCGGTGTATATGAAGTTTCACAATATAGTAAGATATATTGTATGAAAATATATGGAATGATGATTCGTTTTTGTGTGTATAAACTTGGTCGAAGTTTAGAAGGTTTGACCCGAGACAAAGCTAACATGCGAAGTAAATAAACACATAGGGTCTACATACACAATTTATCTTATGCACTCCAATAGTACGTCCACTACACATTCACGCATTTCACATCTTTCTCTCGCTCTGTCTGTCAAACCAACTAAGCCTTGTCCTAAAAAATAAAGTCCTAAAAAAACCAACTAAGCCAACCTCCCGGCATATCACGCAGGAAAAGAAGCACCATTTTAGTCGGGATTACCGGATTACTAGTAGTACCAATGGATTGCGCGAAGCACCAAGTTTAAAAGGAAAAAGGCGGTACATTCACAGAACGCCTGTCGCGGTCGCATTGCACCCCTCACACGGTCGGTCCTGCACACGGCTCACCCAAATGGAACGCGCTTCGGCTTGCCTCTTCACTAACACGTGGGATCGCATTTGTAGAAACCGACCATGCGCCAAACTCCCCCTCCCACCGCGCGAAAATTCCCCCCAAATCCCAAATTCGCCCTTCGGCCAACTAGCCAATAATATTCCCCAAACCCCCTCCCCCCGGCCCCCTCCACTCCATTCGCTCCGCCAAAGCCGCCCTCCCCGCCGTGCCGATACATCGGCGCCGTGGTTCGTCGAGGGGACGCACGGTGATCCTCTTGCTCCCACAGTATGCTCTCATAGACTACCGTCCTCTAGCCACGCCGCCACTGCTGGCGACATTCTTGTGGACACGCACGGCGGTCAGCTTCTCCCACGGCATGCGCATTCTAGACTGAGGCCCCGTGCATGTCGGAGTAGCGTTGAATGTTAGCTGATAGACGATGTTAATCTCACTGCTTGCCGAAATTGTTTACAGTCAATATACTCTGCTTAAGAAGCTTCCTTGCCTTGTTCTACACTCAATCTGCTTTGCTAAGATGGCATGCCACACCCGATTAGTTGCTAAAATATCCTACCATATATTTATTGTGAAGTAGATTGCCATGGTCTAGTAGCCAATCTGTTAGGTGAAATAGCTCGACACCGTTTTATACTCGAACTTTGTTGCTGAGATGGCCTTCAATGGTTGTGTGTTCGGCCTCATTGATTGTTGAAATAGCTTGCCATAATTTAGCGCTCAATTTGTTTGCTGAATTAGCTTTACATATATTTCGTTACTTAGATCTGCTTGTCCAAATATCTTGCCATAGCTTTAGACAACGACCTAGGTATTTTTTCTGGACTTTATAAAAAAACTTATATGTTTTTCCTGTAATATCTAGTAGAAGAACTAATTTGTATGTCTAACAGATGGACTTGACTTGGATAACTTCTGCTCGAAGATTCTCCACTACATATGTCGAGGGGGTTGAAAACTTCATGAACTTTATCAGAGCTGAGTACGGTGGTCCGAAATCAGATGTGCTCTGCTCGTGTAGCAGTTGTATGAATTCAGTTTCAAGACCCCAGTCAACTGTGCAAAATCATCTACACTTGTATGGGATGTCGGTCACATATACTAGGTGGGTTCATCATGGTGAAGCTGTGAACGTCAATGTTACTGACTATGTGGAAGCAGCAGATCACCATCTTGATCTGCTTAATGCTTAGGTGGAAGAGGAGGAGGAGGTGGTGGCGGCGGAGCCAGTGAGTTTGACCAACATTGAAACAATGCTACGAAATTCTCGCGCATTTCGTGAACTTTCACTTGCACAAGAAATACGGTGGGCCCGCATGTTGGAACAATGCAACATGGCAGTCACCCCAGGAAATAAGCTGTCATTATTCTCAGCTATGGTCACCTTTCTTTAGGTGAAGACATCTGAGCGGATGACCAACAAATCATTTGATGCGATGTTGGCCGCTTTCCGCAAATCTTACCCAGTTGCGTCTGAGCTACCACACACCTACAGTAAAATGAAGAATTTCGTTCGTGCAGTTGGAATTGGATATGATATGATCCATGTTTATAAGAATAATTGTGTTCTGTTCCGGAAGGATTATGCCAACTTAAGTGAATGCCCAAAATGCAAATCATCGAGATGGAAAGATGGTGATGCTATGAAGAGCATTCCTCATAATGTTCTGAGACATTTTCCAATTATACCAAGATTGCAGAGGTTGTTTCATGATGCTGAAACAAGAGAGGATGTACTGTGTCATTCTAGGAACCAGGAGTAGAGAGATCAAAATGTAATGATCCATCCATCTCATGGTAGTGACTCGATAAGCTTCAATCAGAAACACAAAAAGTTTGCTGCTGAGCCGAGAAACATTAAACTTGGCTTTGCTACAGATGGATTCAACCCATTTGGCCACCAAAGCGCCACATATAGCTTGTGGCCAGTGCTTGTTATCCCTTACAACATGCCACCAAATGTTTGCACCAAAGAATCAAACTACATGATGGCCTTGCTCATCCCAGGTCCAAAAAATCCTGGAAAGGATTTTGATTTATTCATGGAGCCTCTTGTGGAGGAACTTCAAAAGCTATGGAGGGGTGTTCTCACTCGAGACCTATATAGCAGCCCACCAGCTGATTTCTTTCTGCGTGCTGTTATAATTTGGTGCATCCATAATTATCCGGCTTTGGGCACTATGTTAGGGCGAACTACACATGGCTACAATGCATGTGTTCGCTGTGACAAGAATTCGCTGCCATACGCAATACTTAGCAAGATCTGTTGCATTAGATACCGTCGTTTCCTTGCCAAGTACAAGCCGTGTCCTACAAAATACCGAAGACATGTGTTCAATGCAAAGCATGAAAACCGTGATGCGCCAAAGAGGCTCACCAGCGATGAGTTGCAAGAGGAATTAAAGAAGGTCAGGAATATTACACCAGAAAACCATCCTGATAATGGTAGCAGGAAAAGGAAGCGTGGCAGGGCAGAAGAGAGATTATTGTTTACACGCAGGTCCACTTTGTGGGACTTGGAGTATTGGAAAGATTTGGACCTGCGGCATAATCTTGATGTGATGCACATCGAGAAAAATATATGTGACAGCATTATCGGCACACTTCTTAATATTGAAGGAAAGACGAAAGATACCTTAAAATGGAGGATTGATTTGAGACACCTGGTATCAGATCCGATTTGCAGGTGAATGCTGATGGTGCATCACGGGATATGGTACCAGCTGTGTATGTCTTGGACAAGGTAAAAAGAAAAGAATTCTGCAAGGTCCTTTCACGTGTGAGATTCCCACATGGCTTTGCTTCCAACCCTGAAAGGATAGTCAGTGCATATGGAAACAAGGTACAAGGGTTGAAAACTCATGATTGCCACGTCCTACTTCAAAGGGTTTACCTGTTATCCTTAGAGGATTGGGCCGCCCTGACTTATACAGAGCAGTTGCAGAGTTGGGACAATTCTTCACGGAACTCTGCAGTAGAAATATCAGGATAGATGCTTTGGAGCGTCTTAGAGACAAGATACCAACTATCCTATGAGACCTTGCGAAGATATATTTTCCAGCCTTCTTCGATGTGATGGTGCATTTGGCTGTTCATCTACCTGATGAGGCACTACTTAGAGGTCCAGTACAATATGGCTGGATGTACCCTAATGAAAGGCGGCTAGGCACTTTCAAGGGCTATGTTTGGAACAGAGCTAGACCTGGGGGTTCCATTGCAGAGGCCTACATTGCTACAGAAGCATTGACATTCTGCTCAAAATACATTGAAACAGTTGATCAGCTTAGAAAAAAGGTGGGTGAAGACAATCCCGAGCTCAATGTTTTATATTGTTCTGTTCGAGTTATAGGGAAGAGTCGACAAGATGACAAACCTAAAGATTTGGACAAAATGGGTTGGTTTGTGTTGAATAACTGTCCTGAGGTTCTACCTTATATTGAGTAAGTGCTAAGTACTGCAGCTTATACATCGTAATCTACTAAACTTGCAGCACATTCTTATATATTTAGATGTTTGACGCGATCACTATGTTGTGCAGCATCTACAAAAAGGAGTTACTGGCGCAAAATCCAAGAAACATTAACAAACTGGTTATGGCAAGATTTGCGAAATGGTTCAAGAGCCGTGTAAGCTTTTGAATTGCATTGTCAGTTTTTTTAAATATTTTGAGTACATAAGATGATCAGCTTGTCTATTTTCTAACCATAGGTTAAGAAGATGCGGCAGGATGGGAAGGCAGTTAATGATGCCCTTTACGCACTAGCAATGGGTCCTGATACTCGGGTAAGACATTATGAATCTTGCGTTGTTGGGGATGTGCGCTACAACACCCTTGCACGCGACGAAGGCAGGAAGACACAAAACAGTGTCGTCATGAGCATGGATACGTACGGCAATGAGACAACTGAAATGTATGCTAATATAACATACATTGTTCAGTTGCAGTATATCTCCAGTTTCGAGGTTCGTCGATGTGTGGTTCTATTCTACTGTCGTTGGTACAACCTGTTTTCTAGGATCGCAAAACCCAAAGCTGATGATTATTTCAAATCCATCAATGTCAAGGCGGCGTACCATACTGACGAGCCTTTTATTTTGGCAAATCAAGCAACACAGATATTTTTCTTGGAAGACACATATGCATGTAGCGATGACTTGAGAGTATTGCAAATGTTTGAGCAGAGGAATTTGTTTAATGAAGTTGCACAACAAGATGATGCTTACACTGCTCCTGATGTAGAAGATTTCACAGATGTTCATAGTATCTTTGAGGACCATCACGTCAATAACGCTGGCGAAAATATTCCCTGTCGGGATGTGGACATACGAGAGTTGATCAATAAGACGCCAACGTTCGAGGAAATTGAGGATGAAGAAGAAGATGACACTGGGGGGAATTATGATTCAGACTGATAGACATGACGAAGATGTTGACGCTGCTGCTACGGATGATGATTAGATTGCTTTCGTCGTATTTTCCTGTGAGAAGACGACTTTTTATCTACTATGTGAAATTGTGTTCGCTATGACAACTGAAACCTGATGAAGTTGTTGTTTAGTATTTTGCTATGAGAACATCACTTATTATGTATGTTGATTTGTGTTTGGTGATTGTATGACGACTAAAACATGATGACATTGTTGTTTAGTTGTACTCATATTTGGCTGTGAAACTTGTATTTGATGACATAGTTTGCTGTTGGACTGCAATTTGCTCTACGTTTTCGAATGGGAACAAAGCTGACCCGACAGGGCCTCTGCTAATTTATTTATTTATTAGCAAAAGGGCCTCTGCTATTTATTTATTTGTGAGCAAAAGGGGATACCCCCCGATTTCCGTTAATAGAAATCATTAGATGTTCACAACACGACGCCCAGCCTGCTAAACAGGTTTCATTCATTACTAGTTTCAGCAAAGTGCTCATGACATAGCCATTGAATACATCACGAGTGCTACATACACTGAAAATAAAGAGACTGTCATCCTACAGAGCACAACGATTTTGCCCATTATCTTCACAAGCTCTTTCATCTCCTCATTGCTGTCAAGGCCGTTCAGCGGCTGTTGCTTGGCCATGATCAGAGGAACTGCATCTTTAACCTTCTGCTCTGCATCTTCCTCTTATGTCATTCCTTCAGTTACTTGTCCAACACCCCAACCCGCTGGTATTGGGATTCCTCGGCTAACCAAATAATCAGTGTAGTCCCATTCCCCCACATCAGCAATTTCCCAGAAATACAAATCACACGAACCTTCCCTTTTCTGCACGAATCAAATTGGAAGATCATCAACCAAACTATTTAAAAAATAGCAACTGAAAGCAGGTGAACAACACTTAAACATATTATTACCCCATGATTCGGGCATTTGTAGAAGACTCGGCAAGGGTTGAGGATTGTAGTTGAGACGTGACGGATGACTCTACGTGATTTGCAGCAGTGGCACCACACCAATGGCAGTGAGTTGCGATGAGCAATCGGCTGCGGTGAGTGTGCTGGCGGGGTTGTGATGAGACCCACAGGCGATGGTACAGGTGGCGACTTGGCGCATATCTGGTTGTTGCCTGCTGAAAAGCAGGTGGACGAGCCACCAGCGGACATGGTTGCTGCGGCCAGAGCTTCTGATGCTAGGCAGAGTAACTAGAGAAGAGGAGAAGTGAATGTTGGATATGTTAGTTTCATTACTTGCAGAGTAGCATAGCACTATATATAGTCATAGTCTAGGTCTGGATTCGAACCAACTACAAAAGCACGTCTCTCTTTTTTCTAAAACTCAGCAATGTCTCTTTACTGGTACACTAGCTTGTTCTGTACGCCTTCTCAAGTCTTTGAATATTTTTTGCGAGGAAGGAAGGAGGAGAAAATTGAGGGTTCCTGGGACTTGAACCCAAGACCTCTCGGTTGAAAACCAAGGGTGCTATCCACTTATGTGGCGAACGTTCCCTGGGAGGAGGACGACAAATGAACGCATTTTCCGGGTAGTTTTAGTTGCGACGCAAGACTAAACGGTGGCAGTTTTGGGAATGTTATCTGGCGAATGAGCCCAATTTTTCTTTTATTCCTATAGAAAAGTATGCTACATGGTGTCGGCTTAGTCAACAAACGATTGTGCCAACCTTGACCGTTGGATTGACATTCAACATCTATCGTGTTTCTTCAGTCTCTTCTTCCTCTAGCCGCCAAAGCCAAACCAGCGCCGGCGGGACCGCCTTCTCCCGCCTCCCACGGCTGGCTATGCTGCTGCGCACGCATCACGGCCACATCACAGCCTAAAACTCTACGCATCTTCCCCGGCTCTTGTTGGTTCCCGTCCGAGGCCTCACCATCATCCTCCGCCTTGGTTCGCTCACCGCGGCACCACCATCCAGTGTTGTCAACATGGTCAACAACCAAGAGGAATAAGGCGATGACTGTACATGGTGAGGATGACAGTAGGGACCCACCAGGATCATGGCAGTAGGCAAGCAAGTGGCTCCTTTATTACAAGAAAAAAAAAGTTCATCCTGATGGTTCCCTGACATCTGGGTCGCAAGCCACTGTCAACGTAGTCAATAAGCGAGATAACTGCACAAGGAGCGGCTGACACCCGGGACCCAGCAGCTCATGCAGTATTTTCTTTTTTTTATTTTCGGGACAGAGCTGGGTATCAACTGGGTTGTGCGGGAGCTATGGCCGGTCTAGCCCAGGCTTTTATTTCATATGTTTACCACATGACGAGCCCAGTTTTTTTTCTTTCTGAGAATGGCTAGCCCAGCTATTTTGTTTTTTCGCAGAATAACCAACGGAGGCCTACTTGCTTTTCTACGCCCTGCTGGGCCGAAAATCTTTCAGGACGAGGAGGCATGCATTCGGCTTGCCCAGAAAATGGGCTATAAGTAATAAGAAATGGGTTGTAAAATGAAAAAATACATCAAACAGGCAATTAGTTCCAAATTACTTTTTTCTTTTGGATTTTGATATTTTAAATTTCATTGTTTTTGTGGGGGTAAAATTTCATTGGATTTAAATTAAGGTATGTTTAGTTTTTAAATTAATTTGAATCTGGCTAGAAATTTTGGGCTGTGTGCTGTTTGGGACAGATTTGGAGGCTGACTTGTGGGTCTACTAGGTTGACGTGTACGAAAGGCTTTGTCAACTTAGTCCACAAACGATTCTAGCAGCAGTGACTGTTGGATGTTAATCCAATGGCGGTGCTGCTTCTTCAATATCTGACCTTCTTGCTCTAGCCGCCCAAACCAGCGCCAGTGGGACCGCCTACTCCCGCCTCCCGTGGCCGGCTGTGCTGCCATGCAGGCCGCACTGCCCCACCCTACTCCATCGTTGGCCAGGGCATTCCTCTACTCACCCACGCCTCCTGTTATTTCCTGGCAATGGCTGCCGAACCAGTAAACCCTCGTACTCCCCACCGTGTGGGCAACCACTGCTGAGTCTTCCCCGGCTCCGTGTTGGTCCCTTCGTAGGCCTCGCCGTCGTCTACCGCCCTGGTGCTATCGGCGCTGCGTGGTCAACGAATGACATCGATCGGAAGAGGACTGTACGTGGAGAGGCTGACAATTGGGTCAACGGCCATACGCAAGGAAGTGCCTCCTTATTACGCGCAAAATAATGATTCCTCCACCTGACAGCAGGGACCCACTGGAAGGGCCTCTGTATTTCACGAAAAAAACGTTCCTCCCACTGACAGCTCGGACCCACCAGATATATCTTCGCATGCAAGCAAGTGCCTCCTTATTACGCAAAAAAATGAATACTCCCCCTGCTAGCTGGGACCCACCATATTTGGAGGCTGACTTGTGGGCCTACTAAGTTGACGCGGACACAGGATTTGTCAACTTAGTCAATATAAATGATTCTAGCTGCAGTGACTGTACGATGTCCATCCAACGGCCATCGTGCTTCTTCAACCTTTGGTCTTCTTGCTCCAGCCGCCCAAACCATCGTCGGGTGTTCCGCCTGCTCCTGCGTCCCATGGTCGGCTGTGCTGCCGCGCAGGCCTCACCGCCCCACACTACTCCCATCGCTGGCCTGGCCATCCCTGTACTCACCCAGACCTCCTGTTATTCTCCGGCGACGGCAGCCTCACACTGCAGCCGAACCAGTAAACCCTTGTACTCCCCTCCGCATGGGAAACAACTGCCAAGTCTTCCCCGGCTCCTGGTCATTCCCTTCCTAGGCCTCGTCGTCGTCAGTGCCTTGGTGCTCTCGATGCGGCGTGGGCAACATGGTCAAGGAACGACTTCCATCAGAAGAGGACTATACGTGGAGGGCTAACAGCTGGGTCCACGGCCGCAGCAAGGAAGTACCTCCTTATTACGCGCAAAATAATGATTCCTCCACCTGACAGCGGGGACCCATCGGAAGGGCCACCGTATTTTGCGAAAAAAAGTTTCCCCCTGACAGCTGGGACTCACCAGCTACATCTTCGCACGCAATGAAGTGCGTCCATATTATGGGAAAAAAATGATTCTTTCCCCTGACAGCTGGGACCCACCAGCTATATCTTCGCACGCAAGGAAGTGCCTCCTTATCCTCCCTGACAAATGGGACCCACCGGATCGAACCGTATGTAGGGTTGTCTCTCTGGTCGCGAACATGTACGTACATACTGGTCGATCGGTCACTCTGCAACCATGAACCGTGGCTGAGTAAGGAGCGGCACGTGTCGTAGTAGAGGCGCGGACGTAGCATGTCACGCAGTCCCGTCTATATATATCATGTACACGTACGTACAACCACGCTGCAAGAAAGTAAATACGGCTGCGTACGTACATACGAGCGTGGTCTCGAATGCGTACTCACGCATACATACAGCCAGGGCTCGTGTACATGGAGAGGCAACGGACGGCAGCAACGGCGTCCTGTTCATCAGAAGCTAACCGGCTGGGTCAGAACGGCGAAACTGCGTCGTGTTCATCGGGAGGCAACAGAATGCGTCGTGTTCATCAGGAGCCAACCGGCTTGGACGGAACAGCTGAAACGGGGTCAGGCATACCGCAGTATGGAGGAAACGGCCTTCTGTTCGACCGGCAACGATTGAAACGGGGTCCTGTTGATTGGGAGGG
This sequence comes from Thinopyrum elongatum, assembly GCA_011799875.1. Lineage (NCBI taxonomy): Eukaryota > Viridiplantae > Streptophyta > Magnoliopsida > Poales > Poaceae > Thinopyrum > Thinopyrum elongatum. The sequence continues at coordinate 253,039,893 of CM022299.1, forward strand.
GTGTGGCGTACCGCAAAACGGAGGAAACAGAGTTGTGTTGGAGCGCCTACAGTCGAAACGGGGTCCTATTCATCGGGAGGGGTGTGGCGTACTGCAAAATGGAACTCCATGAGCTACTGTTCATCCACCATCTACTGCCTCACTCCAGCCTCCACGGGCTACTGTTCATCCACCGTCGACTTCCTCCAGCCTCCACCTACTACTGTTCATCCACTGTCGACTTCCTCCAGCCTCCACCGGCTACAGTTCATCCATGGGCTACTATTCATCCAGCCTCCACCGGCTACTATTCAACCAGCCCTCCACGGGGTCCTGTTCATCCACCCCCAACCAGCTCGGGTGTGGCAGCCTCCTCGATCGGGGTCCTGTTCATCCAGTGACAACGGTCTACTACCACGGGGTCCTGATCATCCAACCGCCAACAACAGTCACTGTTCATCAAGAGGCAGGTTCGATCGTCTTCAGTTAGCAACAGTAATGAAGGAATCGCTTGGGTTCAGTTAACAGTCAAGGGATCGATCGCTCGGGTTGAGTAACGTAGCTAGTGCAATCGCTCTGGTTCAGTAAGCGAACACCTCGCTCGGGTTCAGTTAGAGCCCAACTCCTCGCACACACGCGTGTACGTGTACGAGAGAAATGCGCAAACCTCCGTGCATCGCTCAGCCCCGACCACCCGCCGTAACCGAGAACTCCCCAAAATTTTCCTCGCCCTTGCTTCTACCACGATTTTTTCCGTCATGGACGGCCCAAAGAATGTCATGCAGGTGCGTCCCCGGCCCAACCAGGACGAAAATCCCATTTTCTGTCATGATTTTTTGTCATCAAAGTAGGAGCCCACCACATATATGATGATACGTGGTTTTTTCACAATTATCGTCATAGAAGTGTCATAAGCATGATAGAATTTTGTTCGGGCCAAAATGTCACAGATGTGTCTTTTTTGTAGTGAAATTAGATGGATGACAACTTCGCAGGCCCATGGAGGGAAGCATCGCAGGCGAGTGAGTGACAACCATCGTCTGCATGTGGCCCAAAGAGGTGTTGGTGATGTTTGAATACCCAATATGCACAACTATGTGGCACCTGCCTCGGAAACCGAAAAGTCACCACACGGAGCTAGGTTTCATGACGCGTGTGTAGTATGTGCTGGCCCCCTCACCCCCCTCTTCGACGCGTACTATATACTCCTACCGTAACACAAACCAAAAAGAAACCTCCTTGTTGGTCAAATTGACCTCTCTTGTTGGGTTAAAGTGATGGAGGACGACCTCGTGGGCCCACGGATGGAAGCGTCACACGTGAGTGACTGTCCTATATGACACGTAGTATATGTTGCCCCCACCCTCTTCGACGCATACTATATATATACTCCTACCGTACGTAACACAAACCAAAAAATGACCATCCTTGTTGGTCAAATTAACCTCTCTCGATGTAGGTCAGAGTGATGGACGACGACCTCATGGGCCCACAAAGAGCATCACACGCGAGTGAGTGTCCTAGGACCACCGCATGCATGTGGCCCAAAGATTCATGTCAAACTTTTTCTGCAACGAACATGTGAGCAAAGGAGTGTAGTGTTAAAAATTGAAAAAAAATCCGAGATCATTCGACCATTTTTATACATTGATTGATTTCCTAGGGTTTAATGTGCAAAAATCAAATTTGAGCTACATGAGACCCGTGATAGTGCACCAAAATGGATTGGAAAATCATATGTGTACATGTCCCTGGGTGCATGTTTAGTCCCCATGCAAGAAATTTCAAACATCGAGAATCTTGATATTAAAATCCACTAAATCCAAAACTAAGTTGAAATTCATGAAACTTATCGTCGTGTCATATGGACACCAATAGACTATGATATTATATTTTTTTGTCAAATTTGAGACAAGTTTTGATATAATCTTCTTACAGACAAGAAATTATCAATAATTAGCAACCAATATCGCAAACGGATTATTTATTCGAACCATGTGCTTTAGACCAACAATGTACTTGTCATGCTTCATTTAAGCAATAAAGTGGCATAATTAATCATCAAAAAGGGAAATCAATATAATACGTGTCGCCACGCATCCCATGTGCCGTATGAGCATGCGTGAGTTGACAAGACGCATGCGAGCAGTCCGTCGCGCAGGCAGACTGGGATGTGTGCGCGTGTTCGCTGCGTAGTGTCACCGGGGGGCGTGCTAGTAGATGTGTGATATGACGGTAGGCATGCCAGTAGTCCGTTGTGCAGGCTCAATGGGAGGCGAGCCAGCCCTTTGACCGTCGCCCACCTCGCTCCCACTGCTCCATATTAATGGCGCGCCTGAGTCGCTAGTCATAATAGGCGGCCAGACCCCCCGTCCACATGGGTCACTGCCGCCTGGAGTGTATGAGGATGCTACCGAAGCGCACCATCGGAGGGACTGGCGACGCCGGGGCTGGTGAAGCACCCGCGTAATGCATGAAGCTGGGCACAGAGGTTGTGGTCGCCGCCAACGAGGTCTCGCACGGGCAGCAGCATGACCTTGACTTTGTCGCCGCCGCCGTGCCTCCCCAGTCAGAGCAGGAGGTCCACAGCTACACCGGCAACAACTCCGACTCTGACGGAAAACCGGTTAGCCACCCCTTCTTTTTTTGGAATAGAAATCCTATGGTTATGTTCTCCCAGTCCATGAAATCAGAGTTAGATTGAGTAGATCTGTGTAGTGTATTGATTGTTTGAATGGTATCCGTCCATGGTTAGTGATTAATTGTTTGTTCTGTACAAATGAGTTTTTGCTAATAATCCGACTAGGGTTAGAATTCGTAGCCAGATCTTGAGAATTGATTTGGATTGTCGTACATATGTTTGTGCCATTTTTTTCTTCCAGATCTTTAGAATTGATTTTGAAAGTCCTACATATATGTTTGTGCCAATTTTTTTCTTACACATCTTGAGATGATTTTCTATGTCCTAATGTTTGTGCCAATTTTTTTCCACCAGATTGGTATGTACACCGATGAAGCTCCGGCCAGCGGCACCGCCGGTTGTAGATCCTGCACCCGGCAGCGCAGGCAGAAGCGGCCACGACCCCTGGATCCGAGGAACCCGTAGAATCTCGGGCGGACTGCATCCGCGATCTCCCGGACGCCATCCTCGGGGAGATCATCACCCTTCCCCCCACCAAGGATGGTTGTCGCACATAGGTCCTCGCATCTCGGTGGCCCACCCTGTGGCGTGCCACGCCTCTTAATCTCGACTGCAGCCAGCTATCTGTCATTCATGATTTTGAACTCCACGGAGCCACCATCTCCTCCCACCAGGGCTCCATTCAATGCTTCTGCATCCCGGCATGCTGCCTGCTGCGCATACCCTGCATGGTGAATGCCTGGCTGACAGCCCGTCAATTCAAAAAACTCCAGCAGCTTGAGTTCTACCATTACTACGAAAATAGCTTCCCACCAAGCGTTGTAGCTGTGCCCTCACCACCAATGTCCATCTCATGGTTTTCCTCCTTTCTCCACATCGCCACCTTGGCCCGGTGCCATCTAGCAGACAATATGGTACAAATGCTTCGACTCCCACTGCTAAAAAACTTTGTGCTTGTGGTGATTGATCTGTCGGAGGCCTCACTGCACAGCGTCATCAACTCCTGCTACCCTGCCCTGGAGCGCTTGCTGCTTGTTTTTGGAAAAGAAATCTGTCATTGTCTCCAAATAAAGTCGCCTCACCTTGTAAGCATTGGAATTTGTTTTAAAGGACATGAGCTCATCATCAAAGATGCCCCTTCACTCCAAAGGTTGCTCCTTGATTATCGTTATGCACCTTTGCAAATAACTGTGGTCTCTGCGCCTAAACTGGAGACCTTGGGTGTAATTCCTGATCCGTTTGAAGGTTACAAGATGGTGATTGGCTCCACACTTATTCAGGTACTGTATATTATCATCAACACTTTTTTAATCATATGCTGCATTTTTTATTTGTACGCATGTCTTATATCATCAACACTTTTGTAATCACAAGCTGCATTTTCCATTTATGCGCATAAGTTTTATATCATCTTGGAGTACACTTTTGGTACAAATATTATGTTCTATGCTAAATGAAGAGTTTGTCCATGGATACCCTATCAATGGTGCTGGATTTTGTCAAGACCTTACATACCAGTATGTGGTGTTTTGATCTGAACACGATTATTGGCTTGCTGTGATGCTTTCCATGTCTGGAGAATTTGTATATAGAGGTGATGATTTCAAGCACATTGAAAGCCCATATATAATTTACTAGAATTAACCGTTTAGTTGTCGTTCTTTCGACATACTCTTTTTTTTAGACATTAACTGTTTTCAGTCTTCATGTCTATTTAGGCAAAAGCACATGAACAAAAAGGTATAGCCAATCGGTGGCATAAGAGGCACCGGGATTTTCTCAGTTCTCATGACATTCGTTTGAGGACAATAATGCTAGAAGGATATGCATCCAACTAGGCAAACACTAGCTTTGTCACATTCTTCCTGTTGAATGCGAGGGTACTATTGTCTGTGAGGATTAAGTTTTTTAACAAACACTTTCTCATGCATGGACACATTGAACAACATAAAATGAAGTTTCAAGTGGACAAAAGGGCTTCTGAACATGCTCGGCTTCTATTTACACAACTTTTCTTCATGTAGCAGTAGATTTTCTGGCCCAGGATCTTGATTTTATGGATTAAACCGATCCATTTGATTGTGACTGCCGAAAACTTTTGTTGAGTTAGATGTTATTGTCGTGTTCAATCTGGATTTTGTCTAAACCTGATGAACAATTAATCCTCGTGCTTTTGTACCTTCTATAAGCTGGAGTTACATATTGTTGCCCTTTTCAACTTGGCTTTGACCCATATTTTCTTTCATGCAAACCGAAGCTTCTCTCAAGAAGCCTCATGGTTCCGAGAGGGAACTTGGTCACCTCTATGTGCGAAACGACATACATTGTCTCTTCCCGCCTTGATTTATTTTACAGAGGCAACATGCAACTATAGGAGTGTCGTGCTAAAAATATGAAATTATTAAGGGTTCATTTTTCCTTTTTATACATTGATTTTCGTAGGCATTTCATAACAAATAGCTGCCATGTTATTATCGCGAACGGTCGTATTATTCCAAACGTGGGCGTTCATCTAGCCATTTACTACCGCGGGCAGCTGTTTGATTAGACGGGAAGACTGCAAGCAGTCCGCCACACATGCTCACCGTACCGGGAAGCAAGCCGTGAGCGCTGCCAATTTATTGTTGGTTTTAGTTTCGGCCGCCTCGGGAAGGTACGTAGAACAGTCCTCTGTTCTCATCTACAAGCATCGCTACCGAGGATCGCCGCCTGCTGTGAGATGGAGGACGAGCTGGCCAACAAGCGCGGGCGGGTCGAGCCAAAACCGCAAGAGCCTCCGGCGAGCGTGGACTTCATCAGCAGCCTCCCTGACGAGATGTTGGTAACCATCATATCCCTCCTCCCCATCAAATCTGGCATGCAGACCACTCACTACTACAGGATGCTACTAATGTGACACTACAATCAAAGACCCTTCGACGAAACTGTGTGCGATGCATTAATTGCAAACAGTGATGTAAAAACCCCGTCAAAAAAGATGCAAAATGTTTGCGATGGCGGATACATCAAACACGGTTCAGATTTTAGTTGCATGTGCGATGCAAGGCATACGGTTAATCCATACGAACTATTTGCGATGAGACAAAACAACAGAAACGGGCAGGCAGATCAAGGTGTGTGCGATATACAGGATACAGTTTACCCCGATGAACTGTTTGTGATGAGGCGGAACAACAGAAATGGGCAGCCAGATGAAGGTGTGTGCGATATACGGCATATGGTTCACTCGAATGAACTGTTTGTGATTAGGCAACACAAAAGAAACGGTTAGCCACATCAAGGTGTGTGCGATATACGACATACAATTCACTCAGATGAATTGTTTGCGTTGAGCCAACAGAACAGAAATGGTTTAACTTAACAAGATGTGTGTGATACGCGACAAACAGGTCTGTAATCGGAAATGTGTGGAAAGACCGATAACAACACAGACGATTCTTGTTAGCAAGCCGTGTGTGTTGTGAGCAAACGATTGCTGGTATACAATTGTGAGTGATTGATGAAATCATCACCGATGGGTTATATTGTTTAGTCCGTGTGCGATGTGATTTGCTCTGTCTACAGAACATCAACATATATACTTATAAGAATAGCAATGCACAACCAAATTAAGCATACAATTACATAAGTGACTACACACATAACATTTCCACACACCAAAGTAAGCAATTACATGCATACTAAACTAGGAGAAACGGGGATCTAATCATCTACTTCTTGTTGTGACGATGCTTGCGATTGCTCTGCTTCCGGCTGGATCCCTGGCTGTTTTTGGGAAGGAGACACTTCCTCATGTCAACGATCCGCCTGTACATTTCGTAGCTCGTGTACGCCTCCTTGGCCGCGTACACGACGTGAGCTTTGTCGAGTTTCTCCATCCAGGCCGAGTGCCAGGCACGCTTGTCCTTGTTGCAGGAATCCTTCATGTCTCTGTAGTAGGGGTCGATGATGGCCTCGGCGAGGCTAACCAGTGAGTCCTTCTCATTCTCCTTAATGCCCCAGATCTTGTATTGGCCCTGGATGTCGACAAGATTCTGGCAGGCGATGCCCGAATTCTTGAGCACCTTTACATCATTGGTGATGTCCACCGTAACGAACATGTAGTGGGTGATGTCGATAACCTGGCGAAATGCTTGTAAGGCCTTGTGGCCAAGTAGTAGTGGCAGACAAGGACGTGATTACGCACGCACATCTGGGCGATGGCGACCTTGGGACGAGACCCGACACGAGCGCGGGTGTACTCGAGGTTGAACCCGACCATGTTTTACTTCTCCTCAGCAAGCAATAGCTCCATGATGTGGATGGAGTGCTCCACCCAGACCGGGTTGTTGGTGTACACCACCGAGAGCTCCGTGAACCTTCTATGGGTGTCTACCACAGCATGCATGGTGAACTGCTGCTCGTCGTCGGCAGCCGCTCGGAGCGCCATTGGAGCCGTGCAGGATACCCTCTAAGAATTTGTCATGGTGGGTGTGCTTCTTGCAATAGTGGGGCGCGATCGAAAGGTTGAAGAGACACAAGGGTTAAATGGCCGCTGTAATAAATGGGGGCTAGCCGGCCTGTAATCGTCACGTCTTGTCACCGTGTTCATAGCGGAGGATTCCAGTGCACGCTTGAGAACCCCGCACGTGTTTCGTTTGACCACGTGTGGGCTCGAAGAGGCGCCAAATGTATTGTTGGTGAGCCTGTTCCCACGCAACCACGCAGTTTACTACGCAAGCTTCCCGCCCGGCTAGTTTGCCAACGCGTCGGCTAGAAGAGGGGCAAATCATGGGTGTTTATTGGTAAAAAGCTTTGTAAAAACGAAGTGTGTGGAATGACTTCGATCATAAGTTTACCCGTGGGTGATGAGGTCAAAGTTACACAGAAGGGTGATGATGGACAGTCGACTGCGATAATTAATTCTGCGCTCTAGAGGGCACATGGTTGAAGAAACCAACTGTGTGCAATAATGTAGAAGATCGCAGTCGAGTTAGCTATACAGATCGTTTGCTATGAGATCGACAAGGGAAACACATTCGAAAATGGTTAATAAAATCTAAGTCTATTGCATATTAAGGTCAAAACACTACTACCAATATACGAGTCTCATATGATGACATTTCAACGATTGTACCACAAAAGCCTGAAATATTACAAGGTTCAAATTCCAGAGTTATATGGCTCAAATTCGTTGATTACAAGGTTCAAACTGATATTAGAAATGAAATTCAGCTCATTCAGCTGCAAAAGCCCGCGCTGATCAGCTGAACATGGATATAAGAGAGGTTCAAACTAATATTACCACTTGTAAGGCTTGTTTTGAAACCTCATCATTTATGCAAAGGGATCAGCCACTGACAAGTCATGTATGGGGTTGACACGATGACTTCTGATTACTCTGTCATCTGAAGTTCCAAAATGATATTTAGCTTTTTCGAAGCCTTTTCCATTCTGTCGTAGCCGTCGGCGCTAATCAACAAACCATTCATTTTTGCGACATAAATGCAGGGCAAACCTCATTACCTTCAGCACCCGTGCTCTGACAACAAAGAAACTGGCTAATATAATCTCCGATAAGGTCCCTCGATACTGTCGGATTCAGGGCTCCGCGGACCTAAGAAGGTTCAAACTCTGGGGCGTGTGCAAAGATCTCAACCAGCTCAAGTCTCAACCTCACCACCCCACAGCCTAGCCTCGCCGAGTTCGCACGAGCAGGGAAGAAGAAGAACACAACAGTTTACCCAGGTTCGGGCCACCTTGCGGTGTAAAACCCTACTCCAACTTTGTGGTGGATTGGACTCAAGAGGAGGCAGAGGATGAACTAGTACAGTGGATGAGCAGCCTCGCGAGGGCTCAAGTGGTGCAGGTGGAATGGTTGAGGGTCTAATCTGACATCAATCCCCCTCTACGGTGATGGCTAGCCTATACTTATAGTGGCCTTGGTCCTCTTCCCCCAAAACTTAGGCGGGAAGGGATCCCACAACGGCCAATTTGAAAGGGGACAAGAAGTACATCTAATCCTGACGAAAGGTAGTCTTCGCCTGCAAAGCTTCTGGTCGTGACGCAGAGGTGGGCTCGGCGATGACCTCCATCTTGCCGAGCTCGTGGTCTTGGTCTTGTTGCACCGGAATGTAAAGCTTTGGGGGTTTCCTTGGGAACACGCGTCTGTCCTTGCTCCCTTGGCACCAAAGAGGAAACTGTCTCCTCTGCGCCCGCTGGCGCCCGCCTGGCCTTGGTCATCATGGCTCACATCATCACAGCCTCGTGAGACTGGGTACCTGCATAGAAGTCTCCGCCCCTCGGGAGGCAGCCAGGGGAGGCCACTCCTGTGGAGGTCTTGGTGTCGTTTGCCTCGCGAGGCTTGGGCCCTCGTGAGGGTCTTGCCTTGGAGTTGTTGCAGCTGGGCCTACAGGGCCATTGATGGGCCCACGCGCTGGGCCGCAGGCAGGCAGATCTGGGTACCCCCGATCCTAGAATGCCAACAGTAGCCCCCGGGCCCAAGGCGCGCTTGGCCTGGCTTTGAGGCGAAAGCGAGGAGCGAAGGGCCGCGGGCCCCCAATCGCCTGCGGGCCAGGCTCGACGCATGGCGCGTGACGGGACGCGGACGCCTCCGCTCCCTCACGTCGCCTCGGCAACTGCCCCAGGCCGACAAAAGACTGGCGCATGCCGCAGGGCCATCATTGCTCACCTTCGCCTTGCTCTAGATCCCCTTCTACAACTGAAAGCTTCTCCAGATCCAATCGCAACTCTGCCCCCTTCCTTCTCCTTCTCCAACGTCGGCGATCCCGCGAATGGCGCCCGGGAAGTCGAAGCCCATGGTCTAGGCCGCGACCTCCACCTCTCCTTCACCAGCACTGGACGCATCCTCCATCGCCGAGGAGGGGCATCTCAACCCCGTGCTCCCGCAGACGGCAAGCGAGGACAACGAGTGGGGCGAAACCGTGATCTGGGCTGGCTCCGCCGAGAGGAGTTCCTTGGCGTGGACAATCTATCCCTTCTTCCTCCACAACATCTTTGCAGGGCTCGTCCCGCCCCTGTCAGAATTCTTCTGCACCGTCCTCGCCCACTACAAGATCCAGGCCCTTCATCTTCAACCCAACTTCATCCTTCTCATGTCCATCTTTGCCTTTTACTGCGAAGCCTTTGTGGGCGTGAGGCCCTCCGTAGCGCTCCTCCGCCATTTCTTCAGTTTATGGCTGCACGACTAGACGCAACGCTCTGCTTGCATGTCCTTCATGGTGGTCCACAAGGGAAACGTCCTCTTGAAGGCCGGGAAGAAGGTGGAGGGCTTCCGGCACCGCTGGGTCTTCCTGGACACCAAGGGTCTCAACCCGCGGCTGGAGATGCCGACAGAGCTGCCTAAGCGGCTTGAGTGGTGGGGCCATGTGAAGCTCACCGACCCTCAGGCAGAGCCTGTCTTGAGGAAGATGACCTCGGATATGGAGGACAAGCGGCAGACGGGGGGAATGCTCGTGAAGGAGTTCTTGACGCAACGCCTGGCGCCGCTCCAGTCGCACACGCGGCCCTTGTGGGAATTCTAGGGCACGCGGGACAACACGAGGCGACGCCCTGCCAGCCTGATGGGCGAAGAGCTGGACAAGGCCATGGCTATCCTGCTAAATGGCGATCCGGGGGACCTCCCCGAGGCCTACACCCCGTTGTACCACCGCGATGACAGGGAGGAGCTCGTCGCCGCCATGCCCGCCTTCAACGAGCTGGGGCTCATGCCGTCTGAGCACCCCAACTCCCTCGTGCCGGTGTCCCCCGGCGACAGCGGAGGGGAAGAGGACTCGGAGGAGACCAAAGATGATGACCTGGAGGAAGTGTCCCCTTCATCGCAGAGCAAGCTCCTCCGCAATCTTGAAGATGACGACGACACCGACAAACCCCCGGCCGCGGACTCCCCGCGCTCCACTAGGGTCCTCAGGAGGCCCGGGCCTACGCCATGGACCATGCAAGCATCGGGCTGGGTGACCCCGAAGAAAATAGCGGCTGCGCCTCTTCCGGAGGGCTCCGCAAGCTCCGGTGGGGTGATCCAGACGTCGGTCCCGTCTCCGCCTGAACCGCGAACAAGGTATGAGGCGGCCCCTGCTGGGGCGGACTTGGCCCCACTGGCCGTGGCCCTCCAGGGTGACCCCCTCACTCCTCCAGGCAACAGCGCCGTGCCGGGGTCCGTCGAGGGGCACCCCGCTCGCCCCCTGGGCGCTACCAAGGTCACACCGAAGAAGGGCGGGGGCGCCTCTTCCTTCGCCGAGAAGGAGAAAAAGAGGAAGTGGATCAACCCTGAGGAGTAAGTAATCTACCTTGCCCTTAGTCGAGCATAGATTGCATTTGTGCTCACAACACTCCCCTCTTGACGACCAGGGGTGGCGATGGGGCGAAGAAGAAGAAGGCAAGCGCCGAGCCGAAGGAGCCCCCTGCCCTAAGGGCGCCGTTGGCCCTCTGTCGCGGGTGCGGGAGTGCGTCGCTCGAGTGCGATGTAGTCCTTGGGCACCCAGGCGGCACCGCACCTGGGCACACGGGTGCACCGCCAGCCCCTGGCGCTTCGCCAGCACCGCTTGGGGAACCGACCACCGAGGGCACGGGGGTCCATGAGGTGACACTCCTTGTCGCGGTCGCGGCAACCTCGGCGCTGGTGGAGGGGGCGACCCCTGAGGACGCAGCAATGCTGCCTCAGGAAGAGCCAACCCTCGTGCGCCAGCAGGCTGCGGAGTCGTCCGCCCTCGTGGTGCCTGAGGGGAGCCTGAAGCCACCGGCACCCCAAGCCAGCCACGCCGCCACCTCCTTGGCTACAGCGCCAGTCAGCGTGCCAACACCGCCCCCTCGCCAGGCCCTCGCGCTTGTGGACTGCGGCCCCCTGATCTGGCCCGGAGCCTTGGATGAGGCTTACACCGCGCTTGGCCAGATCCAGGCCGATCTTCAAGATGCCGATAGGTGCCTCGCGAGGGAGCGCCTTGGGCTCGTCTCGGGGTGGCTCCAGGCAGACACAGCCACCAAGACAACCTGGGGCCGAGCGGAGGCTGCCATCGCGGAGGGCATGAAGGAGGCCGCTGAAGCCAAGGAGGCTCGCGACGCGGCATTGGCCAGCACGGCATCTGCGAGAGGCATCATGACGAGGCGGAGGCCAATTTGAAGGCCCTTCAGGAGGAGCAGGACGCGCGCGCACAGCGGCTCCACCAGCGGGAGGAAGACCTTAGGGCTCGTGAGGCGAAGCTCACCGATCACGACTCCAAGGTGGCCCAAGTGACCATTGATTAGGTCGCGGAGCGTGAGTGCCTGGCCAAGCTGAAGGAGGAGGTGGTCGAGGCCCAGACGTCCCACACCTAGTGCATCTCCGAGGTGACAGCCCGACTGGATGCCCGGGAGAAGACCCTCGCTGCCGCTGAGGAGAAGGCAGCCGCGGAGCGCGACGCCTTCCCTTCCCTTGAGCTCAGGTCTCGTCAGGCGCTACAGTCTATCTGCATGGGAGGATTCGAGGAGCCATTGGCGGCCCCTGAGGGTGGCTTTGTAGGGCTCTCCTCCAAGCTTGCCGAAGCGCTTGAGGGCGCTACCGCTGAGGTCGACTCCATGTTGGAGGACGAGTGCCCCATGCTCTTCACTACAGCTGCGACGCGCGTATTCAGCCACCTCTACCTCGAGGATCCGGGCTTCAACTTTGACGTGGTGATTCACGCAGTTGCTCCTGAGTCCCGCGCGACCACAGCGGCTGCCATGAAGCACCACGTGGACGCGCTGCTGAAGAAGTTCACCTGCATTCCTGACACCGAACCTCCGGCGGTGGAGGTCATCGGCGGCGACGACGGCGGCAGCGATGTTGACGACGGGCTCCTCGTGACTGGGACGGGTGGCGGCGACAGCCATGGCGACGACGGCCCTTCCACCTAGATTTTATCTTGCGACATTTACCGTGCCTCGTGGAGGCGTAAGACTTTGCTTGAATTTGCAAAACATTTGGTGCCTGTAATAACTATTAGGACTCCGCGATTCCCTTTTCATGCTTGGTTTCCTTCTTGTTTGCTTTTGTGCTCTGCGTCGGCAGGGCCCAGCCCCGCGCATACCTCGATCGCCGTTGGGGCGTCCGCATTGCCAGGACGACCCCAAGGGGCGAGGGGCTGCGTGACTAGTGAGGCCCCTGAGTCGCGATGCTCAGGGGCCCCCCTTGACATGCAAGCAGCCATCATGAAGGAAACATAGGCAACAACGAGGTTAGTCCGGAGTCCTCCATACCTTTCCTCGCCAGCCTTCATCTGGGAGGGGCACGAGAAGACCAGGTACAAAGTACCTGGTGAGGTGGCGTGTGCCCGAGCTTGGCTTGATTATAGCCCCCGTGTCCAGCCCCCTCGCGCGTGCCTCCCGGGGGAATACTGCATGATGGGACCGTGTGATGAGCTGAAAGGCTATCCTGAGGTTGGTGCGGCCACTAGGGCGCCCTAGTTGTTTATCCACCAGCAATGAGCATGGGGCTTCCACTTGGGCGTGGGCATTGTCATTGCTGGACCATGTCGTCCGACAGCGCGGAGCATGGGGCTTCCACTTGGGCGTGGGCATAGTCATTGCTAGACCGTGTCGTCCGCCAGCGCAAAGAATGGGGCTTCCACTTGGCGTGGGATAGGAGCTATGTGTTAGAGTCTCCGGGCGTGTATCGCCCAATTTTGTTTGTACGCGTGACTGGCACGACAGAACTGGAGGAGGTGTATCTGGGCACCTGTGAGCCAGCGCGGGACTCACGAGGCCCTACCTCAAGGCGGGTTGTGTCTGAATCTTCTGGCGCGGAGCGCGCTTACAAAACCTGTGTGGTGGGGCGACCTGCGCCAAATGAATCTCCAGAGGCCATCGCATGAGAAGGCCGAACACCAAGGACCCCAGGAGGTGATGTGAACGGGACCGGCCCACCAGACATAGCTCAACCGCTTGGCTTTCTTGACGCTGCAGGGATGGACCCGAGCACAGATGCCATGCCCAGTCTTCTCATGCAACAATCCCAAGGAAAAACATCCGGCACACGGCTCCCGCGATGGCGCAGCGCCAAACTGCGGTTGGATGAACCGGGCCGCGCGCCCTTACTCACCCACACTCGATTAGCTCATGCGAGGACCAGGCACCAAGGACCCCGGGAGGTGACGTGCACGGGAGCTGGCCCACGAGACAGAGCTCGGTCGCTTGGATTTATCAACACTGCACGGACGGACCCGAGCATAGACGTCGTGCCAGCCCTGAATCATGAGGCGGTGGGCGGCGGGGCTGTGAGGGCGCGGCGACATTCATGGTGGCGAAGCACCGGGCACGCAGGTTAAAATACTTAGGAAATTCATAAAGGGCAAAGCCAGTTCTGATACATGCGCAAAATGATACAGCTGCAGGGGCGGGCCCTAACAGCTTGAGGATAATGCAGCCCGAGGGGCGCCCTCAACTTAACAAACCAAAAAGTCACCTGGCACTAGTGTTGCAGAAGCGTCGAGGTAGATGAAGATGCGTGCCGTGAAGATAGCTCCTCATGAGTTGGGCAGCTCCGGAGGCCTGGGAGGCTCACGAGGCCCGGGGGGCTCGCAAGGATCCGGGACCTCCTGAGACATGACCGCCAAGCGCCTGGCCTCGTGAGACGCCATAGCACGCTGCGCAGGCACTGGTACAAGGCGCCCACGTTCAGCAAGCCGAACGGCATGCGAACGTAGTTGCAGGGGTAGCCCCCACACCAGAGAACACGTGACAGCCAGAAGAGATCCTGTGAAGCGGCCCTGTTGAGGCCCGGGATGTTGATGCAGACGCGCAGCTCGCCACCCACGTCGGGGGCGCCAGCTGCACAGGGTAGTGCAGGGCGACGCTCGCCATGCATGGCCTGTGTCTCCTAAAGTTCTTCGATCGCCTTGGTGATGAATTCCCACATCCCTGGTGCCTCGCTCCTTGTTTGTGGGGGCACGCATCAAGGAATGCCTCCAAGTGGTGCCCGAGCACCTCCCTCGTCGCACTGGTCAGGCCGAAAGCTCTCCAGATGGAAGCCCCTGGGCCTGTCCCGAGGGAAGCGTCGGGCGCACCTTCCTATGTGGGAGAAAGAGGCACCCCGGCAGCAGGCGCGGTGCTTGAGGCGCCGCCAGAGGGCTTCTTGGTCTTCGGAGGACCCTTGGGGAGGAGCTGCTTCTTCTTCATGGGGGTGGCCTCAGGAGGCGGGACGCCACCCTCATCATCAGAGTTCTCGGCCACAGCGACATGGTAGGCACGCTCAAGGGAGCAGACAGCATCGTCCTCATCGCAGGCGACCGTGATGATGCCACTGCACCCTGGCATCTTGAGGACGTTGTAGCCATGGTGAGTTGCTGCATTGCACTTGGTAGGGCCGGATACCCGAGGATGGCGTTGTATGGGAGGCCGATGTAGGCGACATTGAAGTCGATGAGCTCGGTATGGTAGTTATCGCGCTTGACGAAGGTGACGGGAAGGCGCACCTGCCCTATGGGTGTGGTGGAGCCATCGATCACACCTGAGAAGGGCTTGGTGGGAAGGAGCTGGTCATAAGGCACCTGGAGCATGTCGAACATTTCCACAGAAAGGACATTGAGCCCAGCGCCGCTGTCGATGAGGGACTTGGTAACGAGGACATTGCTGATGGTGGGCTTGTAGAGCATGCGGAGTGCGCCTGCGGCGGCCGAGCACTTGAGGTGATCTTTGGAGTCGAAGGTGATCGCGTACTGTGACCACCTGAGGGGACGCGCGGCCTCGAGCTTCGGGAGGGCAGCATTCACCTCACGAGAGAACTGCTTGAAGATGCGGTTCGAAGCAGGGGCCTGGGCACCACCCAGGATGCAAGCGATTGCACGGGGTTCTTGGAAGCCCCCAACCCCATCATCTTGTCAGTTGTCGTTGTTTATCCTTAGCGGTGGCGGCAGCGGAGGGAGGCCGGCATTGCCCTGAGGGCGATCCCCATGAGGCTAATCATGCTAGGGGCCGTCGCGAGGCTGATCCCACCAGCGGTCCTCGTGAGGCTGGTCGCGCCAGTACCGACGAGGGTCACGGTTGTCCCAGCGGCCTCCACCATGCCCCCACCCCCATGGCCGTAGCCACGGTCACCATGCTCGGGGCGGCGGCCAAGGCGTCTATTGCAGAGCACCCTGAGCTCCTGACAGTCATTGGTGTTGTGGCTGTGAACGTTATGGAAGATGTAGAACGGGCGGTTGCCCCTGGAGGGCTCATCATGGTCGCGGCCACGCTTCATCTCGGGATCTGCTGCCAGCACGGCGGGGCCCTTGCACTTCGCCTCCTTGGCCTTATCCTTCTTGTCTTCAGGGCCGGCCTCCGGAAGCTCGAGGAGGGAGAGGCGACCTTCCTCGGCCCTTGCGCACTTGTTCGCCAGGTTGAACATCTCCAGGGCCGAGCACAAGTCCTCATGGATGGCGAGCTCTTCTTTCATCTTGATGTCCCGGACGCCATCAGTGAACACCGAGATGATGGCCTTGTCCGACGCCTTCGGGATCTTGAGGCGGACATTCGTGAAGTGTTGTATGTACTTGTGCAGGGTCTCGCCTGGCTGCTGCTTCACGCGCTGCAGGTCGCCCACCGCAGGGGCGCGGTCACGGGTGCCCTGGAAGTTGGCGATGAAGCGCTCGCGAAGCTTGTCCCAGGTGGAAATCGACCCTTCCGGGAGGTGAAGGAGCCAGGAGCGCGCGCCATCCTTGAGAGCCATGGGGAACCAGTTCGCCATGACCTTGTCGTCACCGTTTGCCACCTCGATGCTCAACGAGTAGAGCTCGAAGAACTCCATAGGGTCGGGGATGCTGTCGTAGCGGGGAGGCAGGTCTGGCTTGAACTTGTCGGGCCAGGCGACGCGGCGCAGCTCAAGGGTAAAGGCATGGCAGCCCGCCGTGCTCACGGGCGCAACGCGCGCGGGGGGAGCTCGGTCTTGACGTCCGCGCGCCGCGGCCTCCGGTGGCACTTGGTCTTGATGCTGGCGTGGTGGTGCTGGGAGCGCACGCATGTCACCTTGCGGCCGCTGCACCACCTACAGCTTGCCTCATCGTGCGACGGCGCTCCATGCGGCGGGTCATGCTGGGCCGCGTCGCGCCTGGGCTCAGGGTTGGGGCCCCACAGAGGAGGAGGAGGGGGCGCGCCATGGGCTATGTCGCCCGCCTGGGATGTCGGGGGACGGAGTGAGCGGGACGGCGCTGGGACCTCGCCGGCGGCATTGACGAGCTCCGCGATCCGGCCGAGCCAGTCATCGGCGGGGCGGTAGCACAACAGCTCGCGCGCCAAGAGCATCGCAGCCTGTGCGTTCGCCGGCCCGCAGCGGACGTGGGAAGATGACGCCGTGGCGGAGTGGGCGACGGAGTGGCGGTGCGGCCATCGCGCCGCACGGAGGGTGGCAGCGACGAATCCTGTTGCTCGTGAGCGGCAGGGTCAGTGGCAGGGTTAGCTGCAGGAGAAGCGGAGCGGTGAGGGACACCATGGCCCACGGGTGCCGTCTGGGCAACGCGAGCAGCCCGGCGCTCGGCGCGGACTCGGCGTGCGTCCGCCATGGGAGCGACAAAGCGGAGATGAAGCGGGACTGGAAGGAGGATTTCGACACGCCCCCTACCTGGCGCGCCAAACATCATGATGAAGACATCAATACCATTGTTACACCCACAACCCCTACTACTACATATACTAGACCAATTACTAGAGCTTGCGCACGCCAATTAAATTATCAGGTACTTTTGTTTCTTGTTAATGATTCTAATGTTCATGAGAATATGATGCTGCCTAAATTGGATACATTTGTTTTGCTTACAAATGAAGGGCCTAGCATGGACAAGAGGGATGAACACTGGAGCAAGATCAAGCATGGAGATGATGGCATGCACAAGGGGAACAAAACTGGAGTTTCAAGTGATGATTTCAGGACTTTGAAGCTACCATAATGAGTGAATGAAGGCTTGGACGAAATATACAAGATGCCACTTCCTAAATTTCGTCCAGAGGTAATTATAGGTGTTGCGCCACCTTATTTTTGGGCCAGGCCCATGTAATTTCGAAATACTTGAGTATAGGCTGTTTTTAGAGTCCGTATGTGTGGGGAAACAAGAGTTAGGGTTGGTTTCGGACCCCCTCCTCCAAGGGTCACGACATTTCCCCCTCTTCCTCCATATATACAGCCCTTAGGGCGTCGTTTAGACATTGGGTTTTGTTTAGATTAAAAGTTCGCCATAGCTGCAACTTCGCGTACTTCGTTTGTGTTCAACGACCAGACCAAGACGTCACAGAACCCCACCTTGATCAATAAAGCTTTCATCTTATATTCGCAATATCCAGATTGCAATATTAATTTCTTGCTTGTTCTTCATTTGCTTGCAAGAAATAGACCTTCGTGGTCAGGTTGATCGTGCTCCGGTGTGGTCAATAACCTCTCGGAGTTGGTTTAGCGATTGCTAAGGCGCGACGTCCTCGCACGTTCGTAGTCGGATCGTCAAAGTCTACTCCTCCGAAACGATAACCACCATCTCATCGACAGACGGGACACCTTTGCCTCTATCAAATGGTATCAGATTTCCAGGTTGCTCGGTGAGATTTTCCAGTTTTTCTTAGTTTAGATCGAGTATGTTTTTCATACCTACAGTCCACGAAAAAGCCAAAAAAAAATTTAGGGTTAGTTCATCATATCCGAACCAATCTGAGCCTTTGCATAATCTTTTTAGGGTTTTGCTTTGTTGAATTTGCGGTTGCATCAGTGTGTCGAGTTGCTGGTCTTAGTGTCTAGTCCTTTAGAGTTTCGAGTTCTGTTCACAGGTTGTCACGCCGCCGCCGCCGCCGCACCATCATCTTCATCACCGCTGCCATATACCACCACCATCGTCACAGCTGCCATATACCACCATCGTCATCACCGCTACCATATACCACATATCCACCGCCATCACGCTAATCCGCGTCCACCTCCATCACAGATTCGCCACCAGTCCAACTTGCTACCATATACATCTCTGCCACCAGTCCGCATTGCCACCAGATACATCTTCGCCACCAGTCCGAGTTCCACCAGATTCATCTCCGCCACCAGTCCTAGTCCGAGTTCAGTATTTGTTGCTTTGTTTTCGATTTCCAGATCACGCTATACTCCGAGTTGTGATAGAGTGGGACTCCCTAACTTTCGTGCCACCTGCAGAAGAAAAATAGTTCCAGTTTAAAAAAAACTAAGTCTGGAAAATTCTAGCTAGGCAGTTTTTAGGCCATTTGTAGACTTTTTCAAAAAAAATTGTTGCAGAGCAAAAAAAACAGGAAAAAAGTGGAAAAAAAAAGAAAAAAAAGAGTTTCAGAGTGTGCTCCTCCCTTGTTTACGTGCAGTGCCGTGATTTTGTTAGTGTTCTAGGCTCCCGTCTCTAGTACGGTCTAGCCTAGGACCATCATAGTACCGTCGTTGAACGTTTATTCAACTTTGCATCTCTGAATTGATTATTGCTGACATTTTTACTACCATATCATAAGCCTACCCAGCTCCACATACATCTACATCATGCATTTGACACCACCTGGCAATCGCTCTGTCCAAGCTTTGAGAGTTTTGACTACAACGGTTGCCGATCACCACCTGCTGCTGGGTAAGAACTGGTAAGAATTTGAGATTTGCTTGACGGATTTGTGACGCCCCACCACTTTCTAGTAGTATGTAGGATCATATTCTTGTGTGTTTCTATTGCTGCTAACCATGGCAGGATCACAAGCCGACGAGATTGACTGGGAGAACATGACAATGAAGGAGCTTCATGATAAATTTCAGCAAATGGTGGGTCAATAGGTGGAAGACGTGATGGCCAGCTTTGGAAAGGCACTGGAGAGGATTGATGACGTTGAGAAGACAATTGACACCAAGTTGGACACCAAGTTCGATGAAGTACTCGCGCGTCTACCACAACAGCAACAACCACCTCCACATCGCGATCCAGTAGGACGAGCGCAGCGTGTCCCTATTGAGCCAGGACAAACTTCTAGTGCCGTTGCTACTGCTGTCGATGCTTCTGTAGCTCCTGCTTCTGCTATAGAGGTGGAGGACCATTACGAGGATGAGGTTGATCAAAATCTAAACTATGTGCAACCACCAGTGCCACCACCACCGGGTCGTCCTCATGCATATAATCGCAACGGTAGGGCTGCACCACCCCTTCAGGTACGCGATCAAGACCACATTCCTAAATTAATTTTGAATATCTTGTCATTTGAGGGTAGATACATTCCTGATATTTATCTTACTTGGGAGTTAGAAACTGAACAATGCTTTACATGCTTACAATATCCCGAGGATAGACGTGTTGCGGTTGCTGTTTGTGCTTTCACTAGTTTTGCATGTGTTTGGTGGTCTGAACATTGTAGATTATATCCTATTCCAGCTACTTGGGCTGCTTTGAAAATTGCTATGCGTACTCGTTGGGTTCCACCATATTATCAACGTGAATTACTTCAAAAATTGCAGCGCTTAAGACAAGGAAAAAATTCTGTAGAAGAATATTATCAGGAAATACAAACTGGCATGATTAGATGTGGTATTGTTGAGGATAATGAAGCTATGCTTGCATGTTTTATGGGTGGGTTAAATAAAGAGATTCAGACCATTTTAGAGTATAAGGAGTATAACAATATCACTCGTTTATTCCATCTTGCTTGCAAAGTTGAACGTGAAGTGCATGATCGACAGGCATTGGCGCAAACTAACTTTTCTGCAGGTCGACCTTCATCATGGACACCGTGTGCATCCTCTACTTCCACATGTTCTGCTACACTGGCACCTCCGTCAGCTGCCACCTCCAACCGTGATACAAGAAAGCAGGCACAACCACCACTATCTGCCAAGAGCAGACCTATCGGGCCTGCACAGAGCTCTTCTTCATCCATGGCATCAACAGGGCACACACATGATATTATTTGTCATCGTTGTAAGGGTAGAGGTCATTATGCGAGAGAATGCCAATCTCCGCGTGTTATGATTGCTACTGAGGATGGTGGGTATGAGTCCGCTAGTGACTATGATGAGGAGACTTTAGCTCTTATTACAAGTGAAGAACATGGTGGAGATGATTCTGATCATGAGACGCAATACATGGCTGCTGAAGATGCTGACAGGTATGAAAGTTTAGTTGCTCAACATGTTTTGAGTGTGCAGGTCACACAAGCTGAGCAAACACAGAGGCATAATTTGTTCCATACAAAGGGAGTTGTGAAGGAACATTCTGTTAGCGTCATCATAGATGGAGGGAGCTGCAACAACTTGGCTAGCATGGTGATGGTGGAGAAGCTATCTCTCACCACAAGACCACATCCACATCCTTACTATGTCCAATGGTTCAACAACAACAGCAAGGTTAAGGTAACACGTACTATTCATGTGCATTTTAGTATCTCTACATATGCTGATTATGTTGATTGTGATGTGGTACCCATGCAAGCATGTTCCTTATTACTTGGTAGACCATGGCAATTTGATAAAAATTCTGTACACCATGGTAGAAAAATCAGTATACTCTTGTTCATAAGGATAAACATATTACTTTGCTTCCTATGTCTCCTGATTCCATTTTGAAAGATGATATTCATAGAGCTAATAAAGCAAAACAGGAGAAAAATAAGAGTGAAAATCAGATTGTGGCAAAAGAATTTGAGCAACAAATGAAGCCTAATAATAAACCATCTAGTGTTGCTTCTGAAATTAAATTGAAAAGTGCATGTTTACTTGCCACCAAAGCTGATATTGATGATCAAGATTTCAGCAAATCTGTTTGCTATGCTTTTGTGTGCAAAGAGGCATTATTTTCATTCGAGGATGTGCCTTCCTCTTTGCCTCCTGCTGTCACTATTATTTTGCAGGAGTTCACTGACGTCTTTCCACAAGACATGTCACCGGGATTACCACCTATTCGAGGGATTGAGCATCAGATTGACTTAATTCCCGGTGCTTTGCTGCCAAACCGTTCGCCATACCGTACCAATCCAGAGGAGACAAAGGAGATTATGCATCAAGTACAGGAGCTACTCAACAAAGGTTATATAT
Organism: Thinopyrum elongatum; assembly: GCA_011799875.1. Taxonomy (NCBI): domain Eukaryota; kingdom Viridiplantae; phylum Streptophyta; class Magnoliopsida; order Poales; family Poaceae; genus Thinopyrum; species Thinopyrum elongatum. The sequence continues at coordinate 253,061,498 of CM022299.1, forward strand.
GCAAATCTCTTAGTCCTTGTGCTGTTCCTATTATACTAGTGCCAAAAAAGGATGGTACGTCGCGTATGTGTGTTGATTGTAGATTATCGTCATCCTATTCCTAGGCTAGATGATATGCTTGATGAATTGAGTGGCTCTACAATATTCTCCAAAGTTGATTTGCGTAGTGGATACCATCAAATTCGTATGAAATTGGGGGATGAATGGAAAACAGCATTTAAAACTAAGTTTGGATTATATGAGTGGTTAGTCATGCCTTTTGGGTTAACTAATGCACCTAGTACTTTCATGAGATTAATGAACGAAGTTTTACTTGCTTTCATTGGACGATTTGTGGTAGTTTACATTGATGATATATTGATTTATAGAAGATCTTTGGAGGAACATTTGGAACATTTATGTGCTGTTTTTATTGCTCTATGTGATGCACGTTTGTTTGGTAACCTTGGGAAGTGCACCTTTTGCATCGACCTAGTATCTTTTCTTGGCTATGTTGTTACTCCACAGGGAATTGAAGTTGATAAAGCCAAGATTGAAGCTATTGAGAGTTGGCCGCAGCCCAAAACGGTCACACAAGTGAGGAGTTTCCTTGGCCTTGCTGGTTTCTATAGGTGTTTTGTGAGAGATTTCAGTACCATTGTTGCACCTCTCAATGAGCTTACAAAGAATGTCGGTGCAACAAACCCTGGTGTATGTTGCCCTGACTATACACAGGCTCAATGGCAATGTTCCAACATCCAAGACAAGGCCAAGTAGGAGGGATAGCTCTTTGAGGGAAAAAAAGAGCGGATCAAGAAAACCAAGACAAGCCAAATCAGCAAGATATCACCAAGGAAAAAGCCTCCCTTGCCGGGAGGCAAGCCTGGTCATGTCGAGGCCACTCCAAGAGCAAGTCCCAAGACCTCCCCGGCAAGGGTTGCCGGGACGCTGGTGGCCTGCTATCCCGCCAGGACACAACCGCTCCACCTCCCAGTGACACAAGTCGCCTATCAGTGCGGTGTCGAGCCCCCAAGTGAATAAGTGGCAGTCATTCAGCACGTGGTAGCCATTTCTGATGAAGATCACCCCTAAATGACACCCGTCCAGAGGTGTGTCATGCAGGCAGGCAAGAAGGTGGTTGAATGGCACAGCAAGGCTTGCCGAGCTGCATCCACGACGTGACACTAAGCGGTGCATTTAATGCACCTTGTCCTGTCTGTAGATTTAGGTACGATAGCACTGTGGCTATCTAATCACTGGATAATGACTGTTTTGCCATTGTGGTAACCCCTTTACCTATAAAAGGAGGGCTGAGGCAACCTTAGAAAGGATTCGGACCCTTGTACACTCATATGCGCGTAGCTGCTCTCCCCGAGGCGACCTTGCCGGGCTTGAGCACTGTGCGTTCGCCACGGTCTTCCACTCAATCCACCAAAGCAGGAGTAGGGTTTTACGCCTCGCGGCGGCCCGGACTTGGGCAAAAACCACCCGCATCACCATTGCCGTGCTGTTCTATGACCTCCGCTCTTTGTGCAACGTGCCCTTCCCCCTTGCTGAACCACAAAGGGGCTGATGGCCCCATAGGTGATCATGTCGAACCACGACATCTTTGGCGCGCCAGGTAGGGGGAAGCACTTGTGCGAACCCGAGGACGTAGACAGCGTGTCGATCTTCATCACCATCTCCTTCGACGACGGCATCATCACCCATGGTGCCCAAGAAAAAGTCCGGTGCAGCAGCCTGTCCTTCCACCTCGAAGGCCCCCTCGCATGCAGCCACCAATCCCATGGGGGCTACAGTGGCGTCAGGGGGCGTGAACGCCGCGGGGGACGCGGCCAGCGCAGGTGGCGCCGTTGTCATTCCTCCCGCGGCTGAGGTGGGAGTGGGAGGCGCCGGAGGAGGACAGAGTCAACAACATATTAGTGGCCACGCTCCACAAGATGCGGGAGGGGAGAACATCCAATTCCCGCCTCTCCACCTCACTGGAGAACGCAGCCACAGCGATGGCGCCCGCTCCGCGCGAACCGCAACCTCCAAGCTACCCCAGCTACGGGTGCAGCTATGAGGCACACACCTTCCCCAGGACAAGGCAACCAGGACAAAGCGCCGAACGGGGCCATCAACCCCCAAGCGCGTCCTTCTCGTCCTCACGCTGCCCTCGCGACTGGCTCGCGACGACGGGAGCGCGACGTCGCCACTGCCGGTACCATCAGGAGTCGGGTGACGTTGTGATCTATGTCGTCGTCCAAGCCAAGCACTACTTCGGAGGCCATGGCTCGAGCCCAGCTCCTGTTGAGATTCCCACTAGCTGCCGACCAAATGGATGAATGGAGAGCCACCATTCAAAGTTTGATTGGTTTCGTTGAGGCAAGGGGATCGCAATGGGCGGGCTCGCCACGGCATCCGCAGGCAGCGGCAACGGCCCGAGCCACTGGCCGTGCTGAAGGGGCCAACCTCACTGTGCAGTCCCCCCCGCGACAGCCAGCGCAGGGGCCGCAGCCAGAGCCGCACGACCAGGAACACGACAAGGTGTCAATGGCTTCATCTGATCCTCGAGCCCATCGAGATCAGTGGCAGGTCCTGGAGGACAGGCGGAGGGAAGACGCGCGCGTCACCATAGAACAGCACCGCGAAACCCACCGCCAGTCCGACAGGCGCAATGGCCCCAACGTCGACGAGCCTACGCCCGGTGGAGACGGATACCTACCCTTCGAGGTTGGGTGTCCTGCCTTCCCTCGTGAGCTGCGACAAGTCCGTTGGCCATCTGCCCGTACGTTCAAGCCAGAGATACCAGAAAAATATGATGTAAGATTGAACCCGGTAGAGTTCTTGAGCATCTATACCATTGTTGTTCAAGCCGCCGGGGGAAGAGATGAAAAGATATTCGCCAACTACTTCCCTTTGGCGCTCAAGCCAAATTTGAGGTTGTGGCTGATGCACTTGCCGGAGAACTCCATCTCGACTTGGGCCGATCTGTGCCACGAGTTTATTGGTGCCTTCACGGGCGGCCATCAAGAACCAGGGCGGCCCAGCGATTTGCAGCTCCTTCCACAAAAGGAAGCGGAGAGTTTTCGGAAGTACATGCAGAGGTTCAGCCGGGTGCACAGGAACATTCCAGATATCCACCCGGCAGATGTGATTGCCATGTTCTAGTCCAATGTGCACAACCGTAGGATACGTTCCAAAATGAACGTTCGGTTGCCCAAGACTGTGAATGAGCTTTACACCTTGGCGGATAAGTGTGCCCGTATGGAGGAGGGGAGGCGTCTCCCCGGAGAAGAGGATGGCGTCGACGTCGACTCAGAAGATGCCGACAATGCTGCTAGCCAGAAGAAGAAGAACAAGAAATACAACAAGAAGCGCAAGGATAAAGCAGTGCTAGTTGTTGAAGGATCAAGCACTCCTAGTACCAGCAAGAAGGCCAAGACCGAGGCCCCCAGCAAGGAAGTTGCCACGTGCACTAATTGCCGGGAAGCTGCGGCTGCCGAGAAGGCTGGGAAGGCAGACGGGCCGTACTGCAAGATCCATCGGACCAAGGGCCATGATCTCCAAGAGTGTCATCAAGTTGAGCAACTCGTCAAGAAGCAAAAAGCTGAGTACGAGAAGCGCGACAAGGAGAGAGACCAAGATGGCATTGGCGGGAAGGGTCGAGGCGGCCGAGGAGGCTGCCCCGGCAAGGTTCCCCAACGTCAAGAGAAACCTGCTAGAGGTCATGAGAAGAAGGAATGTGGTGACGAAAGTGATGAAGGGGATGAAGAAGAAACCAGCGAGCAAGAGTTCCAGAAAGCCACTGACGCCCTATGCATTGACGGGGGTGCATCCTTGCACTCCTCTCACCGCCAGCTGAAACAATGGGCGCGTGAGGTCAATGTTGTGGAGCCAACAGCAGATTCGCGGAAACCGCTCAAATGGTCTCGCACGCCCATCATCTTTGACGAAGAGGCTCACCCTGACCGCACCACTGCGGTAGGGTGCTTGCCATTGTTGGTTTCACCAACAATTCGCAACCTCAAGGTCACAAAGATGTTGATTGATGGCGGGGCCGGGTTGAATTTGATTTCCCCCAAGGTGCTCAGCAAGCTACAGATAACAGATGAAGAGCTCAAGGTTACTGGCACGTTTCAAGGAATCAACCCCGGCAGGAGTCGTCCAAAGGGGAAGATCACGCTGCCAGTGACATTTGGAGGAGAATTGAACTTCCGGACTAAGAAAATTGTGTTTGATGTGGTTGAGCTTCTGTTGCCGTACAATGGGATACTTGGACGACCTGCCCTGGTAAAGTTCATGGCGGCATCCCACTATGACTACAATACCTTGAAGATGCCAGGACCAATGGGCGTTATGCCCATCCCATTAGACAAGAAGGACGCAATTATATGTGTGGACAAGATGTACCGGGATACGGTCGCTGCCGAGGCCGCGGAGGCCGCAGTCCCTGCCAAGGAAAACAAACAAGGGAGAAAGGCTAGCAAGGATGCCGGCAAGGAGTCCGGGAAGCGCGCCTCTTCGGAGTACGCTGCACCCGTCGATGATTCGTTGGAGAGTTCTACTAGCAAGAGATCCAAGGTTGCTGCACCCGCTGTGAAGAAGGTCCCGACAGGGCTGGTTGGCGCTGATGGTACATTCACTATCAGCTCCACCCTTGACGACAAATAGGAAAGCATGCTCGTTGCCTTCCTGCGGGCGAATGTCGATGTGTTTGCTTGGCAACCATCTGACATCCCCGGTGTTCCCAGGGAGGTAATCGAGCACCACCTTGTTGTCTGCCCTCATGCCCGGCCTGTCAAGTAGTAGGTCCGGAAGCAAGCCTTGGAGCGGCAGCAGTTCATTCCCGAGGAGATCAAGAAACTTGAGGCAGCTGGTTTGGTCAGAGGAGTATTGCACCCAACATGGTTGGCAAATCTAGTGGTGGTGCGCAAGGCGAATGGGAAACGGAGGCTTTGCATAGATTTCATAGATCTAAATTAAGCGTGCCCGAAGGACCCATTCCCCTTGCCGTGCATCGACCAGATCGGGGATTCCACCTCCGGGTGTGATCTACTCTCCTTCTTTGATGCCTACTCCGGGTACCACCAGATATTCATGTCCAAAGAAGACGAAGAGAAGACAGCATTCATAACCCCCTGTGGCATGTACTGGTTCGTACGGATGCCCTTCGGATTAAAGAGTGCTGGAGCCACTTTTGCAAGAGCAGTACAAATTGGTTTTGAGTCCCAGCTGCACAGGAATAAAGAAGCTTACATGGATGACATAGTGGTCAAAACCAAGGACAAGTCAACTCTCATTCAAGACTTGGAAGAGACCTTTGAAAATCTGTGCAAGATCAACTTGAAGCTAAACCCAGAGAAGTGTGTGTTTGGCGTTCCTTTCGGCAAGCTACTTGGCTTCTTCGTGTCCCACCGGGGGATAGAGGCCAACCCCGACAAGATCAAGGCGATCGAGCAGATTCAAGCACCCAAGACAGTTAAAGATGTGAGGTGTCTGACTGGATGTGTTGCCGCGCTAAGTAGGTTCATTTCAATGTCTGCCAAGCACGCCTTGCTGTTCTTCAAAATCATGAAGAAGGCAGGGCCCGTGGAGTGGACCCCGGAGGCAGAAGCTGTGTTGTAAGATTTGAAGACCTATCTTTCCTCTGTTCCCACCTTAGTCGCTCCTAAACCACAAGAACCATTGCTGCTATACCTAGCAGCAACCAATCAAGTGGTTAGTGCGGCACTGGTGGCGCAGCGGGAGGTAGATAAGGGAGCAGCCGTGGCTACCGTCCTGTCCGGAGGGGAAGGTGAACTCGTCCCGGTAAGGTCAGATGTAGATCAAGACAAAGGGGAGCGAAGCAACGGAGACAATTCCAGGATCACGGCAAGGAAGAAGGTGGTGCAGCAGCCAGTGTACTTTGTCAGCTCCCTACTGCAGGGGCTAGGTCAAGGTACTCTGGCATGCAGAAGTTGATCTTTGGCCTCATCATGGCCTCAAGGAAACTGCGCCATTACTTCCAAGCCCACGAGATCACGGTTGTCACCCGCTTCCCCTTGCAACACATACTGAGGAACCCTGAGGCCACTGGCAGAATAGTGGAATGGGCTTTGGAGTTGTCAAGCTTTGGTTTGAAGTTTGAGAGCACATCAACCATTTAGAGTAGAGCACTGGCAGAGTTTATCGCGGAGTGGACACCTACCCAGACGAAGAGGCACTGGAAACAGTTATCCCCGGCAAGGAAGCACCCCAAGAATGGATCATGTACTTTGATGGTCCCTTCTCACTACAAGGTGCAGGAGCTGGCGTGCTCCTCGTCGCACCCACTGGAGAGCACCTCAAGTATGTGATCCATATGCATTTCCCCCGGGAGAAGGCAACTAACAACACTGCAGAGTCTGAAGGACTCCTTGCCAGGCTCAGGACCGTGACAGAGTTGGGGATTAAGAAGATGATCATACTTGAGGTGCGCATGTTCGGAGTTTGGGTGGTGTGGGGAATCTGAAGCATCTGCTTTACTTAGCCTTGAAGGCAAAAGTGCTCAAGTGTGAATAGTGCCCACACCTGACAACCTTTAGCGGAGAGTCCCGGCCGGTCATGACGTCAAACAGTTGGCAGTTCTCGATGCGCGGCTCGAGGCCGCCCCTCTATTGGCACATCTCATCACAGCAGAGATCGTGCCCCATTTTTTAAGGGATATGATCAATGATTTCGATTCCCCCACCCATGCATAACGTTGCGTATCGGGAAGTGGAGAAGCGCGCGGCGTGAATAAAGGGGATGCTTGGTTCCTCCGTGGCTTATAAAGAGGGGAATCGGCTACAGTTAACACCACGCTTTCTTCCACCTCCCGCCGTTGTCCTTCCAATCTCCAGAGCTCCAGCGCCCTGCTTCGCTACTCCGCGGTGATTCCCATCCAGCTCCTCCCTAGCCCCAACCATGGCCGGATCTGGCGCGAATGGCAAGTGGGACGCCTCCATCGTCACCAACGATGACATCGTGGAGCTGAAGCGGGCCTGCTACTGATCGGCCGGCATCACCCATCAGGCCCCCGAGGAGGGCCAAATCATCCCCATGCCCAAGCCGGGCGAGAGGGTAGTATTCCCTCCCCATTTCATCTGGGGGCTAGGATTTCCCCTGCACCCCTTCGTGAGGGGGTTGATGTTCTTCTATGGGCTAGATTTCCATGATCTAGCCCCCAACTCCCTCCTCCATATTTCGGCCTTCATCGTCGTTTGTGAGGCCCTGCTGCAGGTTCAGCCACACTTCGGCCTGTGGCTGAAGGTGTTAAACGTCAAGCCTAAGGTGGTGAGCGGAACCCAGGCGGACTGCGACGGAGCCATGATCAGTAAGCTGACCCGAGTCCAATGGCCGGAGGGTCAGTTTATTGACATAGTCAAGGTGTGGCAAAAGGAGTTGTTCTATATCACAGAACCAAGGGATGCGGCCTGGGCGGCCGCTCCCGAATTCAGATCCGCCCCCCCCCCCCCCCCCCCCCCCCCCGCCCCAGCGAGATTGACCTCGTGGACCCAAAACAGTCCAAACTGGGGGTCTGCCAGTGAAGTGAAGATGCTGCAGAAGCGCGTCGTCAGCGTGATGGAGACCAGTGCCAAGCTGACCAACGTGGTCCAGATAATGCTCAGGCACCAGCTCCTTCCTTTCCAGCAAAGGGCCAGCCCCATGTGGGCTTACAAGTCTGATGACCCGACCACCGTGCAGTTCCTCTATGGGACAACCCACGACAAGGTGTGGGGTCAACTGTTCAAGTCCCAGGAGGACTGGCCGGCCGAGAATGAAGACATCGGCCTCGACGCCACAACCCAGCCGAAGAAGGTAATTGACCCCTTCCCCGGTCTATATTCGGGAGGGCGTACCGCCCATGATCCGGTCTAAACATCTATTTGTGGTTTTTACAGGGTTGGCTCGAAAAGTCCGAGAAGATTAGTAGCCTGGCTCCTCTACCCGAAGGGCCCCGATCGGCCCAACTGGAGGGGCTGCTGGTCATGGCGCCTTACAAGGCGCCAGAAAAGAAGGGGAAGAAGAAGAAGGATTTACCGGAGGCCAGAGAAGGCCTCTACCGAAAAGGTCGTCCGGACTCCAAGTCCGGAGAAACTGTCGCCCCATCTGCCCAAGATGGAGACGAGGGGGAGGATGAGGAGGAGAGTGCCGCCTCCCACTCCAAGCAAAAGGTGGTGTCCGGGGACGCCGAGGAGGAGCAACCTCTTCGGGCCCAGAAGAGGCAGTGTAGGCCCAAGCTGATCCTGCCCGACAGTTCGGACTCCGAAGAGGAGTCCGTGTCTTCCGAGAAGGTTCCGGATAGGGAACCCAAGGTCAAGCCCCCTGCTGCCAGGTACATATTTTTATCAGTCCCTCTGATATCACAGCCCACCGCATGATCACCCCGCCGAGCAGACCTCCGAGGGGGCGTCTCCGCTCGCCGATCTGGCGGACAGTGGATCCGTGTCGCCTTCCGCTCCTCCCCTGATCCCCGAAGAGGTCGGGGAAGCGCTGTCCCGGAGGAACACTCGCCATCCGAACACGGGGGAGGAGGGTGACGCCACCATGGCCGAGGCTAATGCCTTGGTCACCGAAGACCAAGAGGATGCGTCCCTCCTGGCTAATGCGGGAGGGAGATCCGGGCCGTCCCGACCCTCCCAGCCGGCCACACCTGAGCCTCCAAGGCCTTCACAGGTGCCGGTCCCGCCTTCTGATGAGGAGGGGGTTGAGGTCCCACCACCCACGCCAAACACCACCAGCCATGCAGTTATGGGCTGGCCGGACGCGCTGGAGGAGCTGGTAAACAACTCCGTCATCGTCGACGGTCACCGCACCCTCATGGGTGTGGTTCTACGGGATGTTCGGTCGGTCCAATCCGGACTGAACGACGTCGTCCAAGGCCTTCTAACAGGCGTTGAGGTGAGTCAAGTAATATACCTCCCCCGAGAAAACAGTCTTTACTTTTTTAGCCAAAGTTTGAGCAGGCCATATATATATAACAGCCCCCGAAACTCTGTGAGGTTTGCAAAAAACCTTGCAGAGTGTCAAATATCAGTAGGCCAGCGTTTAAAGTGTTGTGGTTGATTTGATATCGCAGGCATCATCCTTGGCTGCGGCTACTAATGCTGCTACCCTGGAGGAGATGAATCAGAAGCTTAAACACTCCGATGAAGATCTTGACCTCGTCAACAAGCGGCTTGATGAGGCAGAAGGTAAGCTTTTGTCGAAGTACATAGTTAATACTGCCGGATACTTACAGTCCGGACTGTATGCTGAGCATATGGTGTTTGGTGCGTGCAGCTGCCGCCGCGGAGGTTGAGAGCCTGAAGGCCGTGCTGAAGAAGGCCGAGGCCGATGCGGCCAAGAAAAAAGCGGCTGCCAAAAAGGTGGCTGCCGAACTTGAAAAGGCAAAGACCGCCAGAGAAAAGCACGAGGCTCGAGTGGCCGAAGTGCTGGTGGAGCTCAAGGATGCCATCACAAAGTGTGAGGTCCTTGAGCAAAAGCAAAAAGAGCAGTCCTCCGAGCTGTCCAAGGCAGACAAAGAGCTCAAGGAGGCCAGGATGGAGGTGCGGAGCGTCTGGGAGGAGCTTCGCCAGATGGGGCAAATCGCAGATGGTAAGAAGTACTTACTGTAGAGTGTTTTCGGCGGCAACACACTACTAGGGAAAAGCCTAGCAGTAGCGCGGGTATTAGGTGTATCAGTAGCACGGGCTCCCGCACTACTAATACGGTGCTACAGCTAACCTGTAGCAATAGCGTGTGTTGGCCCGCGCTACTGCTATACATGCGTAGCAGTAGCGATCTTTACAGCAACGCACTACTGCTAATAGCTGCATCGCTTTGAATTAAGCCACGCTACTGGTAAGGGTGCGCTGCTGCTAACTTTTCTCCCCTCGCTACTGCTAGTTTTATTAGTTTCTGATTTTTTTTTCTGCATATTTGTTTTGTATTTGAATAGGCTTTATACAATAATCTTTAGCACATACAAATGTCATCATCATACACATACAAATGTAATCATAGCATATACATACAAATAGTCTCATCAAATCATGTCATCATCATAATCATCATCCAACACAAAGTGGTCTCTCATCATCATCTCAAAAATAGCGATACAAGTCTCGAATACTTGCAACTACATCATCATCCATCTAAACAATGATATACGCGAGAAGAGCTATCACTATGAGTGAGAGCGGAACTATGCAGTACATGAGGCGGCGGTTATGAGTCCTCTCTCGCGCTAGCATGAACCTCAAGTAACTAGCTTCTGCTTCTTGTCTGGTTTTGAAGCCTTTATGGCTGGCACCCGAGAACCCCTCCACTTGCGCCTGACACTCAGGCCACTCGTCGTACACTCTCGGAACCTTCCCTTTGTACACGACATAGCACTGCTTCTTCACCATCAAGAATCTAGGTACCTGTTAGAGATGCATCCTCATCAAGAGAATGTACAATCATATGCAACAAAATATACTTGAGCAACACGAAAAAGAAAGGGTTAGCAACTAGATGCAACATATAGTAAACATATAAATAATCAACGCAGTTTCATCGTACGCAAACTAATTAACTAAAGGTACGCATGTCATCGTACCCAAACTAACAAAGTAGCATTACGCAAGTTTGGCGGGGACCATGGACATCACAAAGTTTCATCACTACAGAAACTATACAAGTTCAACCGACACATATCATCATCATCGGCATCGTAAATCACTAGAAGTTCCATCCTTCCAAATCATCGAGGATGCACCCTAGCTTCTTGAATGGCATGAGGTCCTGACGTTGCATGCCTATGCGAATTCGGACGTCAGCTCGCAATATCGGACCGTGGTGGAACATCCCCTTCTCTTCGATGACTTTTTTCATGATGATCGTCGCAATGTCCCTCTGGATGCGAAAGAAGTCATCTCTAAGTTTATAATCCGCTTCTCCATGAGATTCTACACACTTGCGGATATGATCATCATTTCTGCTTGTCATGCGAAGCTTTTGGTGATCCCTTCTAAACTCCATCATGAGATGGAGGAGGTAGAATCCATCGTTCTTGCTTGGTTTTGGGACATGGATGCAGCAAAAGTTAGTTTTATGCGAGAAACCCATCTTCTTGTTCCTTTGTTTCCTGATCTGCAGGTGGCCACCCCTCAAGTTGAAGCCTTGGAGATCATCATCTAGAATATTCATTATGTGGGTGTAGTCCTTCTTCTCGTAGTTTCTGGTAGGGTCAAAATACACGGCATGGGAGACTCGCAGGTAAAGAACGATAAGGACGGCACGCCCATTGCTGCGGGAAACAAACACCTCAAATTATTCTCCATATGAGTGAGAAGGAATGATTGAAATGTACGAAAGGGTTGTCCGGCACTGACTTACTTTGGATGATAAGGCAGGAGGACAATTTCCTGGTCCTTATTCTGTACCATGAAGTTTTCGAGGTACTCCCTAGCAGTTTTACGCTCAAAGTCGCCGAGACTCAAGAAGGACTCGTGCTTGTAGTATGGATCCGCCACACAGATTTGCGAGACTTCTTCTCTCTTCATGACGGAGCTCATATGTAGCGCAAAAAGGCGAACGATTGTACAATTGAGCCGCCTTGTCAGAAACATCCCGAAGATATGCTCAAACCGTAGGAAGAACACCTCCCCGGGCCGTGTGTCGACGTAGCACTTCCCCTCAGGCACACGAGCCATGTATGTCGGATATCCTGGATCCTTCGAGGCTAGTAGGCTTTTCTCAGTCGACAACACATGGTCGTGCAGTCTCCTGAGATCCCCTGATATTGCCTCCAGCAGTTTCAGCGGTAGCATCGGCTCGCCCGTGACATGGAACATGGCCACACCTTTGACAGGTACACGCTCTTCAAAATCCGCCATCTGGCTGCTATGTGCTTTGGCTTGTTTGTAGGCAGCAGAGCCTCTCTTCCTCGGTCTCTTCCTCTCCTTTTTCTTGGCCTGACATTCCAGACCCTTCCTTAACCCCTGCCCCAGTGTTGTCGGGCTAAGGACTGTATGACCCTCGACTAGTTGAGCCTGTGTTGAGGCGGCATCTTCAGGCGTGTCCTGTGAGGACTGCATGAAGAGAGACTTCTTGCAATCCCTGCTAGGACGTTCCTACCCGGGCAGATCATCCTTATCCTCATCAGCATGCTGATAGCCCGAGTCGTCATATGGCTGACTCATCATATCTAAGTCACCGTCATAGGCGCCTGTATTGAGGAACCGAAGAGGGTCCTCGTCCATCTCATCATCCATTCTTTGTTCTACGGGGGCGATTACATCAGCCACTATTGGACCCCCTTCATCACGTCGTCCGCCGCTCTCACCTGGCACTACAGGCGCTGGTAATTGCGTAGGCGGGGGTGGTGGTGTTCATACCTGCTTGTTGATGTGTGGTTATTGGTGTGCTCTCGGCAGGCTCCAGACGAAGAAGATTCTTCGGCCATAGCAACACCCAACCCTTGCAGTTTCCAAGCCACGGTAGGGTCTCGCCGTCCTCTCCCCCTCGCCATACTGGAGGAGGCAAATCCTCGTGCCCCGATTTCACACTCGACAAGGTAAGCCTGAAGTGCCCACCGGGAATCGGCTGGCCGTGGAACGTGAGTTCCAAGGGCTTTGTTATCACCGCCTTTCCCACGTCCACCTTCTAGCCTTTGATCAAGTAGAGTACGGTGCACGGGGTTTCGTCGGCCTCCAAACACATGTCTACGGCGTAAAACATCCGAAAGGCAACGAAAATGGAATATTCTAGATATATGTTGGTGCGACATGTAGTTACCGTGAGGGCGTCGAGCTTAGCCAAAGACGAAGGCCCGCCTAGCGCGCCAGAGACTGAGGACGGGCTGCTATGAGCGGGTGTGGGTGCGGGAGCAGGCGCGGTTGCGTGAGCAGGTGATGGTGCGGTGGTGTTGTTCACCGAGTTGCTCCCGACGAAACTGGGCATGGGGAAATCATCTACCGTCTTGTCTGGATTTTCCTTCGTCCAGTTGATGATAGCCGGGATCAAGTTAGTAGCGAAATCATTTCTGCAGGCGTCTATAGCTGCAGCGACTGCCTGCTGTAGCAACTCATTTTTCTCCTCGGCTGCTTTTTTCGCGTCCTCAGCTGCTTTTTTCTCAAACGCAAGCTTCACCTTCTCGTCGATGTCAGCCTGACTAAACTTCTTTTTCTGCTTCTTGGCCTCCGGGCCCTCGTTGTAAAAGACCTTCCATGTGGCGCCATCTCCGATGCCGTGCACAAGTCCATATTGCGGCCGCTGGTCCAAAGGGAGTCCATTAAGTTCGTTCAAGGCCCGGTTGAGAGGGGTGTCCCACTTGGGCCTCATCGACGAAGACTGGCTTTCAGCTGCAAGCTGGTGTTGCTTTTCCTGCAGAAGGAACGTGAACCATTTATGAATGTGTAGTCGACTTGATCAGAAGCTAAATGTAAGGTGGTAAAAGAATAATTGCCAGTATTCTAATCAATTTCCTTGTGATCAGGTCTGTGTAAAAAACCTTCTATTCCTTGTCCCACTTGTAGCGGGCCCTGATGAAGTCACGCTCCAAGGGGTTGGTGAACTTCGCGAAGGGGTCTGGGAGACCCGTGACTTCACGTTCCGCATCCTCCTTATCCCATATGGGCCTTTTGCCAAGGTAGCCACGGCTTCCGAGGCGTTGGTTCCCCGTGTTCCTTTGCTGAAGGCTCTTGAATTTCGCAGCCTTAGTCTTGGCTACCTCGGTAGCGCAAGTGTCCTTGAACTTTTGGAACTCCTCTTCCGTAAGTGTCGGATTTTCCTCCAGAATCTTGGACAGGGGTTCCTCAGCCTCAATAGCTCGTTTCACCCTCCCTTTCCAGGAGGCCAAATCATTGTTGAACATGCCCATGGCATGATTGTTAATCCTTTTCATCTTCAGATCATCCCACGGTTGTTCTATGCTATCATCCCGGTTGGGGAACTTGAATCTCTTGTGCAACTTTGTCAGGAGCAACTGCCTCAAATGTTCTTTACTCCTTAAGTCATCGTCGTTGTTGCTCGCGCATTCCCGTAGGATGCATCCTACTTGGTTCCCACAGCACTTGCGAGGTTCTTCCGGCTCTAATGGCTCATACTTGCCAGGGGCCATCTTTGTGATCACCAGTCGTCCGATGCTGAGCTTCTTAGGTTTTCGTATCCTCTGCTTCTTCTGCTTCTTCTTTTCGGTAGCGGCTTTGGCGCCGGTACCTTCCCCGCTGTCGTGGTCTTGTCACGGCATATGTCCTAGAGAAAGGACTTAGTCGTGGAGCCATCGCGACGGGTTAGCTTAAAGGGGTTAAAGCGGACAAGGGACGCAGAGAGTTTATACTGGTTCGGCCCCTTGCGGTGAAGGTAAAGGCCTAATCCAGTTGTTGTGGAATTGCTAGGGTTTCGATGACCAGGGAGCGAATCCGCTATGCCTGGCTCTCGAATTGTTGTCCCCAAACCGCCGCCGGGTCGTCCCCTTATATACATGGGTTGACGCCCGTCGGTTTACAGGATCCCGAGGCCGGCTCATGAACATGTCCGGCTCGGTCTCTACTCTTTCTATCTTATAGCACAAGTTTACATATCAATGTCGGTTTATATCTACAGGCCTTAATCCGCCATTGGGCCCTGGGCCTTCATAAAGCGCCTCAATCTTTGTCTTTGTGGGCTTCAAGTATAATAACTCATTATGGGGATAACCCGGCCTCTCCTGGCCGGTTTATACCCAGTAGTAATATCCCCAACATTAGGCCCTAGATTGATTTGAACTGGTTCATGTCAATCTTCAACTTGAGAAAAATTCTTCTTTCAGCATCTTCGCATAAATCTTGTAAACCGCCACGACGTCATCTTCCAGCATCTTGATAAACCGCCATGACATCACCTGTTATTAAAAATGGTATATCTCTCACCTTCATTAATGAGCCTCCGACAATCGAGGCGACAGCTCTGCCACACATCCCGCTTTGCGCTCCTCGATTCTCGCGCCTGTCACTTATCTATTCACCTTATAAATAAAGCCGAAGGGTCCTTCTCATTTTTTCCCTTCGTGCCCCTTCACATCGTCCTCTTCCTCGCGTCGCCCAAATGTTGGAGCTCCGCCGCCGCCGCCGACCATCGCATCTGCCCCAACAAAGGCCGCTGCATCACCCTGATCATACCAGAAAGCCATGACGCCTCTCCGCTGTTCCTTTGATACTGGTAAGCCTTTCTCCTTCCACCCTAGATCTTATCATTAGGTCTTGTACTCATCGGAGTTCTTCGAAGTTCTAGAACTGTTCTTCCCTGTTCTTCTCAGTAGTGCAGATGGCAAGTTAGATCTGATATTTTCCGGTGCCTTTGTAGTTAAAGCCCCCTTTTTCCCCATTAGAGCATCCCTTTCATACAGAAAAACTCATCTGAACCTGATGAACTGTTTAAGTACCTGAAGTTTAGGTCTGAGTATATTCTAGTTTTCTGTCGCACTGCAGATCTGAAATTATCATATCACTTTGTGAAACTTGTTTTTCCCTCACTTAGGTATTTTAGATCCGTATCTTTCATACCAATATAGGCAGTTTAGCTTTGTCAAAGAACAATAATCCGGTAGGCATCATTAGTCCCCTCTTAAACCGCCGATTTATTGATCTTTGCACCTTCTCCATTGTCAGACTCCGGTTTAGTAATATCAAACTCCGGTTTAACAATATGCATATACCTCTGCTTCCGCTTATCTTGCATTGCTTTATGCTCGCCCGTCATAAATCTTAAACCGGCAATAAATATGTTTCAGCTTCCCATTGAAATGGCCAAACAAGTTTACGAGTGCAACTGGGTTCCTTCCCGGGTTACTGAAGAGCAATTAAACATATGTGTCACAATTGGAGCTTTAGCCAAGAAAGAAGTCATCCACTGGAGGGCCCCTGGTCCGGAAAATCCTCCTAAACCCAAGGACGGAGAAGTAGTTGTCTTTACTGACCATCTGGGTCGAGGCTTTAGCCCTCCCGGTTCAAAAAAAATTCGGGATGTGCTGGCCAGCTTCCAACTCCACCCTCAAGATATTGGACCAAACTCTGTGTCCAATATTTGCAATTTCCAAGTATTTTGTGAGGCCTATCTTCAAGAGGAGCCCACAGTTGAACTATTCAGGGATTTCTTTTATTTAAACCGTCGCACAGAGTTCACAGACGGACCTAACACTGAGCTTGGTGGAATGGCAATTCAAAAGAGGAAGGATGTCAGCTTCCCTCATGCCAAGCTTCATAGTCACCCCAAGGACTGGAATCAGACTTGGTTTTACTGCAAAGACACATCTCCAACTGATGAAAATCCTCTGTCGGGTTACCGTCCCCACTGGCTTAGCAACACTCATCCCTTCCCTCAAAGGCTGACTGCCAAGGAACGGTCCAACTATGCACGACAACTGTCAAAGCTCAGGGCCTTTATGGCAAACGGTTTGACAGGTGTCGACTTTGTTCGCTGTTGGTTAACTTGGAGCGTTCTGCCCTTAAGCCGGCGCCCCGGTTTGATGTGTGAGTACACAGGGGATTTGAAAGACCCTCAACGACACATCGGCATTCAGCTAACAGAAGCCGAAGTTACTGAGGCTGTCAAGAAAATACTGAACGAACCGGAAGCTGTCTGTAGCCAGACCGGGTTAAGCCCTTTCTGCATCTCCAATAAACCGCCAGCTGTAAGAATCACAACTTTCTTGTTTTAGTTTACCCCTTTTCAGATAGTCTCAAAATTTTGTCCATCTTTCACAGGGCGATGACCCATTCTGGAAGAAAAAACCACAGGATAAACCGGCCAAACCACAGGATAAACCGGCAAAACCACTTCGCCCGAAGACCAAGGTCACCAAGAAACCTGCCAAGAAGAGGACCACTGAATCTTCTGAACCAAATGCTGATGCGGATCTGGCTAATCCGGACTCAGAGGTAGAACTTGACTCTCTTGGTTCTTTTTTCATGCACCTTATTGACAATGACTGTTATCAGGACGACGCTGAAGGCAGCCAGGCTGACGATGCAGAGGTAACTATCCTTTCTTCCGGTTCAGACCCTCTGCCAACACAGAAAATCCGTCAAGCAAAGCGGAAAATAAAATTTTCTCACCCCTTAGCTCACTTGGACCCAAACTTTCTTTTGAAGAAGCAGCAACACGAAGCCCGCCGCACATCCCGGCACAGTGGCCAGGTAGTTACCTCTGCCGGTTTACCGAACACTCCGGTCCGGAAACGTCGATCAGAGGTCTCTTATACTCCTGATATTTCTTGCCCCAAGGCGGGTTGTTTTCGACAGCCTCTTAATCCGTCTGATTCAAATTATCAGGGAACACCTAATTCGTCCTCTGGCGAGTCAACGGCCACACAACTTCCAACCCTCAAGACGGTCCCTGGGTAGTAATATCCCCAACACCCGCCGGTATCTTCCCCGCCGGTACCTTCCCCGCCGGTCTTGGCGCCGCCATCGGTGCCGGCGCCGTCGGTGTCGATGTCGGCGTCAGTACCATCATTGAGGCCGCCCTGCAAACCTTGATTGTGCTTAGCAGACAAAAAGTCGAGGTACTGTTGTTCACCCTCATAATCCATCTCGTCTGCATCTTGGTCAGAAGGCACGGTTTCTTCGTTGTTCGACATGTTTCCTATGATTAAGTCTACTCGTTTAATTCTAAAACTATAATAAAATGAGAAATGACATAAAAAAGTTCTATGGTTTGCCGGAATGCCGTTTCATTCCCGTCGCAGCAAATCTTGGCACTCGATATGCCTACTTTCTAGCAAAAGTCATGCCAAAATTCACGGGAAATTTTGGCATGACCTTTGCTAAAAAGTGGACATATCGAGCGCCTGAAATTCACCGAAATGGAAATGAATCAACATTCCGGCGAAACATAGGCCACTCAGATCATTTACCCTGCACATAACCATCATTTTCCAAATATCACATGTCCAAATTCCAAATATGACATGTCCAAATCACATGTCCACATATCACATGTCCACTTCAAATTTGCATATAATAGGAAGAAAAATATAGAACTTGAAGAAAAATGCAAGAAGTCATTTTTCTTCACAATATTTGAAACTAAATTCAGCCTACCTAAATTTGAAACTAATTTTTTTTGCTTTAACTAGGGTTCATACTAATTCTGTTTTTTTAAATAGCAACAAGTGCTTAAACTAAAAAATTTAAATAGCAACAATTGCTTTAACTAATATGTCCTAGGGTTCATACTAATTCTAATTAACTAACTAGCACTATAAAATAGCCTAGGGTTCATACTAATTCATACTAACTAGCACTAAATAGCTAGGGTTCACATGAATTAACATTCCATAGAACTTGAAGAAAAATGCAAGAAACCTATATAATCAATTCTGTTTTTTCTTTTAACTACACCTAAAACACCTAACCCTAAATTTCTGTTATAATTTGAAACCTATATAAATTTCTGTCCGAATTTCAAAACCAAGCTAAATTCATGTCCTAATTTGAAACCTAGGCTTCATACTAACTAGGGTTCATACTAACTAGGGTTCAAATTGCACCTAGGGTTCATAAGATAGCCTAACGAACCTAGGGTTCAAATGAGAGAGAGCAGAGCGAGAGAAGAGGGGAGGGGAGAGGAGGGCTTACAACGGGGAAGTGGTTGTTGGGGGAGACGGCGGCGTGGAGGTGGAGGAGGAAGGGATGAGGCTGGTGCGGCGGTGGCTGTCGAGGGAGACGGTGGTGCGGCGGCGACGAGGCTGGCGCACCAGAGGCGAGGCGGTGACGCGGCGAGTGCTCCGGCGATGCTCGAGGGGAGGGGCTCCGACGATGCTCGACGGCAGGGGATCCGATGGTGAGGGCGGGGGCGAGGGCGAGGGGAGGGGCTCCGGTGGCGAGGGCACAGTGAGAGAGGGCCGGTTGGGATTTGGGGGAGGAAGCAGAGGAGAGGGAATCCCGCGCGCGGGAGGTTATGTCAATGTAGCAGTAGCGCGCTTCCAAAAATGCGCTATAGCTAAGGTAGCAGTAGCGCTTTTCAAGAAAAAGCGCTACTGTTAACACTAGTAGCTATAGCGCTTTTCTTCAACAAGCGCTTCTGCTATTGTTTTCATTTTTTCTTTTTCTTTCTTTTCCTGTTTGTTTCTTCTATTTTCTTTTCCTTTAATTTCTTTTCCTTTTCTTTTCTTCTTTTCTTTTGTTTTTCTTTTTTTCTTCTTTTTCTTCTTTTCTTTTCCTTTTCTTTTCTTCTTTTCCTTTTCTTTTCTTTTCCTTTTTTTTCTGAGAGCCGGAACGAAGGGAAGGTGATACAATGTATATAACTAAGGCGATATATATTGCATCATTTGACCCATAACACAATATCCATGGCACACCTGGCCCGCAACATATCCGTAACCGAGATAGTCGTGCACCGTCGTGATCAGCGCGGCTCTCATATAGAAATACTCGCCTTTGCTAGCGTCCCATGTCCTGGCTGGTGTTTTCCATAACGTGTCGAACTCCTCTTGAAGTAGCCCCAGATACAGATTAATATTATTTCCCGGTTGTTTCGGCCCTTGAATCAGCATGCTCATGTGTATGTACTTTGACTTCATGCACAACCAGGGGGAGGTTGTACATCCATACAAACACGGGCCATGTGCTATGGTTGGTGTTCTGGTTGCCAAACGGATTCATGCCATCGGTACACGGGCCAAGCACGATGTTCCTTGCATCACATGCGAAATACAGATATTCGCCATTGAACAATCTCTACTGGCTTCCATCCACGAGGTGTCTCAGCTTCGGATCATCTCCATCGTCGGGCTTTGTCCTCTCCGTGTGCCAACGCATGAGCTTTGCTTCCTTGGGATCTACAAAATAATGTTGCAGACGGGGAGTGATCGGTAAGTACCATACAACTCTCTGGGGAGATTTCTTCCCAGCCTTCTTGTATTGAGAAGCATTGCACACCGGACAGCTGGTTTTTTCCGCGTGCTCCTTCCGATAAATTATGCAATCGTTGATGCATGCATGGTATCTAACGTGCGGCAGATCAAGAGGGCACACGATCTTCTTGGCCTCATCCACACTAGTAGGACATAGATTCCCCGCGGGAAGAACATCCTTTACGTACTTGAGAAGCTCATCGAGGCTAGTGTCGGTCCATTTGTTTTTAGCCTTCGTCTTCAGGAGTTTGAGCGTGACACTCAAGCGGGTCACCTCGGGATCGCAACCATCATACAATGGAGTGTTCGAGTCTACCACCAGTTGCTGCAGCTTGGCCTTCTCTCTAGAAGCAGCTCTGTCAGTACTCGTCTCCTTGCGAAGCAGTGCCTGAACATGAGGGTCCTGCAAGATTGAACTTAGTACCGACGAAGTCTGCGGCGTGGAGTCCATGTTTTCTCCGCCGCCATGTCCGGCCCCTTCTCCGCCGCCATGTCCGGCCCCTTCTCCGCCGCCATGTCCGGCCTCTTCCCCGCCACCATGTCCGTCCCCTTCTCCGCCACCATTATCGGTCATCTCTTCGTCTTGCCTCGTGTCGTCATTGCCTGCCCCGTCGGCGTCCTCATCATCATCATCCTCATCTTCAATTATCCGCCGAGTATAGCCATCCATGAAGCCAGTCATGAGCAGGTGCGCCATCACACGACCATCGTCATAGGGGTCGAGCCAAACTCCTCCTTTGCATCTTCGACACGGACATAAAATCTCTGTCCGGTTATTTTCTTTCATGTCCTGCACCGCCGACCGCAACCGCCTGTCCACCATCGTTCCACTGACCATCATGAACGCCTGCACGGTAATAATAAACAAATTGATTATAAAAATGCATGCATGCATCAAAGTCATACAAAAGTTCGGCATGACCTTCCCTAAAAATAGGACATATAGAGTTTGCCTGGAATTCGCCGAAACGGAAATAAATCGACATTTCGGCAAAACATAGGCAACTCACAAGCATAATTCAGCGGCAACTCATGCCACACACACAATTTCCATCATATCGCCCGATTATGTCATATCGCACACATACACATATTTCCATTCTTGCAAAAGCATAAATTTTTAATCACCTATCTCGAGATCGAGCACGGTGATGATGATGTCGATAGGTGTCGCCACACACAACTATGGAATGATCAAAAGTGGACAAAGCTCTTCTTGACAAGGCTAGATCTAGTTAGGGAGGTACATAGGTCACTTCACTAAATGCTAGATCTACCTAGCTAGCTAGTTTGGGAGGAGACAAGTTCAACTAGTGGAGGGGGAAGGAAAAAGAGAAAGGAGATGCATTAATGGAGGTGGTGTAGTTAGCTAGGAGTAATTAAGAGAGAGAAAGATAGGTAGAAGAAGGAGAGTAATGGGGGGAGAAGTAGTGAGTAAGAAGCAAAGTGAGGGAGAGAGGAGGTGGGAGCTAGGGGAAAGTGATGGAAGAGAGGATGGGGGAGGGGGGATGGGGAGGAAAAATGTGCTGACTGCGGTTTAGCAGTAGCGTTGGGTGTAAAACGCGCTGCTGCTAATAAGATAGCAGTAGCGCGCTTCTGGCAGATGCGCTGCTGCTAAGCGGGGCCCGCCATGTGGCCAGGTTAAAAATTAGCAGTAGCGCCCTGCACAAAAAGCGCGCTACTCCTATTACAGTAGCAGTAGCGCGGTTAATGTGGATGCGCTACTGCTAAACCTAGCTTGGCGGGAATGGTCGGGCAATTTTACTAGTAGCGTTGTTCTAACGAGCCACGCTACTGCTAAGTCTGTAGCAGTAGCGCCTCTTTATGACATGCGCTGCTACTAATTAGCAGTAGCGCCCCTTCTTGTCCAGCGCTACTGCTAAGATTCTGTGTATAAGGTTTTCCCTAGTAGTGATAGGTTCGCCTTGATGAAGCGGGTCTGGCGCTCCCAGGCATTTTCGCTGAGCTTCCGAGGAGTGCGGCTGCTGCAGCGGAGCACTACGCGACGCGGGAGGAGGACTCCGAACGGCGGATTTCGTGGTCGCAGTTCCAGGCGCCCAAACACCCTCTGCTCCTCAGCAACCAGATGAAGCAGCTGATGGAGCTGCAGCGGATGGCCGAGCCAGCCCTGAAGGATCTTTGTGTCCGATTGTGGCACACTGAGCCTATTCCGGACAGCTACTTTGGCTTGGTGCAGAGGCTGCATGACGCATCGCCGCGGATTGACACCGTAAAGCATTCCGTGTGTTTTGAAGGGGCGAGGCTAGCCTTCGCGAAGACCATGGTTCATTGGCCGAAGATCAAGCCGATAGATATGGCCACTGGTCCTCCGCTAGTTGGAAAGGAGCGCCGCAGCCCCGAACTATACTTTAGACAGGTTATGGATGGTGCTCGGGCGATAGAGGGCCAGTTTTCCAAGCATGTATTCATTGAGTGATTATATAAAACTGTCGACCGAACCCTTTTGCTTTATAATTCAGCTCATTTGTATATTATGGTGTTTTCTATTTTGACTCCTGTGCGGCCGTTTATTAATCTGAAAGTTACCAGTCGTCGGCTTGAGCCTCCGAGTAAATGGTACGAGGGGTGTCTCGCCTGTGCACTATTACCCTTAGCCGATGTCTCAGTGCCCGAAGGCGGTAGTGCGTGAGGGGGACTAGGCAATCGGACTATTCGGCTTTATTGTTTTCACTTAGTCATAGGAGCTTGACGGTGGGGGCTAGTCGATGTACGTAGGGTCTAAGCACACCTTAGTAATCACATGGTTTGTGCTAAGACGAACCCTGCGTATGACACAGATAAATCGCCAAAAATATCTTAGTTTAACACTTGTCATCGGATCGCTGACCAGTTCTCGCTTACTATGACGGTCAGGTTTTGGCTTTCTCCCCTGAGGTGCTTAACTGGACTAGCCAGAAGTACAATCACAGGGGTTCTCCCTTTACCTTCTTAGCCGAACGTGCGGAACGCAAGAAGGCAAGCACAGGAGCCGGGCAACCCAACTATTGACCCAAGACATAGTTCGGAACTAATGCATATAGTGCGATATCCGAGATGCCGAACACTCAACGAGAAGTGGTGTTGGACTTAACATGTTGAGCTGATGGGAAAGTCAAGCCTTTGGTCAGCTAACCGAGTTGTATTTATTGTGTGCATGCCTAGCTTTCGAAGAGCGGAAAAAGGGAGAGAATAGGGCTAGACAATGTAGATGCCCGAACACCATAAAAGGCGTTTTTATTTTCCATAAGCTCTGGATGTCTATCCGTACAATTCGAACTGCTGAGGCGTTTATAATAAGAAAAAAGAAAAATTTATAGAGGAAGGTTTACACAGGGCCTTGATGTGTGTGTCCAAGCCTCAACTGTGCCCTACTGCACGTCTGCGCCTTTCCTTCTGCGAGGTGGAGGGGAGTGAATTGGACATCCATTTAGGACACCGCGTGCTGGCGAGGGGTGCCTTCAATAGGGACCTTGAGATGTAGTCCTGTCGTAATAGCTTGATGCTGAGCGAGTCTAGAGTCCTACCCATTGTCGTCCGAGGACATGGTGAAGCCATAGTTTGGTCGAGCCGAACACATCGTGTTATAAGCCCCCACGGCCGCCCATGGTGTCTTGAGTGCGAAGTTGTGCTGACGAGGCACATAAAGCACGGTGAAGGCGGGCGTGCCGTGAGGAGCGTATCCCTATTTGTGGCGTACACAGGCGGATTGCCATGACGGGGATCGGGCACGAGCCCATTTGAGTGTATCTTTTGCCTTTACGGCCGGCTGATACTTCGGCCTATTGGCGACGGATTGGTGTTTGGCTGCCAGGGCCGTGGTGTGTTCCTCAGTCCGGAGCGAGCGCTCCGTGTTGCTGTTTATTGTTATGACACCCGCGGGACCAGGCATCTTCAGCTTGAGGTGCGGGACGGCGTTGAATTTGGCGAACGTTGTTCGACCAAGGAGGACGTGATAGCCACTACGGAATGGGGCTATGTCGAAGATCAAGTCTTCGCTTTGGAAGTTATCCGGTGAGCCGAATACCACTTCCAAAGTTATCATACCTGAGCATCGGGCTTCTATGCCCGGAATAACCCCCTTGAAGGTGGTGTTGCTGGGCTTGATCCTTGATGGATCAATCTCCATTTTCCTCACTGTGTCTGCATAGATGAGATTGAGGCTACTGCCCCCGTCCATCCGGACTCTTGTGAGGTGGTACCCATTGATAATGGGGCCAGTACCAGGTCCGCCGATCCTCCTTGTCGGATAGTGGTCGGATGGTCCTTGCGGTCGAAGGTGATCGGGCAAGCCGACCACGGGTTGAACTTCGGCGCTACGGGCTCGATGGCATACACATCTCGCAGCATGCGCTTCCTTTCCTTCCTTGGTATATGGGTGGCGTAGATTATGTTCACCGTCTTGACCTCAGAAGGGAAGGGTTTTTGGCCTCCACTGGTCGGCATGCGGGGCTCATCATTGTCCTTTGCTTCATGGGCTTTTACCCGAGTCTTCGGCTGTAAGCTTGCCGGTCTGCTTTATCCCCCAACAATTACGGTTGGTGTTGTTGGCGGGCTTTTCGGCGGTGCCATGAATTTGGCAGGGCCTGTCCAGGATTGCGTCCAGCTTAGATGGGTCGCCTGGCTGCCTTTAGAAGGCTTTTTCCATGACCCAGACTTTGGGTTACGGAATCCGGCATTGACTACCATTTCGTTAACTTTGCCGTTGTTATGGCGGCGTTTGTTTTTGTTCCTTCGTGGCTTCCCATTCCTGTCCCGAACTTCAGCGGTGCCGGGGGTGTCGGGGTTGGTGCTCCGATGAGCCAGCCAACTATCCTCTCCTGTGTAGAAGCGGGTCATCAGGGAGGTGAGTGATGCCATCGTTTTTGCCTTGTCCTGACCGAGCTGGCGTGTTAGCCATTCACCCCGAATACTATGCCTAAAGGTGGTTATAGCTTCGGCGTCCAGACATCAACAATTTTGTTCTTTTTGGTCAAAAATCGGTTCCAGAATTGGCGGGCTGACTCGCCAGGCTGTTGGATTACGTGGCTCAAGTCATCGGCGTCCAGGGGTCAGACATAAGTTGTTGGTGTACTAAGTATTGGGCCATTAGTACCCCGTACTTGTGCACGGGCAGTTGTAGCCATACTCGCGGCAAGGCTTGTCGGGGAACAGTTCGAGGTTGACTCAGGCCATCAGGGAAATTCTCAAGTCAAAGATATGATGATCAGCAGATAAGAAGGGCTGGAATCCGCAGGCCAGCTTCCCCGGCAAGATCTTGCCGGGGTGGCCTGCGGAGCCCGGCAAGGTTCGATGTCCGGCAAGGCTCGGCGCCCGGCAAGGTTCAGCACCCGGCAAGATTTTGTTGCTGTACCACCGCTCTGGCATAGCAACAAACCCGACATTCTGGGTCCTTCTTTGGATGCGTGGCGATGCGCCAGTGGAGGAGAGCTTAAGCGGTGCTGATGGGATGGCCCCTTTTTCCATCCCCAAGAAAGTGAGGACACCTAAACGGACACCTCATGGTGCATTAAATGCGTTCGTCCTAATCCGTCAGGGGTTAGGTATGATGATCCTGTAGCTACTTTACACCTCAATGTATGTACATTTTGCCACTGTGGTGACCCCTTTATGGTATAAAAGGAGGCCCAAGGCAACTGCTACAGGGGAGGAAGATCTTCTGGCCCATTCTGCATGCGTAGCTGCTCTTTGAACGTACTGTTCACTGCGAGCGCTCCTGGAGCCTGGGCTCAAGAACATCAATAATAAAACAAGGCAGGAGTAGGGTTTTACGCTGATCAGCGGCCCGAACCTGGGTAAAACCGCCCCGCGTCGATCATTGGTTCTGCTCTTTGCGCATACCTCTCCCCCCGCCGAATCGTAAAGGGGTCCCTTAGGATCCCATAGGTGTCGCACGCCAACATCTTTGGCGCGCCAGGTAGGGGGATTGAAGGTTGTGTGAACCTGATCTAGTGATCGGCGCCTTAGTTTCTTCATCATCGCCGTCATCATGCCACCCAAGAAGAAGAGCGCTGCGACGGCGCAACCATCCATGTCCGTTTTGCCTGCACCTTCGCATACGGGTGATGGCGTGGGCGCAGAAGGAAGAGGACTAGAGCCTCCACGCCGTTCCGGTGATCCAAGCCAGGCGAGCGGCGTCGTTCGCAGTGGCAGTGGCAACCCACACGCCGCTGGATCCAGAGACGGAGTTGTGTTGCCTACGGGTGGCACAACGAATTCCAGAGATCGGAGGACGCCTGCTGGAGCTCTCGCGCCGGCGCAAGCGTCACAGCCTACCCAGGTCGTGCACGACGAGTGACGTCATGGCGCTGGTGGTTCAGGGCGTCCCCATGAAAAGATTTCTGCGCATCGATCCCAAGATGCGCGGGCCCAGCATGCACACCGAGCTGCCGGCAGAGGTGGCGCGCGGTCGCGTG
Organism: Thinopyrum elongatum; assembly: GCA_011799875.1. Taxonomy (NCBI): domain Eukaryota; kingdom Viridiplantae; phylum Streptophyta; class Magnoliopsida; order Poales; family Poaceae; genus Thinopyrum; species Thinopyrum elongatum. The sequence continues at coordinate 253,087,736 of CM022299.1, forward strand.
ACCGTGACGGTGCTCCTTCTAACATGGCTAGGAGTCAGAGCACCTCACGTTCCTCGCATCTGTCGCCGCCACCTACGCCAGCGGAAGCCTTGGCGCGTGCGCAGCTGCTCCTCGATTTCCCTCCTGCTCCGGAGAAGATGGAGGAGTGGCGAGCTACCATCCAGAGCCTTCGCCAATAAGGATGGACCACAAGAGGCAGGGCCCTCATAACGAAGGCTCGTCGATCCGGCGCGGGCCGACGTGGAGAAAACCGGAGGTGGTGCAACCACGGTGCACTCCCCTCCGTGACACCAGCGGCGACCGACAACCCAGCAGGTCGATCACCGTGAAGAAGTTTCCACGGCGTCGTCCGATCCACGGATGCACCGCGACCAGCGTCAAGTTCTCCAGGAACGAGGCAAAGAGGACGCTCGAACTACCATCGAGCGGCGACGGGAAGCGCGCTATCAGTCTGATAAGCGCGCAGGGCCGGCTGTCGACGAGCCTGCGCCAGGGGACGCAGGAGACTTGCCTTACGAGGTAGGGACTCCAGCGTTTACCCGTGAGCTGCGGCAAGTCCAGTGGCCCAATTCCCGAACCTTCAAGCCAGAGGTCCCGGAGAAATATGACGGCAAGACTCATCCCTCGGAGTTCCTGAGCATTTACACCATTGTGGTGCAGGCTGCCGGGGGCCGAGATGACAAGATACTCGCCAACTACTTCCCGTTGGTGCTTAAACCCAACGTTAGGTCGTGGTTGATGCATCTGCCGGAGAATTCTATTTCTTCTTGGTCAGATCTGTGCCATCAGTTTGTTGGCGCCTTTGTTGGAGGCCACCAAGCTCCTGGCCAAGAGAGAGATTTGCATATCATCCCTCAGAAGGAGGGCGAATCCCTGCGCAAGTTTATCCAGAGATTCAGCCGGGTGTAGTACAATATTCCTGACGTTCACCCTGCCGCTGTTGTTAGCGCGTTTCATCAGAACGTGCGTAACCGCAAAATGCGGGAAGAGTTGGCAATGAACAAAGTCAGGAGTATCGCCGAGCTTTACGCTTTGGCCGACAAATGCGCTCGAGCTGAAGAGGGGAGGAAACTCCCCGGTGAGGCTGTTGGCGCGGGGGGGGCGAATCTGAAGATGAAGACGCTGCGACCCCGTCAGGGAAAGGCCAGCGGCGGAACAGGAAACGCAGAGGCAAGGCCGTGCTTGCTGTCGAGGAATCCGGCAACCCCGACGCCGCCAAGAAGGCCAAGGTTGACGACCCCGGCAAGGATCTTGCCGGGTGCCCTTCCTGTCAAGCTTTGGCGGCAGCCGACAAGTCGGAGAGCTCCGCCAAGCAGTATTGCAAGATCCATCGCACCAAGGGCCACGATCTCCAAAACTGCCGGCAAGTTGAACAGCTTGTCGAGAAACAGAGGGCTGAATATGAAAGGCGGGATAAGGAGAAGGCCCATGATGGTGCTGAGAGGTCCGGCAAGAAGTGTGGTGGCCGAGGGGGTCGCCGCGGCAAGGCCAAGCAACAGAGGGAGAGGCCCGCTCGAGGCCGGGACAAGGAAGAAGATGATGATGAAGAAGACGATGAGTCCAATGAGCAAGAATTCCAGAAAGCTACAGAGGCTATGTGTATCGATGGGGGCGCCTCATTGCATTCTTCCCACCGCCGACTCAAACAGTGGGTACGGGAAGTCAATGCAACAGAGCCGTCACCAGATGCATGTAGGCCCCTGAAGTGGTCCAACACGCCTATCATTTTCGACGCCGAGGATCACCCTGATCGCACAACCGCGGTCGGGTGCTTGCCATTGTTGGTCTCGCCAACAATTCGCAACCTTAGGGTGACGAAAATGCTAGTTGACGGTGGGGCCGGGCTGAACCTAATTTCGCCAGATGTGCTCAAGAGACTCCAAATTCCTGATGAACATCTCGAAGAAACGAGCACGTTTCAAGTGGTCAATCCAGGAAGAACCCAGCCAAAGGGCAAGATTACGCTACCGGTAACATTTGGTAGCGAGCTCAACTACAGGACTGAGAAGGTAGTGTTTGATGTCGCCAAGATCCCTATGTCATACAATGGGATCCTTGGTCGGCCAGCGCTGGCCAAGTTCATGGCGGCATCACACTACGCGTATAATGTTTTGAAGATGCCTGGGCCGTTGAGTGTCATTACTATCCATTCTGATAAGAAGGATGCGCTCATCTGTGCCGACCAACTCTACCGGGAAGCAGTTGCAGCACCTGCCGTCAAGGCATCTGCTCCTGCCGCTGGAACTCCCGGGGTGAAGAAGAAGACCAGCGAGAATCTTGGCGCAAACTCCGGTAAGCGCACCTCCTCGGAGTGCTGCACTTCCGTCGAGGATGCACCAGAGAGTTCCACCGGCAAGAACAAGAAATCCAAGGCTGCTCCGCTAGAGACCAAGAAGGTGCCCGCCAGGGAGGACGGAACGGGAGGAACTTTCACCATAAGTTCCACCCTAGGTGAAAAATAGGAAAGCGCGCTCGTTGCCTTCCTACGGGCGAATGTCGACGTGTTTGCATGGCAACCGTCTGACATCCCTGGTGTTCCCAGGGAGGTAATTGAGCACCACCTTGTTGTCTGTCCTCACGCGTGGCCCGTCAAGCAGAGGGTCAGGAAGCAAGCCTTGGAGCGGCAAGAATTCATTGCCGAGGAAATCAGAAAGCTGGAGGCGGCAGGATTGGTCAGAGGAGTGCTTCATCCAACCTGGTTGGCCAATCCGGTTGTAGTGTGAAAAGCGAATGGGAAATGGAGGCTTTGTATCGATTATACAGATATCAATAAAGCCTGTCCAAAAGATCCCTTTCCGTTGCCGCGCATCGACCAGATTGTGGATTCCACCGCTGGTTGTGATCTCCTGTCCTTCCTTGATGCCTACTCAGGGTATCATCAGATCTTCATGGCTAAGGAAGATGAAGAAAAGACCTCATTTATCACCCCATGTGGTACGTATTGTTTTATACGAATGCCTTTCGCGTTGAAAAGTGCTGGTTCTACATTTGCGAGAGCGGTCCAAATCGGTTTTGAGCCTCAACTCCATAGAAATATGGAGGCATACATGGATGACATAGTGGTCAAAACCAAGGACAAAGCGACGCTCATACAAGATTTAGAAGAAACGTTCGCAAATCTGCGCAAGATCAACTTAAAGCTCAATCCTGAGAAGTGCGTGTTCGGTGTTCCTTCCGGCAAGCTCCTCGGATTCTTTGTATCTTGTCGGGGAATCGAAGCAAACCCCGACAAGATCAAAGCTATTGAGCAGATTGAAGCGCCAAGACGCGTCAAGGATGTGCGTCGTCTTGCTGGCTGTGTTGCTGCTCTAAGCAGGTTTATTTCCAAATCTGCTGAGCGCGCCCTGCCCTTTTTCAAAATTTTGAAGGCAGGTCCAATGAAATGGACTCCGGAGGCGGAGGCTGCGCTGCAAGATTTGAAGAAATACCTTTCCTCTCCGCCGACGCTAGTCGCGCCTAAACCACAAGAGCCGTTGCTGCTGTATCTGGCAGCGACAAATCAAGTGGTTAGTGCTGCGTTAGTGGCGCAGAGAGAAGCTGATGAGGAAGCAACACCAGCGGCAGGACCGTCAGGTGACGCGGCAGGATTGATCCCGGCAAGACAAGATCTGTGCAGTCAGAAGAACCATTGCAGAAGAAAAAGGTGGTGCAGCACCCAGTTTATTTTGTTAGCTCTCTTTTACAAGGAGCTAGGTCAAGATATTCTGGCGTGTAGAAGTTGCTTTTCAGCCTCCTTATCGCCTCGAGGAAGCTGCGCCATTATTTTCAAGCACATGAAATCACCGTCGTCACTCGCTTTCCATTGCAACGGATTTTGCGAAATCCAGAAGCAACCGGCAGGATCGTGGAGTGGGCGTTGGAGTTGTTGAGCTTTGGCCTCAAGTTTGAAAGCACTTCGACAATTCAGAGCAGGGCCTTGGCAGAGTTCGTTGCGGAATGGACCCCAATGCCGGACGAAGAGGTTCAAGAAACAACTCTCCCTGCAAGGAAATTGACCAGCAATGGGTTATGTACTTTGACGGGGCTTTTTCGCTGCAAGGCGCCGGTGCTGGCGTGCTGCTTGTCGCACCCACCGAAGAGCACCTCAAGTACGTAGTCCAAATGCATTTTCCCTGGGAGAGTTCGACCAACAATACAGCAGAATACGAGGGTTTGCTTGCCGGTCTCAGGATCGCGGCAGACCTTGGTATCAAGAAGCTCGTCATCAGAGGCGATTCACAGCTTGTCGTCAGGCAAGTTAATAAGAGTTATCAGAGTCCATTGATGCAAGCCTACGTGGATGAAGTGAGAAAAATGGAAGAGCACTTTGACGGTCTGCAAATGGAGCACGTCCCTCGTGCCGAGAACAGTGTCGCTGACGACCTGTCAAAGTGTGCTGCCCTCAAGTTGCCTGTGGAACTAGGAACTTTTGTGCTCCATTTGACTCAACCATCTGTGGCGCCATCAATGCGGCAAGAAAAGAGGAGAAAGTTGAATTCTGGTCAGTACTTCCTGGCAGAGTTGCCGGGATCATCGACATGCCTGCTGGGGAACAACAGGCTCCAGCAGGGGCTCAGGCCCATGCCGTTGAGACAAACGTTCCCCCGGCAGAGGAGATGCCTTTAGTCCTAGTTATCGAGCCCCAGGCTCCAACATGGGCGTAGCACATTGTCCATTTCCTTCAAACAGGAGAACTCCTGGAGGAACAGGAAGAAGCAGAAAGAGTAGCCCGTCGGTCTGTTATGTACAAGTTCGTCGATGACGTCCTGTACAGAAAGAGACCAAACGGTGAGAAATTGAAGTGCATTCCTCGGGAGGATGGACTAGAGCTGTTGGCAGAAATACATGGAGGCATATGTGGTTCTCACATAGGATCAAGAGCACTTGCCAGGTAAAGCATTCCGGCAAGGTTTCTTTTGGCCCACCGCCCTCCAGGATGCAACTGCACTAGTAACTAAGTGTGAAGCGTGCCAGTTTCATTCGAAGAAATCGCATCAACCAGCTCAGGCTCTTCAGACAATCCCTCTCTCCTGGCCATTTTCGGTCTGGGGGCTCGACATACTGGGCCCTTTCCCCCGTGCTACCGGGGGCTTTGAGTACTTGTACGTTGTTATCGACAAGTTCACAAAGTGGCCGGAGGTGGAAGCAGTGAGGAAGGTGACAGCACAATCAGCCGTCAAGTTCTTTAAAGGGATAGTTTGCCGTTTCGGTGTGCCCAACAGGATCATCACCGACAACGGCACGCAATTCACAAGTCGCACCTTCATGCAGTACATCCAAGACCTTGGCGGCAAAATTTGTTTTGCCTCTGTTGCTCACCCCAGAAGCAACGGCCAAGTGGAGAGAGCCAATGCTGAAGTGCTGCACGGTCTCAGGACCAGAACTTTTGACAGGTTGAAAAAGTGCGGAAGACGCTGGATTGATGAGTTGCCGGTGGTTCTTTGGTCAATCAGAACGACACCAAATCGAGCCACCGGCCAGACACCCTTCACTCTGGTCTACGAAGCGGAAGCAGTTCTCCCCACAGAACTCACGTACGGATCACCTCGAGTGCTCGCTTATGATGAGCTTGAGCAAGAGCAACTGCGGCAAGATGACGCTGTGCTCCTTGAGGAGAATCGTCTTCAGGCTGCTGTGCGAGCTGCATGCTACCTGCAAGCTTTGCGCTGCTACCATAGCCGCAAAGTTCATGCCTGTCGGAGCACGACACCTATGGGATCCCGAGAGACCCCTTTACGATTCGGCGGGGGGAGAGGTATACGCAAAGAGCGGAACCAGTGATCGACGCGGGAAGTTTTTACCCAGGTTCGGGCCGCTGATCAGCGTAAAACCCTACTCCTGCTTTGTGTTCTTATTAATGTTCTTGAGCCCAGCCTTCAGGAGCGCTCGCTATGAACAGTACGTTCAAAGAGCAGCTACGCATGCAGAATGGGCCAGAAGTTCTCCTCCTTTGTAGCAGTTGCCTTGGGCCTCCTTTTATATGCTCAAAGGGGTCACCACAGTGGCAAAATGTACATACATTGAGGTGTAAAGTAGCTATAGGGTATCATACCTAACCCCTGACGGATTAGGACAAACGCATTTAATGCACCGTGAGGTGTCCGTTTAGGTGTCCTCACTTTCTTGGGGATGGAAAAAGGGGCCATCCCATCAGCACCGCTTAAGCTCTCCTCCACTGGCGCGTTGCCACGTATCCAGAGAAGGACCCAGAATGTCAGGCTTGTTACTGTGCCGAAGCGGTGGCACAGTGGCAGAGTCTTGCCGGGCGTCGAATCTCGCCGGGCACCAAGCTTTGCTGGGCGCCAAGCCTTGCCGGACGCCAAGCCTTGCCGGGCGCCAAGCCTTGCCGGGCGCCGAGCCTTGCCGGCTCTGCAGGCCACCCCGGCAAGATCTTGCCGGGGAAGATGGCCTTCGGATTCCAGCTCTTCTTATCCGCTGATCCTCAGATCTCTGACTTGATGATTTCTTTGGTGGCTTGAATCGACCTCGAGCTGTTTCCCGGCAAGCCTTGCCGCGAGGATGGCTATAACTGCCCGTGCACAAGTACGGGGTACTAGTGGCCCAATACTTAGTACACCGACAGGAGCCCCCGGTCCTAGGCCATACACGAGTGCGAGGCGTTGTTGGGCTAGGCCCAAACAGTGCACGGGCACGCGTGGTAGGGGATTAACTGCTCGTAAATATCTTGTTTTACTGTGCCCCCCACTACACGCACCGAGCGCGCGACGTGGGAAGCGTGACTCAAAGACTGCAACAGCAACGCGCCCATAGAGGCGCATTCACATTGGGGAATAAAAGAGGCGGCCCCGCTCCTTCCCCATAAAAAGGAGAAGCCGCAGAGGCACAAGCCTATTTACCCCCCTCTTCTTCTCAATCTGGCCGTCACCATCGCCTTCCTCCTTTCGAGTTCAGAGCGAAGCTTTTTCCTCTTCCGCCCGCCGCTTCCACGCTCGCTCCATCCCCGGCTTCTGCCCTCACAACCGCCATGCCGCCCAAGGCCAGCAAAGGCAAGGGCAAGGAAGCGAAAGCCGACGTCCCGGAGAGCGAACTGGTGAAGATGCGGAAGAAATATGTCGTCTTCCCTCCATCGCTAGATGCTGAAGCTCTAAAGGGGCGGTACCAGTGCATGTGGGCGAAGGAGACGCAAGCTCACCCCGCCACACGCGTAATTCCAGGTGCTTGTTCCAAAAGTGGATCGGACAGATACCCTTTCTTCACTGCGTATTTCTATTGCGGGCTCTGTCCCCCATTTTCCGACTTCTTCAATGATATCATGTACACATACGGCTTTCGTCTTCTCGATTTCACGCCGAATGCGGTACTTTGCATGTCCATCTTTGCCCATCTCTGTGAAAACTTTGTCGGCGTGATTCCCAATTCTGCTCTTTTTCGCCATTACTTCTTCCCTCGCATCCAAAAAGGAGAGGCCCTCTCTGGTTCTATCGCCTGGATTCCAAGGGCTTGGAATAAGGAAATATACCCAGAAGGAGTTTACCGTGGAAAGTGGGACGAATGGCGGGCTGAATGGTGCTGGATCTAGTAAGCAGATCCCCATCCGTTTTGTCTTCCCCGGCAACAGAAGGTGGTCCGCGGCAAGGATTGGAGCGATCTCGCTGCGGAGGACGAGAGGCTCATAATCGCCACCACCAGGATCCTCCGCCTGAAGGCTGCCGGGCTGACGATGGAGATGATTGGCTTCGACTTTCTCTGCCGCCGCATCGCCCCTTTGCAGAACAGGGGAAGGCCAGCTTGGGAATACAGAAACGCGGCAGATGTCATGAGATTGCGCCCCGGGCTGAACAACAATCTGACCACTATGCAGCTTGGCGCTCTCCGTCAAAAACTATTCCAGCGCGAAGACAAGCATCGGCTGCCGGCAAGGATTGTCCCCTTGTGCAACAATTCTGCCTTGGGGTCAATCATCGCCTTCATGCCGATGTTGAACGCCCACGGTCTTGACCCGACCTGGGCCGAGCCAACCGAGGAGGAAGCACAGAAGTTTTTTGACAACTTGACGGAGAGACATGTCTGGCAAGAGTCAGATTTCATCCGAGCCACCACCGACCAAGAAGTAGCTTACATTGCTATTAGGGTGGAGGAGGCAAATCTTGCCGCGGAGGCCGGCAGCGTCGGCTTCACAGAATGGGAAGCCAGCGACGCAGAGGTAGTAGTGGAGGTAAAACCTGCTGGGGAGGACAAAGCGGCCGGGGAACAGAGTAGCACAGCCGCTGAGAGCTCGTCCAATGAGGACACGGCCGAAGAAGAACCGCAAGAAGAGCTCCCAGCTCCGAAGAAGACGAAGCGTGTTCTTCGGAAGGCTGCATCTGGCATCCCGGCAAGCCAGCCTTCTTCGAGCGGCGAGGCTCCCGGCAAGAAAGTGGCCGGCAAGACTGCGCCACAGCAAGGGGCTCGTCAACAACCTGCGCGGCGCGCGAGACCCGCACCAGCGGCCACTGCTGGGGCGGCAGGGGTGTCTCGCACTACCGCACCGGAAGCTGCCCCGGCGCCTGCCACAGCCAAGCGGCCTAGGACCCCTCCTCCGCCTCCCCACTCAGACATCGCAGCGGAGGTCGATTTCGACATCTCTGGCTTTAGTCCGGAGCGAGAGGAAGAGGAGTGAGCACTTTGCCACAGCCTTTATATTCCAATCTTGGATCGACCTTACTAACTTGCTTGTATTGTCTCTGCAGTGATGCAGAAACCTTACTAGAGAGGATGGCGAAGAGGACAAAGACTTCCACGGGCGACGAGCCCCCAGCAGGCTCCACGAGCGTGCCAGAAACCGTCATCGTCAGCCCGGAGCTCAGTCCTCAACGCAGCCCCCAGCGTAAGTTCACTATTCTTTTTCCGCTAGCAGGTGCCGAGGCTTCCATTCTTGCCGCTGATATCCTTGGGTTCGCAGGAGAAGAACGGCAACAAGGAGAGCTATCGGAAGACATCCCCGTTGTGCCACCTTCATCGACCACTCCGCCCACAAGCACGTCCCAGGCAAGAGATCCTACCGACGAGCACATCCTAATTGAGGAGGAGCCGGCAGGCGCGGACTCCGGCAACCCACCCCCGGCAACCGGAGTTGCCGGGAGGGGCGAAGCCACCTCCCAACAGCCCGACGCAGGTAATCAGTTGCCTCAGAGTGCTTGTTATTCTTCCCCTTATCTCTCTGTCTTTAGTCGCTTCAAACTTCAACCTTGATCTTATTCTGTTTTCCTCCCTCGTCCTTCAGAGTTCCCTGTGACGGAACACATGGACGTCGACGTCGTCATCGAGGAGACCGCCAGGGACGCCGCTGCCAAAGCAGACAGGATCGCTGCCAGCGAGGCCACCAAGGATGACACTGTCGAGGCTGGTGGTGCTCTTGACGGGGAGGCCGCCAAGACTGCACAAGAGGAACCCGCCAAGGAACCTACTGAAGGGGGCGATAGGGAGGCTGATGACCACATTGACGGCATTCCTGCCGCAGGAGCGCCAGGCGCTGCACCGGCCACAGAGCCCCCTGCCACTGGTGAGGCGGTCGCTGAAGACCAGCCGTCAACATCTGAGGGCCCCTCATCCAGCAAATACCTCAAGGTTGGCGAGAACCTGTTCGTCAACTTGCCGGGGACGGCAAGCATTGGGGCACCAGCTGAAGGAGAAGTTTTTGACGAAGATATCATCGTTGCTGCCGGGCTCGAGGTTGTTGACGATCCCAGCGCTAGCAGCGGCAAATCTGAAGAGGATCAGCTCCTTCAGGCCATGGGCGAGAATTTCCGCAAGCTCCAGGCTCTCCACCGCGCCCGGAAAAATAAAGCGGACTCCAGAATGGCAGTTGTCGAGGCGGCCGAAGCGGATTTTCAAAGGCGCGTCGCACAAATGCAAGTCTGGCACACCGAGGCCCTCCAAGAGTTGGTTGCCGGCCAGGAACAAGTGAGCCAGCAGTGGACAGAAATCCTCCTGAAGCAATCCGATATGGAGAAGGCGCATGATGAAGCTACTCAAAGGATTGCCACTGAAGATGCCCTCCTGACGGGGCGCCGCGTTGCTCTTGATGCTTATGAGGAAGATCTCACCGCACGTGAGCAGGCACTCGCCGCCAAGCTTCATAGCAAAGACGAAGATATCGAGAAGCTTGTCGCGTGGCGGACCCAGGAGCTGGAGCAAAAACATAAAGAGGCGCTTGAAGCTCTGACTGCAAGTCACGCCGGCAAGCTCAAGGAGGCCGTCGATGCTGCCGAAGCTGCAGAGGCCGCCAAGAACGAGCTGAGCGACAAGGTAAAGAGGCTAGAAATAGATTTCGAGGAGCACGGCAAGGAGCTCTCAACGCTCAAAGGTGATAGGGAAAAAACCCTCCACTCCTTGGCGGAGATGCAAGTTGCCCTGTCCAATAAAACCAAACAGCTCTCCTCTGCGGCTGATGACGTTGCAGTCCTGGAATTGAAGCTGACCACGTTGCAGAAGTCTCTCGAGGCCGGCAGGGCCCGTGAGAAGGCTTTACTCAAGGATCTCCAAGGAGAGAGGAACCTGCTCAAGAGCGCTGCCGCCGCCCAACTCGATTACGAGAAGGGAGTGGAGATCTGGACTGGACGTCTCATCGCCACCGCGGAGAAGCTTACCGCAGAACTGTCAACCATGGGCCTATCGAACTTCAGGTATTCTTCCGAGGAAAGAATATCTCCAAGTGCCAGGTTGACGATGTTCTTTGAAAGCATCATCAACGCCTTGAGGGTGCTCCAGTCTAGCCGGGCGACCCAATTGGCCAACGAGACTCGCCGTCTTTGCCGGGCCGTCCTCCGCAAGGTGCTTATCAAAGTGGTGCACAGCAATCCCGGCATCGACCTCTCCAACGCGCTCGGCCATCTGCCAAGGGACGCAAATGTTGAGGCGCTTGAAGAATGCATCGCGCCTATCCTTGAGAAGGTGGACTCCATCAAAAGGATTGAAGGCCAGCGCAGGGATTAAGTGCTCCCCCTTTTCTTGTCGTCATCATTCCATGTAAAAGACAATTAAGTCTCAAGTTAGAATTGCGGCAACTCATGAATGTAATATAACTCGCCTATGTTTAGGTTCATGCTTGCTATTTTCCTTGTCTGATTCCTTTATGTATGGAGTTCACCCTACGCTTACTGAAAAACTTGCCGGCGCGCAACCTGCCGCGAGCGCTGGGTGCGGGACTTCAGCAGCCTGCTGGAGGCGCAGCGGCCGACAAGACTCCTTGGCGTTCTCAGTGCAGCCACTTAGATCGTTGAGCGGGCTCGAAACAAAATAAGGGCGCAACCAATTACAACAAGGGTTCCTTCACGTGCACATTTTCCATACAAGAGTCGGAATCGTTCAAGGAAATAACTTTATAATAAAAGAAACTTGCTCTAAGTTTTTAGAACTTAGCTTTCTGTCGCTATCCTTCCTCCGGCAAGCGTTGATTCCGAACGTCGCCAACCAGTACTCATATCTCCCTCCCCCCCCCCCCCCCCCCCCCCCCCGCACATGTGCACGGCGAGGAATCCTTCTGTCTTTTAAAAAGAAAGAAGAGAAAATAAAGACATGAAACCTTGGCGGTTCGTTAGAACTTACCGGGAGTAGGTGTTATACAGCATCTTAGACAAACATGCATATATAAATATGAACATGGGAATCAATAAGGGAATGTACAACACTTAAATGTATTCATCTGCGCTCAGGGTCTGCGCCTGGCTTTGTACAAAGGATCACATGCCTTGCCGGCAAGACTTGTACAAAAGAGTGGTTGCCGGCAGCCCCCGGCAACCGCGCCTTATGGGTAGAACTTGCGAAGATGTTCGATATTCCAGGAATTGCTCACTGGAACGCCATTTTCGGTCTCCAAGCGGACAGCGTCGGGCCTGGTGACTCGTACTACCCGATAAGGGCCTTCCCACTTTGGCGTCAACTTGTTTGAATTCTTGGCGGACTGAATCCGCCGAAGAACAAGGTCGCCTTCCTCAAGGCTGCGGGCATGAACTTTGCGGCTATGATAGCGACGCAAAGCTTGCTGGTAGCGTGCAGCTCGCACAGCAGCCTGAAGACGATTCTCCTCAAGGAGCACAGCGTCATCTTGCCGCAGTTTCTCTTGCTCAAGCTCATCATAAGCGAGCACTCGAGGAGATCCGTATGTGAGTTCCGTGGGGAGAACTGCTTCCGCTCCGTAGACCAGAGCGAATAGCGTCTGGCCGGTGGCTTGATTTGGTGTCGTTCTGATTGACCAAAGAACCGCCGGCAACTCATCAATCCAGCGTCTTCCGCACTTTCTCAGTCTATCAAAAGTCCTGGTCCTGAGACCACGCAGCACTTCAGCATTAGCCCTCTCCGCTTGGCCGTTGCTTCTCGGGTGAGCAACAGAGGCAAAACAAATTTTGCCACCAAGGTCTTGGACGTACTGCATGAAGGTGCGACTTGTGAACTGCGTGCCATTGTCGATGATGATCCTGTTGGGTACACCGAAACGGCAAACTATCCCTTTAAAGAACTTGACGGCTGATTGTGCTGTCACCTTCCTCACTGCTTCCACCTCCGGCCACTTTGTGAACTTGTCGATAGCAACGTACAAGTACTCAAAGCCCCCGGTAGCACGGGGGAAAGGGCCCAATATGTCGAGCCCCCAGACCGAAAATGGCCATGAGAGAGGGATTGTCTGAAGAGCTTGAGCTGGTTGATGTGATTTCTTTGAATGAAACTGGCAGGCTTCACACTTGGTTACTAGTGCAGTTGCATCCTGGAGGGCGGTGGGCCAAAAGAAACCTTGTCGGAATGCTTTCCCGACAAGTGCTCTTGACCCTATGTGAGAGCCACATATGCCTCCATGTATCTCTGCCAACAGCTCTAGTCCATCCTCCCGAGGAATGCACTTCAATTTCACACCGTTTGGTCTTTTTCTGTACAGGACGTCATCGACGAACTTGTACATAACATACCGACGGGCTACTCTTTCTGCCTCTTCCTGTTCCTCCGGGAGTTCTCCTGTCTGAAGGAAATGGACAATGTGTTGCGCCCATGCTGGAGCCTGAGGCTCGACAGCTAGGACTAAAGGCATCTCCTCCGCCGGGGGAACGTTTGTCTCGACAGCAAGGGCCTGAGGCCCTGCCGGAGCCTGTTGTTTCCCGGCAGGCGTGTCGATCCCGGCAACTTCCTTGCCGGCGGCTCCGGGGAGCTCTGCCGGGAAGTACTGGCCAGAGTTCAACTTTCTTCTCTTTTCTTGCCGCATCGATGGCGCCACAGATGGTTGAGTTAATTGGAGCACAAAAGTTCCTGGTTCCACAGGCAACTTGAGGGCGGCACGCTTTGACAAGTCGTCGGCAACACTGTTCTCGGCACGAGGAACATGCTCCATTTGCAGACCGTCAAAGCGCTCTTCCATTTTCCTCACTTCATCCACGTAGGCTTGCATCAATGGACTTTGATAACTCTTGTTAACTTGCCTGACGACAAGCTGTGAATCGCCTCTGATGACGAGCTTCTTGATACCAAGGTCTGCCGCGATACTAAGACCGGCGGGCAAACCCTCGTATTCTGCAGTGTTGTTGGTCGAACTCTCCCGGGGAAAGTGCATTTGGACTACGTACTTGAGGTGCTCTCCGGTGGGTGCGACAAGCAGCATGCCAGCACCGGCGCCTTGCAGCGAGAAAGCCCCGTCAAAGTACATAACCCATTGCTGATCGATTTCCTTGCCGGGGAGAGTTGTTTCCTGAGCCTCTTCGTCTGGCGTTGGGGTCCATTCTGCAATGAACTCCGCCAAGGCCCTGCTCTGGATCATCGAAGTGCTTTCAAACTTGAGGCCAAAGCTCGACAACTCCAACGCCCACTCTACAATCCTGCCGGTTGCTTCTGGATTTTGCAAAATCCGTTGCAACGGAAAGCGAGTGACGACGGTGATTTCATGTGCTTGAAAATAATGGCGCAGCTTCCTCAAGGCCATAAGAAGGCCGAAAAGCAACTTCTGCACACCAGAATATCTTGACCTAGCTCCTTGTAAAAGAGAGCTAACAAAATAGACTGGGCGCTGCACCACCTTCTTCTTCTGCACTGGTTCTTCTGCTTGCTCAGATCCTGTCTTGCCGGGATCAACCCTTGCCGGGGAAGATCTTGCCGTGCCACCTGGCGGTCCTGCCGCTGGTGTTGCTTCCTCATCAGCCTCTCTCTGCGCCACTAGCGCAGCACTAACCACTTGATTTGTTGCTGCCAGATACAGCAGCAACGGCTCTTGTGGTTTAGGCGCGACTAGCGTCGGCGGAGAGGAAAGGTATTTCTTCAAATCTTGCAGCGCAGCCTCCGCCTCTGGAGTCCATTTCATCAGACCTGCCTTCTTCAAAATTTTGAAAAAGGGCAGGGCGCGCTCAGCAGATTTGGAAATAAACCTTCTTAGAGCAGCAACACAGCCGGCAAGACGACGCACATCTTTGACACGTCTCGGCGCTTCAATTTGCTCAATAGCTTTGATCTTGTCGGGGTACGCTTCCATTCCCCGGCAAGATACAAAGAATCCGAGGAGCTTGCCGGAGGGAACACCGAACACGCACTTCTCAGGATTGAGCTTCAAGTTGATCTTGCGCAGATTTGCAAATGTTTCTTCTAAATCTTGAATGAGCGTCGCTTTGTCCTTGGTTTTGACAACTATATCATCCATATATGCCTCCATATTTCTATGGAGTTGAGGCTCAAAACCAATTTGGATTGCTCTCGCAAATGTCGAACCAGCACTTTTCAACCCGAAAGGCATTCGTATAAAACAATACGTACCACATGGGGTGATAAATGCGGCCTTCTCTTCATCTTCTTTTGCCATAAATATCTGATGATACCCTGAATAGGCATCAAGGAAGGACAGGAGATCACAACCAGCGGTGGAATCTACAATCTGGTCGATGCGCGGCAAGGGAAAGGGATCTTTTGGACAATCTTTATTGATATCTGTATAATCGATACAAAGCCTCCATTTCCCATTCGCTTTCCGTACTACAACCGGATTGGCCAACCAGGTTGGATGAAGCACTCCTTTGACCAATCCTGCCGCCTCTAGCTTTCTGATTTCTTCGGCGATGATTTCTTGCCGCTCCAAGGCTTGCTTCCTGACCCTTTGTTTGACCGGCCGCGCATGAGGACAGACAGCAAGGTGGTGCTCAATTACCTTCCTGGGAACACCGGGGATGTCAGACGGTTGCCATGCAAACACGTCGACATTCGCCCGCAGGAAAGCAATGAGCGCGCTTTCCTATTTGTCATCTAAGGTGGAACTTATAGTGAAAGTTCCCCCCGTTCCGTCCTCTCTGACGGGCACCTTCTTGGTCTCCGGCGGAGCAGCCTTGGAATTCTTGTTCTTGTCGGTGGAACTCTCTGGTACGTCCTCGACGGAAGCGCAGCACTCCGAGGAGGTGCGCTTGCTGGAGTTCACGCCAAGGTTCTTGTCGGTCTTCTTCTTCCCCCCGGGAGTTCCAGCGGCAGGAGCAGGTGCCTTGATGGCAGGTGCTGCAACTGCTTCCCGGTAAAGTTGGTCGGCACAGATGAGCGCATCCTTCTTATCAGAATGGATAGTGATGACGCCCAACGGCCCAGGCATCTTTAGAACGTTGTACGCGTAGTGTGATGCCGCCATGAACTTAGCCAGCGCTGGCCGACCAAGGATCCCATTATACGACATGGGGATCTTGGCGACATCAAACACCACCTTCTCGGTCCTGAAGTTGAGCTCGCTACCAAATGTCACCGGCAGCGTAACCTTGCCCTTGGGCTGGGTCCTTCCCGGATTGACCCCTTGAAACGTACCCGTTTCTTCGAGGTCCTCGTCGGGAATTTGGAGCTTTTTGAGCACATCCGGTGAGATTAAGTTTAGGCCGGCCCCACCGTCAACTAGCATTTTCGTCACCTTGAGGTTGCGAATCATTGGCGAGACCAACAATGGCAAACACCCAACCGCAGTTGTGCGATCAGGGTGATCCTCGGCATCGAAAATGATAGGTGTGTTGGACCACTTCAGGGGCCTACATGCATCTAGGGATGGCTCTGCCGCATTGACTTCCCGCACCCACTGTTTGAGTTGACGGTGGGAAGAATGCAGCGAAGCACCTCCATCGATACACATGGCCTCCGTAGCCTTCTGGAACTCTTGTTCACTGGACTCATCATCTTCTTCTTCATCATCTTCTTTGTCTCGGCCCCGAGCGGGCCTATCTTTTTGTTGCTTGGCCTTGCCGCGGCGACCCCCTCGGCCACCGCGCTTCTTGCCGGATCCGTCAGCACCATCTTGGGCCTTCTCCTTATCTCGCCTCTCGTATTCGGCCCTCTGCTTCTCGGCAAGCTGTTCAACTTGCCGGCAGTTCTGGAGATCGTGGCCCTTGGTGCGATGGATCTTGCAATACTGCTTGCCGGAGTTTTCCGACTTGTCGGCAGCCGCCAAGGCCTGACAGGAAGGACACCCGGCAAGATCCTTGCCGGGGTCGCCAACCTTGGCCTTCTTGGCGGCGCCGGGGTTGTCGGATTCCTCGACAGCAAGCACGGCCTTGCCTCCGCGTTTCCTGTTCCGCCACCGGCCTTTCCTTGACGGGGCCGCGGCATCTTCTTCTTCGGATTCGCCCGCCGCGCCAACAGCCTCGCCAGGGAGTCTCCTCCCCTGTTCAGCTCGAGCGCATTTATCGACTAGAGCATAAAGCTCGGCAATACTCCTGACTTTGTTCATTGCCAGCTCTTCCCGCATTTTGCGGTTACGCACGTTCTGGTGGAATGCGCTAACGACAGCGGCAGGGTGGACGTCAGGAATATTGTACTGCACCCGGCTAAATCTCTGGATAAACTTGCGCAGGGACTCGCCCTCCTTCTGAGGGATGATATGTAAATCACTCTCTTGGCTAGGAGCTTGGTGGCCTCCAACAAAGGCGCCAACAAACTGATGGCACAGATCTGACCAGGAAGAAATAGAATTCTCCGGCAGATGCATCAACCACGACCTGACGTTGGGTTTGAGCACCAACGGGAAGTAGTTGGCAAGTATCTTGTCATCTCGGCCCCCGGCAGCCTGCACCGCAATGGTGTAGATGCTCAGGAATTCCGAGGGATGGGTCTTACCGTCATATTTCTCCGGGACCACCGGCTTGAAGGTTCGGGAATTGGGCCACCGGACTTGCCGCAGCTCATGGGTAAACGCTGGAGTCCCTACCTCATAAGGCAAGTCTCCTACGTCCCCTGGCGCAGGCTCGTCGACAGCCGGCCCCGCGCGCTTATCAGACTGATAGCGCGCTTCCCGTCGCCGCTCGATGGTAGTTCGAGCGTCCTCCTTGCCTCGTTCCTGGAGAACTTGACGCTGATCGCGGCGCATCCGTGGATCGGATGACGCCGTGGATACTTCTTCACGGCGGTCGACCTGCTGAGTTGTCGGCCGCCGCTGGTGCCGCGGAGGGGAGTGCACCGTGGTTGCACCACCTCCTGTTTTCTCCACATCGGCTCGCGCCGGATCGATGGGCCTCCGCTGCGAGGGCCCTGCCTCTTGTGGCCCATCTTTGTTGGCGAAGCCGACAAGGCTCTGGATAGTAGCTCGCCACTCCTCCATCTTCTCCGGAGCAGGAGGAAAATCGAGGAGCAGCTGCGCACGTGCCAAGGCTTCCGCTGGCGTAGGCGGCGGTGACAGGTGCGAGTTACGTGAGGTGCACTGACTCCTAACCATATTAGAAGGAGCACCACCACGGTCACGCGACCGCGCGCCACCTCCACCAGCAGCTCGGTGTGCATGCTGGTCCCGCGCATCTTGGGATCGATGCGCAGAAACCTTTTCATGGGGACGCCCTGAACCACTAGCGCCATGACGCCGCTCATCATGCACGACCTGGGCAGGTCGTGAGGCTTGCGCCGGCGCGGGAGCTCCAGCAGGCGCCCTCCGATCTCTGGAGTTCGTTGTGCCACCCGTAGGCAACACAGCGCCGTCTCTAGATCCAGCGGCGTGCAGGTTACCACTACCACTGCGAACGATGCCGCTCGCCTGGCTCGGATCACCAGAACGCCGTGGGGGTTCTAGTCCTCTTCCTTCTGCACCCACGCCGTCGCCCGTATGTGAAGGTGTAGGCAAAACGGACGTGGACGGTTGCGCCGTCGCGGCGCTCTTCTTCTTGGGCGGCATGATGATGAAGAAACTGAGGCGCCGATCACTAGATCAGGTTCACGTAACCTTCAATCCCCCTACCTGGCGCGCCAAAGATGTCGGGGCACGACACCTATGGGATCCCGAGAGACCCCTTTACGATTCGGCGGGGGGAGAGGTATACGCAAAGAGCGGAACCAGTGATCGACGCGGGGGGTTTTTACCCAGGTTCGGGCCGCTGATCAGCGTAAAACCCCACTCCTGCTTTGTGTTCTTATTAATGTTCTTGAGCCCAGCCTTCAGGAGCGCTCGCTATGAACAGTATGTTCAAAGAGCAGCTACGCATGCAGAATGGGCCAGAAGTTCTCCTCCTCTGTAGCAGTTGCCTTGGGCCTCCTTTTATATGCTCAAAGGGGTCACCACAGTGGCAAAATGTACATACATTGAGGTGTAAAGTAGCTACAGGGTATCATACCTAACCCCTGACAGATTAGGACAAACGCATTTAATGCACCGTGAGGTGTCCGTTTAGGTGTCCTCACTTTCTTGGGGATGAAAAAAGGGGCCATCCCATCAGCACCGCTTAAGCTCTCCTCCACTGGCGCGTTGCCACGCATCCAGAGAAGGACCCAGAATGCCAGGCTTGTTACTGTGCCGAAGCGGTGGCACAGTGGCAGAATCTTGCCGGGCGTTGAATCTCGCCGGGCACCAAGCTTTGCTGGGCGCCAAGCCTTGCCGGACGCCAAGCCTTGCTGGGCGCCAAGCCTTGCTGGGCGCCAAGCCTTGCCGGACGCCAAGCCTTGCCGGACGCCAGGCCTTGCCGGGCGCCAAGCCTTGCCAGGCGCCGAGCCTTGCCGGCTCCGCAGGCCACCCCGGCAAGATCTTGCCGGGGAAGCTGGCCTTCGGATTCCAGCTCTTCTTATCCGCTGATCCTCAGATCTCTGACTTGATGATTTCTTTGGTGGCTTGAATCGACCTCGAGCTGTTTCCCAGCAAGCCTTGCCGCGAGGATGGCTATAACTGCACATGCACAAGTACGGGGTACTAGTGGCCCAATACTTAGTACACCGACAATGCCCGAAGCCTTGAGAAAGGCAACCTTGTTCTTCGACGGATTCAGTCCGCCAAGAATTCAAACAAGTTGACGCCGAAGTGGGAAGGCCCTTATCGGGTAGTACGAGTCACCAGGCCCGACGCTGTCCGCCTGGAGACCGAAGATGGCGTTCCAGTGAGTAATTCCTGGAATATCGAACATCTTCGCAAGTTTTACCCATAAGGCGCGGTTGCCGGGGGGCCCCCCAACCACCCTTTTGTACAAGTCTTGCCGGCAAGGCATATGATCCTTTGTACAAAGCCAGGCGCAGACCCTGAGCACAGATGAATAAATTTAAGTGTTGTGCATTCCCTTATTGATTTCCATATATATGCATGTGTGTTTAAGATGTTGTATGACACCTACTCCCGGTAAGTTCTAACGAACCGCCAAGGTTTCATATCTTTATTTTCTCTTCTTTCTTTTTCTTAAAAGACAGAAGGATTCCTCGTGTGCACATTTGCCGGGGGGAAGGGGGATATGAGTACCAGTTGGCGACGTTCAGAATCGACGCTTGCCGGAGGAAGGACAGTGACAGAAAGCTAAGTTCTAAAACTTAGAACAAGTTTTCTTTATTGCAAAGTTATTTCCTTGGACGATTCCGACCTTTGTATGGAAAATCTGCATGCGAAGGAACCCTTGCTGTAATCGGTTGCGCCCTTATTTTGTTTCGAGTCTGCTCAACGATTTAAGTGGCGGCACTGAGAACACCAAGGAGTCTTGTCGACCGCTGTGCCTCCAGCAGGCTGCTGAAGTCCCGCACCCAGCACTCGCGGCAGGTTGCGCGCCGGCAAGTTTTTCAGTAAGCGTAGGGTGAACTCCATACATAAAGGAATCAGACAAGGGAGATAGCATGCATGTACCCAAACATAAGCAAGTTATATTACATTAATGAGTTGCCGCAATTCTAACTTGAGACTTAAATGTCTTTGGCATGGAATGACGACGGCAAGAAGAGGTGGAGCAGTTAATCTCTGCGCTGGCCTTCGATCCTTTTGATGGAGTCCACCTTCTCAAGGATAGGCACGACGAGCTCTTCAAGTGCCTCGAGATTTGCATCCTTTGGCAGATGGCCAAGCACATTGGAGAGGTCGATGCCGGGATTGTGGTGCACCACCTTGATAAGTACTTTGCGGCGGACGGCCCCGCAAAGCCGGCGGGTCTCGTTGGCCAATTGAGTCGCCCGTTTAGACTGGAGCAACTTCAGGGCATCAATGATGCTCTCGAAGAACATCGTCAACCTGGCACTTGAAGATATCCTTTCCTCGGAAGAATACCTGAAGTTTGACAGGCCCATGGTTGACAGTTCTGCCGTGAGCTTCTCCGCAGCATCGATGAGACGTCCAGTCCAGATCTCCACCCCCTTTTCGTAATCAATTTGGGAGGCGGCAGCGCTCTTGAGCAGGTTCCTCTCTCCCTGGAGATCTTTGAGTAGGGCCTTCTCGCGGGCCCTGCCGGCCTCGAGAGACTTCTGCAACGTGGTCAGCTTCAATTCCAGAACGGCAATAGCATCATTTGCTGAGGAGAGCTGTTTGGTCTTGTTGGACATGGCAACTTGCATCTCCGCCAGGGTGTGGAGGGTTTTCTCCCTATCACCTTTGAGCGTCGAGAGCTCCTTGCCGTGTTCTTCGAGATCCACTTCCAGCTTCTTTACTTTGTCGTTCAGCTCATTCTTGGCGGCCTCTGCAGCCTCGGCAGCATCGACGGCCTCCTTGAGTTTGCCGGCATGATCTACAGTTAGAGCTTCGAGCGCCTCTTTGTGTTTCTGCTCCAGCTCCTGGGTCCGCCGCGTGACAAGCTTCTCGATATCTTCATCCTTGCTGCGAAGCTTGGCGGCGAGCGCCTGCTCACATGCGGTGAGATCTTCCTCGTGAGCATCAAGCGCAACGCGACGCCCCGTTAGGAGAGCATCTTCAGCAGCAATTCTTTGCGTAGCTTCATCTTGCGCCTTCTCCATGTCAGATTGCTTCAGGAGGATTTCTGTCCACTGTTGGCTCACTTGTTCCCGGCCAGCAGTCAACTCTTGGAGGGCCTCGGTGTACCAGACTTGCATTTGTTCGACGCGCCTCTGAAAATCTGCTTCGGCCGCCTCGACAACTGCCATTCTGGAATCCGCTCACTCTTTCCGGGCGCGGTGGAGAGCCTGGAGCTTGCGGATATTTTCGCCCATGGCCTGAAGGAGCTGATCCTCTTTAGACTTGCCGCTGCTAGCGCTTGGATCATCAATGACCTGGAGCCCGGCAGCAGCGATGATTTCTTCATCAAAGACTTCTCCTTCGGCTGGTGCCCCAATGCTTGCCGTCCCTGGCAAGTTGACAAACAGGTTCTCGCCAACCTTGAGATATTTGCTGGATGAGGGGACTTCGGATGTTGACGGTTGATCCTCAGCAACCGCCTCACCAGTGGCAGGGGGCTCCGTGGCCGGCGCAGCGCCTGGCGCTCCTGCGGCAGGAATGCCGTCAGTACGGTCATCAGCCTCCTTGCCGCCCTCTTCAGCAGGCTCTTTGGCGGGTTCCTCCTGCACAGTCTCGGCGGCCTTGACAGTGGCATCTTTGGCGGCCTCGCTGGCGGCGATCCTGTCTGCTTCGGCAGCGGCGTCCCTGGCGGTCTCCTCGATGACAACGTCGACGTCCATGTGTTCCATCATGGGGAACTCTGGAGGACGAAGGAGGGAAACAGAATAAGATCAAGATTGAAGTTCGAAGGGACCAAAGACAGAGAGATAAAGGAAAGAATAGCAAGCGCTCTAAGGCAATCAGTTACCTGCGTCGAGCTGTTGAGAGGTGGCTTCGCCCCTCCCGGCAACCTCGGTTGCCGGGGGAAGGTTGCCGGTGTCCATGCTTGCCGGCTCCTCCTCAATCAAGATGGGCTCGTCGGTAGGATCCCTTGTCGGGGATGCGCTTGTGGGCGGCGTGGTCGATGGAGGTGGCACGACGGGGGCGTCTTCCAATAACTCTCCTTGTTGCCGTTCTTCTCCTGCAAGCCCAGAGATATCAGCGGCAAGAACAGAAACCTCAGCGCCCGCCAGCGGAAAAAGAGCAGTGAACTTACGCTGGGGGCTGCATTGAGGGCTGAGCTTCGGGCTGACGATGACAGTTTCTGGCACGCTCGTGGAGCCTGCCGGGGGCTTGTTGCCCGTGGAAGTCTTTCTCCTCTTCGTCATCCTCTCCATCAAGGTTTCTGCATCACTGCAGAGGCAATATAAGCAAGTCAGTAAGATTGATCCAAGATTGGAAGATGAAGGCTGTGGCAAGGAACTAACTCTTCCTCTTCCCGCTCCGGACTAAAGCCGGAGATGTCAAAATCGACCTCCGTTGCAGTGCCTGTGTGGGGAGGCGGAGGGGGGGTCCTAGGTTGCTTGGATGTAGCAGGCGCCGGGGGTTGGCGTGTTTCCGTCACCTCAGCTTCCGGTGCGGTAGTGCGCGACACCTCTGCCGCCTCAGCAGTTGCCGCTGATGTGGGTCTCGCACGCCGCGCAGGTTGCTGTCGGACCCCTTGCCGCGGCGCAGTCTTGCCGGCCGCTTTCTTGCCGGGAGCCTCGCTACTCGAGGAAGGTTGGCTTGGCGGGATGCCAGATGCAGCCTTTCGAAGAACACGCTTTGTCTTCTTCGGGGCTGGGAGCTCTTCTTGCGGTTCTTCTTCAGCCGTGTCCTCGTCGGATGAGCTCTCAGCGGCTGTGCTGCTCTGTTCCCCGGCAGCTTTGTCCTTCCCGGCAGGTTTTACTCCCACCACTACCTCTGCATCGCTGGTTTCCCATTCTGTGAAGCCAGCGCTGCCAGCCTCCGCGGCAAGATTTGCCTCCTCCACCCTAGTGGCGATGTATGCCACTTCTTTGTCGGTGGTGGCTCGGATGAAGTCTGCTTCTTCCCGGACGGCTCTCTCCGTCAAGTTATCAAAGAACTTTTGTGCTTCCTCCTCGGTCGGCTCGGCCCAAGTCGCGTCAAGACCGTGGGCGTTGAACATCGGCATGAAGGCGATGATTGACCCCAGAGCAGAGTTGTTGCACAGAGGGACAATCCTTGCCGGCAACCGATGCTTGTCGTCACGCTGGAACAGCTTTTGGCGGAGGGCGCCAAGTTGCATAGCAGTCAAATTGTTGTTCAATCCAGGGCGCAACCTCATGATGTCCGCTGCATTCCGGTACTCCCAAGCTGGTCTTCCCCTGCTCTGTAGCGGGGCGATGCGGCGAGGAAATCGAAGGCGATCATCTCCATAGTAAGCCCGGCGGCTTTCAGGCGAAGGATCCTGGTGGTGGCGATTGTGAGCCTCTCGTCCTCAGCGGCAAGGCCGCTCCAATCGCTGCCTCGGACCACCTTCTACCGTCGAGGCGAACAGAACGGATGAGGATCTGCTTCCTTGATCCAGCACCACTCAGACCGCCATTCGTCCCACTTCTCCCGGTAAACTCCCTCTGGGTATATCTCCTTATTCCAAGCCCGTGGAATCCAGGCGATAGAACCAGAAAGGGCCTCCCCCTTTTGGATGCGAGGAATAAAATAATGACGGAAGAGGGCGGTATTGGGAACTACTCCGACAAAAATTTCGCAAAGATGAGCGAAGACAGACATACACATTACGGCGTTTGGCGTGAAGTCAAGAAGGTGGAAGCCGTATGTGTACATAATGTCGTTGAAGAAGTCAGAAAATGGAGGACAGAGCCCGCAATAGAAGTATGCGACGAAAAAGGGGTATCTGTCCGACCCACTCTTGGAGCAAGAACCTGGAATCACGCGCGTGGCGGGGTGAGCCTGCGTCTCCCTCGCCCACATGCACTGGTACCGCATCGAGCGACGGGGCAAAAACGGCATATTTCTTCGGGCCAATAACTTTCAGAGACTTTGAAAAAAAAATCAAATAACTCCAAATTGATAGTAGGTTTCAAAATACCTCCATAGAGATTTTCATTTTGATTCCTTAAAACTTCCAACTCATATTTTATATAATTTGAAGAAGTCATTTTATCTTCCCTCAAAAAAATCATTGAGTGGATAAGGTTTTCTTAATTAGAAATATTTTTAAATGGAATTCAAATCCCTTTTCATTTCTTTGAATGGAAGGAGTCATATCATCTTCACTCTAGAGTTTTGTGATGAAATGAATTTGAATTCCTGAGGATCAAAATGCAAAGTGAAAGATTTGGGAAAGTCAATTCATTCCCTCTCATTAAACTTTCAGAAAGTTTCAAATTTCACTCACTTTCAGTCAATCAATCAGACAATCAAACATATATTTAGCTAATTAATGTAACATTCCAAAATTTAGAATTTTGGGATGTTACATTGCCCTTACAAACTTCTTGGTTCAACTCCACAATCTTGTCGGAGGCTCCCAAGCGACACCTAACCAATCTAGGAGACACCACTCTCCAAAAGGTAATAGATGTTGTGTTGATGATGAACTCCTTGCTCTTGTGCTTCAAATGATAGTCTCCCCAACACTCAACTCTCTCTCACAGATTTGGATATGCTGGAAAGATGATTTGAGAGGAAAGCAACTTGGGGAAGGCTAGAAATCAAGAATCTTGTGGTAGGATTGGAATATCTTGATCTCAACACATGAGTAGGTGGTTCTCTCTCAGAAAATGCAAGCTGGAAGTGTAGGCACTGTCGGTGTACTAAGTATTGGGCCCTTAGTACCCCTTACTTGTGCACGGGCAGTTGTAGCCGTCCTCGCGGCAAGGCTTGCCGGGATCAGCTCGAGGTCGATTTAAGTTGTCAAGGAAATCATCAAGTCAGAAATCTGAGGATCAGCAAATGAGCAAAGCTGGAAATCGAAGACCAGCCTCCCCGGCAAGATCCTTGCCGGGGTGGCCTGAGGAGCCCGGCAAGGATTGGCGCCCGGCAAGGCTCGGCGCCCGGCAAGGATCGGTGCCCGGCAAGGCCTGGCGCCCAGCAAGTTTCGGCGCCTGGCGAGGTTCTGCCACTGTGCCACCGCTTTGGCACAGTGACGAGTCTGACATTCTGGCTCCTTCCATGGATGCGTGGCAGCGCGCCAGTGGAGGGGAGCTTAAGTGGTGCTGATGGGATGGCCCCTTTTTCCATCCCCAAGAAAGTGAGGACACCTAAACGGACACCTCACGGTGCATTAAATGCGCTTGTCCTAATCCGTCAGGGGTTAGGTATGATACCCTGTAGCCACTTTACACCTCAATGTATGTACATTATGCCACTGTGGAGACCCCTTTGAGCATATAAAAGGAGGCCCAAGGCAACTGCTACAGAGGAGGAGGACTTCTGGCCCATTCTGCATGCGTAGCTGCTCTTTGAACGTACTGTTCATTGCGAGCGCTCCTGAAGGCTGGGCTCAAGAACATCAATAAGAACACAAAGCAGGAGTAGGGTTTTACGCTGATCAGCGGCCCGAACCTGGGTAAAAACCTCACGCGTCGGTCACCGGTTCTGCTCTTTGCGTGTACCTCTCCCCCCGCCGAATCATAAAAGGGATCTCTCGGGATCCCATAGGTGTCGTGCCCCGACATCTTTGGCGCGCCAGGTAGGGGGATTGAAGGTTGCGTGAACCTGATCTGGTGGTCGACGCCCTAGTTCCTTCATTATGCCGCCCAAGAAGAAGAACATCGCGACAGCACAACCGTCCGGGTCTATTTTGCCCGCGCCTTCGCAGACAGGCGATGGTGTGGGTGCAGAAGGAAGAGGACTGGAACCCCCGCAGCGTTCTGGTGATCCAAGCCAAGCGAGCGGTATCGTTCGCAGTGGCAGTGGTAACTTGCGCGCCGCTGGATCTAGAGACGGCGTTGTGTTGCCTACGGGTGGCACAACAAACTCCAGGGATCAGAGAGCGCCTGCTGGAGCTCCCGCGCCGCCGCGAGCCTCGCAACCTGCCCAGGTTGTGCGAGACGAGCGACATCATGGCGCTGGTGGTTCGGGGCGTCCCTACGAAAAGGTTTCTGCGCATAGATCCCAAGATGCGCGGGACCAGCATGCACACCGAGCTGCCGGCGAGGGTGGCGCGCGGTCGCGTGACCGTGGCGGTGCTCCTTCTAACTTGGTTAGGAGTCAGAGCACCTCACGTACTTCGCACCTGTCGCCGCCTCCTACGCCAGCGGAAGCCTTGGCACGTGCGCAGTTGCTCCTCGATTTTCCTCCCGCCCCGGAGAAGATGGAGGAGTGGCGAGCTACTATCCAGAGCCTTATCGGCTTCGCTAATAAGGATGGACCACAAGAGGCAGGGCCCTCTCAGCGGAAGCCCGTCGATCCGATGCGAGCCGGTGGAGAGAAAACTGGAGGTGGTGCAACTACAGTGCACTCTCCTCCGCGACATCAGTGGCGGCCGACGGCTCAGCAAGTCGACCGCCATGAAGAAGTTTCCACGGCGTCGTCCGATCCGCGGATGCGTCGTGATCAGCATCTGGTTCTCCAAGAATGAGGCAAGGAGGACGCTCGAACAACCATCGAGCGGCGACGGGAAGCGCGCTATCAGTCTGATAAGCGCGCGGGGCCAGCTGTCGACGAGCCCACGCCAGGGAACGTAGGAGACCTGCCTTACGAGGTGGGACCTCCGGCGTTTACCCGTGAGCTGCGGCAAGTCCAGTGGCCCAATCTCCGAACCTTCAAGCCAGAGGTCCCGGAGAAATATGATGGCAAGACCCATCCCTCGGAGTTCCTGAGTATCTACACCATTGCGGTGCAAGCTGCCGGGGGCCGAGATGACAAGATACTTGCCAACTACTTCCTGTTGGTGCTCAAACCCAACGTCAGGTCGTGGTTGATGCATATGCCGGAAGATTCTATTTCTTGCTGGTCAGATCTGTGCCATCAGTTTGTTGGCGCCTTTGTTGGAGGCCATCAAGCTCCTGGCCAAGAAAGTGATTTGCACATCATCCCTCAGAAGGAGGGCGAGTCCTTGCGCAAGTTTATGCAGAGATTCAGCCGGGTGCAGTACAATATTCCTGATGTTCATCCTGCCGCTGTCATTAGCGTGTTCCATCAGAACGTGCGTAACCGCAGGATGCGGGAAGAGCTGGTGATGAACAAAGTCAGGAGTATTGCCGAGCTTTACACTTTGGCCGACAAGTGTGCTCGAGCTGAAGAGGGGAGAAAACTCCCCGGGGAAGCTGTTGGTGCGACAGGCGACTCAAAAGAAGAAGATGCCGCGGCTCCGTCAAGGAAAGACCGGCGGCGGAATAGGAAGCGCGGAGGCAAGGCCGTGCTTGCCGTCGAAGAATCCGGCAACCCTGGCGCCGCCAAGAAGGCCAAGGATAGCGCCCCCGGCAAGGATCTTGCCGGGTGCCCTTCCTGTCAGGCCTTGGCGGCTGCCGACAAGTCGGAGAACTCCGGCAAGCAATATTGCAAGATCCATCGCACTAAGGGCCACGATCTCCAGGACTGCCGGCAAGTTGAGCAGCTTGCCGAGAAGCAGAAGGCCGAATACGAGAGGCGAGACAAAGAGAAGGCCCAAGACGGTGCTGAGGGGTCCGGCAAGAAACGCGGTGGCCGAGGGGGGCGCCGCGGCAAGGCCAAGCAGCAGAAGGATCGGCCCGCTCGGGGCCGAGATAAAGAAGGAGATGATGATGAGGAAGATGATGAATCCAGTGAGCAGGAATTCCAGAAGGCTACGGAGGCTATGTGCATTGATGGGGGTGCCTCGCTCCATTCTTCCCACCGCCAACTTAAACAGTGGGTGCGGGAGGTTAATGCGGCAGAGCCATCCCCCGATGCTTGTAGGCCTCTGAAGTGGTCCAGCACGCCTATCATCTTTGACGCCGAGGATCACCCCGCACAACTGCGGTCGGGTGTTTGCCATTGTTGGTTTCCCCGACAATTCGCAACCTCAAGGTGACGAAGATGTTAGTTGACGGCGGGGCCGGCCTAAACTTAATATCACCAGACGTACTCACAAAGCTTCAGATTCCCGACGAAGACCTCGAGGAAACGGGTACGTTTCAAGGGGTCAACCCGGGAAGAACCCAGCCTAAGGGCAAGATCACGCTGCCGGTAACATTTGGCAGCGAGCTTAACTTCAGGACTGAAAAGGTGGTGTTTGACGTCGCCAAGATCCCCATGTCATACAATGGGATCCTTGGCCGGCCGGCGCTGGCTAAGTTCATGGCGGCATCACACTACGCATACAACGTCTTGAAGATGCCTGGGCCGTTGGGCGTCATCACTATCCATTCCGACAAGAGGGATGCGCTCATCTGTGCCGATCAACTTTACCGGGAAGCAGTTGCAGCACCTGCCATCAAGGCATCTGCTCCTGCCGCTGGAACTCCCGGAGGGAAGAAGAAGACCGGCAGGAACCTTGGCGCGAACTCCGGCAAGCGCGCCTCCTCGGAGTGCTGCGCTTCCGTCGAGGATGTACCAGAGAGTTCCACCGGCAAGAACAAGAAGTCCAAGGCTGCCCCGCCGGAAACTAAGAAGGTGCCTGCCAGGAAGGATGGAACGGGGGGAACTTTCACTATAAGTTCCGCCCTAGATGACAAATAGGAAAGCGCGCTCGTTGCTTTCCTGTGGGCGAATGTCGACGTGTTTGCATGGCAACCGTCTGACATCCCCGGCGTTCCCAGGAAAGTGATTGAGCACCACCTTGCTGTCTGTCCCCATGCGCGGCCCGTCAAGCAAAGGGTGAGGAAACAGGCCTTGGAGCGGCAAGAATTCATTGCCGAAGCAATTAAGAAGCTGGAGGCGGCAGGACTGGTCAAAGGAGTGCTTCACCCAACCTGGTTGGCTAATCCAGTCGTAGTACGAAAAGCGAACGGGAAATGGAGGCTTTGTATCGATTACACAGATATCAACAAAGAGATCCTTTTCCCTTACCGCGCATCGACCAGATCGTGGATGCCACCGCTGGTTGTGATCTCCTGTCCTTCCTTGATGCCTATTCAGGGTATCATCAGATTTTTATGGCAAAGGAAGATGAAGAGAAGACCGCCTTTATCACCCCATGTGGTACGTATTGCTTTATACGAATGCCTTTCGGGTTGAAAAGTGCTGGTTCAACATTTGCCAGAGCAATCCAGATTGGTTTTGAGCCACAACTCCATAGAAATATGGAGGCGTATATGGATGATATAGTGGTCAAAACTAAGGATAAAGCAACGCTCATTCAAGATTTAAAAGAAACATTCGCGAACTTGCGCAAGATCAACTTGAAGCTCAATCATGAGAAGTGCGTGTTTGGTGTTCCTTCCGGCAGGCTCCTCGGATTCTTTGTATCTTGCCGGGGAATCGAAGCGAACCCTGACAAGATCAAAGCTATTGAGCAAATCGAAGTGCCAAGACGCATCAAGGATGTGCGTCGTCTTGCCGGCTGTGTTGCTGCTCTAAGCAGGTTTATTTCCAAATCTGCTGAGCGCGCCCTGCCCTTCTTCAAAATTTTGAAGAAGGCAGGTCCAATGAAATGGACTCCGGAAGCGGAGGCAGCGCTGCAAGATTTGAAGAAATACCTTTCTTCTCCGCCGACGCTAGTCGCACCTAAACCACAAGAGCCGTTGCTGCTGTATCTGGCGGCAACAAATCAAGTGGTTAGTGCTGCGCTGGTGGCGCAAAGGGAAGCTGATGAGGAGGCAACATCAGCGGCAGGACCGCCAAGTGACGCGGCAAGATCTTCCCCGGCAAGGGATGATCCCAGCAAGACAGGATCTGCGCAAACAGAAGAGCCCGTGCAGAAGAAAAAGGTGGTGCAGCGCCCAGTTTATTTTGTTAGCTCCCTCTTACAAGGGGCTAGATCAAGATATTCTGGTGTGCAGAAGTTGCTTTTCGGCCTCCTTATGGCCTCAAGAAAGCTGCGCCATTATTTTCAAGCACATGAAATCACCGTCGTCACTCGCTTTCCGTTGCAACGGATTTTGCAAAATCCGGAAGCAACCGGCAGGATCGTGGAGTGGGCGTTGGAGCTGTCCAGCTTTGGTCTTAAGTTTGAAAGTACTTCGACGATTCAGAGCAGGGCCTTGGCGGAGTTCATTGCAGAATGGACCCCGACGCCAGACGAAGAAGTTCAAGAAACAAGTCTCCCCGGCAAGGAAACCGATCAGCAATGGGTTATGTACTTTGACGGGGCTTTTTCGCTGCAAGGCGCCGGTGCTGGTGTGCTGCTTGTCGCACC
Organism: Thinopyrum elongatum; assembly: GCA_011799875.1. Classification (NCBI taxonomy): domain Eukaryota; kingdom Viridiplantae; phylum Streptophyta; class Magnoliopsida; order Poales; family Poaceae; genus Thinopyrum; species Thinopyrum elongatum. Next base: position 253,117,918 of record CM022299.1, read on the forward strand.
CACCGGAGAGCACCTCAAGTATGTAGTCCAAATGCATTTTCCCCGGGAGAGTTCAACCAATAACACTGCAGAGTGCGAAGGTTTGCTTGCCGGTCTCAGGATCGCAGCAGACCTTGGTATCAGAAAGCTCATTATCAAAGGTGATTCACAGCTTGTCGTCAGGCAGGTCAACAAGAACTACCAAAGTCCGTTGATGCAAGCCTACGTAGATGAAGTGAGGAAATTGGAAGAGCGCTTTGACGGTCTGCAGATGGAGCACGTTCCTCGTGCCGAGAACAACGTTGCTGATGACCTGTCAAAGCGTGCTGCCCTCAAGTTGCCTGTGGAGCCAGGAACTTTTGTGCTCCAATTGACTCAACCATCCGTGGCGCCATCGACGCGGCAAGAAAAGAGAAGAAAGTTGAACTCTGGCCAATACTTCCCGGCAGAGCTCCCCGGAGCCGCCGGCAAGGAAGTTGCCGGGATCGACACGGCTGCTGGGGAACAACAGGCTCCGGCAGGGCCTCAGACCCTTGCTGTCGAGACAAACGTCCCCCCGGCGGAGGAGATGCCTTTAGTCCTAGCCGTCGAGCCTCAGGCTCCAGCATGGGCGCAGCACATTGTCCATTTCCTTCAGACAGGTGAACTCCCTGAGGAACAAGAAGAAGCGGAGAGAGTAGCCCGTCGGTCTGTTATGTACAAATTCGTCGATGACGTCCTGTACAGAAAGAGACCAAACGGTGTGAAATTGAAGTGCATTCCTCGGGAGGATGGACTAGAGCTGTTGGCAGAGATACATGGGGGTATGTGTGGCTCTCACATAGGGTCAAGAGCGCTTGCCGGGAAAGCATTCCGGCAAGGTTTCTTTTGGCCCACCGCCCTCCAGGATGCGACTGCACTAGTAACCAGGTGTGAAGCGTGCCAGTTTCATTCGAAGAAATTACATCAGCCAGCTCAAGCTCTTCAAACAATCCCTCTCTCCTGGCCATTTTCGGTCTGGGGGCTCGACATACTGGGCCCTTTCCCCCGTGCTGCCGGGGGCTTTGAGTACTTGTACGTTGCTATCGACAAGTTCACAAAGTGGCCGGAGGTGGAAGCAGTGAGGAAGGTGACAGCGCAGTCGGCTGTCAAGTTCTTCAAAGGAATTGTTTGCCGTTTCGGTGTGCCTAATAGGATCATCACCGACAACGGCACGCAGTTCACAAGTCGCACCTTCATGCAGTACGTCCAAGACCTTGGCGGCAAGATTTGTTTTGCCTCTGTTGCTCACCCGAGAAGCAACGGCCAAGCGGAGAGGGCCAATGCTGAAGTGTTGCGCGGTCTCAGGACCAGAACTTTTGACAAGCTGAAAAAGTGCGGAAGACGCTGGATTGATGAGTTGCCGGCGGTTCTTTGGTCAATCAGAACGACACCAAATCGAGCCACCGGCCAGATGCCCTTCGCTCTAGTGTATGGGGCGGAAGCAGTTCTCCCCACGGAACTCATATACGGATCTCCTCGAGTGCTCGCTTATGATGAGCTCGAGCAAGAGCAACTGCGGCAAGATGATGTTGTGCTCCTTGAGGAGAATCGTCTTCAGGCTGCTGTGCGAGCTGCACGCTACCAGCAAGCTTTGCGCCGCTATCATAGCCGCAAGGTTCATGCCCGAAGCTTTGAGGAAGGCGATCTTGTTCTTCGACGGATTCAGTCCGCCAAGAATTCAAACAAGTTGACGCCAAAGTGGGAAGGCCCTTATCGGGTAGTACGAGTCACCAGGCCTGGCGCTGTCCGCCTGGAGACCGAGGATGGCGTTCCAGTGAGTAATTCCTGGAATATCGAACATCTTCGCAAGTTCTATCCATAAGGCGCGGTTGCCGGGGGCTCCCGGCAACCACCTTTTTGTACAAGTCTTGCCGGCAAGGCATGTAATCCTTTGTACAAAGCCAGGCGCAGACCCTGGGCACAGACGAATAAATTTAAGTCTTGTACATTCCCTTATTGATTCCCATGTTCATATTTATATATATGCATATTTGTCTAAGATGTTGTATGACACCTAATCCCGGTAAGTTCTAACAAACCGCCAAGGTTTCATGTCTTTATTTTCTCTTCTTTCTTTTTCTCAAAAGACAGAAGGATTCCTCGCGTGCACATTTGCCGGGAGGGGAAGGGAGATATGAATACCAGTTGGCGATGTTCGGAATCGACGCTTGCCGGAGGAAGGACAAAAACAGAAAGCTAAGTCCTAAAAACTAGAGCAAGTCTTTCTTTTTAGTATCAAGTTAGTTCCTTGGACGATTCCGACCCTTGTATGGAAAATCTGCACGCGAAGGAACCCTTGTTGTGATCGGTTGCGCCCTTATTTTGTTTCGAGTTCGCTCAATGATTTAAGTGGCTGCACTGAGAGCGCCAAGGAGTCTTGCCGGCCGCTGCGCCTCCAGCAGGCTGTTGAAGTCCCGCACCCAGCGCTCGCGGCAGGTTGCGCGCTGGCAAGTTTTTCAGTAGGCGTAGGATGAACTCCATACGTAAAGGAATCAGACAAGGAAAATAACTAGCATGAGCCTAAACATAGTTAAATTATATTACATCCATAAGTTGCCGCAGTTCTAACTCGAGACTTAACTGTCTTTTACATGAGATGGTGGCGGCAAGAATCAAAGGGGAAGCACTCAATCCCTGCGCTGGCCCTCGATCCTTTTGATGGAGTCCACCTTCTCAAGAATCGGCGCGATGTACTTCTCAAGCGCTTCAACATTTGCGTCCTTTGGCAGGTGGCCGAGTGCGCTGGAGAGGTCGATGCCGGGATTGCTATGCACCACCTTGAGGAGCACCTTGCGAAGGATGGCCCGGCAAAGCCGGCGAGTCTCGTTCGCCAGTTGGGTCGCCCGGCTGGACTGGAGCGCCCTCAACGCGTTGATGATGCTTTCAAAGAACATCGTCAACCTGGCGCTTGGAGATATTCTTTCCTCGGAAGAGTATCTGAAGTTCGACAAGCCCATGGTTGACAGTTCCGCGGTAAGCTTCTCCGCGGTGGCGATGAGACGGCCGGTCCAGATCTCCACTCCCTTTTCATAATCAGCCTGGGCAGCGGCAGCGCTCTTGAGCAGGTTCCTCTCTCCTTGGAGATCCTTGAGTAGAGCCTTCTCACGGGCCCTGCCAGCCTCGAGGGATTTCTGCAGCGTGGTCAGCTTCAACTCCAGAACCGCAATATTATCAGCCGCAGAGGAGAGCTGCTTGGTCTTGTCGGACAGGGCAACTTGCATCTCCGCCAAGGAGTGGAGGGTTTTTTCCCTGTCTCCCTTGAGCGTCGAGAGTTCCTTGCCGTGCTCTTCGAGATCTGTTTCCAGCCTCTTCACTCTGTCGTTCAGCTCGTTCTTGGCGGCTTCTGCAGCATCGACGGCCTCCTTGAGCTCGCCGGCGTGACTTGCAGTTAGAGCTTCGAGCGCCTCCTTGTGCTTCTGCTCCAGCTCCTGGGTCCGCCGCGCGACAAGATTTTCAATGTCTTCATCCTTGCTGCGAAGCTTGGCGGCGAGCGCCTGCTCACGGGCAGTGAGATCTTCCTCATGAGCATCAAGAGCAATGCGGCGCCCCGTCAGGAGGGCATCTTCGGCAGCAATCCTTTGAACAGCTTCATCATGGGCTTTCTCCATGTCTGATTGCTTCAGGAGGACCTCATTCCATTGCTGGCTCACTTGTTCTCGACCGGCAACCAGCTCTTGAAGGGCCTCGGCATGCCAGATTTGCATTTGTGCGACGCGCTTCTGAAAATCCGCTTTGGCTGCCTCGACAACTGCCATTCTGGAGTCCGCCTTCTCCTTTCGGGCACGATGGAGAGCCTGGAGTTTGCGGAAGTTTTCGCCCATGGCCTGAAGGAGCTGATCCTCTTCAGATTTGCCACTGCTAGTGCTGGGATCGTCGACAACTTCAAGCCCGGCAGCAGTGATGATTTCTTCGAAAATTTCTCCTTCGGCTGGTGCCTCGCTGCTTGCCGTCCCTGGCAAGTTGATGAACAGGTTTTCGCCAACCTTGAGGTACTTGCTGGATGAGGGCTCGTCAGATGTTGATGGCTGGTCTTCAGTGGCCGCCTCACCAGTGACAGGGGGCTCCGTGGCCGATGCAGCGCCTGGCGCTCCTGCGGCAGGAATGCCGTCAGTATGGTCTCCAGCCTCCCTGTCGCCCTCTTCGGCAGGTTCTTCCGCGATTTCCGTTCGTGCCGTCTTGGCGGCCTCCCCGTCAAGAGCATCACCGGCCCCGGCAACATCATCCTTGGTGGCCTCGCTGGCGGTGATCCTGTCCGCTTCGGCAGCAGCATCCCTGGCGGTCTCCTCGATGACGACGTCGACGTCTATATGTTCCATCTCAGAGAACTCTGAAGGGAGAAGGAGAAGGTCAGAACAAGATCGAATTTTTGATTTTGAAGTGATCAAAGATAAAGAAGTAAGGGGAAAAGAATAGCTAACACTTTGAGGCGATCGAGTACCTGCGTCGGGCTGTCGAGAGGTAGCTTCGCCTCTCCCGGCAACTCCGGTTGCCGGGGGTGGGTTGCCGGAGTCCGTGCTTGTCGGCTCCTCCTCAATCTGGACGGGCTCGTCGGCAGGATCTCTTGCCGGAGATGTGCTTGTGGGCGGAGCGGTCGATGAAGGAGGCACAATGGGGCAATCCTCTCCTTGTTGCCGTTCTTCTCCTGCGAACCCGAAGATATCAGCGACAAGAATGGAAGCTTCGGCACCAGCCAACAGAAAAAGGGACAATGAACTTACGCTGGGGGCTGCGCTGAGGACTAGGCTCCGGGCTCACAATGACGGTCTCTGGCACGCTAGTGGAGCCTGCCGGGGGCTCGTCGCCCGTAGAAGTCCTTGACCTCTTCGCCATCCTCTCCAGCAAGGTTTCTGCGTCACTGCAGAAGCAATGCAAGCAAGTCAGTAAAAATTGATGCAAGATTGGAAGGTGAAAGTTGTGGTGAAGTACTTACTCTTCTTCCTCTCGCTCCGGACTAAAGCCGGAGATGTCGAAGTCGACCTCCGTTGCGGTGTCTGAGTGGGGAGGCGGAGGAGTCCTAGGCCGCTTGGCTGTGGCAGGCGCCGGGGCAGTTTCCGATGCGGTGGTGCGAGACCCTCCTGCCGCCCCAACAGTGGCCGCTGGTGCGGGCCTCGCACGCCGTGCAGGCTGTTGACGGGCCCCCTGCCGCGGTCCGGTCTTGTCGGCCACTTTCTTGCCGAGGGCTTCGCCGCTCGAAGAGGGCTGGCTTGCCGGGATGTCAGACGCAGCCTTTCGAAGAACACGCTTCGCCTTCTTCTTCGGGGGAGGGGGCTCTTCTCGCGTCTCTTCTTCTTCGACTGAGTCCTCGCCGGACGAGATTTCAGCGGCTGCGCCGCTCTCTTCCCCGACAACCTCGTCCTCCTCGGCAGGCCTCGCCTCCACTACCACCTCTGCCTCGCTGGCTTCCCACTCCGTGAAGCCAACGCTGCCGGCCTCCGCAGCAAGATTCGCTTCCTCCACTCTGGTAGCGATGTATGCTACCTCCTGATCCGTGGTGGCGCGAATAAGATCTGGTTCTTGCCGGATAGGCTTCTCCGTCAGATTGTCGAAGAATTTCTGCACTTCTTCCTCGCTTGGCTCGACCCAGGTCGGGTCAAGGCCGTGGGCGTTGAACATCGGTAAGAAAGCAATGATCGACCACAGCGCAGAGTTGTTGCACAAGGGGACGATCCTTGCCGGCAGCCGGTGCTTGTCTTCGCGCTGGAATAACTTCTGGCGGAGGGCGCCAAGCTGCATAACGGTCAAGTTGTTGTTCAGCCCGGGGCGCAGCCTCATAACATCCGCTGCGTTCTTATACTCCCAGGCTGGCCTTCCCCTATTCTGCAGAGGGGCGATGCGGCGGCAGAGGAAGTCGAAGCCGATCATCTCCATTGTCAGCCCGGCAGCCTTCAAGCGAAGAATTCTGGTAGTGGCGATTGTGAGCTTCTCGTCTTCTGCGGCGAGATCGCCCCAATCCTTGCCGCGGACCACCTTCTGTCGCCGGGGATGACAAAAAGGATGAGGATCTGCTTCCTGGATCCAGCACCATTCGGCCCGCCACTCATCCCACTTTTCGCGGTAAACTCCATCTGGGTATATCTCCTTGTTCCAGGCCCTTGGAATCCAAGCAATAGATCCAGAGAGAGCCTCTCCTTTTTGGATCCGAGGATAGAAATAGTGGCGGAATTGGGGATCACGCCGGCGAAATTTTCACAAAGATGGGCAAAGATCGACATGCAAAATACGGCATTCGGCGTGAAGTCAAGAAGGCGGAAGCCGTACGTATACATGATGTCGTTGAAGAAATCGGAAAAAGGTGGACAGAGCCCGCAATAAAAGTACGCGGTGAAGAAGGGGTATCTGTCCGATCCGCCTTTGGAATTAGCACCTGGGATGACGCGCGTGGCGGGGTGGGCTTGTGTTCCCTTCGCCCACATGCATTGGTATCGTCCCTTCAAGGTTTCGGCGTCAAGCGTCGGAGGGAAGACGACGAGCCTCTTCCGCATCTTCACCAGCTCGCTTTCCGGAACTTCGGCTTTTGCCTCCTTGTCTGTGCCCTTGCCCTTGCTGGTCTTGGGCGGCATGGCGGCTGTGGAGATGAAAGCAGGAGGATGGAACGAGCGCGGGAATGGCGAGCAGAAGAGAAGGAAGATTTCGCTCTGAGCTCGAGCAGAGGAAGGCGATGGCAATAGCCAGATTGGGAAGAGGAGGGGGGTGAATGGGTCTGCGCCTCCACGACTTCTCCTTTTTATGGGGAAGGAGCGGGGCCGCCTTGTTTATCCCCCAATATGAATGCGCCTCTGCGGGCGCGAAACAGTTTGCAGCCTTTTTGGCACGCTTCCCACATCGCGCACTCCGTGCGCGTAGTGGGGGGGCACAGTAAAACAAGATCTTTGCGAGCAGTTGATTCCCTGCCACACGTGCCCGTGCACTGTTTGGGCCTAGCCCAACAACGCCTCGCACTCGTGTGTGGCCCAGGCCCGGGGGCTCCTGTCGGTGTACTAAGTATTGGGCCCTTAGTACCCCTTACTTGTGCACGGGCAGTTGTAGCCGTCCTCGCGGCAAGGCTTGCCGGGATCAGCTCGAGGTCGATTTAAGTTGTCAAGGAAATCATCAAGTCAGAAATCTGAGGATCAGCAAATGAGCAAAGCTGGAAATCGAAGACCAGCCTCCCCGGTAAGATCCTTGCCGGGGTGGCCTGAGGAGCCCGGCAAGGATTGGCGCCCGGCAAGGCTCGGCGCCCGGCAAGGATCGGTGCCCGGCAAGGCCTGGCGCCCAGCAAGTTTCGGCGCCTGGCGAGGTTCTGCCACTGTGCCACCGCTTCGGCACAGTGACGAGTCTGACATTCTGGTTCCTTCCATGGATGCGTGGCAGCGCGCCAGTGGAGGGGAGCTTAAGTGGTGCTGATGGGATGGCCCCTTTTTCCATCCCCAAGAAAGTGAGGACACCTAAACGGACACCTCACGGTGCATTAAATGCGCTTGTCCTAATCCGTCAGGGGTTAGGTATGATACCCTGTAGCCACTTTACACCTCAATGTATGTACATTTTGCCACTGTGGAGACCCCTTTGAGCATATAAAAGGAGGCCCAAGGCAACTGCTACAGAGGAGGAGGACTTCTGGCCCATTCTGCATGCGTAGCTGCTCTTTGAACGTACTGTTCATTGCGAGCGCTCCTGAAGGCTGGGCTCAAGAACATCAATAAGAACACAAAGCAGGAGTAGGGTTTTACGCTGATCAGCGGCCCGAACCTGGGTAAAAACCTCACGCGTCGGTCACCGGTTCTGCTCTTTGCGTGTACCTCTCCCCCCGCCGAATCGTAAAAGGGATCTCTCGGGATCCCATAGGTGTCGTGCCCCGACAGGCACGTTCTGATGGCTCTCTTACATATGGAGAAGGGGTGGAGGGGTATATATAGTCTCCACACAAAATCCAACCATTACACACATTTGACCCAACTCGGTCAGACCGATTCAATTCAAAATGTGAACGTTAGGAATCTCGGTGGGACCGACTGGAACAACTCGGTGGGACCGATGTGCTAGGGATAGGGAAAAACCTCATCTCGGTGGCGCCGATTGCGTGAACTCGGTGAGACCGATTTCAGCAAAGAGCAAACAGAGAGTTGGTCAAGCAAACTCGGTGTGACCGACCGCTCATTTCGGTGAGACTGAAATGTTACAAAGGAAAACAGAGAGTTTGCAGGGCCATCTCGGTAAGACCAAGATCCGTATCGGTGTGGCCGTGGTGTTAGGGTTTCTGGCAGTGGCTATGTCAAATGAACTCGGTGGCGCCGGATAGGAAAATTTGGTGGGGCCGAGTTTGACTTTGGGTTTTGGACATATTTGGAATGAGAAAGTGGTTGAGGGCTTTGGAGCAATATCACTAAGCATTTTGAGCAAGTAGACCATTAAGCAACACCTCGTCCCCTTTTAATAGTATTGGCTTTCCTATGGACTCAATGTGATCTTGGATCACTAAAAAATAAATGAGGAGTCTTGAGCTTTTGCCAATATGTGTCTTTAGCATTTTGAGGGGTCCACATCTCTAGTCCATGCCATGCCATTCATTGAACTTTCTGAAATATTAGACTTGAATGGATATTAGTTCAATGAGCTATATGTTGTTATGAATTATCAAAACCACCCGGGGATTAGTTGCACTTTCAACAGCGTCAGTCTGGGTTAGTTCCATCGAAATCATACCAAAATCATATAAATTGTTGTAAACATGGCATGAATACTTCATAAATTATAGATATGTTGGAGACGTATCAAGCTCCTCGATAGGCATTTGAGGAGCACCATCTTGATCATCTTGAGCATAGTCTTGAGCTTGCTCTTGATCTTGATCTTGCCCTTGATCTTGAGCGTGCTGGAGTCTTGAATTTGATCTTGGGCATCATTTCGTGCACCACCATCATCATGAGGTTGATCTTACCCTTGATCATGTTCATTTGGTTGAGGGCCTTCACTTTGTTCTTCAGATGCGTCTGGGTCTAGCATCGGTGATGGTTCCACTTGTGTAGAACATTGTCCTTCTCCTTCGGCCACAAGGGGTTCCTCAATGGGGAGTATTTGACCAATCCCCATTCTTCTTATGGCTTGGGGAGGAATTTCATGACCTACATCACAAAGACCACTTTGCTCCACTTGGGAGCCGTTATTTTCATCAAACTCCACTGTACGCATCTCCTCAATGAGTCCATTGGACTTGTTGAGGACACGGTAAGCATGAGAGTTTGTAGCATAACCAACAAATATGCCCTCTTGAGCTCTAGGTTCAAATTTAGACAAACGAACACCTTTCTTGAGAATGCAACACTTACACCCGAACAACGAAAGTACTTGAGGTTGGGCCTATTACTGGTAAGTATCTCATATGGAGTCCCGTTCAAGCCTTCACGGAGGTAGAGCCGATTGGATGCATGACATGCGGTGTTGATGGCTTCGGCCCAAAAGTTGTACGGATATTTGAATTCCGCCATCATGGTCCTTGCCACATCCATCAACATCCAGTTCTTCCTCTCCGCAACACCATTTTGTTGAGGGGTATATGGTGCGGAGTATTGGTGCTTGATCCTCTCATCACTAAGGAACACATCCAAGGTGTAGTTCTTGAACTCGGCGCCGTTGTCACTTCTAATCAACAATATGTTTGCATCATGTTGATGTTGAGCTTCATTTGCAAAGTCGATGATGGTTTGGTGGGTCTCACTCTTCCTCTTGAAGAAGTATACTCATGTGTATCTTGAGTAATCATCCACAATCACCAAGCAATATTTTCTTCCCCCAAGACTATCAAAGGATGGAGGACCAAAGAGATCCATGTGAAGGAGCTCCAAGGGCCTCTTTGAGTAGATGATAGTCATGAGTCGGTGAGCCGTTTCATGTAGCTTTCCTTCAATACAAGCATTGCAAGCACGATCGTTGGCAAAACTCACATTTGTTAGTCCACGAAAGTGATCCCCTTTCAGGAGACTTCACAAAGATCTCATATTGACATGGGCTAAACGGCGATGCCAAAGCCACCCCACGTCAACTTTAGCCATTAGGCAAGTCGCGGTCTTAGTGGGTCGCTCCGAAAAGTTAACCACATAAAGATCGTTCTTGACATGCCCAACAAAAGCTACTTTAAGAGTCTTGCTCCACAAAAGGGTCGCGGTATCAAGATCAAAAAATGTTGCAAAGCCCATGAGTGCAAGTTGACGAACGGAAAGTAAATTGTATGCAAGGGCCTCAACAAGCATGACCTTCTCAATAGATAAATCTTGAGAGATGACCACCTTGCCAAGACCCAATACCTTACATGTTGAAGCATCACCGAATTGGACATGGGTGGATATAGATGGGCTTTGTTGCACGTCCACCACCAAGTCCTTGCTCCCGGTCATATGATTTGTTGCTCCACTATCGAGCAACCATGACACCCCACCGGAAGCAAACTCCTACAATAGATTAATGCTTGGATTTAGGTACCCATTTTTAATGGGTCTTTTGATGTTAGGAACAAGGGTCTTAGGAACCCAAATAGACCATTCAATATACTCATAAGAGAAACCAACAAATTTGGCATAAACATGCCCATCACTAGCATGGCATAATACATAAGAGGGGTTAAAGTCGTCGGCTTTGTTGGGAGGAGTGGTCTTGCCCTTCGTGGCATTACCACCCACACCCTTGTCCTTCTTCTTCTCATGAGCACCCTCTCCCGCTTTGGCGAATACTTCCTTGAGCGGGAGAGGTTGCTTGGTCTTGTTCTTCTTCTTCTTCTTTGACTTGGGTACAAATCCAAGCCTTTCCTTTGCCACAACTTCCTTTTGATTGCTCAAAAGGTCATTGAGGTTCTTCTCACCTTGTATGCAAGTCGCAAGGCCTTTCTCAAGTTGTTCTTTCAACTTGGCATTCTCCTCCACGAGGTGCACATGCTCACAACAAGGGTTAGTAGCATGGGCATTATCAATTAATGCGAACGAAGGGCAAGTGGCTATCTCCTTGGTGAGCTTCACTTGGAGTTGATCATGAGACTCCTTGAGAGAAGCATGAGCACTATTCAAGGCCTTGTGAGCCTTGTCAAATGTGTCAAACTCTTCCTTGAGTCTACCATGGCCAACCCCAAGTTCAATCTTCTCGGATTTAAGCACACGAGCAAGAACAAGAGCATGATCATGATCTTTCCGTAATTTAGCAAGGTCATCGTTGTGTGACTCCTCAAAAGCCAAACGAAGACCTCGCTCTTCCTCAAGAGCAATGGAAAGATCTGCTATCTCGTCGGCATAGTCAGGGCTATGCCCCTCCATCTTAGTGAAGGTTTCCTCATGAGACTCAATGATATCATTGGCCACACCTAGTTTTTTCAAGAGAGCAACAAAGTGCTTCTTGGTCTCACCTTTGAGCTTACCCAAGAACTTGTCAAACTCGTTCTCATCCACCTTTACCTCCTCATGTTCATCCACACAATCCAACAAAGAAGGATTGGTAGTGATGGAAGTTTTGATGTTGGAGGTTACCTTGTTGATGCCTTTAGCCATGAGGCACTTGGGGATGAGGTTCTCGTTGGGAGTGTTGAAGAGTGACACCTTGGTTGGGGAAGAGGTGGCAATGGCCACGGAGGCCATCGGCATTCCTTCACCACTTCCATCATCATCATCATCATCATCATCATCATCATCATCGGAGATGTACTCTTCATGCGCCACCAACCCCTTTTGTGGCACCTTCTTGGTGAAGTTGTTCTTGTTGGGGAAGGACTTGGCCTTGTCTTTGCGAATAAGCTTGCCACCATTGTCTTCCCTCTTGTCATAGGGGCAATCCACCACAAAGTGACTCACATTGCCACAATTGTGGCATGTTATCACACGTTGCTTGCCCTTGGAGCCACTTGAGTTGTTCTTGGAGAAGTTGGGCCTTGAGTTTCTCTTGTTGCCCCAAAATTGCCTTGACACAAGGGCCATGTGCTTGTGGTAAGCATATTTGGTGTCTTCGGGGCAACTCTCTTCTTCTTCCTCTTATTCTTCTTCCGAAATTGCCTTGGCCTTCAAAGCTAGGTTGGGTGAGGCTCTCTTTGACCGTTGGACACGAGCTAGAGCGCTGTCGGCGGTTTTGTTCAAGATGTTCATAGCAATAAACTCATCCAACACGTCGCTTGAGGACAAGGTGTGGAAGTCCGGTCTTTGATGGATCATGGAGCATGGCCTTGTTGAATGGCATGATGGCCTTGAGGAACTTGTGCTTGATCCAACTATCATCCATATCCTTGCTCCCATGATCTCGGAGTAAGACCGCAAGAGTTGTCAACCTCCGGTAGAGCTCACGAGGATCCTCATCTTCATTCATCACAAACTCATCGGCCTCATCAAGGATCACCTCGAAGTTGGAGCTTTGAATGCTCGAGCTTCCCTTGTACAAAGAGACAATGTGTTCCCATGCATCTTTTGCAAGAGTGAATGGGCACAAGTGAGCGAGCTCTTCGGGAGGCATAGCGGCTTGAAGAATGAACAAAGCGGAGTGGTGTATTGATTGTCCACTTCTTCTCTTGGAGTGAAGTTGTTTGGATCATGTGGGTCGAAGCCTTGCTCAATGATTCTCCAAAGATGTGTTGAGATGTGATTCAAATGAGACTTGATACGAAAAAACCAATTAGGAAAATCATTTAGCACAAGCTTAGGAGGAGGACCAAGGTGGCTGATATGAGGTGCATGGACCGGTCCTCCATAGACCGGGGGAGGGGCAACCGCGGTATGGGTGCCCGTCCCATTCTTACCTTGAGAGGTGGTAAGTTTATCACTATTAGCAGCCTCCTTGCCGGAGTCGTCATCCGAATCCGAGGTAGTGGGTTTAACCACTTGCAATGGATCGGTGGGAAGTTTAAGACCCTCAAGTAATTCCTTAAACAAGGATTCGACCTCGGTCGTCATAGAGGTTCTAAGTGAAGCCATAACCTCATTTAGGTCCTCTTGTGTGACCGTGGCCACCGCCTCGGCCGCGGGTAGACCTCCACCGCTTGACCCATCATCAACCATACTCTTTAGGCGGTTAAGACCTTAAAAGAGACGAGGCTCTGATACCAATTGAAAGGATCGATATGGTTGACTAGAGGGAGGGTGAATAGGCAAGTATCAATTTTTAGCTTTTCTTAACAAATTAGGTTTAGCAACAAAAGGTTGCACAGGGAAGAAAATGCCAGCGGTACTGACAACGATAGTAGGAGCGGCAGTACCGCTTGCTACCGTGCTACTACCGTGAATTAGGAGCTGGCACCAGAGAATTGCAATCGCATGAACCCCCTAAGCGGTACACGCGTGGTAGTGCCCAGCAGTAGTATCGCGGAGTGATACTACCTTTGGTACCAGCGGTACTACCGCTTATGTGCTACCTCAAGCTTCTCAAAAAAGCAGCAAGATGGCTCCTAGGTTGCTGGAAGGAAATGTGGGTGCATATGAAGCTGTGTACGTGTTGATTCCACCCATACCTTTCCAATGCGGGCCCCCTCTTAATAGTATGGATTCCCTATGACTCAAACCACCGAAAAGAAATCGTCAAAAAATAACCGTCTTCACTCTTAACCACCAAGGGGAATAAACCGTCTTGTTTCATCTAGGCTGTTCTCTGAAATACTCAATGCACACGGTTAGTCCGCAAAACGCATTGTCATCAATCACCAAAACCACTAAGGGAGAAATATGCCCTAACAGCTCTTTTGGTCAAGAAATATTTGGGTACCATGCAAACAAGGGGAAGAATCTTAATGGAAGATCTTTTGGAAGAAGAAAGTGCTACAATTGTGATAGCCCAACACTTTGTGCATGATTGCCCATATGGGAGGTGAGGACAAGTCCGAGAAGCTTGTACTCCTTCTCAGGAAGAAGAAATTCTCCAAGTTCACCGAGAAAAGATGATAAGGCGCATGTTCATGAGTAGTACATGTCCAAAGATGAAGATGGTGGTGATGATGATCATGTGGGTACGGCCGCCATTGTCGTACACGCCACTACCCTCTCCTCCACCACCCGTCTTTGAATCCCCCAACGAGAACAAGCCCATCACTCATTGTTATCTCATGGCCAAAGAGGTAATAACAAAGTCCAACTCTCCTAAGCCGTCCTTCCACACTCCCAATGCATCATGCGATGAGTTGAGGGGTGAGTGTGATGAATGTGTGGATAATGATGATGAATCCTTGATGGCCTTCATGAAAACTATTCATGGTGAGGCTCGTGCTCATTTTGGTGATCTCCTTAAGTCACTCGCCAAACGCGATGACTTTATTGAGAACGTTGAAAACCTCCATATAGAGGAAAACGAGAGAGTAGAACTCCTCAAGCACGAACTCTATGAGGAGCAAGCCATGAGGGCTTCACTTGAGGAAGCCATGCCATCTTACCGAATTGACTTTGTTAAAACTAATTATGCCTTAGAACTTGCTCTTGATAATAAAGATGTCCTTGCGGGTAAAAATGAAAATCATATAGTTGATCACACAAGACTTGTTAAGGAATATGAGCTACATGAAAAGTTCTAGTCAAAGGTGGCCTCATTACCCTCACCGAATCTTATGCTCAACTTAAAACTACTACTGTTGAGGCTCTTACTTCCGTCCCTCGTATTGATTTGAGCGACAATTCTTGTACGGCTAACTTTGTTCATGATTGCACCTCTCTCTAAAAGGAGAATAAGTCTCCTCATAGTGGGAGTAACATAAATAGTAAAATGCATGCCACATACGCAAAAAAATATGATGTGGCAAGTAATTTACCATCACACAGCGGTTCCCACTACAAAATAATAATGAAGCTTTCCATGTTATTACACATATGACACTATCCACTATAATGAAGCTTTTTACAACGATCTCAACACTCCCATACCTACATTATCAGATAACCAACCTTCATCACAGAAGTCTTTTCTGTCACAGCTACAGTGGAAACAAAGTTCTCACACGAGTACACCTTGCTTTGTATCCGACCCATAGATATTTTTTATCGTCTTGCTATAGATGATTTACCAATAACCTAGACGTATATATAAGGATATTAAAGGGGGGGCCCTCCTCTTTAATCTCCAAATCTGAAATAGCCACCTAACTAGAGTCCGTAGAATGCATACAAGGGGGTTCCGTAACTCTAGCATTACTCATGCTTTAGACTTCTTCCGTTCCTAAATAGTATAGGTCTTTTAAGAGATTCCAACAAGGACTACTCCCTCCGTCCGGAAAAACTTGTCCCAAGCTTGTCTTTATGCATCTAGCACTAATTTGGTGTTAGATACATCCATTTGAGAGACAAGCTTTTTCGGACAGAGGAAGTACATACGGAGCAAAATAAATGAATCCACTCTAAAGTATGTCTATATACATCCGTATGTAGTCCTCAATGAATCTCTAGAAAGACTTATATTTAGGAACGGAGGGAGTACACCAGTAAAACTGAAACACTATAAAAGTAAAACCCCTGGCTTATGTGGCAATGCAGCAGGAAAGTTCAGATTTACATAAGATGCAATGGCACTGACAAACATACGAGCTGGAAATTGGACAACAATTATACTAGATGTTTCCAAATGATCAAAGGATGTTTAATATAATACAGGATTGCATAAAATACATGCAGTAAATATGACTTAAATCATTGCCCCTCCAGCACCCCTAAGAAATGCCTGTTCGAAAGTAAAGCAGAAATGTGTTAGAAGCTAATAACAGAATGTTAGCTGCCAAATGGACAGCGTACGAGTGTTCTAAAGAGTAGTTTACCAACTTGGTCGCTTTGACGCACTGAATCTGCCTCTCTCTCTTTTCACGCTGGCACTCACCGCACCAGCTAGAAAAATCCATCTTGTATTTCTTCATCTCCCTGAACACGGAGCTGAACAAAAGAAGCAATAATTCAGCCGTGCAGGCTCCTGTTAGTAACATTAAATTGTAATAACTAAGGATGTGTTTGGTTGGGAAAAGGTAATGTAAACGTAAAGGTAATCAGATTACAGTGGCACTGTTAACGGTATTGGTAAAAACTGAAATCTGTTTGGTTCGACACATGTATCGGTAATGGCGCATGCAAGGCCCATGGCGCTGTGGGGAACAGGCGGCCGCCGGTTGGTCCTCGCATGGCTGGGCTGCTTGCAACAAGAACTTCAAGTGACAAAAACGGAGAACAGTGCGGGCGCTCGTGCTGCTCCTCGTCGGAGGAGGGTCGACAGAGAAGATCGGCGGCAGAGGGGATCCACGGAGTAAGAGATTGCAGAGGAGATTCGGGTAGAAGAAGACGCTGCTGCTTGCCACAGGAGGGTTGACGAAGAAGATCAGGGCAGATGGGACGGGGGAGGGAGCACTCGCTGGAAATCTGCAGGGAGAGAGAGAGAGCTTCGTTGCGGTAACGGGAACCGATACCGGGGGGGGGGGGGGGGGGGGGCCTCGGGCGGAATAGCCCGTGAATAGTGCCGGATCGGTTTACGGGGTATTTGTTTACAAGACGATGTTTACCAAACAGATGTATCGGTATGCATTGACGCTGTAATCAGATGACGGATGAAAAACTACGAAACACGTCCTAAAAGTAACGGCAATGTTAAAATACTTCATGCGTAGACTGAAAGCTGTTGGGTTCTCATTTCAACAACCATCTGAGCACGCAGTAGACATGCAACAGTTGCACGACATGCCACAGGGTCAAATGGAACCAATTTTGTTTTACATCTTATTAATGACCTAAAAGCATCGCGTCCCTTATTATCTAAATTTGGTGCTACCTCACTTTTGCTTTGTATATACTCCGATGATTTTTCTCGCCATGTGTGTGTGTGTGTTCATGTCTTCCCTAGTGAGATATTATCTATCTACAGGAGTTCTGCCACAATGATCCGTACACGATTAAAAATTGTCACTATTCCTGCTTTTCTTGTTGATTCTGGAGGATACAATTTATGCAGACCACTTCGTCGCTGTCATTCTGTGCAGGGCACCCTTTCTCAGTTCCTCCTGGTCCTCATGCTCAGGTACGACGTGCCATCTTCTTGCTCTAATGGTTGCTTCTGCTGTTCCACCTCATTTCCAGACTGGGGCTTGGGCCATTTCTACTGCCAACTTCACTAATATTCAGCCTTTTCCTGCTCTTAGAATCTTTGTAGCAGCGCACCTGTTTACTCTAGGCTTCGGCTCTTTGATTGTGTGTGCTATGCATGTGATTGTAGCACCCTGTGAGCACGCTATGCTGACCACTCGGTCTGTTGAGAGTGTTTGTATACGCTGCAGTACTGAGCATAAGGAATATCATTGTTATGGTCATGTTGGCCTACAGATGTCGGTTTCTGTCAGGAACCTGACCTTGGGCAACGCCAGTGACTTTAGTCCCACCTCGGATATGGGAGGAGGCTAGGACCTCCTTATAAGGGAGAGTGCCACACTCCCTTCAGGCCGGTCTTTTGGGATGTTGTGGGCTCTCCACTTGTAATGGAGTGTCCGATGCGCACCGAAAACGTCCAAACATATGCCGATGGACCGGGAGCTGGGCCTGGGTTGCTAACAAGTGGTATCAGAGCTGGGCCCTACGCCACCCTATGGGGGGCTTCCCTAGGGGGGTGGGGTGTCAGGAACCTGACCTTGGGCAACGCCAGTGACTTTAGTCCTACCTCGGATATGGGAGGAGACTAGGACCTCCTTATAAGGGAGAGTGCCACACTCCCTTCAGGCCGGTCTTTTGGGATGTTGTGGGCTCTCCGCTTGTAGTGGAGTGTCCGATGCGCACCGAAATCGTCCAAACATATGCCGATGGACCGGGAGCTGGGCCTGGGTTGCTAACAGTTTCTGAGGGTATATTCTATTTGATGAACCATGTCCCTTCTATGCTCGGTCTTTCCCTGGAGCTTCTCCGGATTTTTTTGTCTATCCACTTTTTCAACATTAGTTTCAGTTGAAGGTGTTAGAGAGATAGCTGTAGTCTTGTATGCTCTCTTATGTATTTCCTCTTCAATATGGATTCCTATCTTACTACTTCTCCTGTACATGCTATATTGGCTAGAGCCCATGGAATATATTAAGTTGCTACTTCAATATTAGGCTTGTTACAGAGGCTTGAGATTAGCACACAAATCCTAATAATGAAATTGCTTTAACCAAATAAATGCTCAAGTCTGACGGCTATGAACTCTTGGCAACAACCGAAAGTTGCATAACTCAAATACGAGCAACATAAATACAAAAAGGAATCCAAAATATAAGTAACCCACAAAACCATTAAGATATGAACATTAAAAAAATATCATAGTGGGGAAGTATGATAATAACACAGTACATAAATGCATGTATGGCAAATTATTTAACTATGGCGATGAAGGCTAGAGAGAGTGGACATGTCCGGATGCAAAAATAGGCTACTGAGAAATCTTGGGACAAAATTGAAATTGCAAGGAGAGATCTGAATACCTTCTGCACCACAAAAGCAGATTCATTCTGAGCCCTGATGATGTCGGTCTAGCACCATGTCTATGACGGCCACGGTGAAGTACAGCTCGTCCAGGAACATGAGAGTAATCATACATTTCCTGCAGCCAAGATCAGGCATGGGAATACTTGATTGAAATTGCTTCCTCCTATACTTGATAATTATTTCTTTGAAAAAAGGTTAAGTATGAACTATATTGATTTGCAGGTACTGTATAACTGATGTGACCAGCTCAACATCCCTATCTTGCCAACAGCTGATGTCAAATCCCATGCGCAAGAAGTTTAGAAGTAATGCATTCAAGTTAATCAGTATCAACAAAGATGGCAAAACCCAGCATGCATGGGCACATGGACAAACAAATGAGAACCATATAAATCTTAAAAGAAGAAATACAATAATTGTGTTAGTTCACAGTAGTTACCAAACACCATGTACCTCGTGCTGTGTTTCTGAGTTCACATGATTCTCGCAACGGATGCCACGAAAGTATAATTCACCGCCTGAGAATTGCTTGCCAAGGCAAACATTTAATGTGACCTCAGAATCATCAACATGGAAACCTGCAAGTCCGAGTATTAATAGCTTACAACAGAGAAACAAATATTTGACTTGCTTAGATGGTATCTCTAGGCACTAAAGAGGTGGCAAAGCAGATGGACTTGTCTTGCAGAAAGTGTCACACGAGAAGTGACAAAAAAAATGTAAGTAAAGAAAAATAGAAGGAATGAAAGTTCTGGTAATTACAGCTCTCCTTTCCAAAAATCAGGGCATATTTTCTCTTGCGCATAAACCAAGAGAACATTGAAAGTGACCCAATACCCCTAATTATTATATCTTAAGTGTTATATTCGATGATGCATGTAGGAAATATAGTGGGGTATAGAGGTACCAACTCACTTATTTTGCGCTAGAATATCAGATACACCCTATGCCATTATGCAGGCAGCTATGCTTGTGAACCAAAAGTACATCATATATTTTCAAACAAACGAGCACAAAATAACAGAGCATACTAATTAATTTGGAAATTATCAAACAAAAAAGGTCACCTTGCCATAATGTTGGATCATACAAGGCATACTACAAGGTAAAATCATGTGTATCAATGTTGTCTACAGAACCCGTTAAGGCTAGAACATCACCAATATGATATAAGATGATCCAACGGAGTGACTGGGAAAATATGACTTTATGTGCCCTCGGCAAAAATTACAATCATTTCAGCTCGGTTCGACATATATATGAACTCAACTATTTGTTTTTGTTTTTCTGTCTAGGTCACATGAAGTCGTGTTTTTTCAATCAATCCATTAGATCATCTTACATTATAGTCCTAGTGTCATAGTATTTTTGTCATGATTTTGGGAACTTCTACTATTGATAGAAAATCCTCCTATATAGGTACAATTGTGTGTACCAATGTTGTCTGGAAAACCCGTCAAGGCTTGATAAAGTTTCGACAGTTCAAAAGTTCTCAAAAAATATGAAACAAATACTAGAACATCACCACTATAATATAATAAGAGAGGGAGATGAAAAAGACACACCTAGGGTGTGGAATATGGAGTTGACATGAAAACGAGCTTCTATTCTGAGACAAATGAGGCCAAGGCCCATAACATAACAATCACTACGAATCATCAGCTGACAAGTGACAAGGAAATGAAAGTCACTGATACACCAGGCAGGAAACAGAAAATCACAAGACAGCTATGGCCAGTTTAAGAGCACCAGTTTTTATAGTGGATATATACACTTCTTGCAGACCATGATCATCACGATGGTAAAACTTAAAATCAATAGTACCACAGCAAGATTGTATCAGTCCACATTAACCAAATAAGCTATGTCCTTCACATTTGGTAGCAAGAGCCACTATGAGTATCTTCCACATATAGATCTAATATGTAGCTTTACTTTGTTCAAACAGATATATGTGTTGAAAGAAGGCCCAAGAGGTTGCCTCATGTGCTATCCTCAATATAAAGAGCGGGGGGCGGGGGGCACAGACAGTAACCCTACTTATTTTACAGCATGAGTATCCCTCTAAAAGGCACCCATCCAGACATGCACAATTCAAGAACAGAGAACTTCAAAAGTTTCTGGCGGCATCCTTGGAAAAAAACAATGGTAACTTTACCTAGTTCAACATCTCTGTCTTTCCCATATTCAACAACAAAAGCATGATGAGAGTCCAATGTTCCTCCACCAACCTCAGGGTAAAAAACTGAAGGTTGACACAAAGAACATAATATTAATGTGGAAGGAAAGATATGCTGAAACAATTAAACCAATAGTGATTCTTCCTATCTACAACAGTACAGCAATAAATCAAATAACCTTTAGAAATTGGAGCTATGAACTCCTCCATGAACTGATTCAGCATAGCTTCCAGGCCAAAATCATCAAGGACAGCACCATACTTATTCATTGTATTTGGCCTCATTATCTTAAATTTCATTGCATGAACCCACTTTTCAAAGTTCTCTACCTAAAAAGGTGAAAATAATTGCTTTCACATTGTAGCAAAAGCCTTCATAAGAGCTAAATTGGGTGTTAATTACTTTACCATACCTCCTCCAATAGCATGTCACAAAAGCTGGGCTGTAACATAGCAAATGAAAAAACACCAGGAATTGGTTCAGTCATTATACTTGCAATGCTTTCTTCTGTATTGGTTCTTACTGCTTCGAGGAATGTTGGTAAGAAGAAAGCCGAAGGATGCATGCTGTATAATTCTTGATGAAGTGGCTGTAAGTTGGCAAAAAAGTGAATTACAAGCAAGCAAACAGGAAAGAAATAGTCCTCCAAAAAATAAAACCATGGCCAGTTACTAGCCACACTTCTATCTAAAATATTTTAAAAGATCCAACAAAATGGTGATGTTGAGTCCTGACTCCTGTGGCACGTGGTAGCCAGTACTTTTAGAGTTATATCATGCTCAGCCTGTATATTTTCCCCATTGTAAGGGGTTTCCTGCATATTTACCACCTATCCGTGTGTGTGTGTGTGTGTGTGTGTGTGTGTGTCTAAAGCACTCTTGGTATCATTATGAATGTACAGGCCAAAACTGTGAAAACCTAGAAATATACCTAACCACTATCCTACTGCAATAATTCTCTCTAAGAAGAATGCCCATGTCGTGGCAATTCCACCCACAAGGTAATGGGTTACTCCTACAGCACGTCCCTGTATAATGCTCAAGGCTCTAGGCTGAGTAGCAGGAGCAACTTTTAATTTTGGCGGAGAAAGGGGAGAGCTCCCCGTTCCTGGTTCTATTGTAACCGGATTCCCGGAACCACAAGAATCCTTAGAATGGGAATCCAAGTCAGCACCTTTTGTCTTGAGATTTTGCGAAGAGTTGCTCTTTGGAGAGCAGAGTACGATGAAAGTTGTTGGCCCCCAAGAAATACAAGTTACATATTTCCTAACATGGTATTAGAGCCTACGTTGATTTTTTTGCACGCACAACTCATGCTTGAATCTTCCATCACGCCGCCGTCATCTCTTACCGATCGTCGCTGCTTCCACTTCCCCACCTTGCAATTACGGCTGTTGTTGCCCACCTCACCCACCACGCCTCCCCACCGTCGTTTCCCGTGAAGGCCGCCGGATCTCGACCTTCAACCGCCGACCATCAACACGACTGCCGCATGGCACCCACTAGATAGGCTTGCGGTCAACACCCGCCCAGCTTGCTTAGCTCGCCCACGTCTTCTTGTTGGATCAGCTGAAGCACGTCAACGCCCGCTAGATCAGACACGCAGGCACCCGGCCTGCTCAACTCGATCGCGCTGCCGCCCGATTGGTCCGCCCGCCTGCCAGCATCCTGCGTTGACCCGCCGGTCTGGACCCCTGCCCGAGTTGGTCCGTCGCCGGATCGAGCGGTTGATTTGGGACATGGTTTGGTTGCCTATATTGACTTGGGTGTCGGTTCTCCGTGAAAAGAAGAAATAAGATAAAAAAAAAGATCCAATGTCTTCGTCGTTGGGCTATGTCAACATTCCTCGGTGCCCGGTGATTTTTTATGGTACTAATTACACCGAGTCCATTGCCTTTATGCGCATTCATATGCGTGGCATTCGTCTCAGGAGAATTCTGTCCGGCGAGGTCCCCTCGCCGACACAACCGGTTCCTCCTATTGCTGCTATCCCACCGACACCACCGGCTCTTGTTGCAGATGCTTCTCAGGCTACTAATAAGGATGCAGCTAAGGTTGTTGATGCTGCTGCAATTCATGCTTATGAACAGCAAGTCTTGGCCTATGAGGAGGCTCTTCCCACTTAGCGGAATGCTCTGTCTTCTTACACAGTTACACTCAATGGTTTGATGATGATGCTCGTGCTGCGGATGTTCTCACGTCTAGTGTGTTGCCTCAGTTTGCCTCTTATTTTATGGGCCTTATTACGTCTTTGAAATGTGCTCTCTTCGCTGACGCTATAAGCCTTTTGGTGATGCCTTATACATGTTTGTGGTTCGCCAAGAGCATGCTCCTCAGCAGTGTGACTCCACTATTGATGAGTTCTACACACAAAGCTTTGCTATCTGGCCCCAGCTTGACTCTCTTCGCACTACTGGTTGTGGTTCTTGCCAGTGTGGCATTGTGCGGTCACACTTGCCAGTGTTGATTCGGGACTTCGATTTGAGCGTTCTTGGGCTCGTTTTGAAGCTATCCATGTGCCCAAGGTCATCATTTAGGTTTCCACATCATTTGCTTCGAACCAATTGTTGGCAGACTGGCATCTTCGCCTAGGCCTTCGACCACGATGACTCGAAATCGTGCATCTTCGTCGGTTTCGACCTTGGGGATCCTCACCAAGGAAAGCTGGTACCTCTCCATCGACTAGAGCAACCAACAAGCTCGCCAACGACTTCGACCATCCATACTTTTGACACCGACAATGGAAGCAAGGTCGGTTAACCTCCAACCTTGATGAAGGTATTGCGTTGACGAAGTTATCCATTTTAACACACACTTATCTTCCCCTGCCATTACCCTTGATAGCCCCACCATTAGTTGAGCATACCTTTACACCCATTGAGACTAGCTATCCAAGTGTTGTCGGGCCTCGTGAACTTGAGCACCTTAGTGACTCTCATGCATCATATCGTGTTATAGTTTAATCCGTGCATCATATTGTGATACTTGTCTTGCATATTTGGTGAAGGCCCAATGGAAGTGGTGAAAGGAAGAAAAGGGGCAAAAAAAAGAGCAAGAGTCACAAAAGAGCTTATAAGCAAAAGAGTTGAGCAACAAAGATACTTGTACCAAGGATACATTTGATAGGAAAATGTTACACTTGTTTTGTAGGATTGGTGCCAAGTTATATCGCACAACCAAGCTATCGTCTCCTTGTGTTTGTCCAACACGAGCTTAGTCTTTGTTAGGTAAATCTTGTATGCTCGTTTCTTTGGATGCACAAGCTCCATTATCTTGGCGTGTGAGTTTCCTTTTGCCTCTATATCTTTTGTGAAAACTTGCATAGCATTTTGAGTTCATTGTGGTTTTCTTCCAACTTTTACATATCTTGGACTTCAAATTGCTTGATTTCGTGCCACTAGTCCCTACCAAGCTCCACTATAAGCCTATTGTGTAGGCGTGAGATTGGACAAGGTCATTACCAAGTGCACTCATTTCATATTGTCAATTGTGAGATCCCTTGATTCATATACAACATCGGAAAGAGGTAACTTTGGTATTGTTCATTTCTTTCATTCATACCTAGCTAGAGTGTTAATATGGATACGGAAGGCACATCACCTCCAATCTACACCAACAAGAACCACTTCGATGCCATGTGGGACTACATCGACACCAAGATGGATGCACAAATTGAGCTCATCAAAAACATGCTCAACAAATGCAAGTCGTCCACTTCTTCAACATCATCTTCATGACGATGCTCAAGTGCGCATGCTTCTGAGCTACCATCTTCTTCAAGATCACACCGACATCGACATAATCACCCACAAGAAGCTCCGACGACTACAGCACGTCGACCACCAACTACAAAGGTGACCATTCCATCTTCGGAAGTGCCTAGATGGCCAACCATGGGATATTCCCTTCGGTCATGGAGGCAAATGATGATAAGCCACACCACATGGCCTTCATCTATGGTGACGGTGATGAGATAGTTGAGCATCGGAATTTCCCTTCAACCACGGCGGTGTATGATGACTATGGAGACGTGTGCACCGATGCTACTCCAAGCTCCAAGTTCTACAAGATGGACCAAATTCTATGTGAGGATGAGAGCCATTCCACCATATGTGAGATTGAGTGCATCCACTTTGAGAGAGCGATAGAGTTCACCACTACCCCTATGTTTGATGAGATGCTCCAATTTCCATGTGAGAGCTACCACCATCACATGAGTTAGATGTGTGACTCCACCATATGTGACCGAGTGCACCAACCTTGAGGAAGGGAGTGAGCCACCATATTGAGAGAGTGAAGTAGTTGACAGGTCATGTGAGGCCATCCCTCATTCTAACAACTTAGCCTCTACCTTTATAGTGTCTTCTAATGCTAGGTCTCATGGACGATGACGCCCCGATCCTCGATAACTTCGCTCCTCCTTTGGACAAGACGATGGCCATGGTGAAAGAAGACACCCCCCCCCCCCAACACACACACATGGTTCCATCAAGATGATGTAGATGACCACAAGATGGTCCTTTCCACCACACATGCACCACATGAGTGGACCTTCAAAGGTAACACTGTAGGTAATGGTGATGCTCTTGTCCCACTAGTGGACTATCATAATATTGATTGCTTGCATTATGATGATCTCCCTATTGTCATGCCTCATGCTAGTTTGACTTTCTCATGTGATGACTTATTACCCATTTATGATCAGTATGATAATTTCATGTGAAGTCTATTAGTTATCCTATGTTGCATAGGATATCTTATGAGAACTCATTAGGTCACATCATGTTTGATAATCCTCTTGCTTTGCCATATGCTATGGATAGGATTGTTGAACTTACATCATTGAATCTTATCGTCGTAACTATGCCTATCTCATAAAATGCAATTTAATTTGCAAATATGGCATCGATGACAAATTTGTGGTTAATGGCATTTGCATGACTTGTGAAGTGTGAACATGCTGACATGCTTACTTTACATCCTACAAATACTATCTGTCATATGCCATGCCATGACCACCTCGCTTTGGACATGCATTATTTTATATGTCATCCAATTTCTCCACGTGTTTGCTTCTAGTACTTGTCTTGCTCATGCTTCCACTATTACTCATGAAGAAGCCCCCATAGTTTCCTCATACATGTTAGGAGAATTTGGCTGATCTTATGTGTTGCATGATTCCCATCATTGTGTGCATGATATGCTTATCATGAATACGAATACCCATGTTGATATTGATGCACCATATGGTTGCTACACTTTGAATCCCCATTGTGCTATGCATAACAACAATCGTTTCATGATGGATGTCGTATTTCTATATCATGATTCAAACTTATTTGAGCACTGCATATCTTGTGCTAATACCCAACGTGCACATACACACCATGATAGATGATGCGTACATATATCTCATGCACACATTGTTTCTTTTTCAATGTTGTGTACCCACGCTTATTCGTCAACCTCGCAAGCACACGAGTTGACGAAACGAGCTCTTGAGAGCAACCAAGATGTGCGCTACCACAGTGTGTTTATCCTCCATTCCTCTTTGCGACACGACTTCGGGACCTTATTCTGCATGGCACTCACGTGGTTATGGGGTATTGTTCATTTCACTTTGTGCCCATCTTACCATGTTCATTCTGCATGTCATGATCATTCCTATATCGTACGGACATGCACTCGTGACCCATGCTTTGCATTATACCTGACCCATCCTTATATTTCTTATATGTATGTTTGCAAGCTTGGTGAAGATATTTATTATTATTGCCATGTTCCATGTTTGTTACTACCTCCGTCCGGGTTTATTGGGCCCGAAAGCCACGAAGCCCCGTCCGTAATTACTAGGCCGCTTACTTTAGTCTCGCTCGTTCGCATTGGTCCATGCCTTGGGCAGTTAATTCCAGCCGAGACATGCAGAGGCCGTTCCTACTTTCGAGCCACAGCAAGCAGCCACGGTCAAAAAGGCAGCCAATGCATGGGTAACCTTTTGCCATGCAGCCATGAGGTACGCGCTGCTGTTAATGGTGGGAGGTTAGCAAGCAGGGAATTAATGGGAAGCGAAGCGCTCTGGTTGGTTGGAACAAGAGCGAGTTTTGAGGAATCTCGGGTACGACGTGTCTTGGTATTGATGATTTGGCTTAAGGGTCTTTTAAACCCGGACGGAGGTAGTACATGCCTATGATGATACTTGTGTTGGGGGAGCCATAATTATGCATTGTTCGTTCCAAAGGACTTCTCCCCGAAACATTGATAGTTTCCCATGATGATTGGTGTGTTGATGGTTGTCCATGGCAAAGTCAAAATGGCCAGATCAAGAGTGATAGGTAATGGCAATGACGCGAACAGCCTCAACCGGTTGGTTCCTTCGTAGTGTATGTCAACTCTGCATTGGTGGCCAGGTGGGCCAGGGTTGTCCTGTCTTTGGCCATGTTGCAATCTCGGTTTTCAGCCAATTTTCCTCAAATTAACTGGGTAGTTCTCGAAAGTCCTATTCTGATCCCAAGCTCAAATGCACCCTGATGAACAGTAAAATCAAAAAAATAGTAAAAAAATCTTAAAAAAAATTGATAAACTTTGACAAATGTTTTGTATGCTTACCAAATTTTAGCATGAAATGAAATTCGTGAAGTCAACAACAACAACAAAGCCTTTAGCCCAAACAAGTTGGGGTAGGCTAGAGGTGAAACCCATAAGATCTCGCGACCAACTCATGGTTCTGGCACATGGATAGCAAGCTTCCACGCACCCCTATCCATGGCTAGTTCTTTGGTGATATTCCAATCCTTCAGATCTCTCTTTACAGACTCCTCCCATGTCACGTTGGGTCTACCCCGAACTCTTGAATTATCAGCACGCTTTAGCCGTCCGCTATGCACTGGAGCTTCTGTGCGCTGAATATGCCCAAACCATCTCAAACGATGTTGGACAAGCTTCTCTTCAATCGGTGCTACCCCAACTCTTATCTCGGATGTCATCATTCTGAACTCGGTCCTTCCTCGTGTGGCCACACGTCCATCTCAACATGCACATCTCCGCCACACCAAACTGTTAAACATGTCGCCTTTTAGTCGGCCAACACTCAGCGCCATACAACATTGCGGGTCGAACCGCCGTCCTATAGAACTTGTCTTTTAGCTTTTGTGGCACTCTCTTGTCATAGAGAATACCAGAAGCTTGGCGCCACTTCATCCATCCGGCTTTGATTGATTGTTCTGATGAGGACATCAATACCATTGTTACACCCACAGCCCCTGCTGCTATACATACTGGACCAATTACTGGAGCTCGCGCACGCCAATTGAATTACCAGGTACTTTCGTTTCTTGGTGACAATTCTAATGTTCATGAGAATATGATGCTGCCTAAATTGGATACATTTGTGTTGATTACTAATGAAGGGCCTAACATGGACAAGAGGGATGAACACTGGAGCAGGATCAAGCATTGAGATGAAGGCGCGCGCGAAGGGATCCAGAATGGCGTTTCTAGTGCATATTTAAGCACTTTGAAGCCTCCGTGATGACCTACAAGGACATGGACTAAATATACAAGATGCCCCTTCATAAATTTCGTCCATATCTTATTTTAGGTGCTACGCCACCTTATTTTTGGGCCAAACCCATGTAATTTTGAAATACTAAAGTATAGGCTGTTTTTTGAGTCCGTATGTGTGGGGAAACAAAGTTAGGGTTGGTTTCGGACCCCTCCTACAAGGGGTCACGAAATTCCCCCCTACTCCATATATACAGCCTTAGGGCGTCGTTTAGACTTTGGGATTTGTTTAGTTAAAAGTTAGCCATTGCAACTTCGTGTACTTCGTTTGTATCCAACAACCAGACCAAGACATCTTTCGGATCCCCACCTTTATCAATATTTCATCTATATTTGCAATATTTAGATTGCTTTATCATATTCTTGCTCGTTCTTCGATTGCTTGCAGGAATAGACCTTCGTGGTCAGGTTGATCGTGCTCCGGCGTGGTCAATAACCTCTCGGAGTTGGTTTAGCGATTGCTAAGGCGCAACGTCGTGCACGTTTGTAGTCGGATCGTCAAAGTCATCTCCACCAAATCGATAGTTATCATCTCATCGAAAGACGGGACACCCTCGCCTCTATCATATGGTAGCAAAAAATGTCAGCAATAATCAATTCAGAGATACAAAGTTGAATAAACGCTCAACGACGGTACTGTGTTGGTCCTACCGTGCTAGAGACGCGAGCCTAGAACACTAACAAAATCACGGCATTGCATGTAAACAAAGGAGGAGCACACTCTAAATTTTTGTTTTTGCTTTCACTTTTTTTTTGCACTTTTTTTCCTCTCTTTTTTTTTGCTCCGCAGCAATTTTTTTCCGAAAAAGTCTACAAATGGCCCAAAAACTACCTAGCCAAAATTTTCCAGACTTAGGTTTTTTTTTTGAAACTGAAACTATTTTTCTTCTACGGGTGGCACGGAAATTGGGGACTCCGACTTGGTCACGACTCGAAGTATGGCGTGATCTGGAAATCGAAACCAAAGAAACAAATACTGGACTCAGACTAGGACTGATGGCGAAGATGAATCTGGTGGAAACTCGGACTGATGGTGAATATATGTAGGGCGGTGGAACACAAATGGTGGCGAATCTGTGATGGAGGTGGACTCGGATTAGCGTGATGGCGGTGGATATGTGGTATATGGCAGCGGTGTTGACGATGGTGGTATATGGCAGTGGTGACGACGATGATCGTATATGGCAGCGGTGATGACGATGGTGGTATATAGCAGCGGTGATAACGATGGTGCGGCGACGGCGTGACAACCTGTGAACAGAACTCGAAACTCTAAGGGACTAGACGCTAAGACCAGCAACTTGACACGACGATGCAACTGCAAATTCAACAAAGCAAATACAGAAAAGATTATGCAAAGGCTCAGACTGGTTCAGATATGATGAACTAACCCTATTTTTTGGCTGTTTCGTGGACTATAGGTATGAAGAACATACTCGATCTAAACTACAAAAAACTATAAAATCTCACCGAGCAACCTGGAAATCTGATACCACTTGATAAAGGCGAAGGTCTCCCAAAGTTTCGATGAGATAGCTATTGTTTTCTGTGGGAGTCGACTTTGACGATCCGACTACAAACGTGCTAAGACGTTGTGCCTTAGCAATCAGAACCTTGGTCTGGTCGTTGAACACAAACGAAGTACGCAAAGTTGCAGCTATGGCGAACTTTTAATCTAAACAAAACCCCACTTTCATCAATAAAGCTTTCCTCTTATATTCGCAATATCCAGATTACAATCTCAGTTTCTTGCTTGTTCTTCGTTTGCTCGCAGGAAATAGACCCTCGTGGTCAGGTTGACCGTGCTCCGGCGTGATCAATAACCCCTCGGAAGTTGGTTTAGCGATTGCTAAGGCGCGACGTCTTCGCACGTTCGTAGTCGAATCGTCAAAGTCGACTCACACAAAAAACGATAGCTATCTCATCGAAACATCGGGACACCTTCGCCTCTATCAGGTTCACATCTTCATCAATACCCCATCCTTCTGCAACATTGACCCCAAATATCGAAAGGGGTCCTGAGGCACCACCTGCCCATCAAGCCTAACCTCCTCCTCGTGCCTAGCAGTACTGAAACCGCACCTCATGTACTCGGTTTTAGTTCTACTAAGCCTAAACGTTTCAATTCCAATGTTTGTCTCCATAACTCTTAACTCCCTATTGACCTCCGTCCGACTATCGTCGACTAGCACCACATCATCCGCAAAGAGCATACAACATAGGATATCTCCTTGTATATCCCTTGTGACCTCATCCATCACCGAAGCAAATAAGATAAGGGCTCAAAGCTGACCCTTGGTGCAGTCCTATTTGAATCGGAAAGTCATCAGTGTCGCTGTCACTTGTTCAAACACTTGTCACAACATTATCTATGAAAAACAAAATCAGCACTCCAAAATGTTCTCAAAACTAGCATTTATTGGGGCATCAATTTTGTTTCTTTTTGCCACGACTTCCATGAATGTCATTTCGTGCTGAAATTTTGCAAGCATACAAAACATTTGTCAAGTATACCCAAAAAAATCTGAATTTTTTGATTTTTTTTACTATTTTTTCGATTTTACTGTTCATCAGGGAGCATTTGAGCTCAGGAGCAGATACTACACGTCCGATAGTTCTCTTCTACTTAGTTAGCAAATTGAGGCCTTAACTACAATTAGAAAGTGTTTGTGCCCATCTACTTTCATGGGGATTCTAATAGCTGCGCCTTGTCGAGATATTGTACTGAGATAAATAATATTGTCAACTTAATGCTTACACTGAAATACTTACATCTATGACTAAGTTGCATGTAATTCAACTCATCTTTACTTTCATATTCATGTGCCTAACTAAAAGGATCTCCACATATATGGCATGCTCGATAAGAACATTTATAAGTATGAAATTCACATGGCATGATGGATTGTAACTTTTTAACTATGAAAATTCAAACACCCTACGCACTAGACAGGCTTCTATCCAATCCAACCCACAAATCAAACGACAAACTTTGCAAAACATGTGTCGATTCTAACATACGGCAGGTTGTACAAGACAAACATATGTTGCGCCATACACATTTGTTGTCACACAATTCATTAAAAAATCAAAAATTGAAAACCAAATGGTATACTTATTCATATGCATGTTGGATATTTCTAATTGCAAATGTATGTGCACGTGAGAATAAAATTGGCAGCTATCCATCTCAAAATATTTAGAATGCAAGTCAACGCAGTTTCTAGAGAGCATTTTCTCAGAGATAAGCTGGACCGCTTAGAGCATCAATGGGATACTGTTTGGCGCCAAAGGGCACATGTTGAATGGCTCCAAGAAGGGGATAAAAATACAGCTTTTTTTCATGCCTTTGCCTCAGAAAGAAGAAAGAAGAAAGAAGAACACACAAAGGGTTGAAAACTGAGGATAGCCAGTGGATAGAAGGAAATGAACCATTGAAAGATCACATTGCAAGCTACTTCTTTGACATCTTCTCGTCTACTGCAAGACATGATAATGAAGCAATCCGGAGAACTGTACAACCCAAAGTAACCGAAGAAATGAATGAATTGTTGTGTGCCGAATATACGGAAGAGGAGGCAAAGGCGGCTCTGAATAGTATTGGGGATCTGAAAGCCCCCGGACCTGATGGAATGCCAGCAATTTTCTTCAAACGGTTTTGGCAAATTGTGGGTGAGCAGGTTACAAGAGAGGTTCTCAATGTGTTGAAGGGGGGACAAATGCCGAAGAACTAGAATGACACCCTAGTGGTTCTCATCCCAAAGAATGCAAATCCTGAGAAGATTAAAGGCCTGAGTCCTATCAGTTTGTGCAATGTAATATACAAGCTAGTTTCCAAGGTAATTACCAACCGTTTGAAAATCATTTTACCTGATATAATCTCACCAAACCAAAGTGCCTTTGTACCAGGACGCAAAATATCAGACAATATACTCCTTGCATATGAATTGACACATTTTTTGCAGAGGAAAAGAAAGGGGTCAGTGGGATATGAAGCCCTCAAGCTTGATAGCAAGGCGTATGACCGGGTTGAATGGAGCTTCTTGAGGGATATGATGCACAAATTGGGATTTGACAGAAGTTGGATTCAAACAGTAATAAAATGCATTACCACCGTGAGATGCCAATAAAGGTAAACAAAGATGTCACTGATGTGATAATCCCACAATGGGGCTTAAGGCAAGGGGACCCCTTATCCCCTTATCTCTTCTTACTATGCGCCGAAGGTTTTTCGGCCATGCTTTATGATGCTGAAAAGAAGGGGAGATTAAAAGGAGTCAACATCTGTAATGAAGCGCCAAGCATTAGCCATCTTTTATTTGCAGATGACTCATTGCTCTTAATGGAGACGAATGCTAGCAATGCTCGCGAAGTAAACTACATTCTTGATACCTACGAAGCGTGTTCAGGACAAATGATCAATAAAGAGAAATCATCAATTTTGTATAGCAAGAACACAAAACCTTGGCAGAAGGAGGAAGCAAGACAAATTTTACATGTTTCGACAGAGGGCGGGTCAGCAAAGTACCTGGGACTGCCAACCTACATTGGAAAAGCAAGGAAAAAGACTTTTGGGTATATAAAGGAGAAAGTATGGAAAAGGATACAAGGCTGGAAGGAGAAAATGTTGTCAAAAGCGGGAAAGGAGATACTAATTAAGGCAGTAGCACAAGCAATACTGGTTTATACAATGGCTTGCTTTGACATAACAAAGTCCCTGTGTGAGGAACTGAGTTCCATGATAAGGCAATACTGGTGGAGCCAAATGGATAAGCAGAACAAAATTCATTGGGTGTCATGGGAGAAAATGTCCAAACCAAAGAGAGATGGTGGACTGGACTTCAGAGATTTATACTCCTTCAATCTCGCTATGCTAGCTAGGCAGGCTTGGAGAATATTGCAAAATCCATCGGCTTTGTGCGCCAGGGTCCTAGGTGCTAGATATTACTCAAGAAAATCACTATTAGAAGCCACCCCCAGCAATGGTATCTCTTATGTTTGGAGGAGTATACTCAAGGGGGTTCAGCTTTTGAAAAAGGGCATTATTTGGAGGGTAGGGAATGGAGAAAATATTGAAATTTGAAAGGACCCATGGATCCCAAGAGGAGTTACAAGGAGAGTTTTGACGCAGAAAGGAGGAAATCTGGTAACCAAAGTGGCTGAATTAATCGATCCCCACACTAATACATGGGATGCACAGCTTGTCCAACAAACCTTCCTACCTGAAGATGCAAGCTTAATTTTGCAAATCCCCATTCATGAACATTCAGATGATTTGCTGGCCTGGCATTTCGATAAAAAAGGTATTTTTTCTGTGAAATCTGCTTATAAATTAGCGGTAGACACTAGAGACCGAGAATCTTCATCGGGTCTAACAGCTTCCTCTAGTGCAGTTGATGTAAGCAGTGATTTCAAATGCAGAAAATTATGGTCTCTACCACTGCCAAATAAAGTACTACACTTCCTCTGGCGGGTGACGAACTACAGTCTACCGCTGCGCACAAAGCTGCGACATAGAGGTATGCAAGTTGATACCCTCTGTCCTATGTGCCATAGATATGATGAGGATGGAGGCCATTGCTTTCTTAAGTGCAAAAGAGTGAGAGCCATTTGGAGGCAAGTTCAGCTTGAACATGTCCGGCTCCAATTGCTTGCTTGTTCAAATTCATTTAATTTTATGGAGGACATTCTCAATTTGAACGAGGAAGAAAAACTGAAAACATGCCTTCTCCTCTGGTTATGGTGGCATCAGAGGAATAAAGCTAATGTTGGAGATGCCACAGAGACAAATGATACTACCTCTTTCTCAATTAACCACCAGCTTGACAATGCTTTGAAATTCATGCAAAAAAGCAGAGGAAACAGGAAGGACATCATGTCGAAATGGATGCCACTGCCTGCGAACATCTTGAAGATCAATACGGACGGTGCTTTCAAAGCAGAAACTCTCTCTGGGGGCTGGGGCTTCACCATTAGGAACCACGAAGGCATGCTAATGGCAGCAGGTGCAGGGAACCTGGAACGTGTATCAGATGCTCTTCATGCTGAAGCTTTGGCGATGTTGCATGCTGTGAACACAGCAGTACAACTACGATGCGACCAAGTGATGCTAGAAACTAATTCAATCTCAATGGAGCAAGCCGTCAATTCTGAAGCCTATGATTTATCTGCTCTAGGTGCTGTGTTTAGGGAAATAAAGTTTCAGCTTAGAGTAGGTGTATCTGGGGTATGTATAAAACGCTGTCCAAGATCTTGTAATCAAGCAGCACACACATTAGCTGTGTATGGTAGGGGCTTAAGTATTAGGTCTTGTGTAATATGGCTTGGCCAATTCCCAAACTTTGTATCAGATGCTGTAGCTGGTGACTTGTCCAGCAACTGTGTTCCTTTCAAAAAAAAAGAATGTAAGTCAATGCTTAATTGCAAACCTTATAGAGGTGGACTATCTTCTGCCTGTATTCTTTGTGCCTATGAACCTACACCAAAAATAATACATCATATGAGTAAGCTCACTTAAGTAACAAGACATAACTGCAAGGTTGAAATGCTGAAAGCAAGCCAAAGCTAAATTCAACTACAATGGGAGCGTTTAGATCCTTGGGGCAGGAGTACTTATGGCCTTGCCGGGCAAGGTTAAGTGTTTGGAACTATTTAAATATCTTAGTCTTTTGTGGGCCAGCTGACTTAGGTGGGCTAGGAAACCTTGCTTGCTCAGGAGAGCCAAATCGGCTCGCTTCCAACGGCAAACTTCTCGCGGAAAAGTCTACGACCCATTCCTGACAATAGTTTTCACGATAAGGCTGGTAAAGCAAAAGAACCAAACGACTTGACCAAGCAAGGTTATCAAAGTGAAAGCTGCTAGATGAGCTAGCCGAGCTATTGCCCAACTAAGTAAGGGAACCAAATACTCCCTACACTGTTTTGCTTTGACATTTTCATAATCCAGTTGCGAATATACACTGATGAAGGTTTAAACCTGCAACAAAGGAATCAACACCGTACAAAGAACAAAGCTCACTTCCAGTGTAACAATCAGACTTTGTAATGAAAACTGAGCTCGAGTATGAAGGATGCAATATTGTTGTTCTAATCTAGTATCTCTATGCAACAACTCCGTCTAAATTGCCTACATCTGTACTAACAAATCCTACTGCTGCTAAGTAATAAATATAGCCCCACATTTCTACAGCTTAGTTGATTAAATATCGGACCTGGCAAACAAAACTGTCGCTGTATGGCTAGCTGTGTTGCCACTTGCCAGTCCATACCGATATTGCAGGTGCAAGTAATATCACAAGTTAAAAGGACATTATTTTTACCTGCAACTTCTACTCCTACTACCCAAGTGTTCAGAATTACGTTTCATTAAAGGGCAGCCCGATGCACGTAGCTCCCGCTTGCGCAGGGTCCGGGGAAGGGTCCGACCACTTTGGGTCTATAGTACGCAGCCTTTCCCTACATTTCTGCAAGAGGTTGTTTCCAGGACTCGAACCCGTGACCTCATGGTCAGGCAACAGCTTTACCGCTGCACCAAGGCTCCCCTTCTCGGAATTATGTTTCATTCCCAAAAAAAAATATTCCCAAGTACCCAACCTAATCAAATCACTAAATCTAAGAAAACCTAGATTTTTTAAAAAAAATCTGATGTTACAACTTACAAGTGAAGGAAAATAGTAGTATGTCTGTGATAACTAAAATTAAAAATTGTAGTAAGGACTTGAATTACTTCTCTTTTGTACTTGTGCTTATTGCTATGCTAGATAAGTATATATCACATGCATCATAATATACATTGTTTATGAATAATATATACTCCCTCTGTCCCAAAATAAGTGTCTCATGTTTAGTACAACTTTATACTGAAGTTACCTTCACTTATTTTGAGACGGAGGGAGTATATATATAAGGAAAATACATACTACTACCAGGTGTAGTTACCTTCACTTCCACCACCATCCGATTGCATCAAGATCCGAGCTTACATTAACGGGCCATGGGTGGAGAAAGGGTCGATTTATTTGCACCCTCTTTGTTGGTTTGTTGAGCTTCCGATTTTCTTGGCTCAACCAATCGGTTAGGTTGTCTCTTATCTTATAAGTAGTATTTAAAGAAGAAGATCGGATCTAGATGACGCATGCAATCCAAACAATCTCCTCTCTTCCAACCAGATGAAAACGACATCAACAGAAAAAAAAGGTATGCATCATGGTCTTCAATTTAGAGGCATCTATATGGCATGTAGATTGATTTTCTATATCGCTCTTGTTGAATCAGGCTGGACCTGTGCAGTGGCGAAGCTACAGTCACTTCTCTGGGCGGGCCAATACGGGCCAGGTTAAGAAATACCATTGAAAATTTGCTTTCTGGGCCCAGATGAAAATACATATACTCCCATTGTGTTTGGAGAATTGAAGTATGGAGTATATACCAAGATATGTTCCGGAGAATATGGAGTACGTATGACATGATTGGGTAATTGAGTTAAAGTATGGAGGATATTAGGATTCTGCAGAGAGCTTAGATAATATAGTACAGCCTTAGTATTCGGAAGTGTGGAGTATATATACTAGAACTTTTAGAGAGTAAGCTTGTCACGCTAGCATGCCCTATATATGATACCTGGCAGGTTGTTTAGATTTTTTTTCTGAAAGAATAAATAAGATATACGGTCAGTTGCATGCATGCTAACTCTATTGGATTTTCCACCTATCCTCTAACCCGTTTGGGTGGAAGAATATGGGTCATGTGGCAAGCAAATAGGTAGGGGGTAACTACACCCGGTTGTAGCTAAAATGTCCTGGACAAAACAATGTAGCTAATTATGTGTGTGGGACAAAACAATGTTAGCATGTCAAACTAACCCCAATAAATTCTAGTGATGTTGCTTTTAAAAAGAGCTTACCAGTATATAATCTTAAATCTACCAAAGCTTGTTGATATCATGAACATAATTTCTCATAAGGTTTGATCAATCAGTTATAAAACCACATCACCACACAGCTAGATTACTCAGCTTAAAAGCTTGAATGTGGTAGATGCATTCGGGAGAAAAATATTATGTCTTCACATGCATGTAGTTGACTCATGAAAGAGTGTCAATCGACTGGGTAAAAACTGAACAGTAGTCATACTAGATCCAGGTATGAACGTGACTTATTTATGACAGATGGAACAATAAATAAAGTATAAAGCACTCGATTACACAACTCAAACAAAAATTACCACAAGTTATTCATGGATGCATGTAAATTATATGTGCACCAGAATTCATGGCTTATGAGAATGGCGTTTGCAGCAACTCTCATTAAACAAATTCAGTTGCCACTCGAGTACACAACTCAAACAAAAATTACCACAAGTTATTCATGGATGCATGTAAATTATATGTGCACCAGAATTCATGGCTTATGAGAATGGCGTTTGCAGTAACTCTCATTAAACAAATTCAGTTGCCACTCGTAGATGAGAGACTATTACTCAGATAAGAGACAGCCTTATCACATCAACATGTTGGTAATTGGATTAATATAAGCTCACTCCCTTAAAATCAAGCAAAACCAATAGCTAAACAAACATTTTGCGAAATTCAATTTAACATGCAGAAGAAAACAAAGGATTGTCTGGACCACATATAACCTTTCAACAAAACAAGTCATGTAATTTTCTAGCCACTAGACTGCTTCCATGTTAGTACCCACTCATAGGGCTGCCAAATGGATACAAAATACCTGTAATATTCAACTACCCCTTTGATAGAATACAAATATGGTTGTTATTTTCCCATCCGATTAACGATTTTTTCCAGATTTATAGTTGTGTTTGAAATTGCATAAAATTATGAATGGAAATATAGTACGATGCAAGATCTGAACATTCCTAATCTAAATTGTCTTTTTAAAACTATTCATGTCCATCTTCAAATTTGATAAAGCAATATACATCTGGATGGTATCTTTTAGCTCAATGTTATGTCATATTCCTTTAGGTGATAGAAATAAATTGTACTAACAAGGTGAGCTATAAGGATAACGTGTTGCATGTCATCACCTAAGTTATAGGGGTATCTAAATAGTACTCCCTCTGTAAACATGTATAAAACATTTTAGATCACTACTTTGGTGATCTAAAACATCTTATATTTATTCACAGAGGAATAGAATACAACCAAATTGAATAGATATGTATTATTGTACTTGCTATAACATCCTACTCAAATTCATGAGTGCTCCTTGACAAATACGCATCCAATTCATCAGTTGACACTCCTACCAACCGCAAATCTTTTTTCCTCACCAAGTACCACCCAAAGATGCCATTAGCGGGACTGCTATCTTCCACCGCATCTGCTTGCTTTCTGCTCTGCAAATTGCAGCAGTTAGGGCACCTCGAACTCTATCCCCCAAAACGGACACACTATCCGTCTGCGGACCGCGTCCGGATGCTTCCGCGGACACGATATGGAGCCTGCCATCCAACCCTATACCTCAAATGTCCGACTCTTAACTTAAAAAAGAATATGTCTAATGTTGATTCGAGTGGAGTAATGGTCATTTTCTAATGCGTACGAGTAGATTACATGCTAACTAATCACCTTCTTTAGCAATGCTTCCGCCAAATGTCCGGACTCCCGCAAAGCCCCTGGTTTGCGGACGGACAAATACGGATCCGCGTTGGATCGCAAAGTGCGTCCGGGCAGCTCAGTCCGGATGTAAGCAGGCGTTTCGAGGATCCATGTTGGAGATGCCCTTAGTTCGCCCACCGCCTCCAGCGACCAGTGGTGCCAATATTACCCCGACTTCCTCTCGTAGCCAACTCTCCTCCACAAGGCCCCACTGCCGAACGATACTGTCGACCGCTGCTAAAGAGTATGTCCATATGTCCCATATACACATAAATCAGTAGCTAAAGAGGGATCGAGAGCTCGACCTTGTTTCGCTCGCCATGGGGCCAATAGCGCGCGAGTATGTCCCGCATGAAGTGTAGCTTGACATCACGGTCGGCCTCGAGGAGGCTAGGCGGGAGGTGCCGCTCCAGGGCGCTGTACACGGCTGGCGCGTACTCGCCGCGCACGTCAGTGTAGTCCTGCGGCTTGTGCTCCGTGTTCGGATTGAGGCGCAGCCGCCTGTCAGAGTACGCAGCCGCCCCCAACGGCCGGCCGGCCATGCGCGACGGCGGCGGAGCCACGCCATTCCCGTTCGCCATCCCTCCCTGCTGGCCCTCGTCCCGTCGCTCCGCGGGCCCCTCTAGAGCCATGGCAAACGCGGCGGGATTACAACATCGAGCGTATTAGGGTTAGGGTTTGGAAGGGGCGAATTGGGGTGAAAATTAGGGTTTTGCTGAGTCTCTCACTCTCACGCACTCCCAAGTCCCAAGGGCCGGGGAGAAAGAGCAGTTTGGGTGGAGTCCTCTGCTCGGCTCCACGCCTGGGAAAAAGTACAGCCTGTCTTGTGCCCGAAAAATAGAAAACTAATTTTGGCTTTTTTCACGTGATGAAAAGAAACAGGGTTTTGTATTCAGTAATTACTCATCTACCCCTCCGTTCCTAAATATAAATCATTTTAGAGATTTCAATATAGACTACAATACGAAGAAGAAGTATAATCTATAATTTATAGTACCTAAGTAGTTTGTCCTCATTATCTTATTTCTATTAACATGCAACCTATGCACATCAGGAGGTCAGCCACATCATCTTTCTACAACCGGCTTATAGGTGGGACCAACCAAAATTCAGTAGCGTAGAGAACAGCCACCTCAGCGATCGGTTACCAACAGAGGGACCGACCACAGCGAGACCAGCGTACAGAACGGACATCTTCCTCCCTTGATTCAACCGAACTCATCAAATTCCCTTTTAACGCCACTCCGGCAGCCTCCCCGCTGCAGCAGCCTCCCCGTTGACAACCCCCCAAGCACGCCAATCCACCGCATACACAGCAGAAAGACAAGGCCGATGGCGAGGCTCGTAGTTGTTGACGTCCTGCTTCAGCACGTCGCCACAAAACCAGGCCATGGATCTTCCACTATTGTCCTCTCTCTTCATCTGCTAGGTACCGCTCACGTAACCAAATTATGATGATTCGATGGATTTCCTTCTGCCAGAAGTCATGTGTCATCCTCCTATGGTTTCCTTCATCTTCCCTCAATCAAGCCATGACAATGCGACGGAACTACCATTGCATCAACCGCTGCAAAAAAAGCAAAAAAAACACCTCACTGTCGGCGGCGATGGTGCTAATGGTGTCATGGCACAAGAAGATCGTGTTACTTGCTCTCAATACTGCGTCGCTGACAGCCAAGCCTTCACGGGCCCTCGTCACCAGAGACCCGGACTGCTGTTGATCCAGGCCCCGTGGTAGCCACCGTGAGGGACTCGGATGGGCCAAGCCCCACATCCCGCATCAAATCAGGCTCCCGGCGATCAACAGTTCCACACTTGCCACTGCCAGCATCCTCCTGCAACATTACCTACGCCTAAGGTCGGGGCTCACCTTCCCTTCTATCTCCTTAGATATGAACGAGTTTTTTTATTTAGTAGATTGGTTGGAAGATTATATTTATGTGTTGCAGCAAGGCTACTTTTAGTAGTACGAAGCTTTGTTCTATATCAAGCCAGTCTATCTACCATTCAGGTTAGTTGCCTACGAATAACTACAGTCATGTTCAGTACCAATAACTATGCACAAGTACAATCCTAAATATATCCCTCTCTCATGTTAATTTAGTATGGCTTTTTCTAAAATTATTTTCTGGAATAAGAGCATATGGCATATTCAAGTTCTTTTTCAGGTGTGTTGTTCCCTAGCAATTTATTCTGATATGACTGTTATGGGGTCGATTAATATCTAACGGATACAATTATGTGATTTATATTGTTTGTTCTTCCCCTACTGCACGCTAAAAAATGGTGAATAGACCCATTGGTTTTTCAGGCGCCTATTTATATTATTCGATCTAATACAAGAAGGACGCAGTTATCTGCGCCGTCAAGCTCTACCGGGAGGCAGTGGCAGCATCTGCCCTCAAGACACCTGCTCCTGCTGGCAAAGCTCCCGGGGGAGGAAAGAAGAAGAAGTCCGGCAAGACCTCTGACAAGGACACCGGGAAGCGCACCTCTTCGGAGTGTAGCGCACTCGTTGAAGACATACCGGAGAGCTCTACCGGCAAGAGCAAGAAGACCAAGGCCTCACCACCTGCGATGAAGCAAGTCTCTGCAAGGGAGGAAGGCACTGGCGGTACTTTTACCGTGAGTGCCACCATTGATGGCAAATAGGAAAGCGCGCTCGTTGCCTTCCCGTGGGGGAATGTTGATGTGTTTGCATGGCAACCATTAGATATCCCCGGTGTTCCCAGGGAGGTGATTGAGCACCACCTTGCTGTTTGTCCTGATGTGAGACCCGTCAAGCAGAAGGTCGGGAAGCAGGCTTTGGAGCGGCAAGAGTTCATTGCCCAAGAAATCCAAAAACTAGATGCAACAGGCTTGGTTAGAGTAGTGCTACACCAAACTTGGCTAGCAAACCCAGTGGTTTTTCGCAAGGCGAATGGGAAGTGGAGGCTTTGTATTGACTTCACTGACATAAACAAAGCATGCCCGAAGGACCCCTTCCCTTTGCCGCGGATTGACCAGATTGTGGACTCCACCGCCGGTTGTGACCTGCTCTCTTTTCTTGATGCCTACTCTGGTTATCATCAGATCTTCATGGCCAAGGAAGACGAGGAGAAGACGGCATTCATTACTCCATGTGGTACGTATTGCTTTGTACGCATGCCTTTTGAATTAAAGAGTGTCGGAGCAACATTTGCAAGGGCTGTGCAAGTTGGTTTTGGCTCTCAACTACACAGAAATGTGGAAGCCTACATGGATGATATAGTGGTTAAAACCAGGCGCAAGGATTCCCTGATCCAGGATTTAGAAGAGACATTTGCAAATTTGCGCAAGATCAACTTGAAGCTCAACCCTGAGAAGTGTGTGTTTGGCGTCCCGTCCGGCAAGCTTCTCAGGTTCTTTGTATCTCAGCGTGGAGTTGAAGCCAACCCTGACAAGATCAAGGCAATTGAGCAATTGGAGGCACCAATGTGCGTCAAGGATGTGAGGCGTCTTGCTGGTTGCGTGGCAGCTCTAAGCAGGTTTATCTCGA
This sequence comes from Thinopyrum elongatum, assembly GCA_011799875.1. NCBI lineage: Eukaryota > Viridiplantae > Streptophyta > Magnoliopsida > Poales > Poaceae > Thinopyrum > Thinopyrum elongatum. Next base: position 253,160,193 of record CM022299.1, read on the forward strand.
AGTCAGCTGAGCGCGCCTTGCCATTTTTTAGAATCTTGAAAAAGGCAAGTCCAATGCAATGGACCCCTGAAGCAGGGATTGCACTCCAAGACATGAAGGAGTACCTCTCCTCTTCACCAGTACTAGTTGCACTCATTCCACGAGAGCCGTTGCTGCTATACCTAGCGGCAACCAATCAAGTGGTTAGTGTTGCACTAGTGGCCGAGAGGGAACCCAAGACAAAGAGATAGCAACCACAGAGCCTCAAGCCGACAAGCCAGAATCTTTTCCGGCAAGGTCACATGCCAACAACCCAAGTTCAGCATAGGTAGATGGGACAGAACAACAAGTTGTGGAGAAGAAGATGGTGCAACGCCCAGTCTACTTTGTCAGTTCCCTTCTTCAGGGGGCTAGGTCAAGGTACTCTGGTGTGCAGAAGTTGCTCTTTGGCCTCCTCATGGCCTCAAGGAAGTTGTGCCATTACTTCCAAGCACATCACATCACCGTGGTCACTCGCTTTCCGTTTGTAGTGCATCTTGAGAAATCCAGAAGCCACTGGCAGGATAGTGGAGTGGGCATTGGAACTGTCAAGCTTTGATTTGAAGTTTGAAAGCACATCAATAATCCAAAGCAGAGCCTTGGCAGGGTTCATTGCAGAATGGACACCAACTCCAGACGAAGAAATACCAGACACCTCGCTTCCTGGCAAGGAAGCGCCCCAAGATTGGATCATGTACTTTGATGGTGCTTTCTCGGTCCAGGGGGCCGGTGCCGAAGTGCTGCTTGTTGCACCCATCGGAGAGCATCTCAAGTATGTGGTTCAGATGAAGTTTTCCCGAGAGTAGTCCACCAACAATACTGCTGAGTACGAAGGGTTGCTTGCCGGACTCCGCATCGCAATCGACCTTGGTATCAGAAAGTTGATCATTAGAGGCGACTCACAGTTAGTGGTGAAACAAGTGGACAAGGATTACCAGAGCCCGTTGATGGAGGCATATGTGGATGAAGTGAGGAAGTTGGAAGAGCACTTTGACGGTCTGCACGCAGAGCATGTTCCTCGTGCTGAGAACAGCATTGCTGACGATCTGTCGAAGCTAGCCACCAAGAATTTTCCTGTGGAACCAGGTACATTTGTACTCCTTCTGAATCAACCCTCAGTTACACCATCGACGAGGCCAGACAAGAGAAGAAAGTTGAATTCTGGCAAGTACTTACCGGCAGAGTTTCCAATAGCTGCAGAGAAGGAGCTTGCCGGAAACAACCCAATGCTTGTCGGTGAGCAGCAGCCTCTAGCAGGACCCCCAGGCCCTTGCCATCGAGGCAAGCGCTCCCGCAGCAGAAGAGTTGCCTTTAGTCCTTGGAGCCACAGGCTCCGGCATGGGCACATAAAATAGTCCATTACCTACAGATGGGTCAACTTCCCGATGAACAAGAAGAAGCTGAGAAAGTAGGCCACTAGTCAAGTATGTATCAGTTTGTTGATAGCATTCTGTACAGAAAGAGGCCAAATGGGGTGAAGTTGAAGTGCATCTGCTGGGAAGATGGACAGAAGCCTGTGGCAGAGGTACATAAAGGGGTGTCTGGCTCCCATATTGGGTCCCACACACTTGTCGGTAAGGTTTTCCTTTAAGGTTTTTATTGGCCGACAGCCCTTCAAGACGCAGTGGATGTGGTAACAAGGTGCAAAGCATGCCAGTTCCATGCCAAGAACATTCATCAGCCAGCTCAAGCTCTTCAGACAATTGCTCTCTCCTAGCCCTTCTCGGTCTGGGGGCTCGACATCCTCGGCCCCTTCCCCCTCGCTATCGGGGGCTTTGAGTTCTTGTACGTAGCAATCGACAAGTTCACAAAGTGGTCTGAGGTTGAGCCAGTGAGGAAGGTAATAGCACAGTCAGCCGCCAAGTTCTTCAAAGGACTAGTTTGCCGTTTTGGTGTGCCCTGCCAGGTGATCACCGACAACGGCATGCAGTTCACGAGCCGCGCCTTCATGCAATGTTGTCGAGACCTTGGTGCCAAAATTTGTTTTGCATTAGTTGCTCACTTGAGAAGCAATGACCAGGTCGAGTGGGCTAACGCAGAAGTGCTGCGAGGACTCAAGACAAGGACGTTTGATAGGCTGCACAAGTGTGGAAGAGTCTGGATCAATGAGTTGCCGGCAGTTCTTTGGTCAGTCGGAACGACACCAAGTTGAGCCACCGGCGAAGCACCCTCCTCCCTGGTCTATGGTGCAGAAGCGGTGCTCCCCATAGAACTCACATACGGGTCACCTCGAGTGCAAGCTTTTGACGAAGCTGAGCAAGAGCAAATGCGGCATGACGATGCGTGCTCCTTGAGGAAGATCGCCTCCGGGCTGTTGTGCGTGCTGCATGCTACCAGCAAGCTTTGCGCCGCTACCATAGCCGCAAAGTGCATGCCCCGAGTTTTGAGGAAGGTGACATTGTTCTTCGTTGGATTCGATCCACAAAGGGATCAAACAAGTTGACACCAAAGTCGGAAGGCCCTTATCGAGTAGCACAAGTCACCAGACCTGATGCAGTTCGTCTGGAGACCGAAGATGGCACTCAGGTGCGTCACTCATGGAATATTGAGCATCTTCGCAAGTTCTACCCATGAGGCGCGGTTACCGGGCATCCCGACAACCTCTTTTGTACAAGTTTGTCGACAAGACATGTAATCCTTTGTACAAAGCCAAGCGCAGACCCTGTGCATAGTAAAATAAAGATAAGTGTTTCACAGCTCTTTGTCAAATACGTATATGTTTGTACATGTTGTATGCAGGGTTGTGTTACATTTTGCCTTGCATGAGATGCTTAACAAACCGTTGAGGTTTCCAGCCTCCTCTTTTATCTTTTCTTTTTCTCAAAAGGACGGGAGGGTTCCTCGCGTACAAATTTCCCGGGGGGAGTGACGGTATGGATACCACAAGTGACATTCAAGTTATCATTCACGACAAGAAGTACATCAAAGAAAGAGCTAAGTTGAATTTTTTTGAAACAAATTCTTTGTTGTAGTTGCATTTCTTCGTTGAATGATCTTGGCCTTTGTAGGAGAAACCTGCACGCTAAGGAACCTTGTCGTAACCAGCCGTGCCCTTACTTTGTTTCGAGTCCGCTCAGCAGCTTAAGTAGTTGCGCTATGACCGTCAAGTGTGACCTTGCCGACAGCGGCACTTCCGGCATGCTGCTAAGGACCTGTTCCTCAAGCGCTCGTGGCAAGAGTGTGCACACCGGCAAGTTTCCGGCAAGCGTAGGGTACAAAAATCATGCAAAGACAGAATAAGACAAGGAAGATAGCACATAGCCATTCATCAGACGGGAAGTTATATTACATCAGAAGCCAAATGCAGTTCTAACTTAAGATAGATCTGTATTTTGCATGAATTGCACTTGTAGCCAAATGATACCAGCAAAGGGCTAGTTCCTATGCCGACCCTCAATCCTGGGGATTTCGGCGACCTTGTTGGCAAATGGTGTGACAAGCTCTTCAGCAGCCTTGGTGTCTGCTCCCTATGGCAGGCTCTTGAAGGCCTTGGAGAAGTCGATGCCGGGATTCAAGTGCACAAGTTTGACAAGTGCCTTGAAGAGGACGTCCCGGCAAAGCCTGCGGGACTCGGTGGCGAGATACGTAGCTCAAGCTTCTTGTTGCTTTTCCAACACCTCGGCAAGACTTTCGAAGAATAGACCGAGCCTGACGCTAGCGGCGTCCCGTTCATTGGTGGAGAAGCAAAATTCCGACAAGCCCATGGCGGATAATTAATTGTGCGGTGAGGTTTTTCGCAGTCACTACGAGGCGGTCAGTCCAAAGTTTGTAGACGCCTTTGAGCTCATTGAAGGAGTCGGCGGCGCTCTTGAGCAAGGTCTTCTCCTTCTGGAGATCCTCCAACAAGACCTTCTCATGCTCTTTGGCGCCTTCAAGAGATTTTTCCAAGTTGGTCAACTTTAACTTATGGTCATCAATGACGCCATTAGCCTTAGTGAGCTCTTCGTTCTTGATGGATATTGAGGTTTGCAGCTCTACCAAGGCGTGAGCTGTCTTTTCTCTATCCACTTTGAGCGCCAAGACCTCCTTGTTAATGGTGGCAAGATCATCCTCCAACTTCTTCACCTTGCCCTCCAGTTTATTCTTAGCGCCCTCTGCGGCTGCGGCATCATCGACGACTTCTTGGATCTTGCAAGCATGGTCTACAGCTTGAGCTTTGATTGCCTCCTTGTGCTTCCGCTCGAGCTCCTGGAACTGTTGCGCGAGGGCTTGGCCCTCTTCATCCTTTCCATGGAATTTGGCGGCAAGCGCCTCTCACGAGCGGCAAGCTCTTCTTCGTAAGTGTCCTCTGCCAATGTCCTTTGCACGGCTTCCTCCTGTGCCTTGTCAGCCTCGGCCTTCTCCAGGATAAGCTTGTTCCACTCGATGGCGAGCTGCCTTTGGCGGTCCATCAGGTCTTGGAGGCTTTTGGTGAACCAGATTTGTGTCTCCTCCAAGCGCTTCTGGAACTCTCCTTCTGCCATGCCGATAATGGTTGCCCTAGAGTCCAAGCTCTTCGTACGGCTGCGGTAGTGTGCTTGCAGCTTCTGGAGGTTCTCACTTATGGCCCTGAGTAGCTGCTACCCCTTGGATCCACTACTGCTGGCGCGCGGCTCATTGACGACTTCGAGCCCGGCAGCAGTGATGACCTTGTCATAAAAAACTTCTCCTTCAGTGGGCGCATCAATGTTTGACATCCCAGGGATGCTGACGAACAAGTTGTCGCCAACCTTCAAGTACCTACTTAACGGAGGCGCTTCAGATGTTGAAGGGTGGTCGCCAACAACTGTCTTGCTGGCAGAGACCGCCCCCATGGCCGAGCCAGCGCTTAGCGCTCCTGGGGCAGAAGTGTCGCCAGTGGCCTCGGCACTCTTGTTGTTGTCCTCCTCAGTGGTGACCTTGGCAGCCTCCTCGTTAGTAGCCTTGGGTGCCTCGTCGACGACAATTTTGTTGGCCTCGCTAGCAGCATCCTTCGCGGCCCCCTCGATGGTGGTGTCTATGTCCATGTCATCGGTTGAGGGTGGATCTGAGAAGAAGGAGAAGGAGTCAAAGGTCAAGTTCAAGAAAACAGAGATGATTAAAGAATGGGACAGCTTGACAGAAATTGACTTACCGGACTAAGCTTGTTGAGGAGGAACAACTTCCCCACTGACAACTTCGGTTGTCATCGCCTGGTTGCCGACAGATCCACTTGCCGGCACGTCATCAGTGCGGACAGGCTCGTCGGTGGAGGTCCTTGCCGGAGAGGTGGGTTTCACCACGGTGGTGTTGCAAATATGCCATAGAGGCAATAATAGAATGGTTATTATCATATTTCCCGTTCATGATAAATGTTTATTATTCATGCTAGAATTGTATTGACCGGAAACTTAAATACATGTGTGAATACATAAACAACATCGTGTCCCTAGTAAGCCTCTACTAGACTAGCTCGTTGATCGAAGATGGTTAAGGTTTCCTAACCATGGACATGAGTTGTCATTTGATAACGCATCACATCATTAGAGAATGATGTGACGGACAAGACCCAACCGTAAGCTTAGCATATGATCGTATCACTTTAGTTTTTGCTACAACTTTCTTCATGTCAAGTATCTATTCCTAAGACCATGAGATCATGCAGCTCCCGAATATCAGAGGAATGCCTTGTGTGCTATCAAACGTCACTTCGTAATTGGGTGATCATAAAGGTGATCTACAGGTATCTTCGAAGGTGTCTGTTGGGTTGGCATGGATCGAGACTGGGATTTGTCACTCCGTACGACGGAGAGATATCTCTGGGTCCTCCCGGTAATACAACATCGTAAAGATCTTGAAAGCAATATGGCTAATGAGTTAGTCACGGGATCTTGTATTACGGAATGAGTAAAGAGACTTGCCGGTAACGAGATTGAACTAGGTATGGAGATACCGACGATCGAATCTCGGGCAAGTAACATATCGCTAGACAAAGGGAATTGCATACGGGATTAACTAAATCCTTGACATCATGGTTCAACCGATAAAGATCTTCGTGGAATATGTAGGAACCAATATGGGCATCCAGGTCCCACTATTGGTTATTGACCGAAGAGGTGTCTCGGTCATGTCTACATGATTCTCGAACCCGTAGGGTCCGCATGCTTAACATTCGATGACGGTAGAGTAGAATTGGGATATGTGCATTAGTAACCGAATGTTGTTTGGAGTCCCGGATGAGATCCCGGACATCACAAGGAGCTCCGAAGGTAAAGATTTATATATAGGAAGTCTTGTTTTGGTCGCCGGAAAAGTTTCGGGTATTACTGATATTGTACCGGGAATGCCGAAAGGGGTCCGGGGGTCCACCAGCCCCGAGGGCGTACATGGGCTGTAGGGGGCGCCCTGTCCTACATGGGCCAGGGGCACCAGCCCCAAGAGGCCCATTCGCCTAGAACAAGAAAAAGGGGAAGAGTCCTAAAGGGGGAAGGCACCCCCTAGGTGCCTTGGGGAGGGAGGAAACCTCCCTAGGCCAGCGCCCCCTCCTTGGAGGAGGGGCTAGGGATGCACCCCAGCCCTCTCCCGTGCCTCCTATATATAGTGGGGGAGAGGAGGGGCTGAACACACCAATTCCCATGCCCCGGTGACAGCCCTACCTCTCCCATAACCCTGTTTTCTCCTCAGATCGGTTCCGACAGCATTTGGCGAAGCCCTGCCGGCACTGCACCACCACCATCTCCACCATGCCGTCGTGCTGGTTCAGATCCCATCTACTTCTCCCCTTCTCTTGCTGGATCAAGGAGGAGGAGACGTCATCGAGTCATACGTGTGCTGAACACGGAGGTGCCGTCCGTTCGGTACTTCATCGGATTAGATCGTGAAGAGTATGACTACATCAACCGCGTTATATACTCTTCTGCTTAACAGTCTATGAGGGTATGTGGACACACTCTCCCCTCTCATTGCTATGCTTCTCATAGATAGATCTTGGGTGTTCCGTAGGAATTTTTTCGATTTTCATGCAACGTTCCCCATCAATGGCATCATGAGCTAGGTCTACGCGTAGATGATATGCACGAGTAGAACACAAAGAAGTTGTGGGCATTGATGTTCAGATTGCTTACCTCCCTTGTCTTATTTTGATTCTGCGGTACTGTGGGATGAAGCGTCTCAGACAAACCTTACATGTCCTCGCACATGAGACCGGTTCCACTAACCGACATGCAACTTGTATTGCATAAAAGTGGCTTTGCGGGTGTCTGTCTCTCCCACTTTAGTTGAATCAGGTTTGACATAGGCAGTCCTTGTATAAGGTTAAAAGGCAACTTGAATATCACCGTTGTGGTTTTGCGTAGATAAGAACATCTTATAGTTTGCCCTAGCAGCCACGTAAAAATTGCAACAACAAAATAGAGGACGTCTGATACGTCTCCGTCGTATCTACTTTTCCAAGCGCTTTTGCTCTTTTTTTGAATCTAATCACTACTGCAGGTTGGTCCAAACGCGACAGTCCAATCAGAGACCCTTCGATGAAACTGTGTGCGATGCATTAATCACAAACGGTGATGTAATAAAACCGTCAAAAAATATACAAAACATTTGCGATGGCGGTGACATCAAACACGCTTCAGATTAGAGTTGCGTGTGCGATGCGTGGCAAATTGTTAATCCAGTAGAACTATTTGCGATGAGGAAGAACAATAGAAACGGGCAGCCAGATGAGGGTGTGTGTGATATACGGCATACAATTCACTAGGATGAACTATGTGCGATTAGGCAACACAATAGAAACGGTCAGCCAGATCAAGGTGTGTGCGATGGAGGGCATACAGTTCACTCGGATGAACTGTTTGCGATGAGCCAAGACAATAGAAACAGTTCAACTGAACAAGACGTGTGTGATACACGGCAAGCAGGTTCGTAATCAGAAATGTGTGTGAAGACCAATAATAACACAGATGATTGCTGCTAATGAGCCGTGTGATTTGCTCTGTCTACAGAAGAATAACATATATATATAACTGAAATAAACATCCAATTACATAAGTGACTATACAGATCATTCGCACACACCTCAATAAACAATTGCATGCATTCTAATCTAGGAGAAACGATCATCTAGTCATCTACTCCTTGTGACGCTCCCGCCACTGCTCTGTGGCTCGATCCCTCGTCTGGGGCAGGAAGAAGACAGTTCCTCATGTCAATGATCCGCCTGTACATCTCGTAGCTTGTGTACCCATCCTTGGCCGCGTACTTGACATGTTGTTCATCCAGTCTCTGATGCCAGCCACTGTGCCAGGCGTTCTTGTCCTTCATGCTCTCATCCTTCATCTTCATGTAGTAGGGGTCGATGATGGCCAAGGCGAGGTGAACCAGGGAGTTCTCTTTGTTGTTGTCGCTACCCCAGACCTTGTAGTGGTCCTGGATGTTGACAAGATCTGGCATTTCAAGCCCGAAACCTTAAGCGCTTTTAGATCGTTGGTGGTGTCCACCGTAGCGAAAATGTAGTCGGAGCTGTTGATAAACCTGGAGAAACGCTCGCAAGGCCTTGTGTCCAGGTGGTAGTGGTAGACGAGGACGTCATGTCGCACGCACAACTAGGCGACGGCAACCTTCTGATCGTGCTCGGCACGACCGCTGGTGAACTCGAGATTGAAGCCGACCACTTGGTACTTGTCCTCAGCAAGCAACTGCTTCATACTTTGGATGGATCTCTCCACTGAGACCGGCTCGTTCGTGTACACCACTGAGAGGGCCTTCCCCCTCACGTGGGTGTCCACTACGTGATGCATGGTGAACTGCCCCCCGTTGTCATCGGCGGCCGCTGGGAGCGCCATTGGAGCCACGGGGAGCGCCATTGGAACCGCTGGATGTCCTCCCTGTATGTGTCGTCGTGGGTGTGCTTATTGTGTCGTGTGGCACGAGAGATGAAGGTAAATGGCCGCAGGAATAAATGGGGCCGGCCGGCCTGGATTCTCGGCGCGTCCGCATGGCAGTTTTTGCAGCGGGTAACTGCATCGTGGCGCCGCGTCCGGCGCAATCACATGCATAATGGCAGCACGAACGTACGTGATTGTGCGCCGGCCCCAAACACTGGCAGCGCGCGTGGAGGGACGAGGGCAGAGCGCCTGGAGGGACGCGAGAGCAGAGCGCGCATGGCGGGACACGAGCAGAGCGCGCCGCGGCCGCCTCAACCGCGAGCAACCACACGCATAGAGCAGTTGAACACGCAGAGAATGATCGTCTACAAGCCGGCCAACAGTTGCGTCGCTGCGTAGAGAATGGCCGTGTGCTACTACCTCCGTCTTGGTCTATTAGTCCCCTTTATATTCTGTGCCATATTTTGACCTTAAATTTAACCAACAAAATGTTAATGCATGTTATAAAAATTATATAATTGGAAACTATGTTCAAATACGAATCTAATGATATAATCTTTGGCGACATGCATTCGTATTTTATTATTTAAATCTCTATTCAAAATTTGGCATAAAAATACATAGACGACTTATAAACCAGGACGGGGGTAGTAGGTAATTAAATTGCAAATGTTTTTTTATTAACAGTATGTCTACGTGTCCTTTCGTCCTCCTCTCGCACGTCTTGTCACCCCGCTACCGCAGACGGCTTCGAGCGTAAGCTTGAGCAGCGCGCGGGGGCATTCTTTTGGCCAAACGGTGGTGAGCCCATTCCCGTGCAACCGCGTAGGTTCCCGTGCAAGCTTCCCGCCCGACTCGGTGAAATCACCCAAAATCCCAATGCTTACCAGCCTGCTATATAAACCCTCGCGGCCAGCGAGTCCTGCGTCGCATTTCCCCCTCCCTCCCTCCCTGTAGCTTATCTCGTCTGCTTCTCCCACAATCGCCAATGGCACCGGTCCATCGTCGCCGCTCAGCCACTCCGCCGTCATCAGAGGACAGCTCCAGTTGGGAGGCTACACCGCGGCGGTAGCTCAGTCCCGGGCGTAGTGTAGTGCGCGTGGCGTCCCTGTTGGGTGTGCGCGAAACACCCACCACACGCTCTGCTGCCGCTGCCCGTCGGCAGCTGTTGCCAGCCGCTTTTGCCGCCACCCCATCATCTGCCGCCGTGGCCGCCACACCACCGTCGAAAGCCAGGGCCATCGCCCGCTCCGCCACCGTGGCCCGAAGGCGGGAGGTGGCCGTCGTGGCCGCCACCCCACTGTCGGCCACCGTGCACTACAAAAAAATACACTTCCGTGATGATATGTGTTTGTCACAGTAGGTCACGTTTTCTGTCATGCATGTACATCCATGATGATTTTATGACAGAATCAAAGATAGTCATACATGTGCTGTCGTAGAAGTGTTCCATGACATTACCAAAATTATCATCACGGAAGTGTCCACTTCCATGACGATAAATCGCGCATCATAGAAGTGCTTTCGTCAAGGGTAACCGACATGTGGCATCCACCGTAACGGGTCGCCGTTAAGCTATCGGGTTCCAGTTTGGATCCGATAACCCGTTAACAGCCCTGACCAGTGGGGATTTTCCACGTGTAAAATTCTCATTCGCCGGAGTATCCACGTGTCAGCTTAGTGCTGGGATAGATGTCATCCAGCGAATGGATGGGATGCACCTATGATACATCGACATGTGGCATGGCCCAACAGTGGCCCATTCAGGTCAAAAGGCTGGCCCATTTGACTTAGTCAAAAGGTAGCGGCCCGACCCACTTTAGGCCTGTTAACGCCTGTTAGCATATAGCCCATTTATAGCCTGCTAACTCACGGCCCGTTATAGCCTATCCGAATTAGGCCCGGTAGCGCCATATGGGCCGTCCAATATGATTCCAGCCCGTTGTAACTTCCGGCCCATGTATGGCCCATGACGTCTTTCGGCCCATATGAGGCCCTTTCTAAATCTTGGCCCATAAACGGCCGGTGGTGAAACTGGCCCATAATGAACAGTATATAGCTTTATACCCATTAACGACCCATTATTCCATTGGGCTGTTTTAGCCCGTGTTATCTTTCGGCCTTCTAAGGGCCCATTTATTATCAGGCTCATTTCCGGCATTTGATTACTTACGGTCCGTTACAGGCCTGTTCCGCTTGGGGGCCAAATTCAGCCCGTGGTTAAAGTCGGCCCGTCTGTGGCCCTTTAATCCGTTGGGCCGTTTTCATGGTGTCATCACATATGGCCCATTAACGACCCGTTATGCCTGCCGTTCGAATTAAGCCCGTTGTACACATGGGCCTGTTAACGGCCCATAAACATATGATTCCCATTATAGCCCATTTACGGCCCATATTGCGGTCCGTTAATTGTCCATGAAAGTACGGCCCATGTTTGGCCAATCGATCATACGGCCCGTAGAAGTCCCATTGAATCTACGGCCCGTAGAAGGCCCATGGATCATACGGACCTTAGGAGGCCCACTACAACAGGCAGCATGACTACTTCTAAATAAAAAGGTTATCGCAGAAAAAGAACTGAAGCGACTACCAGCAAAAAAATAAACAAGACAATAAGGAAATAAATAAGCAAGGAACTTACGCTAGACTATTATGGCTATTACAAATATTACATCCACTGGGCATCAAAGTTCGCCACCAGTGCAAATATAGTGAACAAAGCAGCATATTACATACACTGGATGTCTAAATTGGCCACCAGTGAAAATAAACGCGGCAACAAAACAAGTCCAGAACTGAAACCACTTCAGAAGAGCTCAAGAAATGATATCCTGGATACCCACCATGCTGGCAAGAAGCTTAGCAAGCTTATTAGTTTTCTCTTGTTTGGCGCTAAAATCGTCCAGCGCTTCCTGTTGCACCAGAAAGTATGCATCTGAATTCTGCAGGAACTTCCTCAGTCCTTCGGCTTCTTGCCGCAGCATAGCTGACTGATGCCTTTCAGCTTGTAGTTGAGACTGAAGAAGCCGAAGTGATTCAGGCAGCGAGTTCAAAGAGCTTGTGCCAGCGGTAGTGGCCAGTAACTCGAACACTACATCAGTGCAGGACTTTGGGGTTGTCTCACTGTCTACAAGATAGTTTTTATCACCTTTCTTGGAGACCAACAGGGTTGTCTCACTATCTTGAACCTTATCTGCATTACTTTCTCTACCATTGCATAATGGGGTGCTCTTCTCCAATATTCTGTTCGCATTCTACAAGAGAAACAAGCAGACACATCACAGGCTTAGCATGTAGTATATGAAACTCATTTTGGTAAACCGGTTCAGTAGTAAGGTGGACAGGATAACAGCATGAAACAAACATATATCTATGTACTATGGTCACTGTATTGTCCATATCATTCTAGTTTATGTTGCCAAATCAAGATAGAGACACAGTTTAAATCATATATTTTTAAGACACAACAGCATAGACAGAATATAAGTGTGGGAAACTACATAGCATTGGCAACACTTGTAATGTGTATGACATGAGAACATAACTGTTTATACAACTGAAACTGAAATCAACATAGAGCAAGAAGTTAGAACAGCAATCCAGTTAAAGAAATAGGTTTAAAACATACCTGTTGCGCCATTGGAGTTTCAATTGGATCCTTCAAATTCGAAATTAGTTGGTATGAGTAAATACAGTGATGCAAGAGCAAAGGACTATAGACCATAGCTATGGAATCTGACCTGAGAACAGTTGCTCTTCTGCTTTAAACGTGGAGTTTGGGTTCACTGTGGTGGTCTTCGTGCTTTGGGCACTGCAGTTGCTTTACAAACTGCTCGTGTGGGGGTACTCTGTGGTGGACATGGTGCTATGTCAACTAGAAGTGGGTTACTATCCACTGGGGTTGGGGTTAGATGGGGTGTAGCTGGTTCTCTGTCCAACGGTATAAGTGTACAATCTGGAAGAGTCTCGATTATGTGTGGTGGGGCTAGTTCATGGGCCAGTACAACCATGGTTCTATCTGCATCGACGGGTAGCAACGTCTTTTGTGAAGAACGGGTTTTTACTCCCTTAGATACTGCCATCACCCCCTCCAATTCAAATGGCTGATAAACAAGAAAAGAAATTGAAAGTACAGACATTGTATGATAGACAGATGTGGTAATTCACATATATGTTGTCTAACCAAACAGGACAGCATGACACAATTTCACATATATGATGGCTAACTAAAAAGGATAGCATGACACAGTTTCAGATATATGATGGATAACTTAACAGGATATAATGGCATAATTCAACATATGATGAGTATCTAAACAGGATGACATGACAAAACTATATGATGTCTTTCTAAAATAGGTTGGGATGAAATAATTCACACACATGTTGTCTAAGTATACAGGATGGCATGATATAATTCACATAATTGATTCATATACTAATCAGTTGGCACTCGCATGTATGATCTCTAAACTAAGCAGATGCCATTGAATATTGTGTATATGATGTCTAAACTAAGCAATGCAAGACACCATATGCATGATATGAGAAATATAAACATTGCAAGTTAAGAGCATACACCTCAGGTGGGATATAGGACTGGTCATCTGTCTCTGAATCCTCCTCTGAGGAGCTACCTGTAACCATCGAGATATATGCTTCAACAGGTACCATTGCCTGCTCTGAAGACCTTGTTTTCACTCCAGATTTTTCCATAACCGGCTCAAATGGCTGATACACATGAAGAGTATTTCAATATACACAGATTGTCGACAAATGGAATACATAATGAAAAAAAGGATGACATGAGATAATTCACATATATGATGCCTGGCTACATGGCGGTGCATAATTCACATATATGATAACTGGCTAAAAAACATGGCATTGCATAATTCACATATCTGATATAGAAAGCAAACAGGAGGCATTCACACAAAGCATGTCTAATCTAAGTAGATGGCATGGCAATACAAGACACCATATGCATGATATGAGCAATATAACCCTGCCAAGTTAGAGCATACACCTCAGGGGGGAATACGACTGGTCATCTGTCTCTGAATCCTCCTCTGAGGAGCCATCTGTAACCAGCAAGAAATCTACATCGATAGGTAGCACTGACTGCTCAGAAGACCTTGTTTTCACTCCAGATTTTCCCTTGACCGACTCAAATGGCTGATGTACAGGAAGAGTAGATGAATGTATAAACATTGTTGACAAATGGAATACATTATGAAAAAAAATATGGCACGATACAATTCACATATACGATGACTGGCTAAACAGGATGGCATTGCATGATTCACGTATATGATGCCTGGCTAAAGAAGATGGCATTGCATAATTCACATATACTCCCTCCGTTCCTAAATATTTGTCTTTTTAGAGATTTCAAATGGACTACCACATACGGATGTATATAGACATATTTTAGAGTGTAGATTCACTCATTTTGCTCTGTATGTAGTCACTTGTTGAAATCTCTAAAAAGACAAATATTTAGGAACGGTGGGAGTATGATATAGAAACCAAATAGGTGGCATTCACACAAAGCAAATCTAAACAAAGCTGATGACATATAAGATGTATAATGTAAGCAATGCGAGGCGCCATATGCATGATATGACCAACATCAGCATGCCAGGTTAGAGCAAACACCTCAGGGGGTAAATAGGAGTGGTCGGCTCCCTCTGAATCCCCCTCAAAACAGTTGTCTTCCTCTGGAATACAATCTAGAATGGGGGGAGGGGGGGCCCACTTCACCCACCATGGAGCAGCGTCTGCATGACATTATATTCCCACGTAACGGTCTTCTCTTTTTCTCTACATGTTCAGTACGATTGTGTACAATAACTGACATGCATAATAAAAAAACATAGTTAGATTATGTAAGGCCTAAGGGGTGCATGCAGAAATCAAGACTGATGGTAGCAAACGAGTGGATAGATCCAAAACTAATGATAGCAGGCAGATTATAGCTTCAGTTTAAAAAGATAGACGATGGATCATCTACTCTTTGTTGCCCACCCAACATGAACCACATAGAAGACCCCAGATGAACCAAATAGTAGACAGATACTACTCATTGCTGCCTCGATATGTGCCCCACAGGCATTTTAAAACTCATGTTTGAACATTAGTTTGGACCTGACTCGGAGTCTAAGAGGTGAACATGACGATAAAGTAGCAGGTAATAATAACTGATGTATAACGTAAGCAGACACGAAAGAGTGCGACCTCTCTTCCGGAACTGTGTAATCCTCAGGTTCATCTGCTCAATCGATGATAGTAATGCAGTTGGCGTGGCTGCCGGCAATGGGGAAGATGATCTGAGGCGACGAAAGAAAGTCTGCATGGGGAATCTCTGCTGCAGTGAATGCTTCCGTCGATGGTGCACCTCAGGTGGGGTGGATGACAGCACGACAGGAGCAGGACATAACACACAGAGTTTTCTTTGAACCTATCTGAAAATGAAGTAAATCTGTAAGGGGTCCTTAGAATAGGAGGATTCTAAAAACGCAGGGACAGGAAAAACATAGGAATAGGATAGGAATGCATGTGCAAAACAGAGCATTTGCAAACATAGGATTTCTGTCAACCTGTGTGTTTGGTTCACATGAATTGGAAGAACACATGAATGGAGAAACATGGTCAAATTAAAGTCAAACCACATGAAAATGTAAAATAAGAATCTTATTATGCCATTAATGCAATTAGTCCTGTTCTTCATGCATATTAATTTGAAAAGGACGTCCAAGTGGATATTAAAATTCCTACATTTTTTCTTTGAAAGAGACACCAAAGGAAAAAAATATCCTCCAGTTTTGCTTTGCTCCATTCCTTCTAACCAAATGCAAGAATAGTAGTACCATAGTAAAGTTTCCAATTCCTATGTTTTCCTTCACTTTTTCTTTGAACCAGTGGCGATTCTAGTAGGCAGCCTTCAACAGGCTGAAGCCTGCCCTCGAAATATTTTGTGAGCTTAGATTTGGTCCACATGAGTATCATAAAATGGCTATCTTGCTAAACCAATTCAAATTGTGGTTCAAAAGAGCATTTAGTTTTCTCCCTATTAACTTTGTGACCATGATTCATTTATTTCTAGATTTGCAACTGCTTTGAACCAAAGGATCCCTGAGGGATTGACATGAATGCAGAGTAACAAAGTGATGCGACGAGTGTACAACCTCTTTGGCATAGCCTTGTCGACCTCAGCATCATTGGGTTGGACGTGGAGGATGGTGATGCTGGTGTGACTATCGGAGGCGGGGAAGAAGATCTGAGGCCTCTGGAGACGGCGCCGAGGGTACTGCTCCGCTGTGATGGACGGTTCCATCGTTGGAGCAGCTCCGGTGAGGTGTACGACGGCGAGGCTGAAGCAGGACAAGACAGACAATGTTAATCTGAAGTGGGACTCTAATAGCATCTGTAATAGATGATGTAAAATACATCATCAAAAAGTGCTAGATGTAAAATGCATCAGCCGCGCCACGGCCGCTCCGACAGATGCTGTAAATACTGTTTACTCTGAACTTAACTGAAGAAACTGAATTTTACAGTCGAAACTGAATTTTACTGTTGAAACTGATTGAACTAGTAGCAGAGCATTGCAATAGAAGTTTAGGGCGTTCAAGCACTAGTAGCAGAGAAGCAGTGATCTAAATCAGCAGTCGCTCGAGCAGGGAACGCACTAGCAGAGAGCAACTCATGCAGCAACACCATGAGCGAGTGCTAAAGCAACAACTCCTGTAGCTGCCGCAGGTCGTGCAGCAGCAGCAGCACGAGCGAGAGCAAGAGCAGAGCAGCAGCACGAACGAGAGCAAGAGCGGAGCAACAACATGAATGAGAGCAAGAGCGGAGCAGCAGCGCGACCGACAGCAATAGCAGAGCAGAGCAGCAGCACGAATGAAAGCAAGAGCAGTGCAGCAGCACGACCGACAGCAAGAACAGAGCCGCAACACGAGCGAGAGCCGGAGTAGCAGCAGCAGCGCGAGCGAGAGCCGGAGCAGCAGCAGCTAGTGCTGGTGTGGAAGTCGCCGCCGAGGAAGCAACGACATGGGGGAGAGACGCCATGGTGGAAGTGGCCGGCGATGGCGCCATCGATGGAGACCCGCCATGGCTGCTCGGTATCGAGCACCGGCAGCCCCGTGAGATCGAATAAAAGATAAAATGCAGCAATGAGTGCAGAACCTCCTTGGTGGAGCCGAGTAGGCCTCGGCTTCATCGGAGGAATTGGTGAGGGTGCTGCGGTTCTGGTGGGGCAGGTCAGGACGACGTGTGGGGATGGAGGTGGCGCGATAGACGAGGTGAACATCGGGGCAGCTCCTTGGAGGTGGAGGATGGGGCGGCTGATCCGACAAGACGACGAGATCAACGACGGATCCTCATCCGGTGCGGTGGATGAGGGACGTTGAGCTGTTGCTGTGGACGACGTCGTCCGGGAAGAGTCTCCGGCTGGGCGGCGGTCAGGAGGCCGATGGAGGAGCATGGGGTTTCGCGGGTTTTGGTGACCTCGGTGTACGAATGGGGGGGATGAAGGGGAAGGTAGGGGGAGCCATGGCTTAGGGACGCGCTTGTCCGAAATGTGGGGTAAGTTACGAACTTACCCCCGCCGGTTTTGACCACGCGACGTCGAGGCGACATTTCCGGCTGAGGGGTAGAAGGGGGATTTTGCGTGTCTGTGCTGCGGGACCGATTTCAGATGAGGAGGGAGTTTTCACACACGTCAAAATTTCGGGATAACAAGGCATGACGCGGGTTGAAGAGGCGGGAGCTTCACAGCAGAAGAGATAAAAGATACTCGAGCTTGAAAATTTTGGGATAACAAGGCGCGGATTCCATGTTCGGCAGAACAAACTTAACGTGTACAAAAAAAACAATTCATACAAGACACAAGAGAGTCATGTCCCCTTTTACTATATTGCTATAAATGCCATTGAAAAAACTACAAGAAAAATGTAAACAAAATCGGGAGAACAAGATTAGCCTGTACAGTACCAAATCAATTCGCACTTCCCTCAACAACAACAAAAACAAATCAATTCCCACTACAAGAAAAAGTTATGTCCCTTTTTATATGATTACAAATGCTAGAATCTCGAATTTCAATTTTTGAATCCACGTTATGTTGAATTCGAATATATCGTTAGGTGATCTTGTGGTTTATAATGGATGTAGTCCTACATTTTGATCTTCCATCTTATATGAACATTTTACTCCACCCTATGAATATATATATTATCGTCTACCATATGGACTAAATTTGAATCAATTTTCCTTATTTGAATACGATTGTTGTCAAGTTATACCATTATTTAAATATTATCTTGATAACAGAAAACAAGCATATAGTAGTAATCATATTTCAATATGAACTACATGTACCATACGATCTCCAATTCAAAATTTGTATCCATTTTATGTTGAATTCAAATCACAGTACATTGCTCTAGGTAGCGAGATGTTTAGGATAATCTAAACCCTGTTTTCATATGTATAAATTTTGGCCGAATTGGGACAAGTTTTGGTATAAGCTTCTTGCAAACCGGAGATTCTCTCAAGAAGCCTCGTGGTTCCGAGAGGGAACGTGTCACCTTTGTGTGCGAAACGATATACGCTGCCTCCCCCCTGATTTTCTTTACAGAGGCAACATAGAACTATATAAGTGCGCTGTTAATTTTCAGAATTATTCTGGGTTCGTTTGACCTTATTTATACATTAATTGAGTTTCTCGTCATTTAATGTGCATAATTCAAATTTGAACTACAAGCACATGCTCCAGTGCACCAAAGTTGGTTGAAAAATAACATGTGTGTCCTCGGGTGAATTTCTAGGTCCCATGCAATAAATGGGAATGAAATTCAAACATCTGGGCGTCGTGGCTCGGCCGAGAACATTGAGAAACTTGGTTTTTAAATTCTTGTAAATCCAAAACACGCCTGAAAATCATGAAACTTGGCATGGTGTCATGTCATGGCACTAACATGTTGTGGTAAATTTTTTGGCCGAATTGGAACAAGTTTTGGTATAAGCTTCTTGCAAACCGGAGCTTCTCTCAAGAAGGCTCATGGTTCTGAGAGGGAACATGTCACCTTTGTGTGCGAAACGATATACGCTGCCCCTCCTTGATTTTCTTTATAGAGGCAACATAGAACTACATGAGTGTCATGTTAAATTTTGGAATTATTCTGGGTTCGTTTGGCCTTTTTTATACATTAATTGAGTTTCTGATCATTTAATGTGCATAATTCAAATTTGAACTACAAGCACATGCTTCAGTGCACCAAAGTTGGTTGAAAAATCACATGTGTGTCCTCGGGTAAATTTCTAGGTCCCATGCAAGAAATGGGAATGAAATTCAAACATCTGGGCGTCGTGGCTCGGCCGGAAACATTGAGAAACTTGGTTTTTTTATTCCTGTAAATCCAAAACACGCATAAAAATCATGAAACTTGGCTTGGTGTCATGACATGGCACCAACATGCTGTGGTAATTTTGCTGTCCGATTTGCGAAGGCGCACACATTAACAATCAACAAAGTCATTTTGGAACAAGTGTTGTCATGTTACAATCGGAAACACAAGTATTATTAAAACCGTGGGCGTTCTACTTACCATTTACGTGCCGCCACGCGTCCCCTTTTTTTATTGGCTAGGAGGCGCCATGCGGGGTAGCTATTTGAGCACGGGAGGCGTGCGATCAGACCCCTGCGCGTGCTTATCGGGAGGAGAGCCCTTTGACCTCCATCTGCCGCCCACCTCTCTCCCAAGGTCTCCATTAATGGCGCCCGAGCCCTGTTTAATAGCGTGGCTATGTCTCACTCGATTGAGATTTAAGAGAGAGAAAAGAAAATCTGAAAAGAAAATTTTGCACGGATCTTGATGTAAGATCCGACGGACCTATATAGCATCTACTGCGACTTATAGCAAGACTGACGAATATATAAGGACGACAACAGTGGATAATAATTGGCTTACATATTTAGGAAGATAATTAAAAAAGCCACATGCGGCTACGCCCGAAATACACAAGGGCAAATGTCGGCGTACGACACCTATGGGATCCCAAGGGACCCCTTTACGGTTCGGAAGGGAGAGAGATATGCACAAAGAGCAGAACCAACGATCGACGCGGGCCGATTTTACCCTGGTTCGGTCCGCTAATCAGCGTAAAACCCTACTCCTGCCTTGTTTTATTATGAGTGTTCTTGAGCCCAGGCTCCAGGAGCGCTTGCAATGAACCGTACGTTCAAAGAGCAGCTACGCATGCAGACTGGGCCAGAAGATCCTCCTCCCTGTAGCAGTTGCTTTGGGCCTCCTTTTATACGCTCGAAGGGGTCACCACAGTGGCAAAATGTACATACATTGAGGTGTAAAGTAGCTACAGGATTATCATACCTAACCACTGACGGATTAGGACGAATGCATTTAATGCACCATGAGGTGTCCGTTTAGGTGTCCTCACTTTCTTGGGAATGGAAAAAAGGGGCCATCCCATCAGCACCGCTTAAGCTCTCCTCCACTGGTGCGTCGCCACGCATCCAGAGAAGGACCCAGAGTGTCAGGCCTGTTGCTGTGCCGAAGCGGTGGCACAGTGATAGAATCTTGCCGGGCGCCGAATCTTGCCGGGCCCAAATCTTGCCGGGTTTCGTGAGCCACCCCGGCAAGATCTTGCCGGGGGCCTGGCCTTCGATCTTCAGATCTTATCAACTCCTGATCCTTTGATTCTCGGTCTGAATGTCCCCTTGACAATCTTGCACTAATCTCCAATTACTCCCCCAGCAAACCTTGTCGCGGGCTTGGCTACGACTGCCCGTGCACAAGTATGGGGTACTAAAGTCCCAATACTTAGTGCACCGACAGGAGCCCCCGGGCCTAGGCCATACACGAATGCGAGGCGTTGTTGGGCTAGGCCTAAATAGTGCACGGGCACGCGTGCCAGGGGATTAACTGCTCGTGATGATTTTGCTTACTGCATCCCCCCACTACGTGCATTGAATGCGCGACGTGGGGCGCGTGCGCTGAGCGGCCGCGGCCGCAGCGCGCTTGTAGAGGCGTATTCACATTGGGCAGTAAAAGAGGCGGCCTCGCTCCTTCCCCATAAAAAGGAAACTGCAGAGGCGCTGCCTATTTACCCCCTCTTTCTTCTTCTTCTCAATCTGAAATCTGCCATTGCCTTCCTTCTCTCGAGCTCAGTGCAAAACTTTCCCTCATCCGCTCGTCGCCTCCACACCCGCTCCATCCCCGGCTTCCGCCCCTGTAGTCGCCATGCCGCCCAAGACCAGCAAAGGCAAGGGCAAGGAGATGAAAGCCGATGTCCCGGAGAGCGAGCTAGTGAAGATGCGGAAGAAGTACGTCGTCTTCGCCCCGTCGCTTGATGCGAGAGCTCTGAAGAGCCGGTACCAGTGTATGTGGGCGAGGGAGATGCAAGCTCACCTCGCCACTCGCGTGATTCCAGGTTCTTGTTCCAAAAGCGGATCAGACAGATATCCCTTCTTCGTCGCTTATTTCTATTGCGGGCTCTGTCCTCCATTCTCTGACTTCTTCAACGACATTATGTACACATACGGCTTCCATCTTCTTGATTTCACGCTGAATGCTGTACTATGTATGTCCATCTTTGCTCACCTTTGTGAAAATTTTGCCGGAGTGGTTCCCAATACCGCCCTCTTCCGCCATTACTTTATTCCCCGTATCCAAAAGGGGGAGGCCCTCTCTGGTTCTATCGCCTGGATTCCAAGGGCTTGGAACAAGGAAATATACCCAGAAGGGGTTTACCGCGAGAAGTGGGATGAATGGCGGTCTGAGTGGTGCTGGATCAAGGAGGCAGATCCCCATCCGTTCTGTTCGCCTCGACGGCAGAAGGTGGTCCGCGGCAGTGATTGGAGCAACCTTGCCGCGGAGGACGAGAGGCTCACAATCGCCACCACCAGGATCCTTCGCCTGAAAGCTGCCGGGCTTACAATGGAGATGATCGGCTTCGATTTCCTCCGTCGCCGCATCGCCCCCCTACAGAGCAGGGGAAGACCAGCTTGGGAGTATCGGAACGCAGCGGACATCATGAGACTGCGCCCTGGATTGAACAACAATTTGACTGCTATGCAGCTTGGCGCTCTCCGTCAAAGGCTATTCCAGCGCGACAACAAGCATCGGTTGCCGGCAAGAATTGTCCCTCTGTGCAACAACTCTGCCCTGGGGTCAATTATCGCCACCATGCCACTGTTCAATGCCCATGGTCTTGACGTGACTTGGGTCGAGCCACCCGAGGAAGAGGCACAAAAGTTCTTTGATAACTTGACAGAGAGAGCCGTCCGAGAAGAAGCAGACCTCATCCGAGCCACCACCGACGAAGAAGTGGCATACATCGCCACTAGGGCGGAGGAGGCGAATCTTGCCGCGGAGGCTGGTAGCGTCGGCTTCACAGAATAGGAAACCAGTGACGCAGAGGTAGTGGTGGAAGAAAATCCTGCCGGGGAGGACAAGGCTGCCGGGGAACAGAGCGGCACAGCCGCTGAGAGCTCGTCCGACGAAGACGCGGCTGAAGAAGAACCGCAAGAAGAGCTCCCAGCCCCGAAGAAGACAAAGCGTGTTCTTCGAAAGGCTGCATCTGGAATCCCGGCAAGCCAACCTTCTTCGAGCAGCGAGGCTCCCGGCAAGAAGGCGGCCGGCAAGACTGCGCCGCGGCAAGGAGTTCGACAGCAACCTGCGCGGCACGCGAGACCCGCACCAGTGGCAACTGCTGAGGCGGTAGGGGCGTCTCGCACGACCGCACCGGAGGCTTAAGTGGCAGAATCACGCCAACCCCCTGCGCCTGCTACAGCCAAGCGACCCAGGACCCCTCCTCCGCCTCCCCACACAGACACTGCAACGGAGGTCGATTTTGACATCTCCGGCTTCAGTCCGGAGCGAGAAGAGGAAGAGTAAGTATCTCGTCACAGCCTTTATCTTCCAAATTCCGGATCAATCTTATTGACTTGCTTGTTTTGTCTCTGCAGTGATGCAGAAACCTTGGCGGAAAGGATGGCGAAGAGGGCAAAGACTTCCATGGGCGACGAGCCACCGGCAGGCTTCACAAGCGCGCCGAAAACTATTACCATCAGCCCGGAGCTTAGCCCTCGACGCAGCCCCCAGCGTGAGTTCATTACTCTTTTTTCGTTGGCGAATGCTGAGGTTTCTATCCTTGCCGCTGATATCTTTGGGCTTGCAGGAGAAGGACGGCAACAAGGGGAGTTATTGAGAGATACCCCCGTCGTGCCACCTCTGTTAACCACGCCGCCCACAAGCGCATCCCCGGCAAGAGATCACACCGACGAGCTTATCTTGGTTGAGGAGGAGCCGACAACCATGGGTACTGGCATCCTACCCCCGGCAACCGAGGTTGCCGGGAGGGGCGAGGCCACCTCTCAACAGCTCGATGCAGGTAACCAATTGCTTCAGAGCGCTTGCTATTCTTTCCTTTATCTCTCTTTCTTTTGTCTTCTTGAACTTCAATCTTGATCTTATTCTGTTTCTCTCCTTTGTCCTTTAGAATTCCCTGTGATGGAACACATGGACATCGACGCTGTCATCGAGGAGACCGCCAGGGATGTTGCCGCCGAAGCCGACAAAATCGCTGCCAGCGAGGCCGCCATGGATGCCACCGTCGAGGCCGGCGGTGCCTTTGCCGATGAGGCCGCCAAGACTGCACAGGAGGAACCCACCAAGGAATCTGCTGAAGAGGACGGCAAGGAGGCTGGTGACCGTACTGACGGCATTCCTGCCGCAGGAGCGCCAGGCGCTACGCCGGCCACGGAGCCCCCAGCTACTGGTGAGGCGGTTGCTGAGGATCAACCGTCAACATCCGAAGTCCCCTCATCAAGCAAATATCTCAAAGTTGGCGAGAACCTGTTTGTCAACTTGCCGGGGACGGCAAGCATTGGGGCACCGACCGAAGGGGAAACTTTTGATGAAGAAATCCTCACTGCTGCTGGGCTCGAGATCGTCAACGAACCAAGTGTCAGCAGCAGCAAATCTGAGGAGGATCAACTCCTTCAGGCCATGGGCGATAACTTCCGCAAGCTCCAAGCACTCCACCGTGCCCAAAAAGAGAAGGTAGATTCCAGAGCTGCAGTTGTTGAAGCGGCTGAAACAGATTTCCAAAAATGCGTTGAGCAAACACAAATCTGGTACGCCGAGGCCTATCAAGAGCTAACTGCCAATCAGGAACAAGTGAGCCAAAGCTGAACGGAGCTCCTCTTGAAGCAATCTGACATGGAGAAGGCTCAAGAGGAAGCTACGCAAAGAATTGCTGCTGAAGATGCTCTCCTGACGGAGCGTCGCATTGCGCTTGATGCTCACGAGGAAGACCTTGCCGCACGTGAGCAGGCGCTCGCCGCCAAGCTTTGCAGCAAAGATGAAGAAATCGAGAAGCTTGTTGCGCGGCGGACCCAGGAGCTGGAGCAGAAGCACAAGGAGGCGCTCGAAGCTCTAACTGTAGATCACGCCTGCAAGCTCAAGGAGGCCGTCGATGCTGCCGAGGCTGCAGAGGCCGCCAAAAATGAGCTGAGCGACAGAGTGAAGAAACTGGAAGTGGATCTTGAAGAACACGGCAAGGAGCTCTCGACGCTCAAAGGTGACAGGGAAAAAACCATCCACACCCTGGCGGAGATGCAAGTTGCCATGTCTGACAAGACCAAGCAGCTCTCTTCAGCTAATGATGCTATTGCCGATCTGAGGCTGAAATTGACCACGCTGGAGAAGTCACTTGAGGACAGCAGGGCCCGCGAGAAGGCCCTGAGCAAGGATCTCCAAGACGAGAAGAACCTGCTCAAGAGCGCCGCCGCCGCCCAAGTTGACTACGAAAAGGGGGTGGAAATCTGGACTGAATGCCTCGTCGACGCTGCGGAGAAGCTCACGACACAACTGTCAACCATGGGTCTGTCAAACTTCAAGTATTCCTCCGAAGAAAGAATATCTTTGAGCGCCAGGTTGACCATGTTCTTCGAAAGCATCATTGATGCTCTGAAGCTGCTTCAGTCTAACCGGGCGACCCAACTGGCCAACGAATCCCGCCAGCTTTGCCGGGCTGTCCTCCGCAAGGTACTCATCAAGGTGGTGCATAACAATCCTGGTATCGACCTCACCAACGTGCTCGGCCGCCTGCCAAAGGACGCAAATCTCAAGGCACTTGAGGAGCTTGTCGCGCCTATCCTTGAGAAGGTGGATTCAGTCAAAAGGGTCGAAGGCCAGCGCAGAGATTAGCTGCTCCACCTCTTCTTGCCGTCGCCATTCCATGCCAAAGACAATTAAGTCTTAAGTTAGAACTGCGGCAACTTATTAATGTAATATAACTTGCTTATGTTTGAGTACATGCATGCTATTTCCCTTGTCTGATTCCTTTATGTATGGAGTTCACCCTACGCTTACTGAAAAACTTGCCGGCGCGCAACCTGCCGCGAGTGCTGGGTGCGGGACTTCAGCAGCCTGCTGGAGGTGCAGCGGTCGGCAAAGCACCTTGGCATTCTCAGTGCAGCCACTTAAATTGTTGAGCGGACTCGAAACAAAATAAGGGCGCAACCGATTACGACAAGGGTTCCTTCGCGTGCAGGTTTTCCATACAAAAGTCGAAATCGTCTAAGGAAAATAACTTTGTAATAAAAGAGACTTGCTCTAAGTTTTAGAACTTAGCTTTCTGTCGCTGTTCTTCCTCCGGTAGGGTGCCAATTCTGAACGTCGCTAACTAGTACTCATATCTTCCTCCCCCCCCGGCAAACGTGCGCGCGAGGAATCCTTCTGTCTTTTGAGAAAAAGAAAGAAGAGAAAATAAAGATATGGAACCTTGGCGGTTCGTTAGAACTTACTGGGAACAAGTGTCATACAACATCTTAGACAAACATGCATATATATATATATGAACATGGAAATTGAATAAGGAAATGCACAAAACTTAAACTTATACATCTAGGCTCAAGGTCTGCGCCTGGCTTTGTACAAAGGATTACATGCCTTGCCGGCAAGACTTGTACAAAAAAGGTGGTTGCCGAGGGCCCCCGGCAACCGCGCCTTATGGGTAGAATTTGCGAAGATGTTCGATATTCCAGGAGTTGCTCACTGGAACGCCATCTTCGGTCTCCAGGTGGACAACGCCGGGCCTGGTGACTTGTACTACCCGATAAGGGCCTTCCCACTTCGGCGTCAACTTGTTTGAATTCTTGGTGGACTGAATCCGTCGAAGAACAAGGTCGCCTTCCTCAAGGCTTTGGGCATGAACTTTGCGGCTATGGTAGCGGCGCAAAGCTTGCTGGTAGCGTGCAGCTCGCACAGCAGCCTGAAGACGATTCTCCTCAAGGAGCACATCGTCATCTTGCCACAGTTTCTCTTGCTCAAGCTCATCATAAGCGAGCACTCGAGGTGATCCGTATATGAGTTCCGTGGGGAGAACTGCTTCTGCTCCGTAGACCAGAGCGAAGGGTGTCTGGCCGGTGGCTCGATTTGGTGTCGTTCTGATTGACCAAAGAACCACCGGCAACTCATCAATCCAGCGTCTTCCGCACTTTCTCGGCCTATCGAAAGTCCTGGTCCTGAGACCGCGCAACACTTTAGCATTAGCCCTCTCCGCTTAGTCGTTGCTTCTCGGGTGAGCAACAGAGGCAAAACAAATTTTGCCGCGAAGGTCTTGGACGTACTGCATGAAGGTGCGACTTGTGAATTGCGTGCCATTGTCGGTGATGATCCTGTTGGGCACACCAAAACGGCAAACTATCCTTTTAAAGAGCTTGACGGCTGATTGTGCTGTCACCTTCCTCACTGCTTCCACCTCCGGCCACTTTGTGAACTTGTCGATCGCAACGTACAAGTATTCAAAGCCCCCCATAGCGCGGGGGAAGGGGCCCAGTATATCGAGCCCCCAGACCGAAAACGGCCAGGAGAGAGGGATCGTCTGAAGAGCTTGAGCTGGCTGATGTGATTTCTTCGAATGAAACTGGCACGCTTCACACTTGGTTACTAGTGCAGTTGCATCCTGGAGAGCGGTGGGCCAAAAGAAACCTTGCCGGAATGCTTTCCCGACAAGTGCTCTTGATCCTATGTGAGAGCCACATGCGCCTCCATGTATCTCTGCCAACAGCTCTAGTCCATCCTCCCGAGGAATACACTTCAATTTCACACCGTTTGGTCTCTTTCTGTACAGGACGTCATCGACGAACTTGTACATAACAGACCGACAGGCTACTTTTTTCGCCTCTTCCTGTTCCTCAGGGAGTTCTCCTGTCTGAAGGAAATGGACAATGTGCTGCGCCCATGCTGGAGCCTGGGGCTCGACAGCTAGGACTAAAGGCATCTCCTCCGCCAGGGGAACATTTGTCTCGACAGCGAAAGCATGAGATTCCGCTGGAGCCTGTCGTTCCCCGGCAGGCTTGTCGTTGATCCCGGCAAGTTCCTTGTCGGCAGCTCCAGGGAGCTCTGCTGGAAAGTACTGTCCAGAATTCAACTTTCTTCTCTTTTCTTGCCGCATTGATGGCGCTACGGATGGTTGAGTCAAATGGAGCACAAAAGTTCCTGGTTCCACAGGCAACTTGAGGGCAGCACGTTTTGACAGGTCGTCAGCAATACTATTTTCGGCATGAGGAATGTGCTTCATTTGCAGACCGTCAAAGCGCTCTTCCATTTTTCTCACTTCATCCATGTAAGCTTGCATCAATGGACTCTGATAATTCTTGTTAACTTGCCTGACAACAAGTTGCGAATCGCCTCTGATGACGAGCTTCTTGATACCAAGGTCTGCCGCGATCCTGAGACCGGCAAGCAGGCCCTCGTATTCTGCAGTGTTGTTTGTCGAACTCTCCCGGGGAAAATGCATCTGGATTACATACTTGAGGTGCTCTCCGGTGGGTGCGACAAGCAGCACGCCAGCACCGGCACCTTGCAGCGAAAAAGCCCCGTCAAAGTACATAACCCATTCTTGATCAATTTCCTTGCCGGGGAGAGTCGTTTCTTGAACCTCTTCGTCTGGCGTTGGGGTCCATTCTGCAATGAACTCTGCCAAGGCCCTGCTCTGAATTGTCGAAGTGCTTTCAAACTTGAGACCAAAGCTCGACAACTCCAACGCCCACTCCACAATCCTGTCGGTTGCTTCTGGATTTCGCAAAATCCGTTGCAACGGAAAGCGAGTGATGACGGTGATTTCATGTGCTTGAAAATAATGGCGCAGCTTCCTCGAGGCCATGAGGAGGCCGAAGAGCAGCTTCTGCACGCCAGAATATCTTGTCCTAGCTCCTTGCAAAAGAGAGCTAACAAAATAAACTGGGCGCTGCACCTCCTTTTTCTTCTGCACTGGTTCTTCTGACTACACAGATCCTGTCTTGCCGGGATCAACCCTTGCCGGGGGAGATCCCGCCGCGTCGCTTGGCGGTCCTGCCGCTGGTGTTGCCTCCTCATCAGCTTCTCTCTGCGCCACTAACACAGCACTAACCACTTGATTTGTCGTTGCCAAAGATGTCGGCGTACGACACCTATGGGATCCCAAGGGACCCCTTTACGGTTCGGCAGGGAGAGAGATATGCACAAAGAGCAGAACCAACGATCGACGCGGGGCGATTTTACCCAGGTTCGGGCCGCTAATCAGCGTAAAACCCTACTCCTGCCTTGTTTTATTATGAGTGTTCTTGAGCCCAGGCTCCAGGAGCGCTTGCAATGAACAGTACGTTCAAAGAGCAGCTACGCATGCAGAATGGGCCAGAAGATCCTCCTCCCTGTAGCAGTTGCCTTGGGCCTCCTTTTATACGCTCGAAGGGGTCACCACAGTGGCAAAATGTACATACATTGAGGTGTAAAGTAGCTACAGGATTATCATACCTAACCACTGACGGATTAGGACGAATGCATTTAATGCACCGTGAGGTGTCCTCACTTTCTTGGGGATGGAAAAAAGGGGCCATCCCATCAGCACCGCTTAAGCTCTCCTCCACTGGCGCGTCGCCACGCATCCAGAGAAGGACCCAGAGTGTCAGGCTTGTTGCTGTGCCGAAGCGGTGGCACAGTGATAGAATCTTGCCGGGCCCAAATCTTACCGGGCCCAAATCTTGCCGGGCCCAAATCTTGCCGGGTTTCATGAGCCACCCCGGCAAGATCTTGCCGGGGGCCTGGTCTTCGATCTTCAGATCTTATCAACTCCTGATCCTTTGATTCTCGGTCTGAATGTCCCCTTGACAATCTTACACTAATCTCCAATTACTCCCCCGGCAAGCCTTGCCGCGGGCTTGGCTACGACTGCCCGTGCACAAGTATGGGGTACTAAAGTCCCAATACTTAGTACACCGACAACAAAAGAAGAAGGAAGATGCATACAACGATCTGGCTCGCTGATCTCTACTTTCTTGATGCGCTGCAGGTCGCAGAGACTAGTTCTCGCGGCGAGCGGCGATGATCTCTTTCATCAGTTTCATGTCCTTAATACGCTGCTTGGCAGCATCCACGGATTCCTCCACCAGCCTTTCGCGCTCGAGGCGGAGCATGGCATTCTCGTCCATAAGTTTCTTGATGATGACGCCCGCCCTCTTCAACAAGGCAGCGGTCTCCTCCGCCTGCTTCACCCTTCCGACGATCTTCGCCCTCAGTAGGTCGCGCTTGGTGCGGAGCTTCGCCTTGTCCTCCCCTAGTCCCCGGATGGCGACGGTAGCATTTTCAAACGAGGCATTCATCTTGTCTTGCAGCTTCATCCAGCCGGAGATCCGACCCATCAGGCCATCGAGCATAGCGCGCATGCGCCTGTGAGAGTCCTCACCTGCCCGCGAGACATTTTCCCAGGCCACCGCGGTGCGGGAGGACCTCCCTGCTGCATTCGCGGCGTGGCGGGACATCTCTACTACTTCCGCGGTGGGGCCAAACCAGTCTGCTGCATAGACAGTGTGGCGGGACCTCTGTGCTGCTTCGGCGGCGCGGCGGGACCTCTGAGCTGCTACGACGGCGCGGCAGGACATGTCGGCTGCTACGGCGGCGAGGCGGGACATCTCTCGTGCTTCCGCTTCCATGCTCGCCTCCCCCTGGTAGTAATCTCTCAACCCATAACTAATGCGGGCCATGGCAGACGCAAGGGAACGACAATGAAAGACTTGTTTGTTTTTGTGGATGAGGAGTTGAGGAGGAATGTGCAGTCATCTTGGAGTAGAGTATTTATAACCGAGTAGTAATACGCTCCTAAGTGGGAAACCGTTTAGGTTTTGATCGGTGTGAACAGGTTTGCAATTAAATATAGTGTGTTAGTAATTTGGAATGTGACGAAACGCAAGCTCAAATTTTTTTGATGGTTCTAGTTTCGAAGTGCGGCACTATTCTCGGATGGCGTAACGTGGGCACGCGTTCTCGGCCATGGTGTAGCAGTTTTGTAATATGCCACGGTACTTCTTTTTCTACTGCTGTGTACGTGCAATAACTGGCACCGTCGGATACATATCTTACGGTTATTGGGTCATTCGCCAGGAATAGCCTCGTGGCGAGCTATAGACTAGTATTTTTTTCACACGCATTACATCGACACATATCATCTCTCTCCCTCTTTCCGACGCACACACCTTAGTCTCTTGGGACTTCTCGCACGCACCATCTCTAGCTCCCTAGGTCGATGCCACCCACATACACTTGTACTATGAGTTTAGTACATTATACATGAAGAGAAGAGGTGCACGCACGCACTCGTCCTCTCTCACACACGCATCTGTAGCTACGAATTGTAGTGTTCTCAACCATCCGATTGGCTCTATCATAGGTTCCCGTTGCTCCTTGGCCTTGAGATTGAGAAGTTTAAAATGCGGAGGCTAAGCTGGAGGCGAATTGTTTTGGTTAATGTGCGGGCCGCACACGGCACCAACACGACACGAGCTTCGTCTGCCTGGTGCGCAGTCGGGTGAGTACTACTACTAGTAGTACTACTTTGATGTGTCGCGTCAACTCGCAGAAGTATGCAACACTTCCTCAACAAACAAGCATATAAGCAGCTTATACTTCTTACCCAAAGGATCTTTATATCCAACAGACACAAAATATCCATTCCACTGTTGGAAATTACTTTAACTGCTGATCTGATGTCGAAGTAATTGCTGCACCGCCACCAAAATCCACCATCTCTTAAGCTAAAGTAGACCGAGCTAACCCCTATATTAGCATATTACTAATATAAACAGAAGGTACTGTAGAATCATTTAGGAGGTGAGCTTGTCAATCTGAATGTGGAGGGACACCGTCCTCGACAACCCAGCCCTGGCCAGCAACTTGGGCAGAACTGTGAAGAAGGTCAGCTCCTGCACGGCAACGGCGCTGGGATCCTTGTTGCTTGTCACCTCGATTTCCACCTTGACGGCGTCGGTCCTGCCTTTGGCCTCCCCCGACGGGCCGTTCGCCCACAGCTTGGCCGCGTAGTGCGGCGGTGGGGACGACCCCGCTCTGATGCAGATGACCGACACGACGATAGGCACACCAACATCGAGCACGCTGCCGACCAAGAAAAAACGCGCGACCGTCCTCCTCCATGAACAGCAAGAGCCGCGGCTCCGACACTGGCACTTACAGCTGGAGCACCTTGTTGTACTAGATCCTGTGCACGGGCATGGGATGCACGGTGCTGATGTGGTGGGGGAGCACCGGCGGCGGGCCTTCGTAGCCGCAGACGGGCACGGGGCATTTGCAGGGCGTGAGCGGACACACGCTCTGGTGATCGGCGAGCTTGTGGTAAGTGACGTAGAGCCCACAGCCTTCATGCGGGCACTCCACCCTCACTGAGGAGAGGACGACATCCATCGCCGTGTTCCGCACGTTGAAGCCGCCGTCGTGCTCGCACTTCTGGCACTGCCGCTGGTTCCCGGGGCGCTCGCCGCGGCAGTCCGCGTAGGCTAGGTGCCCTCCCTTGCACTGCTCAAATCAATCAAACAGCACATCAATCAAGAAATCTGCACCTTGCTCGATCAGCCAAACGTACGAGATGTATTCGAACCTCATACACTGGAGGCTTCAAGGGGCGGAGGCACAAGGGGCAGTGGAGCAAGGTGAGGTCCATAGAGACCATAGAGAGCTCCATCGTCAGGTCCTATTCCGTCGGCATGATCTCGCCCTCCTCGTGCACCACCATCTCTCGCTTTAGGGCCGGGGCATTAGAAAGTTTTACCATCACATATTCATACTACTGCAAGGTGCATTAAATCAACACATGCAAGTATCAAAAGGAAAGTCACGGCATGCATGCATGCGTTGTAATTAATGCATCAGTAAACATGAATTATTGAAATATATCGAGTGCACTGCTTTGATGTGTCACGTCAACTCGTACAACAAGGAGAAGTTTGATTACAATGCCCTCTCCCTCGCCCACGAGCGTGGTGGCTCGTAGGACTAGAGAAGCTTTCGCTACACGCTCTCCCTCCCGCACGCGGTGGACATAGACATGCAGCAGTTCATTCGGTGTCAGATGGCCAGAAGCATACTAGTAGTACTCCACTGTAGTAGTACCATCATTGTTCGACTTCCCGAAGAGGCGAAGAGCCAAGCGCAACCCGAATGCTCGTGTGGCAGTTTCATGTGTATAGGGGAGGTAGTATAGTAACATAGTCTAGGATAGCGTGTACCGTGCCTCTAAGCTTAAAATCGTTGAAGTCGGCTCCATGCTATGAGGCCGTCTCGAAGCATTTTTTTGATTAAAATAATCTTCTGGCCCCACCTGTCATCCTGGTTATTGTAGTTTGCATGCTGATCTGGTCAAGAGAGGAATATATATTTTAATTTGTGGTGGGGTAAATGTTAGAGGTTGCAGCAAATATTGTACAATGTGTGTCTTTTAGCCAAGTCTAGAGGCAAGCATGTGGGTCCCATGCTATGATGTGTCACGTCAACTCGTACAACAAGGAGAAGCTTGATTACTAGTAGTACACCCTCTCCCTCGCCCATGCGCGCGGTGGCTCGCAGACGAGGAGAGGCTTTTGCTTTTACTACTCCTACAACAAGCTCTCCCTCGCCCACGTGGTGGACGGGACATGCAGTAGTTGATTCGATACTGTAGAAGTAGTAACATCATTGTTCGACTTCTCGAAGAGGAGAAGAGCCAAGCGCAACCCGAACGTGGCAGTTGCTAGTAACATGCTTTTGTTACTAGTCCATGTTACTACCTTCATAATGGGTAGTAACATATGGATGGTAACATACAAGCCTTCATTAATTGAGACATAGACTCATTTTACCTCGGGGTGTGTTATGTTACAGAACATATTATGTTACCACAAGCATCTCTCCCCTCATTAACTCCATGCCACATAAGCAAATTTGTCTTACTCCCACTATGACTAGCCTTAATAATATAGCCCTATAAACCGGAAATGAGGGACTACTCCCTCCGTTCCTAAATATTTGTCTTTCTAGAGATTTCAACAAGTGACTACACCGTAAATGAGTACATACGGAGCAAAATAAGTGAATCTACACCATAAATAAATACTCCCTCCGTTCCTAAATATAAGTCTTTTTAGAGATTTCAAATGGACTACCGCATATGGATGTATATATAGACATATTTTAGAGTGTAGATTCACTCATTTTGCTCCGTATGTAGTCACTCGTTGAAATGTCTAGAAAGACAAATATTTAGGAACGGAGGGAGTACATATTAAGTTCTCTCATTTTCCTCTCCGCCTTGGTCGCGGTGCACAATATTGAGTATACTACTACTGACTAGTCTCTTTTTGACACGTATTTATGTTGATACGGATTGAATGCCAACGAGGGAGAAGGTAGCGGTTCCCGAAACGTTGAACGGTCAATGATGCCTCTGCATTCAATTAGCATGCAGAGGTAAGTAATTGGAGAAGCAGAATGGAGCCAGCACAATGTGAATGCAACGCAGTTTGGACTCTCATATAAAGGCGCCCCACCACTCCAATCCATCTACTCCTAGTCTCTGCGCAACACTGCCCACTCCAATCCAAGACCAAGACCAAGTGACCAGAAGCAACAAGCACCCATGGCGTCGATGGGCACGAGCGGCAGTCGGCTGTGCCGAATCATCCAAGACGCCGGCCTGCATCCCCGCACCGCGCAGCGTTTCCAGACGGTGCTGGCGACCGCCGGCGTCATAGCCCTCATCGACGCCGGCTTCGCCTCTCGCATGTGCGAGATGATGGTCGGCTCCATCTGTAAGTTCACCGCCATCAAGAAGCGCGCGGACGACCTTGCTGTACTACTCTAGCCCGCGCGCCCAGGCTACTCATTGCCTGCCACCCTCATCGGCCTCCAAGGTGACGAACTCTTTGAAGCACTGGTGGCCCTGCAGCTGCCGGAGGTCGCGACGAAGAATGTGCACCTCGAGGCCGCGCTCGCCGCGCAACGCCTCACCATGCAAGAAACCGTCGACCTGCACATCCACGTCTATGAGGAAATCGTCTACTTAGGCCACTACAAGGCTAGCGAGGACAGAAAGACGCTGGCCTTCTTCCAGCGGCTGGAATCTTTGGACGTCATTGTTCAGAAGCACGTCAACCTGGCAACGAAAACCGCTGCTACTTAGCCGCCGTTCGGTGGGCTGGCGCCCTGAGTCGAGGAGGTGGACGTCGTCGATGGATGCATCTTTCTTCTTGCCTCATGTAACCAGCACTGCATCGCCTCGTGGCCTTAATGTTTTATTAGTGTATGGCATTTTTATTGCAGTCGTAAATGACATGTGTGATCCCTTGCTCTTATTTGGCGTTAATTATATGTAGTATCACTATCTTCGTCCTGGTGTACTACCTAGGTCCTGGTTTATTAGTCCCTTTTGTAATTTGTGTTAAATTTTGACCAAAGATTTAGCTGACAAAATATTAGTGCATGTCAACAAAAATTATATTGTTTGATTTGTATTTGAACATAGTTTTCAATGATATAATTTTGGTGACATGCATGAACCTTTTGTTAGTCAAATTTATGGTCAAAATTTAGCACAGATTACGATGGGGAGCAATAAACCAGGACGGAGGTAGACTGGTCCGTCACCATCGTGTTTTGTGTCTAATTTTGACTTCAGCGACCCAACCTACATGGAGGGAGTACTATATATATTGGCGCGACAACCAAACTTATATATTCAAAACTGAGCGTTACTACATGTCACGAGTTCAAAACGAGAAAGTGGAACAAGTACATCATGCCCGTGCTGTTCGCGTTGCACCACCACACGGTCTGTCCGGCACGCCGCTCAAGCTAGGGAAAGCTGGTTGTCTTAGCATTTTCACTGTCAGGTGGGGCCGCAGTTGAGCAAACCGACTATCGGCAAATCCCCACCCCGCCCACCGCGCATCGGCTGAGTTAGAATTGGATGAGAGAAATGAGGGAGAAGAGCTAGCTGTAGCACGGACGCTGTTGTCAGATAGGACTTGTGTTGATAGAATAGGAGTACTGAGTACTCGTACCTCTTTTTTTTGAGGGAAAAAGTAGTCGTACGTCTAGTACCACTAGTTGGGTGCGTGCGACCTATACCTGTCATCACTTTAGGTCTCCTTTTCGAATCGCAGCTACGCTTCATAGTACATATTTTTTCACGCATTTATCCTCCTATATGTACTCCTATGCTATTTCCACGTGCTTCCTTTCGCCGACATGTGGGACATAGAGCATCTGGGTCGTAGTGCATGCACGACTCGGAGCATATGCAACCTTGCTGGCGTACATTACATTTCAGACCTCACGAATTACATGCAAACCCCCGGTAGAAGAATAAATAAATAAATGAATTACTATATGCAAACCGGATTATTTTCATAGAAACCGGAGCACGTTCCTTAAATTTTGGACATAACACATTTACTCCCTCCGTTTTTATTTAGTCCGCGTATTGGCTTTTGTAAAAGTCAAGCATTGTAAACTTTGACAAAGTTTATAAACAAAAATATTAACATATACAATAATAAATCAATACCATTAGATTCATCATTGAATGTACTTTCACATCATTTTGATTTTTTATGATAAATATTTATATTTTTTCTATAAACTTGGTCAAACTTTACGAAGTTTGACTTCAGTCAAACCTAATATGCAGAGTAAATAAAAATGGAGGGAGTATAAAAAACGACTGGACCTAAACCAGTCTATGGACTTGTTTGATTCGCTGGATACTGAAAACACAGGAATGGGGAAAGTATGATGGCGATGAACCGAGAGGAGGAGGAAGAGGAGGAGTACTGTACATGCTAGAGACTGGACTGTAGCACATTGTTTTTTATGGCCATATCACCACATTGTTTTCTATGGCCTATCGCCTGCTGGTTCACTGGGCTGCCGTGGTTCGCACTCCTCCGACGTGAGTAGTACTAGTATATACACTATATATACCGCATGATTCTTTGCTCCTTCTTACTTCGCCGACATGTGGGAGAGCCAGCATCCGGGTCGACGTGTCATGCACCAGATTAGAGTGGGGAACGGAAGGGGGGCATCACCACGGTCGTAGCGCCAGTAATTAATGACTATAGTGAGTAGTCATATCTTTCCAGCAGTAACGCGCCGTCAAATCAAACAACCCTACCTTTCTAGCAGTAAGTTGAATCCGCTACTCCCTCACCCTCCTCGCCTCTCTGTCAAACTGGCTACGCGAAAACTGCCGCGCGTACTGCGCGGGAAAAGCCCTACCCTCAACTTTTAACTACTCATAGTATAATTTTGTATCGATGAATTGCGCCATGGAGCAGAAAACCAAAAGAAAAAGGTGGTACATGTAAACAAATACAGTTCAAGCTCTAGCTAGCGATTCGGAATGTAAACCGTGCATGTGTTTATACATATATGTTACTTCAAAGTACTGAGTCCATTGATGCAATGTGGTCAAATTGTACCATCGATATCTCAAAGCCAAAATAGTCCGAGCTTGTTCATTCTATATAAATAGTACTGTATGTTTATTCACCCGTGGGGTTGTTCAATGAATGGAGGGCCGGGGAGCACAAGTGAACAATTACTACTACTAGTAAGTATTCTAAAAAAAAGTAAGTAGGAGTAGTACAGTTAGTCACGTCAAATAGAGAGTTTCTTTTCTTTAATGCCACGTACACAAATTAAAACGCTTGTTGTGGAGAGAAAAAGATAATGACTCCACTATATATAGGCAGGGGCCTGAGCGCTTGCTTTACTAGGGTTGCTCTCTTCATTCTCTCATCCTCTCCAGATCTAAACAAGACAGCGGTAGCGACATTTTCTCTCTGCTCACCGTTGGTCACAGATCCGGCCGGATCCCTTCAACCGGTGTGAGTAGGGGACTAGGTGCATCGTTCACGCGGTCATCGGCGTCGAGGGAGGAAACCCACAGCTGCCGGCGGGTCCCGATCCTCTGCCCATGCCGTTCTCTCCGACACAGCGCCGGCTTGGGAGGTCCTCCGACCCTTCTTCCTCCCTGCCGTATTGTGCGTAGATCCGACCTGCCGCCGGCCTCCTAGCCACATCACGACGACCCTCAGGTATAAGTTCCTTTGAAAGCAGCCTTGCTCTACTGCCCCAGTTCCCCACGTGTTTGCATGTGGATCTTTTTCTACTTCCATCAGCTCTTCCAAAGCCACCTAAATTTTTAGTATTATTAGAGGTAAAGCTAGTTCATGCAGTCGAATCTAGGACTTGGTTCAAACAACGAAGAAAGGGGGGAAAGTTGTAGCATGAATCTAGGACTTGATTCAAAGAGGAAATAACAGGGGGAAAGTAGTAGAGACTGGATACACGACCGGTCTCTTGGTTGAAAAGGGAAATAAAGGGAAAAGGCAGTACAAACTGGATAAGGAACAGACCTATTGTTGGTTGAAAAAAGGATAGAAAGTGGCAGCTGG
The DNA here is from genome assembly GCA_011799875.1 of Thinopyrum elongatum. NCBI lineage: Eukaryota > Viridiplantae > Streptophyta > Magnoliopsida > Poales > Poaceae > Thinopyrum > Thinopyrum elongatum. Next base: position 253,197,828 of record CM022299.1, read on the forward strand.
TGGACAAGTCAACAGAGTATGTCCAGGATTAGATTTGATGCCCTCACATAGTAAAAGGTCTCCAGGATTAGATTTGCTGCCCTCACAGAGTATGAACAAACTCGGCATCACCACTTTATGCCTCCTTGTAGGTACATTGTGCTGATGCGTCCAGTGTCGCATGTCCTTATACCAAATTTTTGCTGTTGTTAATGTAAGGGTGCATGTAAAATGAAGCAATCACACTGTTACCGTAAGGACATGTCTAACCAGTGTTATTGTTAATCTAATGCCTCCAGTAATATGATGCAATTAAACTGTGTTACAAATGGTACTCCTGCTGTTTTCCCCAGTATGATAAGTAAGTTGCTTCTTTATGCTGCTGAGTGTCCTGGTGTCCCCACTATCCCATGCCCTTAAACGAACTCTTTAGCTGCTGTTGATCTACTGTATCCGGTAAACAAGCAATGCCACCTTAATGTTGCTCAATTTTAGTGCAACTACTAAAGAAGAACCTGTCAGCTCATGAGAGCAAGTACTTCTTGCTAGCTGCATGATACAATCTTTGCTTCATTTCAGGCAGACTGCAGAAAAAGGTTGCATGAATTGAATCATCCGAGTGGATCTGCAGGTTCACCACATCGAGTCATGGCGGCATAGGGCCCCTCTCTCAGTTATGGTTCCCATGACCGGGTATGTTCCTTTTTGGTTGATTTTGACTCTGCATCCAGCTAGTGATCTTGTGCTACTGTTTTGGCACTGCTACTGCCACTGATAAAATGAAGTAATAATACATTTAAAATAGAGCTACTGTCTTAGCTACCATTTCATTTCCAATGTAGATACCTTCTAGAAGACCTATCCGGCAGAATCAAGTCCATGTGCGCTGCATCAATCACATAGCTGCACTAAACTAGTTGAGTCCATCACGCCTACCGTTGAGGTGGCGCGGGCCACCTCTTTAACTGGCGGGCACCACAATTTTAGTTGAACTGCACAAAAAAAGTGATTGAAATGAGTCGATGCTCCTCCTTCTATTGCCACACTGAGGTGTTAATGGATGTCAACGAATCATCTTCATGGCAAGATACGGGGACATGAAGAATAACTTGATCTCCCAAAGTCATCTCACACAGGTCAGCACTGTCCTTTATCAACATGATTGTGCCTTTTAATATTGTGCTAACATTGTATTTTTTTAATAAAGCTATTCTATCGCAATCTTTTCTCGTTTTGGAAATAAAGTTGCTTTAACTAGTGCCAATATTATAGTAATCATGCTCTTTCTTATCTATGCAAACAGGAATACTCAACTACAAATGTTGTGATGGTCAAAAGCATTCGCCCAGGGTTGTATGACACGGCTAGCCAAGATGGATTTAATCACGAGATTCACTTTATCCAAAGGCTCTAAAGTGCCATGTGTGTGTGCAAGGTGGAAAGATATATTTCGGGACGTTTCCACTAGATTCTGCTATGTGTATTTGTTAAATACTAAGGATGAGGCTGTATACACACTACTTCAAAATCTAGAAGGCCCTCTTGTGCATATATTGGAAGTGGTAGTGCCACCAGTGATGCGGAATATTTTAGCTGCCAATGTTTGACCTGCGTGGCCTTAAGAAGGACTGATTTCAATGTTTAAGCAAATCCTTGGATCAAATTGCTTACATCAAGCATCAATCAATTTTTATTTATTTGTTCACATTCTCGCAACGTTTGAGTTTTACACTTACGATTGGCTCTCAGATGTGAATCATTGAGATGTGTAGGCATCTTTGTTGTATTTATTATTATTTGAATCTAATGGGTTGGTTCTGAATCTTGCAAGCTGGGAATCATTGTGATGTGTAGGCATCTTTGTTTTACTTATTATTTGAATCATATTGGTTGGTTCTGAGTCTTGCAAGCAGGGAAACACGGCATGATGATGCAGAGGACAGCAACCATAACTAGATGTTCAAACTTGGTAGTATTGTCTGTGTGAAAGTGCGGCAAATGAGCTGATCGTTTGCGTCCTAAGAATAATAATTCTAATTGCTGTGCATGTTGATCCTGTGGCACTGATAGAACGAGCGAATGCTTTGGTTGTTTTAAGAATAAATTTTAATTAAAGCTAACAAAATTTATGTAAAGTGACCACTAACACTTGCTATTACAGTACCAATACAGACCTGCTCGTGAACCCGAGGGGGCATGTTCTGCCGGGCGTGCAACGGGCGAGGGAGGTCTAGTAACTGTTGTCGCCTGTACACACTCAGTTTACTGTTGGATGCAGTTCCCCAAGAGCTGAAAAACGAACTGCTGCTGCCGCCTACCCACTCGTTCACCGTTGATTGCAGTTCCCCAAGATTGGAAAAACGAACTGTTGCTGCGGCGGTGCCGCCCCCCAGTACCCCAGTACACACCGATCGTCTTCATCCCCCTGCCCCCAATCCCCACAAATGGGAACCGCCACATCAACTCTGCATGAGAAGAGACTCCAATGGCGATCCGAGGGGTTAGCCTCCTGGATATGGACTTCAGCAAGGAGTTCACCTTTGAGATCGCCATTCAGACCCATGGTAGCACCAAGTTGAATGTGATGTGCACCAATGATCCGGACTCGGTGAAGCTTTGCCTCGCCAAGTTCAAGCAGTACCCACAGGAGGAGAAAGCACAAGGTCGCGGAACTAGGCCTTGTGCCCATCCATCCGTCTCCTGACAGGGACCAGCGGATCGCCGTCGCCCAGGTATGCGTGCGGGACGAGGTTCTTGTCTACCACTGCTGTAGGGCCACCAGAGGTTCTGGAGCATCTGGTGCAACAAGCTTGTCGACATCCAGAAGCAATACAAGATCATCGACAATGGGCAGGAGAAGGACTCCGTGGTTGACCTTGCCACGACCATCATCGACCCCTGCTACGCCAACATGAAAGAAGACGTCGATACCAAGAACCTGAACACGTGGGAGGTACCTCTGAATCTAGCCTACATAACCTATGTGGCCAAGGACGCATACGCATGCTACAACATGTACAGGCGGATCTTGGACATGAGGGCGTGTCTGCTTCCCGTAACCGACGAGTACACGGACAGCCGCAACGTCATGATCAAGTGTGCCAGGAAGGTCTAGATGATGTACTTTATCTGTTTAAGCACCTTTATCATCTGAGTGTTTCATGCATTAGCCCATGCGTCGTAATTATCTGTTTTGTCCGAAATATTTTGTCTAAGAACCCATTGACCTGTTTGCTTTTTTTAGTGGCTATTTGCTTATGTATGTAACTAGTTCACTGGGCTGTCGTGCTTTGAATCTCCTTCCTCCCAACATATTCCCCTTCTCAGGTGGACCCAGCAGGTCTCATACACAGACATCTGGGACCAACCACCTATCCATTTGTATTTCTTTATTTTGTTCAATCTTTTGTCCTCTTCCTACAGCGGCTGGCGGCGCTGCCGCGCACGCCTCGGTGACCCATCCTAGCCTATGGCGCTGGCCAGGCCATCCCTCTACTCCCACAAATTCTCCGGCGATGGCAGCTCCACCGGCCCACCCTGCACCCGAACAAGTCAACCCTCATACTCCCCTCTGCCTGCGTCTTCCCTAGCTCCGGTTCGTTCGGTTTGAGGTCTTGACGTCGTCCTCCGCCTTGGTGCTCTCGCCGTGGCGCCGCCGTCTGTCATTCCCAACATGGTCAACAAAACGAGAGGAATCAGGAGATGACTGTTCGTCGAGAGGCTGGCAGTCCCGGGCCCACCAGGTCCATGGCCTAGGTTTTGTTGTTTAACATGCGTAGCCCACAACATGCAGACGCAGTTGATCCAGCTGGTTTCAACTTTTTTGGGGGTCCAGCAGGTATCAAGCGGCCTCTGGGCCTCCCAGCCTAGCTTTTCTATAACATCAGCAGCCCAAGTTATGTTTGTTTTTTCAAGACGACGCACAACTCAGTTCTATTTTTCTATGAGAATGCAAAACTGAACCTATGTTTTCCCTTCTATAATAGTATATATATATTTATATTTATATCTATATCTTATTTTATTACATATATATAATAAAAACAACATAAGGTTCCGTTAAACCTGTCGTTCATCCAACCATTGTATAGACCTTCCCACTTCCTTTATTTTTCGTTTTCATTAATCCTATATTTGAATTTTCTCCCACTTTCTTTTTCGATGTAATCTGAGTTTTCTCCCAGTACTTTTCCCTAGAACCAACTCAACTGTCCCACGTCTAGCCTAAAAAATAATAATACCCCATGTCCTATTAACTCATCAAATTAAAATGATATTTTATTTCATAAATTGAAAGTTCTTACAAAATAATAATAATAATTGTTTATATATAACTTGGCAAGTTAACTCCTGGTAATTGCGTACATAAGCTTGCAAAAAGATTTTACTGACCAATGCAGTAATAGACGTGCAATCATGTGTTTATGTTTTTATAACATTTCTCCGTCCAGCCCAACATGATATTTTCACCCAGCCCAGCAAGTCCGCGGATTTCGAGAAAAATGCAAATGGGCTTTAAATTCTAACATAATATATAAATGGGCTGCATCGACGCTACATCATTGTTTCACCCAGCCCACCAAATGGACTGAAAAAACCAAATGGACTGGCTGACATGTGGGCCAGTAGGTCGAAGCCTAAGCACTTTTGCAAAAAATAAAAATACAAAGGTCGAAGCCTAAGCAAGGCATTGGATTTACATCCAACGGCCGGCATTCTTCTTCAATCTCTCGTCTTCTTCCCCCAGCGCTGCCAGGACCGCCTGCTTCAGCCTCCGGCATCCAGTGGCGCTGTTTTGCGTGCCTCGCAGCAAAATGCTACCCCACCGACGGCCAGGCCATCCCTCCACTCCTCCGCACCTCCTGTTATTCTCTGCCGAGTGTAGGCCCACCCCGCACCCGAATAAGTCAAGTTTCCCACTCCTCTCCGTCTGTGACTCCACTGCCGCGTCTTCCCCATCTCCGGGGCGTTCTAGTCTGGGGCCTCACCGTCGTCCACCGTCCTTGGTGTGCATGGTGTGCTCAACGTGGTCAACAAACGAGTCATCGAAAGATGACTGTACGTGGAGAGGCTGACAGTGGGGACGCACCATGCCCATGGACACATGCATGCAACTGCATCCTTTTTACCCTGGAAAATAATGTTTTCTCCCCCTGACAGCTGGGACCCACCAGCTACATCTTCGCACGCAAGGAAGTGCGTCCTTATTACGGGAAAAAAATGATTCTTCCCCCTGACAGCTGGGACCCACCAGCTATATCTTTGCACACAAGGAAGTGCGTCCTTATCCTCCCTGACAGCTGGGACCCACCCGGTCGAAGTGTACATAGCATTGTCTGTGTACATATCGGTCGATCGGTCTGTCTGCCAGGATGAACCATGGCCGAGTAAGGAGCGGTAGCAGTTTAGGCAGTCCAGTCAAAACCATGTACACGTACGTACAACCAGATGCCAAAAAATACGGCCACGTACATACATACGGGCGGGGTCTTGAACGCGTACTCGCGCATACGTACGGCTAGGGCTCGTGTACACGGAGAGGCAACGAACGGCAGCAACGACGTCCTGTTCATCGAAAGCCAACCGGCTGGGTCGGAACGGAGAAACTGCGTCGTGTTCATCGGGAGGCAACAAAATGCGTCGTGTTCATCGAGAGGCAACGGAATATGTCGTGTTCATCGGGAGCCAATGGCTTGGACGGAACAGCAGAAACGAGGTCTGGCGTACCGCAGAACGGAGGGAACAGGCCTTCTGTTCGACTGCGTACGGTCGAAACGGGGTCCTGTTCATCGGGAAGGGTCTGGCGTACCGCAAAACAAAGGAAACAGACTTCTGTTTGAGTGCCTACGGTCAAAATAGGGTCCTGTTGATCGGGAGGGGTGTGGCGTACCGCAAAACAGCGGGAAACAGACTTCTGTTGGAGCGCCTACGGTCGAAACGGGGTCCTATTCATCCACCGTCTACTGCCTCACCCCAGCCTCCACGGGCTACTGTTCATCCATCGTCGACCTCCTCCAGCCTCCACCAGCTACTATTCATCCACGGGCTACTGTTCATCCAGCCTCCACCGGCTACTGTTCATAGCGCCTCCACGGGGTCCTGTTCATCCACCCCCAACCGGCTGGGGTGCGGCGGCCTCCTCGGGGTCTTGTTCATCCAGCGGCAACAACCTACTACCACGGGGACCTGTTCATCCAACCCCCACCGGGAACTGTTCATCCACAGCCAACCAACCGGCTCGACTCACCACGTCTCGACTCGTTCTACATACCGCACGCACGGTAGCAACGATCACTGTTCATCGAGAGGCAACCCAACACCGGCTGGCTAGCTACGTCTCGCACGGGGGCTCGATAGACTTCAGTAAGCAGCAGGAGTGATCGATCGCTCGGTTCAGTTAGCAGCAGCAGCGAAGGAATCGCTCGGGTTCAGTCAGCAGCGAATGAATCGCTCGGGTTCAGTTAACAGCCAACGGATCGATCGCTCGGGTTCAGTAACATGCGATTGCTCAGGTTCAGTTAGCCAACGCCTCGCACACACGTGCGTACACGCGCGTACACGAGAGAAACGCGCAAACCACAGTGCATCGCTCGGCCCCGACCACCCATCGTAACCAGGAACTCCCCGATATTTTCCTCGCCCTCGCTTCTACCATGATTTTTTCCGTCATGGACGGCCCAATTCATGCAGCCGCGTCTCTGGCTCGCCCAGGACGAAAAGCCCATTTTCTGTCATGATTTTTTGTCATAGAAGTAGGAGCCCACCACATCTATGATGATACCGGGTTTTGTCACAATTATCATCATAGTAGTGTCATAAGCATGACATAATTTTTTTTGTTCGGCCCAAAATGTCACGGATGTGTCTTTTTTTTTGTAGTGGTGGCCATCACCCGCTCCGCCACCGTGGCCCGAAGGCGAGAGGTGGTGGTCGTGGCCGCCACCCCATCGTCGGCCACCGTGGCCGCCAGCCCACCGTCGACCGCCGGGGTCATGACCCGCTCCGCCATTACCGCCCGAAGGCGGGAGGCAGAGGTGGAGGCCCGCACATGCATCAGCGACCTTGCGCGCTACATCGAGTTTCTGCGGGAGGAGGAGGAGCGCCTCGTCGAGCACGCAAAGAGGCTTACCGCCACCGTGACCGTAGCACACGCCGACGCAGATGTGAGGAATCAGGAGATCTACGAGGAGTCCCGCTGCTTTGAGAGGGGTCGTCTGGAGCAACAGAGGGCGTTCGAGGTGAATGTCGCTGAAGGTGCATCAGCGGCAGGCACCGTATTGCAGTTGTCCAGCTCGTCGGTAGGCTCCTCCTCCTCTGCCTCTTACTGAGCGTGCTTGGCAGAGGAGAGGCTGCCGGAAGTAGTACAAAGCCCCTCCGTAGTAGTAGTATTTAGGGGCTATTTTGTTCAGTTCATCTGACTATAGATGTGGTGGAACTGTACAATGTACTTAAAATTAGCTAGTATATATAGTTGAACTAGCTATTTCAGTACGTGGTTGGCAACAATTAGGGACAAGTTTGGTCGGTTCAGCTGTCGAGTTAAACTGTTTGTATAAAGAACGACTGCTTAATCTACGAATGGAATCTATGCTTAATTACTTAATTTAGTTGCAAAAATTAGATAGTGCTAGTGATTTTTAGCTGCATATTTCGACAAATGGCAGTGTTACAAGGTTGACAAAGGGCAATGTCACTAGATCAACAAATGTCAATCTTTCCAGTTTGACAAATGGCAATATACCCAATATGACAGATGCAAATCTTACCAAATTGTCTGTACGTGGTTGCACACGGGTCATCCTAAAAAACCGTTTGCGTTGAAGGGATGTACAAATCCTGGGTGCCAGATTTTCTCTTGGCTTAGCACCAAAGTCTCGCTTTGCATACCGTATTCAACCTGAACCGTTTGCGTTGAAGAGATGCACAAATCCTGTGCGGCGAATTTTCCCTTGGCTTACTGGGGAAGACCATAGCTCTCACTTTTGCATACGGGTGTTCTATCTAAAATGTTTGCGATGAAGAGCTGCACAAATCCTGCTTGGCACATTTTCCCTTGGCTTCCTGGGGAAGCTGTCGGTTTGCATACGGGTGTCCTAACTAAAACGTTTGCATTGAGTGTTTTATATTTAAAAATCATTGACCTTCTTTTTAAAGAAAATCATTTGGTAAGTCTGTACATTCAGAGAGAAAAACGCAAGTTCATTCAAACCATATCTTTCATTCAGTCACACTACAAATTTATATTCATATGATCGAGGTACAGTATTAAACCCAAAAAAACTAATTCCGACGGCGGCGGAGGCGGCGTGCCGCGTCGGCGCCGGCATTGTCGTTGTCGTCCTCTGGGACGCCGTTGTTGAAGTCTTCAATGCAGCACATAATGTTCTTCACTTGGAAATCAAACATCATGTCGTCACGCGATCGACGGGCGGGGCGTGGGAGGATGACAACTCGCGGCGCTGTGAGGTAGCGGTCAACAACAGTGTCCCATGCCGCTGAGGGGGGCGCGCGCATAGGCGCGGGCGCGGCGGGTGCAAGCAATCGCACGGGGACCGGCGCCACGGTGGGTGCAGGGGCGCGCACGGGCACGGGCACGGGCGCTGGCGCTGGCGTGTACATGAGCTCGCGCGGGTCCGCGAAGACCTCGCTGACGTCGGTGGCTTCCAGCTCTGCGATAGTGCTCGGCGACCACCCCGTCATTGCTACAAGGATGGTCGCTGGCGTGGGCGCGGGGATGGGAGTTGTGGCGGGCGTGGGGGCAGCAACCACCGCGGCCAGCTCGTTCAGGGCCATGTCCATGAGGCCCCATTCCTCCTTATTTTCTATCTCCCCCGGCTCAGAGTCGACTTCACCAAACTAGAAGACTAGTGGCAGATGATCCTTCTGCGCCATGGCGTTGGTGGAGGTCTGCGGGAGGGGAATGGGAGGCGAACAGTAAGGCCGCCCGTATTAAACTGCGGCTTGGACGCAATTAATGGAGAGGATGTGAGCAAGGTGGGCGGCCATGGAAGTCAAAGGGCTCACTTCCCAATGAGCCTGCGTGGCGTACAGCTCGCACGCTTCCCGATGAGCCTGTGCATTGGAGGATAGCTTGCACGCCTCTCGGTCAGCCTGTGCTCGCACACCTCCCGTTCAGTCAAGCAGCTGTCCGCACGGCACCTCGTAGCCATTAAAAGAGTGACGTGTGGCGTCACGTGAATGGTTAACAGAACGCACACAATTTAAATTATACAAAACATTTGAGATGTTAAAGTGGCAGCTATTTGTTTCAAAATGCCTTTGTTGGTTGTTATTCGAGTGCGCCTTCTCTCAAAATGGACACGAAAAATGCCACAGCATGTCGGGTGCCATTCTATGATAGCATGCCAAGTTTCATGAATTTCAGACGAGTTTTTGGATTTACTAGAATTTAAAAACAAAGTATCTCAATGTTTTGCCGGCAATCAACAGTGCCCTGGTGTTTGAAATTCATTCCCATTTCTTGCATGGGACCTAAGCATGCACCCAAGGACACACATTTGATATGTCAACCCATTTTTCTACATTGGAGCATGTGCATGTAGTTCAAATTTGAATTATGCACATAAAATGCCTAGAAAACTCAATTAATGTATAAAAATGTCCAAACGAACCCCGAATTTGCAAATTTTAGCATGACACTTCTGTTGCTACTAGGTAAAAAATTGAAAATAGGAAGAGGCAACGAATATCGTTTCATCCACCAAGGAGGCACATTCCCTACCGGAACCATGAGGCTTGTTGTCAGAAGCTCTGGTATGTGAGAAGCTTATACCCAAACCTACCCCAAATGGGACAATTTTTTTACCACAACATGTTGATGTCGTTCCATGATAGCATGCCAACTTTCATGAATTTCAGACGAGTTTTGGATTTACTAGAATTTGAAAACCATGTATCTCAATGTTTGCGGACGAGCGACGGTGGGGAGGTGTTTGACATTCATTCCCATTTCTTCCATGAGACCTAAGCATGCAACCAAGGACACATATTTGATTTTTCAACCAATTTATATGCACTGGAGCATGTGCCTGTAGTTCAAATTTGAATTATGCACATAAATGCATAGAAAACTCAGTTAATGTATAAAAATGTCCAAACAAACCCCAAATTTTTCCAAAATTTAACACAACACTCCTGTTGTTCTATGTTGACAGTAGAAAAAAATTGAAATCAAGAAGAGGCAACGGATATCGTTTCGTCCAGAAAGGTGAAATGTTCCCTACCGTAACCATGAGGCTTGTTGTGGGAAGCTCTGGTTTGTGAGAAGCTTATGCCCCAACCTGACCCAAATGGGACAATTTTTTTACCATGGCATGTTGATGCCGGCCGTTCCATGATAGCATGCCAAGTTTCATGAATTTTAGACGAGTTTTGGATTTACTAGAATTTGAAAACCATGTATCTCAATGTTTATGGCCGAGTGACGGTGGCAAGGTGTTTCACATTCATTCCCATTTCTTGCATGGGACCTAAGCATGCAACCAAGGACACATATTTGATTTTTCAACCAATTTATATGCACCGGAGCATGTGCCTGTAGTTCAAATTTGAATTATGCACATAAATGCATAGAAAACTCAGTTAATGTATAAAAATGTCCAAACGAACCCCGAAAATTCCAAAATTTAACACAACACTCCTTTTGTTCTATGTTGACACTAGAAAAAAAATTGAAATCAAGAAGAGGCAACGGATATCATTTCGTCCAGAAAGGTGAAACGTTCCCTACCGTAACCATGAGGCTTGTTGTGAGAAGCTCTGGTTTGTGAGAAGCTTATACCCCAACCTGACCCAAATGGGACAATATTTTTACCACGACATGTTGATGCCATTCCATGATAGCATGTCAAGTTTCATAAATTTCAGACGTGTTTTCAATTTACTAGAATTTAAAAACCATGTATCTCAATGTTAGTGGCCGAGCGACGGTGGCAAGGTGTTTGACATTCATTCCCATTTCTTGCATGGGACTTAAGCATGCAACCAGGGACACACATTTGAATTTTGAACCCATTTATATGCACTGGAGCATGTGCATGTAGTTCAAATTTGAATTATGCACATAAATGCATAGAAAACTCAGTTAATGTATAAAATGTCCAAGCGAACCCCAAAAAATCCCAGAAATTGACACAACACTCCTGTTGTTCTATGTTGACATTAGAAAAAATTTGAAAGCAAGAAGAGGCAACGGATATCGTTTCGTCCACAAAGGTGAAACGTTCCCTACCGAATCCATCAGGCTTGTTGTGAGAAGCTCTGGTTTGCGAGAAGCTTATACCCAAACCTGCCCTAAATGGGACAATATTTTTACCATGACATGTTGATGCTGTTCCATGATATCATGTCAAGTTTCATCAATTTCAGACGAGTTTTCAATTTACTAGAATTTTAAAACCATGTATCTCAATGTTAGCAGCCAAGCGACAGTGTCAAGGTGTTTGACATTCATTCTCATTTCTTGCATGTGACCTAAGCTTGCAACCAAGGACACACATTTGATTTTTCAACCCGTTTTTATGCACTGGAGCATGTGCATGTAGTTCAATTTTGAATTATGCACATAAATGCCTATAAAACTCAGTTAACGTATAAAAATGTCCAAACGAACCCCGAAAATTTCCAAAATTTAACATGACACTCCTGTTGTTCTATGTTGACACCAGAAAAAAATTGAAAGCAAGAAGAGGCGACGAATATCGTTTTGTCCACAAAGGTGACATGTTTCCCTACAGGAACCATGAGGCTTCTTGTGAGAAGCTTATACCATAACCTGCCCCAAATGGGACAATATTTTTTACCCAGCATGTTGATGCCATTCCATGATAGCATGCCAAGGTTCATGAATTTCAGACGAGTTTTGGATTTACTAGAATTACAAAAGCAAGTACCTCAACGTTTGCCGGAGAGCCACGGTGCCGTGGTGTTTGAAATTCATCCCCATTTCTTGCATGAGACATAAGCATCAACCCATGGACACATGTATGATTTTACAACCCATTTTGGTGCATCGAAGCATGTGCATGTAGTTTAATTTTGAATTATGCGCCTGGAATGCCTAGAAAACCAAGTTAATGTATAAAACTGTCCAAACGAACCCTGAATAATTCCAAATTTTTTGACGACACACCTATAGTTGCATGTTCACTACAGATAAAAGTTCTAGCAATTCAAACACCCTCCTTTGCCGCTGTGACCCCATTATGTAATTCAAATCAAGACGAAAAATCAAGTAGATCGGACACAGTTTATTATCACCAACTGTGTGAGATGCAGTACAAAATATCTTGGAGCACCGTCAGAGTATAGTACGCCTATGGCTTACGCGTAAAGGTGCGTTGGCTACAGTCCACAGCCGGCGTGTCAAGCACACTAGCTCGCTCCCCAAATATCATTTCACTGTTCAATCATCGTCGGTGAAAGATGGGGACGTGGACCCGCGTTGTGAGGGCAACTTCGCCGGCCCACTCTGGCGAGAGCGTGGCCGCAGCCGCCATGTGTGTGCTAACAAGCTGCATGAGCGCGGCTGCAATCTGCGACCGGGCCGCCAAGGCAGCCCTAACGGCCGCTGTTGCTTCTCAAGTGGCTACAACAACATCTGCCTTGGGGATAGCAACTGGCGAGAGCAGCACAGCAGCTGTCCGTTCCACAGCGGTGGCCTTAGCCCTGATGGAGGCCACCCACGACCATGTCGAGGCCGCCCACGCCCAGCTCATGGCGGTCACTGCACAAATCGAACGAAGTTCTCCGACAACGGTCGGCAACCCACAACCGAAGAGTTGGCAATCGCCGAGAGCGTTCAAGCAGTCGTCCGTTCCTCCGCGGCATACCTTGCCATGACGGAGCCCGTCCAAGCCCAGATCGTGGCCGCCCACGCCCAGCTCATGGTGGCCTTTTCCAAAGAGATGGCGGACACGGATGGTGAGATGCTTGCCGAGTATGGTGCGATGGATGCCATGGAGCCCCTTCCCCAGGAGATCGTCGGGCGTGAGCTGGACATGGAGGAGGCGGCGAAGATCGATGAGCACCAGCCGTAGTAGTACTATTTGTTTTGTTTAATTAAGAGCACTGGTCTTTAATTTGTTAGAGTAATGTTTAGGTCAGCTAGCTCTGTTTAATTGCTGAACTTGCTCGATTAAGAAGTGTGGGTGTGCTGTAGTCTCCCTTGTGTACCCAAATTATGCAATGACGTGGATGACCACTGTAACCAGGGAAATTTGAACCAAAATTAGCACGTTCAAACTCATCACACACGGGTTAAGCTATATGAATCATTTGTGATGTTCACATATCGTACATAGTGCTGAATAAGGGACCGTGTCTGATGACACTTTGCGCGCCAGTTTTTTCGCTGCACCAATCCAAAAGTTTAGGCTTCCGCGGAAATATCTACTTCCCCGCCCCCTCCCCCTTACCAAAAGCCACATTTCCCATGTTTCTGCCTTCCTTTCCAAGTTCAAACCTTCACTCCTTGCTTGCAGCGCCGCCTCCTCACCGGCGACCCTCCTTCACGCTGCTCGGCCTCGTCGATCCAGGCAGGTAATCCACACCCGACCCCCATCCTCCTCCTCCTTCCACATCCCACATGCCCCGACCACCGGCGCGACACCTTCCACACAAATCACCGACCCCTCCCCCAAATAAGCGCCGCCCTAAGCCATGGTGCACGCAGTATAACCAGGAGCTCAAGGAGCATTTGGCAGTGGAGAAGCAAATCGCGACCGCACGCGCGGATGAGGTTGCGATGGCTGCCATTCGTGCCGACCCCCAGATCTTGGAGGAGCACCTCGCCGTCGAGGCCACCGTCGACGCCTCGCACACCGACGCTGCGACGCGGTTGGCTGCTTTAAATGATAGTTTGTGGCATTTTCTCGAGGCCATCGTCGATGCCTTCGACGAAGACTACGAGGTGTTTTCTCAGCGTGCCCATGCTTACCTCAAGTCGAGAGCCAGCAGGTTGGTGCCCGGAGCGGCTCAGACAACTCACCACTACGACGAGGGCACCCACGATGTGGAGGCCTCACCCTCTTCCATGTCCAAGGAGCCAATCATCATCGATATCTCCGACGATGAGGAGTAGCTTGTCTTATTAGCTCACTATAAGGACCTATGTTCAGTTTGCTAGCTACGCCGGTTAAGCATGCTCGGTTTACCCGTTGCATGTGCTACTCCTGCCTTTCCTTAAAAAATTCTAGTGAATTATCCTATCTACTTTTACCATGCAATCTGTTGCTCTAGTGTATATGTTATATATGTCGTGCAATGTGGTGCTCACTTATTAACTGTTTGGTTAATTACTTGTCATGTTCAGTTAACTGTTTGGTTCAATTCTGCAAATGTGAAGTTCAATTCTTCAGTGTGCAATTTTGTATTGTCTTCCATGTGAGAAATAAATCAAATTTATCTTTACAAAATACATGAGAAACAAATACAATTGCCATATTTTCAAGTTGTCAAGTATGCTTGGTTTGGTTAACTGTCTGATCTTCTAGTATGTTATATATTGTGCAATGCGGTGCTCAGCTAACGTTTGGTTCATTTGTTGTGGTGTTTAGTTAACTATTTGGTTCAATTCTGCAATGCGATGTTCAATTGTTGTGGGTGCATTCTGTTATTGTATACCATGTGAGAAATAAATCGAATTTGGCTATACTAAATACATGAGAAATAAATACAATTGCTATATTTCCAAGTTGTTAAGCATGCTTGGTTTGGTTAACTATCCAATCTTCTATTAGGAGTATGTTATATTGTGCAATGTGGTGCTCAGTTAATGTTTGGTTCATTTGTTGTGGTGTTTAGTTAACTGCTTGGTTCAATTCTGCAATGCGATGTCCAATTGTCGTGGGTAGAATTTTGTATTGTTGTGCATGTGAGGAATAAATCGAATTAGGATGCACTTAATACATGAGAAACATATACAATTGCTATATTTCCTAGTTCTTAATCATGCTTGGTTTGGATAAATGGGTTTTCCATGTGGCTTGAATTAATCTAATGAATCTGCAATGTGCTTATTTTTCATCAACATCTTTTATTGATAGCATGCGAACCCTCACTTAACCTGATCACTAACTACCTTATATGTGTTGCAGGGAAACAATGGGAAGCACTGAGGTTTACAATCGAGGTTTGCATATGCATGGTCCTTTGTCTAATAGCACATTATTGTGCAATTGCAGGAACCATTCTAATATTTAGGTTTTTAACAATTTGGTCTTGCACATGTAGGTCCTGCTGTCAGAGGTTTTGACCCATTGTTAGACCCTTTTTGCATATGGGAAAATGAGTTGTCCATGAATATAAGTCAAGTCAAGAAACTCAGAAAGATTGTTAGGATAAAGAAATTAGCGACAAAAAAAAACAAGATCTTTGTTTTCACAATGAAGAAGACATCAGTTCACTACCGGATGGTACTAACTATTATACCTTGGCTTTTTTATTCCTTTGCCCCATTTCCAATATAGAGAAGATATTTATGCACATCCTTGTTTTCAGGCCTTTCCAAAGCAGTTCACTAATGATTACCTCTCAAACCACCTGTATGGTCAGGAGGCGAGCAAGGTATTCATACAACACCCACGGTTCAATATTGAAGTGTTCCTGAAGAGGACGAAGGATGGACGGTCAATCATCCACTGGCCTAAAGTTGCAAAGACCTTTAACATCAATGAAGGCTCAATATCTGCCTTCCGCTTCAGCAGTTTTCCAGATGAGATTCATCTGTCTATGTACCATCTATGATGCTAATTTCCAAAGGTTATAGATGTTGCATGTGAAACTTGGTGCTGGTGTAGTTGTGTAATGGGGTAGCCGAGTGCTGAAGCTATATGATGTTGTTCTGTGATGTATTTCAATTATGAAATCCTACTTCCTTAATATGAAAATGAAATATATTGTGTGCTTAATATGAAATGTCAATTAGATTAATAAATGGATTATTAATAATAGGACAATTAGCCTGCTAATGGACAATTAGCCTGCTAATTGGGTTTTTCTATTGCAAACGGCTATTGAGAAAACACCGTGGGTGATGACCTTAGACAACGCACACAGTTTCTAGGAATAAAACGTGTTGGATCAATGAACAATCACACACGACATCCTCTTGAAAATTATTTGCGTTAGGCCACCTTGCGCAAACGTTTACCACATAAAAAGTGTGTGTGATGGACAACCTATGCCACACAGTTTCTTCTACGCACCGTGTGTAATGCATTCAATAACGCAAACGATAAAATTGTTAATATCATCTGCAATGGCAACGCTATCACAAACAATTTAATGGGGAAAATTGTGTGTGATGTACCTGCGAACGGAAACGTTTTCCTTGGAGTGACCGTGTGGGATGTATATACGAACGGAAATGTACTTCTTGGATTAACTGTGTGGGATGTACATACTAACAGAAATGTATTCCTTGGATTGACTGTGTGGAATGTACATACGAACGGAAACGTTTAGCCGGGACTGACTGTGTGGGATGTACTTCGACCGGAAACAATTTGGCCTGTATAATTGTATTCTTTTTAGCACAACTGTACGTATAACCGTATTTGATCGCTCGCTGTCGCACACGACCTCATTTTGCCGAGCGTGTGTACCAGGAGGGCCTATCCCCAACGGTTTCTGGGTCATGTGGGAAGGACCCCCCTATCGCCCACACTCACTTGGCAACGGTTCCAAATGCCGTCGCGGAAAGGGGTTAAAAACCGTTTGTATAGCACCTCGATGTACCAGTGAATTTGCATGATTTAAATGAAACTAACCCGGACTGATGTTGTTTTCAGCAGAACTACCATGGTGTTGTTTTTGTGCAGAAATAAAAGTTCTTGGAACTGGACGAAACTTTTTGGAGATTTTTATGGAATAAAAAAAATACTGGAGCAAATACCCACTAGAGGGGGGCCACCAGGTGCCCACGAGGTGGGCGTGCCCTGGTGGCTTGTGGCGCCCACGTGGCTCGACTGACCATAATCTCAGCACTATAAATTCCTATTTCCGGAGAAAAATAAGGGAGGAAGTTTCATCATGTTTTACGATACGGAGCCGCCGCCACCTCATGTTCTTCATCGGGAGGCCAGATCTGGAGTCCGTTCGGGGCTCCGGAGAGGGGGGTCTTCTGTCTTCGTCATCGTCAACCATCCTCCATCGCCAATTTAATGATGCTCACCGCCAGGAGTGAGTAATTCCTTTGTAGGCTTGTTGGACGGTGATGGGATTCATGAGATTTATCATGTAATCGAGTTAGTTTTGTTAGGGCTTGATCCCTAGTATCCACTATGTTCTGAGATTGATGTTGCTATGACTTTGCTATGCTTAATGCTTGTCACGAGGGCCCGAGTGCCATGATTTCATATCTGAACCGTTTATGTTTTCACCAATATATTTGTGTTTTTTATCCTCCCATGCAAGTTGTATGCACCTGCTATGTGTTATGATCCCCGTACCCCAACGTGACAATAATTGGGATTCTTTCTAGTGATTACCGTAGTTTGAGGAGTTCATGTATTCACTAGGTGTTAATGCTTTGTTCCGGTTCTCTGTTAAAAAGAGGCCTTAATATCCCTTAGTTTCCTTATGGACCCCGCTGCCACGGGAGGGTAGGACAAAAGCTGTCATGCAAGTTCTTATCATAAGCACGTATGACTATATGAGGAATACATGCCTACATTACATTGATGAATTGGAGCTAGTTCTGTGTCACCCTAGGTTATGATTATTGCATGATGAATGTTATCCAATGTTATCACCGGTCCAATGCCTACGAGCTTTTCACATATTGTTCTTGCTAAGTTACTACTGTTGCTACTACTATCACAAATGCTACAAAACTATTGCTGCTACCGCTACTGTTACTGTTACTATCATTGCCCTTGCTATCAAATTACCATACTATTGTGCTACTGATCGCTCTGCTGCGGATATTTTAGTCTCAAGGTGTGGTTGAATTGAAAACTCAATCGCTAATACTTGCAAATATTCTTTGGCTCCCCTTGTGTCAAATCAATAAATTTGGGTTGAATACTCTACCCTAAAAAACGGTTGCGATCCCCTATACTTGTGGGTTATCAAGACCTTTTTCTGGCGCCGTGGCCGGGGAGCATAGCTTTATTTGAGGAGTCACTTGGGATTTATATCTGTTGATCACTATGAAGAATCTTAAGGATGATAGAACCAAGATCGTTCCCTCTAAGATGAGGGGAGGTAAGGAACTGTTATCTAGCTCTGCACTTGATTCACCTTCTATTTTGAGTATGCTTGCAACACCACCACCTGCTATTAATCCTGATATGTTGCAAGTAATTGATGATGCTACTTCTGCTATGAATGATGCTTTTGATGATGCTAGTACTTTGCTTGATAAGACTGTGCCACTAGGTGAATTTCTTGATGAACAACTTGCTAAAGCTAAAGAATTTGAGAATGCTGAAACTGATGAAGTTATTGAGACTTAAAATTATGAAACACCCATTCGACCTAGCTCTCCTAGATATGAATTACCTAAGATACCTGAGGGTTATGTTATGGATGGAGAGGTAGCTAGGGATTTTCTTGCTTGTAAGGATGAGATTTTCTTGCTTGTAAGGATAGAGATGATCTTAAGAAATTATTATGCAAGTTGAAAGAAAAATCTCTGAATGCTAGAATGAAATATGATCCTAAGTTTGCTACTTCACCTATCTTTATTACTGATAAGGATTATGAATTCTCTATCGGTCTTGAGTTAATTACTTTGGTTGAATCTGATCCTTCCATGGCTATGAAACTAAAATTGTTGTGGCACATCTTACTAAATTAAATGATATAGCCACCCTATTTGTTCATAAGGAAAAAAATCACTATTACTATATTCTCTAGTTATTTCCTTTCTTGTTAAAGGGTGATGCTAAGATATGGTTTAATACTCTTGCTCCTGGTTGTGTGCGTAGTCCCCATGATATGATTTATTACTTCTTTGAAAAATATTTTCCTGCTCATAAGAAACAAACTGCCTTTCAGGAAATATTCAACTTTGTGCAAATTAAAGAAGAGAATCTCCCTCAAGCTTGGGAGAGGCTTCTCCAATTACTTAATGCTTTGCCTGATCATCCTCTTAAGAAAAATGAAATACTTGATATCTTCTATAATGGACTAACCGATGCTTCTAGGGACTACTGATACGTCTCCGTCGTATCTACTTTTCCTAACGCTTTTGCTCTTGTTTTGGACTCTAATTTGCATGATTTGAATGAAACTAACCCGGACTGACGCTGTTTTCAGTAGAACTACCATGGTGTTGTTTTTGTGCAAAAATAAAAGTTCTCAGAATTGGACGAAACTTTTTGGAGAATTATTTCATAATATATAAAAAATACTGGAACCAAGAACCACAAGAGGGGATGCCCTGGCTGGGCATGATACACCAGGGCGTGCCCCCCTCTAGCGCGCCCTGGTGGGTTGTGGTCCCCTCGTGCCCCCCTGACCCTAATTCCAACTCCATAAATACCTATTTTCGGAGAGAGAAATAAGAGAAGAAGTTTCATCGCGTTTCATGATACGGAGCCACCGCCACCTCCTGTTCTTCATCGGGAGGCCAGATCTGGAGCCCGTTCGGGGCTACCGAGAGGGGAGTCTTTGGTCTTCGTCATCACCAACCCTCCTTCATCACCAATTCCATGATGCTCCCCACTGGGAGTGAGTAATTCCTTCGTAGGCTCACTGGTCGGTGAGGAGTTGGATGAGATTTATCATGTAATCGAGTTAGTTTTGTTAGGGCTTGATCCCTAGTATCCACTATGTTCTGAGATTGATGTTGTTATGACTTTGCTATGCTTAATGCTTGTCACTAGGGCCCGAGTGCCATGATTTCAGATCTGAACCATTTATGTTTTCACTATTACTATTATTGCTGCTATCAAACTATCATATTACTGTGCTACTGATCGCCTTGTCGCAGATATTTAATCTCCAGGTGTGGTTGAATTGACAACTCAACTGCTAATACTTGCAAATATTCTTTGGCTCCCCTTGTGTCGAATCTATAAATTTGGGTTGAATACTCTACCCTCGAAAACTGTTGCGATCCCCTACACTTGTGGGTTATCAAGACCTTTTTCTAGCGCCGTTGCCGGGGAACATAGCTATATTTGTTGAGTCACTTGGGATTATTATCTATTTATCACTATGAAGAATCTGAAAGATACCAAAACCAAGATCGTTCCCTCTAGGACGAGGGGAGGTAAGGATTTGGCATCACACTCTGCACTTGATTCACCTTCTGTTTTGAGTAGACTTGCAACACCACCACATGCTATTAATCCCGATGTGTCGCAAGTTATTGATGATGCTACTTCTGCTATGAATGATACTTATGATGGTGCTAGTACCTTGCTTGATGATAATGTGCCACTAGGTGAATTTCTTGATGAACAAATTGCTAGAGCTAAAGATATTGAGAATGCTGAAACTGATGAAATTATTGAAACTGATGAAGTACTTGAAACTGAAAATCTTGAAACACCTATTAGACCTAGCTCTCCTAGATTTGAAATGCCTAAGATACCTGAAGGTTATGTTATGGATGAGGAGATATCTAGAGACTTTCTTGCTTGCAATGATAGAGATGAACTTAAGAAATTACTATGCAAACTGAAAGAAAAATCTTTGAATGCTAGAATGAAATGTGACACCAAGTTTGCTACTTCACCTTTCTTTGTTACCGATAAGGATTATGAATTCTCTGTTGACCCAGAGTTAATAACTTTGGTTGAATCTGATCCTTTTCATGGCTATGAAACTGAAACTGTTGTGGCACATCTTACTAAGTTAAATGATATAGCCACCCTTTTTGCTCATGATGAGAAAATTCTCTACTACTATATTCTCAAATTATTTCCATTCTCATTAAAGGGTGATTCTAAGATATGGTACAATACTCTTGCTCCTGGTTGCGTGCGTAGTCCCCATGATATGATTTACTACTTCTTTGAAAAATATTTTCCTGCTCATAAGAAACAAGCTGCCTTACAGGAAATAATTAACTTTGCGCAAATTGAAGAAGAGAGTCTCCCACAAGCTTGGGGGAGGCTTCTCCAATTGCTTAATGCTTTGCCTGATCATCCTCTTAAGAAAAATGAAATATTTGATATCTTCTATAATGGACTAACTGATGCTTCTAGGGACTTCCTAGATAGTTGTGCTGGTTGTGTTTTGAGGGAACGAACTGTTGAACAAGCTGAGGAATTATTGAATAACATATTGAAAATTATGATGATTGGACTCTTCCTGAATCACCGCCTAAACCCACTCCGAAGAAGAGGGGTATGCAAGAGGCAAAGAAAAGTATGAAGGAAAAAGTTATTAAAGCTGAAGATGTTAAGAATTTACCACCTATTGAAGAAATACCTGGACTTGACACACCACCACCTCCACAGGTGGTAGAGGTAAATTCTTTTATAAAGTTTGATGAAAGTGACATCCCTTACAATAAACATCCTAGTCAATGCTTATATGAATTTGGTAGGTACATCATCAAACAAGATCACTTCAATGCAAATGTTATGAAACAATTGAAATATAATTTTGATATGATTTATCGCTTGAGTGATTTGTTATTTAGAATTACTAATGATGTTAGAGGTGTAGGAAAACATGCTTCTATGGTTCAAACTCAGTTAGAACAAGTTGCTAAATCTCAAAGAGAATTGTTTAATGAATTGAATAATCATATGAATGATTTTGCTGTTAGAGTAGCAACTAGAGGAGGTAAAATGACTCAGGAACCACTTTATCCCGAGGGACACCCTAAAATAATAGAACAAGACTCTCAAAGAATTAATGCTAATGCACCTAGTCCTTCTAAAAAGAAAAAGATAAATGATAGGGTTTTGCATACCTCTAGTGAACCTGAAATAGAAAAACCTCCTGAAGATAGTAATGATGTCTCTATTTTTGATGCTGAAACTCAATCTGGTAATGAACATTCATCTAGTGATAATGAAAATGATAATGATGATGCTCATGAAGACACTCAACCAAACAATGATAAACAACCAGATAATGATGTTGAGATAGAGCCTACTGTTGATCTTGATAACCCACAACATAAAAATAAAAGATATGATAAAAGAGACTTTGTTGCTAGAAAACATGGTAGAGAAAGAGAACCATGGGTTCAGAAACCCATGCCCTTTCCACCTAAACCATCTAAGAAAAAAGATGATGAAGAATTTGAACGCTTTGCTGAAATGCTTAGGCCAGTCTTTTTGCGCACCCGCTTGACTGATGCTTTAAAGATGGCCCCGTATGCAAAATACATGAAAGACATCATCACTAATAAAAGAAAGATACATGAAGCTGAAATCTCCACCATGCTTGCTAATTTTTTTTAAGGATGGAGTACCTAAAAAACTTGGAGATTCAGGAATACCAACTATACCTTGCTCCATCACAAGAAATTATGTCAAAACTATTTTGTGTGATTTAGGAGCTGGTGTTAGTGTTATGCCCTTCTCTTTATATAAAAGACTTGACTTGAATAAACTCACACCTACTAAAATATCTTTGCAAATGGCTGACAAATCAACTGCCATACCTATCGGTATCTGTGAGGATGTGCCCGTTGTTGTTGCAAATGTTACTATCTTAACCGACTTTGTTATACTTGAGATGCCCGAGGATGACAACATGTCGATTATCCTTGGTAGACCTTTTTGAACACTGCAGGGGCTGTTATTGATTGCAATAAAAGCAAGGTCACTTTTCATATCAATGGTAATGAGCATATGGTGCACTTTCCGAAGAAACAATTCCAAGTGAATGGTATTAATGTTATTGAAAAAATCCCCGACACTCACTATTGGAAGTTTTCAACTATCTCTACCTACTGCCAAAAGAAATATGACATACTTATTGTTGGGGATATTCACATCCTCGTTGAGGTAACTTAGTGTTTTACGAAAGTTCTTCACTTTCATGCTAATCGAAAGTGGTTGTTAATAAGACTTGATCAACCTTGTCAATGGATCATTTTTGAGAGGTATGAAGTCGATGAATTTAGTTAGCACAACTTTCTGTCCTTACCTTTTGTTTTATGTTTTTCTTAGTTAAATAAAATAAAATGCCATGCTTAGTCTATTTTATGAATTTTCTGTGCAATAAAAAATGACCCAAAAATAAAAGTTCTCAGAATGCCCTGAAATTTTAACACAATTTTTTCTGAATATTTCTGAATTTCTGGTGCAAATAACATCAGAGGGGGGGGGGGGTGCACCTGGTGTCCACAAGACACCAGGGCGCGCCAGCAACCCCAGGCGCGCCCTGGTGGGTTGTGGTCCCCACGTGGGTCCCTCACTTATCTCTTTAGCCCATGTCATCTCCTACCTCCTGAAAAAATTCACCATAGCTCTCTCTCTCTCTCTTGTGTTCTTGCTCTCAAACCCGCGTATTTTGATCTCTTTGCTCAAAGCTCCATTTCCGAAACTGTTTTGGGGGATTGCTACTTGGTATGTGACTCCTCCATTGCTCCAATTAGTTTTTGCTTTAGTGGTTTATATTTTGAATAATTAGCTACTCTTGGTGCTGCTGTAGATGGGCTTGCATGTTGAATTCTTAGAGCTCTAAGTAGTTTGAATGCTTAACATAGCCTCTGTGCATCCTGATGAGTAGTTGCTATCAATCTTGCGAAGTTTTGTTGACAAAAATTTTGTGGACAAATTTTTTCAGAATTTTGTTTATAGGAATAAGATGAGTTTCTTTAGGAAGTTCACTTCCAAGAAGAATGCTAAGGGAGTCATTGTAGAATCATCAGACAATGACCTCAAAACTCCGAGAACGGTGGAGGTGCGGCCGTGCGAATGGCCGCATAATGCCTTCATGGAGGAGGTCGGGTTCCATCAAGAGTTCGCCCAATTCGTTGCAAATGCTGGGCTGACCGACTTCCTCGCAGATGAGTGTGACCAACACCACCTACTTACAAATTCCTTTGCGCAAAATTTTCATTTTCTGAGTAGGAACAATCCTCCTCAGGTGCGGTTTAATTTATATGCTGAAACCCGTCAGATACCGCTCAATGACTTCTGTGATATATCTTTGATCCCTTCTGATGGGGATTTAAGGGAGCCTAGAACGACAGAGTTTGAGGACTTTCTCTACACTTTGACAGTGGGGGATGAGAGAGGCGTGTCAGGCGCTACTGCCACTAATTTGCAGTTTCCTCCTGTACATTACTATGCTTTGTTCATCGCGAAGTGTTTAACTGCTAGGGAGAAGGTCAGTGCACTTAGTGCCCCCGACCTCGCTATTTTACGCCGTGCACTATACAATGATCACACCTTTAGCCTAGGGGCTATTATTGCACATCGTCTGCACCTTAATAGAACCAAGGGCAAAATTCATGGTGGTATTTATGGTGCTCGCTTAGCGAGTCACTTTAACATTCAGATACGCCAACATGATTATCCTTTGCCTAGAGTTTATCTAGATCACCAGGTGATGGTGGCTCACCAGTTTACTGATGATGCCAACTCTCTTCATAATATTCGTTAAAACCTGGTTTTTAGTGTGGATTCCCGTGATGTTATTCCGTTGCATGCACCTGCTTTGTTTGATTCTATTGCTAGGGGCGGATATATGGTCATGCCAGAGGACATTATTGCCTAATGGAACGACTAGGTAGCGGCAGAGGAGGAGCCCCAGGAGTGAGATGCTTAGGTGCCGCCACAGCAACACTTCTACATGGGACCGGAAGGCTACTATGGATGGTGATTACCAAGCTAGGCCAAAAGCCTAAGCTTGGGGGAGTACGTATTTCCACCGACATTACATTCATGTTCACACATTTCATTCCAGTTGTCGGTGTCCACACTTTTTCATTGTTTTATCCATGCTAGATTTATTTTATCATTTTCTTCTTGTGTGTTTGAAAAAAGTTTGAGAAAACCCAAAAATATTTCTCGCTTCTTTTCGGTTTTTCTTTCTAGCTTAAATTAGTTGTAGTGTTAAAATAAAACCCAAAAATATTTCCATATTCTTCTTTTGCTTGTTGGGAGCTTTCCCGTGTAAATAGTTTTCTCATTTTTGTCTTCCCTTCTTTAATTTGCTTTTCTCAAGAAAAAATAAAAACTCCAAAAATATTTCAGTGTGTTTCTCTGAATTTCTTTTCTTTTTATTGAGTCGTACCAAGGAGAAGACCACGATGAAAATGTTGAGTGGCTCTCATATGTATTATTGTTGATCTAACAAAGAGCCCAAATTACCTTGTCTTCTCCTTTTGAATAAAATGTTTGCAAATTCCAGCTTAGTCCACGGCACTCTTGCACTATTATTATTTTCATATCATTCGGTCGTGCAAGTGAAAGGCAATAATGATGATATTTGATGAACTGACTGTGGCAGAGAGAAGCGGGTATGAACTCAACTTGTTTTGTTTTTGTAAATATGTTTAACCTAGTATCCATGATTCAGCATATTATGATCAAACATGTTTGCAATGACAATTAGAGATTATAGTTTCTCATGCCATGCCTAGGTAGCTAGGAGTGGATAATGATTTATCTTAGGTATCAACATGCATTAAAATGATTGTGATGTAGTATGATGATATGGTATCCTCCTCTGAGTGTTTCAAGTGGATTGACTTGGCACATGTTCATGCATGTAGTTGAATCAAAACCAACATAGCCTCTACGATATTTACGTTCATGGTGTTCATATCCTACTCATGCTAGTATTCAATGTTGATTATGCATAACGCATGTTCATGACCGTTTTCGCTCTCTAGCTGGCCGCTTCTCAACCTATTTGCTAGCCTTCGCCTGTACTAAGCGGGAATACTGCTTGTGCATCAAAATTCGTAAACCCAAGTTATTCCAGATGAGTCCACCATATCTACCTATATGCGGTATTACCCTGCCGTTCCAAGTAAATTTGCATGTGCCACCTCTAAAATTTCAAATGAACATCTGTTTTGTGTGCCTGAACCGCTCATGGAGTGACGGGGGGTGGTCAGTATCTTCCATGCTAAGCGGGTTATTCTCATGATGAGTGTTTATTCACTTGTCCTTGCATGAGAGGGGCGGTAATAGGGATGCCTAGTCCTGAAATAAAAAATTGCAAATAATTAAACAAAACTCCCCCAGGATTGTTGTTGATATGGACGATACCCGTGGATTTGGCTAGCCGTGGAGTGTGTTTGTTGGTGGAGGGGGAATAAACCTTTACTTTTACCGCTTGGGAACCGCCGCTAATGTGTTTAGCATGGAAGATATTGATAACTCTTGGTCGTAACATTGACAGGAAGGGTGCACCTCCCAAAATTATATTTATCTCTGATTTAAGCTTTGAGCTCTGGCACCTCTGCAAATCCCTGCTTCCCTCTGCGAAGGGACTATCTATTTAATTTTATGTTGACTCATCACCTTTTCAAACAAGCACCAGACCTGAGAGCACTATTGTCATCCTCATGCATTGTGTATAGTTAATGTTGGATGCATCATGACTGGATCTT
This sequence comes from Thinopyrum elongatum, assembly GCA_011799875.1. Classification (NCBI taxonomy): domain Eukaryota; kingdom Viridiplantae; phylum Streptophyta; class Magnoliopsida; order Poales; family Poaceae; genus Thinopyrum; species Thinopyrum elongatum. The sequence goes on from CM022299.1 coordinate 253,224,316, forward strand.
TTCTACCATTAATTACAATGTTTAGACACTGCTTGAACTATGGAGGTGCTCTGCATTTATGTTTTGCGGTCTTAGAAAGGGCTAGCGAGATACCATTGTTGTCATATTATATCATGGTTGTTTTGACAAAGTGTTGTCATTTGAGATATTTTATTATTGCTCGCTAGTTGCTTATGTTATTGATATGAGTTAATATAATTCCTAAGAGTTATTATTGACATGGTTAGTCATAATCTTTGCTGAAAACCTGGGTGCTACTTACGCTTATTTATGTAAACAAGAACAAAAGAGTTCATAAAAAAAATTCTTTATCACTTTCAGTTTGTCAACTGAATTGCTTGAGGACAAGCAAAGGTTTAAGCTTGGGGGAGTTGATACGTCTCTGTCGTATCTACTTTTCCTAACACTTTTGCTCTTGTTTTGAACTCTAATTTGCATGATTTGAATGAAACTAACCCAGACTGACGCTGTTTTCAACAGAACTACCATGGTGTTGTTTTTGTGCGGAAATAAAAGTTCTCAGAATTGGACGAAACTTTTTGGAGAATTATTTCAGAATATATAAAAAATACCGGAACCAAGAATCACCAGAGGGGGTGCCCTGGCTGGGCACGATACACCAGGGCATGCCCCCTCTGGCGCGCCCTGGTGGGTTGTGGTCCCCTCATGGCCCCCCTGACCCTAATTCCAACTCCATAAATACCTATTTTCGGAGAGAAAAATAAGAGAGGAAGTTTCACCACGTTTCACGATACAGAGCCGCCGCCACCTCCTGTTCTTCATCGGGAGGCCAGATCTGGAGCCCGTTCGGGGCTACGGAGAGGGGAGTCTTTGGTCTTCGTCATCACCAACCCTCCTTCTTCACCAATTCCATGATGCTCCCCACCTGGAGTGAGTAATTCCTTCGTAGGCTCGCTGGTCGGTGAGGAGTTGGATGAGATTCATCATGTAATCGAGTTAGTTTTGTTAGGGCTTGATCCCTAGTATCCACTATGTTCTGAGATTGATGTTGTTATGACTTTGCTATGCTTAATGCTTGTCACTAGGGGCCGAGTGCCATGATTTCAGATCTGAACCATTTATGTTTTCACCATTATATCTATGTTCTAGATCCGATCTTGCAAGTCATATTCACCTATTATGTGTTATGATCCGTAAACCCCGGTGTGACAGTAATTGGGATACTTTTCGGTGATGACCGTAGTTTGAGGAGTTCATGTATTCACTATGTGTTAATGCTTTATTCCGGTTCTCTACTAAAAGGAGGCCTTAATATCCCTTAGTTTCCTTATGGACCCCACTGCCACGGGAGGGTAGGACAAAAGATGCCATGCAAGTTCTTTTCCATAAGCATGTATGACTATTTACGAAATACATGCCTACATTATATTTATGAACTAGAGCTAGTTTTGTATCACCCTAGGTCATGACTGTTATATGATGAATATCATCTAACGAATTCACCGATCCAATGCCCACGAGTTTTCCACATATTGTTCCTGCTAAGTTACCACTGCTGCTATTACTGTTACACTTGCTACAAAACCATTGCTATCACTGTTCCCGTTACTATTACTATTACTGCTGCTATCAAAACTATCATATTACTGTACTACTGATCGCCTTGCTGCAGATATTTAATCTCTAGGTGTGGTTGAATTAACAACTCAACTGCTAATACTTGCAAATATTCTTTGGCTTCCCTTGTGTCGAATCTATAAATTTGGGTTGAATACTCTACCCTAAAAAACTGTTGCGATCCCTTATACTTGTGGGTTATCAACTACCTAGATAGTTGTACTACTTGTGTTTTCAGGGAACGAACTATTGAACAAGCTGAGGAACTATTGAATAATATACTGAAGAATGATAATGATTGGACACTTCCTGAACCACCGCCTAAACCCACCCCGAAGAAGAGGGGTATTTTATTTCTCAGTCCTGAAGATATGCAAGAGGCAAAGAAATGTATGAAGGAAAAAGGTATTAAAGCTGAAGATGTTAAGAATTTACCACCTATAGAAGAAAATACATGGTCTTGACATAGCACCACAGGTGGTAGAGGTAAATTCTCTTATAAAGTTTGTTGAAGGTGATATTCCTTATAATAATCTCCTAGTCAATGTTTATATGAATTTGACAATTACATTATTAAGCAAGATCATTTTAATGCAAACGTTATGAAACAGTTGAAATGAAATGCCTACATGATTGATCGCTTGAGTGACTTGTTGTTTAGAATTGTTAATGATGTCAAAGGTGTAAGTAAACATGCTTCTATGGTCCAAACCAACTAGAACAAGTTGCTAAATCTCAAAGTGAATTGCTCAATGAAATGAATAACAATATAAATGATCATGTTGTTAGAGTAATGACTAGAGGAGGTAACATGACTCAGGAGCCACTTTATCCTGAAGGTCACCCTAAAAGAATTGAACAAGACTCTCAAAGAATTAATGATGATGCACCTAGTCCATCTAAAAAGAAAAATAAAAATGATAGGACTTTGCATACTTCTAGTGAACCAACGGTAGAAAAACCTTCTGAGAATATATAGTAATGATGTTTCTATTTCTGATGCTGAAACACAATATGGTAATGAACATTCACCTAGTGATAATGATAATGACAATGATGATGTTCATGTAGATGCTCAACCATATAATGATAAAGAACCAGATAATGATGTTGAAATAGAACCTGCTGTTGATCTTGATAACCCACCTCCTATAAACGCTATGATAAAAGAAACTTCATTGCTAGAAAACATGGTAAAGAAAGAGAACCCTGGGTTCAAAAACCCATGCCTTTCCCACCTAAACCATTTAACAACAAGGATGAAGAAGAATTTGAACGCTTTACTGAAATGCTTAGGCCAGTCTTTTTGCGTACTCGTTTGACTTATATTTTAAAGATGGCCCCATATGCTAAATATATGAAGGATATTGTCACTAATAAAAGAAAAATACCTGAAGCTGAAATCTCTACCATGCTTGCAAACTATTCTTTTAAGGATGGAGTGTCTAAGAAACTAGGAGATCCAGGAATACCAACTATACCGTGCTCCATGAAAAGAAATTATGTGAAAACTGCTTTATGTGATTTAGGAGTCAGTGTTAGTGTTATGCCTTTCTCTTTATATGAAAGACTTGATTTGAATAAACTCACACCCACTAAAATATCATTGCAAATAGCTGACAAATCAACTGCCATACCTATCGGTGTTTGTGAGGATGTGCCCATTGTAGTTGCAAATGTTACTATCTTGACAGACTTTGTTATACTTGATATGACCGAGGACGACAATATGTCTATTATCCTTGGTAGACCCTTTTTGAATACTGCATGGGTTGTTATTGATTGCAACAAAAGCAAGGTCACTTTTCCTATCAATGGTAATGAACATAAGGTGCACTTTTCGAAGAAGCAATTTCAAGTTAATGGTATTAATGTTATTGAAAAGACTCCGACAATTACTATTGGAAGTTTCCAGCTCCCTCTCCCTACCGTTAAAAAGAAATATGAAACACTTATTATTGGGGAGATGCATATCCCCATTGAGGTAACCTAGTGTTATACGAAGATTCTTTGGTTTCATGTTAATCGGAAATAGTTTGTTAATAAGATTTGATCAACCTTATTAATGAATTCTTTTTGAGAGGCATGTGGTCGATGAGTTTAGTAAACACAACTTTCTGTACCCAATTTTTGCTTTCTGTTATTTTTAGTTAAATATAATAAAATGCCATGATTATCCTGTTTTTTGATTTATCAGTGCAATAAAAAAGTGCCAAAAAATGAAAGTGCTCAAAATGACCTGAAATTTTTACATGAATTTGTATAGTATATTTAAGAATTTTTGGCACAGAAAACACCCCAGGGGGATGCCCCAGGTGCCCACGAGGCACCAGGGCATGCCCACCCCCTGGGCGTGCCCTGGTTGCTTGTCTGCCCCATAGGGACCCCCTCACTTATTCCTTCAGCCCACTTCGTCTCTTACCTCTAGCAAAAATTCCTGGTAGCTCTCTCTCCCGTGTTCTTGCTCTCAAACCCGAGATTTTCGATCTCTTTGCTCGGAACTCCGTTTCCGAAACTGTTTTGGGGGATTGCTACTTGGTATGTGACTCCTCCATTGCTCCAGTTAGTTTATATTTTGCATGATTAGCTTCTCTTGGTGCTACTAAAAATGAGCTTGCATGTTGAATTCTTTGAGTTCCAAGTAGTTTGAATGCTTGATATAGCCTCTAGACATCCATATGAGTAGTTGATATCAATCTTGTGAAGTTTTATTAATATCATTTTGTGGCCCAAAAATTTCAGAAATTTGTTCATAGGAGAAATGAATATCTTTCGGAGGAGTTCCTCGAAACGGAAAGCCAAGGGAGTCCTTGGGGAATCCTCGGACAATGACCTCAACATTCCGCGTAGGACGAAGGTCCGGCCATGCGAATGGCCGCACATTACCTTCATGAACGAAGCTGGATTCTACCAAGAGTTCTCGCAATTCGTTGCTAATGCCAGACTGACCAACTTCCTCGCAGATGAGTGTGACCAACACCACATCCTTACGAATTCCTTTGTGCAAAATTTCCACTTCCTGAATAGGCTTGAACCCCCTATGGTGCGTTTTGATTTATATGATGAACATCATCAGATACCACTTGCTGAATTTTGTGAGATATGCTAGATTCCCTTTGATGGGGAATAAGAGAGCCTCGACCGGAGGAGTTGAGGGCTTCCTTTGCACTTTAACTGTGAGTGAGGAAAGGGGCGTGTCGCATGCCCGAGCCACTAGCTTGCAATTTCCCGTTGTGCACTACTTTGCCTTATTCATAGGGAAATGCTTGACTACTAGAGAGCAAGGTGGTGTACTATGTGCCCCTGACCTCGCTATTTTACGCCGTGCACTTCATAATGACAACACTTATAATCTTGGCGCTATCATTGCACGCCGCTTGCACACTAACATGACTAAGGGTAAAATTCATGGTGGTATTTATGCTACTCGCCTAGCGAGACGTTTTAATGTTCAGACATGCCCTCATGATTAATTGTTGCCTAGAGTTTACCTATATCACCAGTTGATGGAGGACCACCACTTTATTGATGAGCATGAGCATCCTCACCATATTCGTCATAACTTGGTTTTTAGTGAGGATACTCGTGATATTATTCCGTTGCCTGCACCTGCTTTGTTTGACTCTCATGCCAGGAATGGATGCACCATCCTACCAGAGGACATCGTTGCTTACCGGAACGTGTTGGCAGCGGCAGAGGATGAGGTCCAGGAGTGGGGCGCTCAGGTGCCGCCGCCTCAACACTTTCATATGGGACTGGATGGCTACTACACGCGGTGATTACCAAGCTTGGCAAAAGCCTAAGCTTGGGAGAGTATGTTTTCTCACTGACATTACATTCATGTTCACACATTTCATTCCAATTGTTGGTGTTCATCCTCTTTCATTGTATAATCCATGTTAGATTTATTTTCCTGCTTTCTTTTTGTGTGTTTGAAAAAGTTTGAGAAAATCCAAAAATATTTCTCGCTTCTTTTCATTTTTTCTTTCTAGTTTAAATTAGTTGTAGCATTAAAAGAAAACCCAAAAAGATTTCTTGTTTCTTCTTTTGCTTGTTGGTAGCTTTCCTGTGTAAATAGTTTTTCTTGTTTTTGTTTTCCTTACGTTAATTTGCTTTCTTCAAGAAAAACTAAAAACTTCAAAAATATTTTAGTGTGTTTCTCTGAAATTCCTTTCTTTTGTTGAGTCGTACCAAGGAGAAGACCACGATGAAAATGTTGAGGTGAAATTCCTTTCTCTGAAATTCCTTTCTTTTGTTGAGTGGCTCTCATATGCACTATTGTTGATCTAACAAAGAGCCCATATTATTTTGTCTTCTCCTTTGAATAAAATGTTTGCAGATTCCAGCTTAATCCACGACACTCTTGCACTATTATTATTTTTATATCATTTGGTCGTGCAAGTGAAAGGCAATAATGACGATATTTGATGAGGTGACCATGGCAAGGAAAAGCCGGTATGAACTCAACTTGTTTTTGTTTTTGTAAATATGTTTAACTCAGTATCCATGATTCAGCATATTATGTTTAAACATATTTATGATGACAATTAGAGATTATAGTTGCTCATGCCATGGTTAAGTAGCTAGGAGTGGATAATGATTTATCTTGGGTGTCAACATGCATTAAAATGGTTGTGATGTAGTATGACGTTATGGTACCCTCCTCTGAATGTTTCGAGTGGCTTGACTTGGTACATGTTCACGCATGTAGTTGATTCAAAACCAACATAGCCTCCATGATATTTTTGTTCTTGGTGTTTCTATCCTACTCATGCTAGTATTCAATGTTGATTATTCACAATGCATGTTTATGACCATTTTCGCTCTCTAGTTGGTCACTTCTCAACCTATTTGCTAACCTTCGCCTGTGCTAAGCGGGAATACTACTTGTGCATCAAAATCCTTAAACCAAAGTTATTCCAGATGAGCCCACTTTATCTACCTATATGTGGTATTACTCTGCCATTCCAAGTAAATTTGCATGTGCCACCTCTAAATATTCAAATGAACATCTGTTTTGTGTGCCCGTACCGCTCATGGAGCGACAGGGGGTGGTCAGTATCTTCCATGCTAAGCGGGTTATTCTCATGATAAGTGTTTATTCACTCGTCCTTGCATGAGAGGGGCTATTAATCGGGATGCCCAGTCCCATGATTAAATTGCAAAAATAATAAAACAAACTCCCCCGAAAAATTGTTGGCTTGGAGGGCACCCGAGGATTCGGCTAGGCATGGCTTGTGTTTTTTGGTGGATGGGGACTAAACTTTAATTTTACCGCTTGGGAACCGCCGCTAATTTGTTTAGCATGGAAGATACTGAAAACTCTCGGTCGTAACGTTGACAGGAAAGGTATACCTCCCAAAATTATATTTATCTTTGATTTAAGCTTTGAGCTCTGGCACCTCTACAAATCCCTGCTTCCCTCTGTGAAGGGCCTATGTATTTACTTTTATGTTATTTTACTCTTATTGTTGAGTCATCACCTTCTCAAACAAGCACCAGTCCTGAGAGCACTATTGTTATTCTCATGCATTGTGTATAGTTAATGTTGTGTGCATCATGACTGAATCTGTTCTACCATGAATTACAATGTTTAGTCGCTGCTCGAACTTTGGAGGTGCTCAACACTTATGTTTCATGGTCTCAGAAAGGGCTAGCGAGATACCATGTTGTCATATTATATCATGATTGTTTTGACAAAGTGTTGGCATTTGAGATATTTTATTATTGCTCGCTAGTTGATTATGCCATAGATATGAGTTAATATGATTTCTAGGAGTTATCATTTGCATGGTTAGTTATAATCTGTGTTGAAAACCTGGGTATTATTTAAGCATATATATATATATATATAGACACAAGAACAAAAGAGTTCATAAAAGTTTTTCTTTGTCACTTTCAGTATGTCAACTGAATTGCTTGAGGACAAGCAATGAATTAAGCTTGGGGGAGTTGATACATCTCTGTCATATCTACTTTTCCAAATGCTTTTGCTCTTGTTTTGGACTCTAATTTGCATGATTTGAATGAAACTAACCTGGACTGACGCTGTTTTCAGCAGAACTACCATGGTGTTATTTTTGTGCAGAAATAAAAGTTCTCGGAATTGGACGAAACATTTTGGAGATTTTTTATGGAATAAATAAAAAATACTAGAGCAAAGACCCACTTGAGGGGGGCCATCAGGTGCCCACAAGGCACCAGGGCACGCCCGATGGCTTGTGGAGCCCACGTGGCTCCGCTGACCCTAATCTCAGCACTATAAATTCCTATTTCGAGAGAGAAAAAATAAGAGAGGAGGTTTCATCGTGTTTTATGATACGGAGCCGCTGCCACTTGATGTCGCTTGAACTATGTCGGTATTTACCCAAAGAGGAAGGGGTGATGCAGCACAACTACGGTAGGTATTTCCCTGAGTTATGAAACCAAGGTATCAATCCAGTAGGAGAACCAAGCAACACTATGTAAACGGTACCTGCACACAAAGAACAAATACTTGCAACCCGATGATTAGGAGGGGTTGTCAATCCCTCTATGGGTAACGGTGCCAGAAATTGTGAAGTTGACGGGATAAAAATTGTGTAGATTGGATAAATAGATCTCGATAAAACGCGAAATAAAATAAGTAAGAAAAAAGTGCAGCAAGGTATTTTTGGGTTTTTGGAATAATAGATCTGAAAACAAAAGCGAATAAAAATAGATCTCAAAGCAAATATGATAAAGAATAGACCCGGGGGCCGTAGATTTCACTAGTGGCTTCTCTCAAGAAAATAGCACACGGTGGGTAAACAAATTACTGTTGGGAAATTGATAGAAGATCGAATAATTATGACGATATCCAAGGCAATGATCAATATATAGGCATCACGTCCAAGATTAGTAGACCGACTCCTGCCTGCATCTACTACTATTACTCCACACATCGACCGCTATCCAGCATGCATCTAGTGTATTAAGTTCATGGAAAATGAAGTAATGCAATAAGAACGATGACATGATGTAGAAGAGATCTATTCATGTAGGAATAGCCCCCATCTTGTTATCCTTAATAGCAACGATACATGCGTGTCTTGCTGCCCCTTCTGTCACTGGGAAAGAACACTGCACGGTCGAACCCATCAAAAAGCACCTCTTCCCATGGCAAGAAAAATCGATCTAGTTGGCCTAACTAAACCAAAGATTCGAAGAAGAAATACAAGGCTATAAATAATCATGCATATCAGAGATCAAAAGAAGACTCAAATAATATTCATGGATATAGATCTGATCATAAACTCAAAGTTCATCGGATCCCAACAAACACACCGCAAAAAAGAGTTACATCAAATAGATCTCCAAGAGACCATTATATTGAGAATCAAAAGAGAGAGAGAGAGAGGAAGCCATCTAGCTACTGCGTACGGACCGGTCTATGATGAACTACCCACGCATCATCGGAGAGGCACCACTGAGGATGATGAACCCCTCCGTGATGGTGTCTAGATTGGATCTCGTGGTTCTGGAACTTGCGAGGGTTGGAATTGTGTTTCGTCGACTACCCTAGGGTTTTTGGAATATTTGGGTATTTATAGGGCGAAGAGGCGGTGCAGGAGGCCACCAAGGTGGGCACAACCCACCAGGGCACGCCTGGGCTCCTGGGCGTGCCCTGGGGGGTTGTGCTCCCCTCGGGCCTCCCCTCTGGTACTTCTTTGGCCCATCTTGTGTCTTCTGGTCCAGAAAAATTCTGCAAAAAGTTTTGCTGCGTTTGGACTCCGTTTGGTACTGATATTCTGCGAAGTAAAAAACAAGCAAAAAACAGCAACTGGCACTGGGCACTATGTCAATAGGTTAGTCCCAAAAAATGATATAAAGTTGCTATAAAATGTTTGTAAAACATCCAAGAACGATAATATAACAGCATGGAACAAGCAAAAATTATAGATACGTTGGAGACGTATCAGCATCCCCAAGCTTAATTCCTACTCGTCCTTGAGTAGGTAAATGATAAAAATAGAATTTTTGATGTGGAATGCTACCTAACATGTTCATCACATATTGTTTTCTTTTGTTGCATGGACATTTGGACTTTTATATGGTTCAAAGCAATAGTCTAGTTTTAGCATGAAGATTTCAATACTCAAGCATATCAACAAGCAACCATGTCTTTCAAAATATCAACACTAAAGAAAGTTATCCCTAGCCTATCATGCTCAATCATTGGTCCATTCATGAAACACACTCGCATATTAGCTACACCCAATGCTCAAGTACGATCATAGTGCCCCTTAGTTGGTGCTTTATAAGAGAAGATGGAGACTCAAATAAAAATAAAAATTGCATAAAGTAAATAGATAGGCCCTTCGCAGAGGGAAGTAGGGATTTGTAGAGGTGCCAGAGCTCAAAGCTTAAATTGAGAGATAATTTTTTTTGAGAGGCATACTTTTCCCGTCAACGAAAATGACTGAGTAATTCCCAACACTTTCCATGCTAGATATATCATAGGCGATTCCCTAACAGAAAATAAAGTTTATTCCTTTTTCCACCATTCTTTTGCATTCCAGGGCTAGCCGTATCCACGGGTACTGTCCATACCAACACTTTCCAAGGAATTTATTATTTGACAACATAAAGTAGATTACTTTTTCATTTCGGGACTGGGCATCCCTATTACCGCTGTACTCTTGTGCAATGACAAGTGAATAAACACTCATCTTGAGAATAACACTTCTAGCATGGAAAATATTGGCCACCCCCTGCCGCTTCATGAGCGGTACGGGCACACAAAAAGGAAATTTATTTTGAAAATTAGAGATGGCACATACAAATTTGCTTAGAACGGCATGGAAATACCGCATATAGGTAGGTATGGTGGACTCATATGGCAAAACTGGGTTTAAAGATTTCGGATGCACAAGTAGTATTTCTACTTAGTACAAGTGGAGGCTAGCTAAAAGATTGAGAAGCAACCAACCAAGAAATGAAAAATCACATAAGCGAGCATTAAGCATAACTAACACCGAATAATGCACCACAAGTAGGATGTAATTTCATTGCATAACTATTGACTTTCGTGCTTGCATAGGGAATCACAAACCTTAACACCAATATTCTTACTAAAGCATAATTACTCACCAACATGACTCACATATCACTATCATCATATCTCAAAACTATTACAAAGAATCAAGTTTATTTTGTCCAATGATCTTCATGAAAGTTTTTATTATATCCCTCTTGAATATCTATCACTTTGGGACTAGTTTCATATATTGCAATTGCTTTTGACAAGCTCAAACAAATCTAAGTGAAGAACATGAGCATAAATTTTTTCATCTTTCAAAATAATATAAGTGAAGCATGAGAGAATTTCTTCAAAAATTTACTAACTCTCAAATAAATCTAAGTGAAGCATGAGAGCATTTCTTCAAAAATATTAAAGCACACCGTGCTCAAAAAGATATAAGTGAAGCACTAGAGCAATTCCATAGCTCAAAAAATTTAAGTGAAGCATATAGAGCAATTCTAACAAATCATAGCATAATTTTGGCTCTCTCAAATAGGTGTGTCCAGCAAGGATACTTGTGACAAACTAAAAAGCAAAAAAAGCAAAGGCTCATATAATACAAGACGCTCCAAGCAAAACTCATGATATGTGACGAATAAAAATATAGCTCCAAGTAAAATACCAATGGTCGTTAGAAGAAAGAGGGGATGCCTTCTGGGGCATCCCCAAGCTTAGTTGCTTGGTTCTCCTTGAATATTAACTTGGGGTGCCATGAGGCATCCCCAAGCTTAGGCTCTTTTCACTCCTTATTCCTTCATCCATCGTGATCTCACCCAAAACTTGAAAACTTCAATCACACAAAACTTAACAAAACCTTCGTGAGATCCGTTAGTATAAGAAAACCAATATTTACTTTAAGTACTGTAGAAAACCCATTCAAATTTTGTTATTACATTATATCTACTTTATTCTAACTTTACCATGGCTTATACCCCCCGATACAATCCATAGATTCATCAAAATAAGCATACAATGCAAAGAAAATAGAATCTGTCAAAAACAGAATAGTCTGTAAAGATATGAATTGTTCTCATAATTCTGTAACTCCAAAAATTCTAAAAACTAAAGGAAAACTGAGGGAATTTGTATATCAATCTTGTGTAAAAACTTCAGAATTTTTCGTAGCTTATGTGCAATTAAACAGTTATGTTACTGGACGCAAAAGTTTCTGTTTTTCAACAGGATCAAATCAACTATCACCAAAGCTATTCCAAAGGATTTACTTGGCACAAACACTAATTAAAACATAAAAAACACAATCATAACAAAGGTATAATTGTGCAAACACTCAAGAACAGAAAAAAGGCAAAATAAATTTTATTCATTGGGTTGCCTCCCAACAAGCGTTATCGTTTTATGCCCCTAGATAGGCATAATGCATAGATTCAAGTATTGTCATCTTTAGTTTTAGATCCATAGGATGCCCTCAGGATTGATTCATATGGTGGCTTAATTATTGTTCTAGGGAAGTGTTCCTGTCGGGGACGAATCCGCGATCACCTATGGGACCCAGAGAAGGACCCCTTTACGTTTGGCAGGGAGAGACGGTCGCGCGAAGAGCAAATCTAGCGAAGAACACGACAGTGCACGAGAGAGATTTACCCAGGTTCGGGCCGCACGGATGCGTAAAACCCTACTCCTGCTTTTTGGTTATTATCTGTATGATTGTTCTAGCTCCAGGAGCGCTACAGTACCGAGTAGCTGCGTACAATACTGGAGCTCTCCCTCTTCCAGTTCCTCCCCTTTCACGTTGCCCATGGGCCTCCTTTTATACGCACAAAGGGGTCTCCAACAGGTGGCAAACAGTAAAGGTAGAGGTGGAAAGTTGCTACAGTAAGGCCACTATTACCAGGATGACATGTCCTACCTACCACTGACGGCAGGGGACAAGGGCATTAAATGCCCATGCCTTTGCTGTCCAGATACATGTACCCGGACGTCGTGGACGTGGGAAAAGCCTATCCCACCTGCTGCTGCACCGCTATCTACAGTGCACCACCGTCTACACAGTGCCCTGCCACGCACGCTTGGAAGGACCCAGAGCGCCACGCTGGCAGAGGCACCGGAGCAGCACAGTAGCACAGTGGTACAGTAACGATTGCCGCGGCAAGACCTTGCCGCACCTGACAGCTTGGCGCAGCCCATAGTTTGCCGTGCAAGGTAACTTGCCGGGGCAAGTACCTTGCCGCAGCCGCTATCTTGCCGCAGCCAATACCTTGCCGCAGCCAATACCTTGCCGCAGCCAATACCTTGCCGCAGCCAATGACTTGCCGGGGCAAGTACCTTGCCGCGGCAAGTACTCTGCTCCAGCAATGCCCAGTCTGGGCCTCAGCTGTCCCTCCCGGCGAGCTCCTCTTGCCGGGGCCTTAACTCTTGCTTTGTATACTTTGTTCTTGAATGGCTTAATAATCTTGAGCTTCTCTCTGGCTGTCCTCCCGCAAGCCTGGCCGCGGGATGCTACTACTGCCCGTGCACAAGTACGGGGTACTAGGGTACCCCTATTCTAGTACACCGACAGGAGCCCCCGGGCCTGGGCCACACACGGTGCCGGGCGTTGTTGGGCCAGGCCCAAACAGTGCACGGGCACGCGTGGCTGGGATAAGCCGAAACGTCTCTATGCTGTTTAATTGCACGCTCTCCCACGCGTCGTGCGTTGAATGCGGAGCGTGGGAAGCGTGCGCAGTTATCTCGAATGACGAAGGGGCGGATGGTTCCGCATCTTTCCCCATAAAAGGAGGGACCTGCAGAAGCACTCGCACGCCCCTCTCACCATTCTCGATCTTCAAATCTCCGCCTTCTTCTTCCTCCGCTCTAAAACAAAGGCGGTTTCCCAATCCTCCGCCACCGCGCGCGTCCGCATCTCCCTCGGTCCTCAGCTCCGCCTTCACCATGCCTCCCAAAGGAGAAAAGGGGAAGACGGGGAAGTCCTCAAGGACGGAGACCCAGGCGCAGATGAAGAGGCAGAAGTACGCGCTCTTCGCTCCGACGCTCACGGGGGCGGATCTGAAGGCCAAGTTCCAAGGCATGTGGGCCGCGAGGACCAAGGCGCATCCGGCCACCCGCGTCCGCCCAGCCACCGACGAGAGCGAAGTGAGCAAGTACCCCTTCTTCGCTTGCTACTTTTGGTGCGGGCTCTGCCCACCGTATTCGGATTTCTTCAGCGACGTCATGTACACCTTCAACCTCCGTCTGCTGGATCTCACACCGAATGCCGTATCCACCATGGCAATATTTGCGCATCTGTGCGAGAACTTCGTCGGCGTCGCACCCAACACCGCGCTGTTCAGGCATTACTTCACTCCCCGTGCTGAAAAGGGGGAGCCTCTCACTGTTGGCGTCTCGTTCGTTTCAAGATTGGGCGCCAAGGAGCATTATCTGAAGGGGGATCTCCGCCCAAGATGGGGAGAAATCCGGTCTGAATGGTGTTGGATCATTGACGACGATCCGCCACCATACTGTGAGCTTCGCAAGACCCCAGCGGCGCATGGCACAGACTGGAGCGATCTGGATCCCCAGGACAAAAAGCTGGAGATTGCCGCTGCCAGGATCATACGGCTCAGGGAGGCCGGGCTCACCATAGGGATGGTTGGCGCAGACTTCCTCCGCCGCCGCATTGCTCCTCTGCAGCAGAGAGGAAGGCCGGCCTCTGATTGGAAGAACCCAGCCGATATCATGCGGCTGCGCCCTGGACTGATCAACAACTTCACAGTTCTGCAGCACGACTTTTTCATGCGAGAACTGTTCAAGCAAGAGACAGATCCAGAAAAGCGCGACAAGGCGTTCACGCTGCCGAAGCACATCGTGCCTCTTTGCAACAACTCCACATTGAGTGCAATCACTGCTATGATGCCGCTCTGCAATGCGCACAGCGTTGAAGCAACTTGGGACGTGCCGCTCGAAGAAGACATGCGGCGATTCTTTGACTCCACGGTCGAAAAGCAGGTCCGGGTGGAAGAGTGGCTCGTCCGCAACACCACTGAGCAAGAAATAGAATTCATTGCTCGAAGAGTGGAGGAGGACAGGCTCGCCAGGGAAGCTGGCGATTTTGGTTATACTTTGGCGGAGCTCGACGAGGCACAAAAGGAGAGCCTTGCCGAGCAGGGGATGCTTGCCGGGAAGGGCGAGCTCGCCGCACCCGGCAAGGATGTCGGGCCAAGCCAGCCTGCCGACGAGTCAGGCAGCTCGGAGGATGAGGGCTCCTTTTCCGAGGAGGGCACCGAAAGCCCACCGCAGTCAGAGTCCCCAGCCCCTCTGAGGAGGAAACGCCTTCGCAGGCTTGGCAAAGTGGCTGAGCGGCAAGAAGTTCAACAACCGCCGGAGCGTCGTTCGACGCGCTCAACCGCGGCAAGGGCTGGTGCTGCGGGAGTGTCTCACGCGGCCCCGGCAACTGGAGCAGGGTCATCAAAGACCGCTGCTACTACCCCCGCCAAGCGGCCAAGGAGCCCAGCTCCCCCTCCTCCCCCTCCTCACACGGAGGCGGACTTTGATTTTTCCGCCCTCAGCGAAGAAGACGACGAGGAAGAGTAAGTTCCCTTGCCGCGACCCTCAATCTTTGTAAGGTTTTGTTTCTGTCCTCACTTGTCGCGCTCCGGCCTTGCTTCCGCAGGGAGGAAACTTTGGCGGAGAGGACAAGGAAGAGAGCTAAGGTCTCGACGAGCAAGACCGTGGTGGTCGTCGAAGATGAGCCCACGGCAACCACCGGGAGAGCGTCTGAGACCGTCCCGGCCAGCTCAGAGCCCAGCCCTCGTTGCAGCCCCCAGCGTAAGTATTTCAACTACCTTTTGCTGGCGGTCGCTGAGGAACAAGCATTTTGTTACTGACATCTTTGGGCGTGTAGGAGAGGAGCAGCAAGTGGAGCCATCTGAAGGTGCTCCAGAAGTACCACCCCCCTCGACCACTCCGCCAAGGAGAAGATCTCCGGTAAGGGCTCCCACTAGCGAGCCGAGCCACGAAGAGGAGCCGGCAAGTGCCGAAGCGCCAAGCACCAGCGCTGGCGACCCCACCCCAATGACAAACGTTGACGGGGGAGGGGAGCCCACCGCTCCTGAGCTCAACACGGGTAAACCCACTTGCCGCAAAACTCTTTCTGCTTTCTTTCTTTTGGCTTCTTGAATTTCTTCCTGAAGCTCTTTTTGCTTTACTTCTCGGCTTGGCAGAGCCCTCCTCGGTGGAGCCAATGAACATTGACTCTTCTGCCGAGGAGAACACCGCAGGGGCCGTCGACGACGAGGCCGCCAAGGCCGCCGCTGTCAAGGCCGACAAGCTGGCAGCTGACAAGCTTGCCGACGAAGAGGTTGCCAGGGCTGCCGAAGAAGCCGGCAAGGCCGCCGAGGATAATACCGCCAAGGCGCCCACCGATGAAGCCGCCAAGGCTGCTGAAGCTGAGGCCACCCAGAAGGCTGCTGAGGAGGCCGGCGAGGGAGCCGGTGGTCGTACTGACGGCCCTGAGGCCACAGGAGCGCCAGGCGCTACTCCGACCACGGGTCCCTCAACCACTGACGAGGCGGCAGGACCCAACTCGCCTCCGCCAAGCAAATACATCCGGGTCGGCGAGAACGTCTACGTCAGCCTCCCCTGGACGGTGGGCTCCAGAGCGTCAACCGAGGAGGATGTTGTGGACGAGGAGATCCTTGCCGCTGCCGGGCTCCAGCTTGTGGATGCGCCAGGCGCCAGCAGCAGCAGCACGTCTGAAGAGGAGCAACTGCTCCAAAAGCTGCTGAATCTTCATCGCGCCCGACGGGAGAAGCTAGCTTCCAGGGAGGCGCTCATCGAGAAGGCCGAAGCTGACATGTTGAGGCGCGCGGAGATCTTGGCGGATGTCCGCGCGTGATCTCTTAATGTGTTAGAGGCCAAGCGGGCACAGCTGGCCGAAGAACGGCAGGCCCTCCTCCTGATGAAGCAAGACATTGAACAAAAACAGGAGGAGACCGCCAAGGAGTTGTCTGCTCGGGCCGGTGATCTGAACCAGCGGAAGGATGACCTTGATGCCCATGAAGAAGAACTTGCCGAGCGCAAGAGGAAACTTGCCGAAACCCTCCGACAGAAAGACGAGGAGGTGGCAAGACTTGTCGCAGAGCGGACCCAGGGGCAGGCACAAAAACACCTGAAGGAAATCGAAGCCTTGGCCCAAGAGTACGCCAGCAAGTTGGTGGAGGCCACCAACGCTGTTGCTGCTGCAGAAGTGAACAGGAAGGAAACGGAGGAGAAAGTGGCAAGACTAGAGGCCGCCCTCAAGGCAAACGGT
The DNA here is from genome assembly GCA_011799875.1 of Thinopyrum elongatum. Taxonomy (NCBI): domain Eukaryota; kingdom Viridiplantae; phylum Streptophyta; class Magnoliopsida; order Poales; family Poaceae; genus Thinopyrum; species Thinopyrum elongatum. The sequence continues at coordinate 253,241,181 of CM022299.1, forward strand.
GACAAGCTCTCAACGCTCGAAAGTGAGAGGGCAAAGGTGACCCACACTTTGGCGGAGATGCAAGTTACCATAGCCAAGAAGAACAATCTGCTTGCCGCCGCCAATGACTCCAGAGCAGACCTAAAGCTGAAACTGACCACGCTGAAGGAGACGCTCGACACCACCAGAAAGCGCGAAGGGCTTCTAATGGCAGAGCTCCAGAAGGAGAAGGGTCTGCTTCAGGACGCTATTGCAACCCACAAGAAGTTCAGGGATAACGTGGGGATCTTCACAGACAGGCTTGCCAGCGCAGCCGAGGACATCGACAAGGAGCTGACTGCCCTGAAGGTGCCGGACTTCGGGTACTCCACCGACAAGAACACGCAAACTAGCGTCAAGCTAGCCGAGTTCTTCGACGGAGTAGTAGAAGCACTCCAACAGCTCCAAGTCAATCACAAGGCTCAACTGGCCGACGAGTCACGCAGGCTTTGCCGGGGAGTTCTCCGGAGGTTGCTGGTGAAGATAGCATACAGAAACCCGGGCGTCGACTTCAGCAACATCTTCAAAAGCTTGCCGAAGGGATACGACCCCGCACCACTAGAGGCCCTTGTCGCGCCCATCGTGGAGAGGGTGGACCAAATCCAAAGAGTCGAAGGCGAGCACCGCAATTAGAGAGCCCATTCTTCTCCCTCCTTGCCGCCGCTAGACATGTTAAAGAACAATCTGTTTAAGCCGCGGCAACTTATCTTGTAATATAACATGCAATATTTTGAAGTTAATGCATGTCATCTCCCTTGAGCAATTTCTTTCTTTATGTGTACTTGCCCTACGCTTATAGGAAACTTGCCGGTGCGCGCACCATCACTGCGAGCGCTGGGTACGGGACTCCAGCAGCCTGCTGGCGGTGCCGCTGCCGGCAAGCAACCTTGTCGCGCTCAGTGTGGCCACTTAGGTTGTTGAGCGGACTCGAAACAAGGTAAGGGCGCGACCGATTACGCTTAGGTTCCGTCGGGCACAGGTTTTCCATACAAAGAGTAGTATCGTTCAAGGAAAATAACCTTGAGAATAAAAAAATAATTTGGTTATTCAAACTTTGGCACTTAGCTTTGTCGCTGATCTCTCCGCGGCAAGGTCTTGTCACTGCTTGCCGCTGCCTTCTACCCGGCAAGGCAAAGTTTCTTTGAACGACGCCTGGTCCATATCATTATCCCATCCCCCCCGGCAAACTTGTGCGCGAGGGAAGCTTCTGTCTTTTTGAGAAAAAGAAAGAAGAGAAAATAAAGATATAGGAGCTTGGCGGCTCGTTAATGCTTACCGGGGAGGCTGTACTGCACAGTATGTCAGATAATCATGCAAAATAAAAGTAAACATGAAATCATCAAAAACTGCGAAATACAAAAGCTTTATGTATGCACAGGGTCTGCGCCTGGCTTTGTACAAAGGATTACATGCAACAGCGGCAAGACTTGTACAAAAGGTGGTTGCCGGGGAAGGGCCCGGCAACCGCGCCTTATGGAAAAAACTTACGGAGATGCTCAATGTTCCAGGAATTGATCACTGGAATGCCATCCCCGGTCTCCAGGCGGACAGCGCCGGGCCTGGTGACCCGTTTCACCCGATAAGGGCCTTCCCACTTCGGCGTCAACTTGTTTGAATTCTTGGCCGACTGAACGCGCCGAAGAACAAGGTCGCCTTCCTCGAGACTTCTGGCATTAACTTTGCGGCTATGGTAGCGACGCAAAGCTTGCTGGTAGCGAGTAGCTCTCACAGCAGCCTGAAGACGATCCTCCTCGAGGAGCACAGCGTCATCTTGCCGCAGTTGCTCTTGCTCAAGCTCATCATAAGCGAGCACTCGAGGTGACCCGTATACGAGTTCCGTGGGGAGAACTGCCTCTGCTCCATAAACTAGAGCAAAAGGCGTCTGGCCAGTAGCTCGATTTGGCGTCGTCCTGATCGACCAAAGAACCACTGGCAGCTCCTCGATCCAGTTTTTGCCGCACTTGCGCAGCCTGTCGAAAGTTCTCGTCTTGAGCCCACGCAGCACTTCAGCATTTGCCCTTTCAGCTTGACCGTTGCTTCGGGGGTGAGCAACAGAAGCGAAACAGACCTTGGCGCCAAGGTCTTCGACATACTGCATGAAGGCGTGGCTCGTGAACTGGGTACCGTTGTCGGTGATGATCCTGTTAGGAACACCAAAGCGACAAACAATTCCCTTGAAAAACTTGATGGCTGATTGTGCTGTCACCTTCCTCACTGCTTCCACTTCTGGCCACTTCGTAAACTTGTCGATGGCCACATACAAGTACTCGAAGCCCCCGGTGGCACGGGGAAAGGGGCCGAGAATGTCGAGCCCCCAGGCCGAAAATGGCCAGGAGAGAGGGATTGTCTGGAGAGCTTGAGCTGGCTGATGAATCTGCTTGGAATGAAACTGGCACGCTTCACACTTGGTTACTAGTGCAGTTGCATCCTGGAGGGCGGTGGGCCAAAAGAAACCGTGCCGGAAAGCCTTTCCAACAAGGGCTCTTGACCCTATGTGGTGACCACATATGCCTCCATGAATCTCCGCCAACAGCTCCTGTCCTTCTTCCCGGGGAATACACTTCAATTTCACACCGTTTGGTCTTTTTCTGCACAGCATGTCATCGACAAATTGATACATATTGGACCGTCGGGCTACTTTCTCCGCTTCTTCCTGCTCTTCGGGAAGTTCTCCTGTCTGAAGGAAACGGACGATCTGCTGCGCCCACGCTGGAGCCTGTGGCTCGACAACGAGGACTAAAGGCATTTCTTCTGCTGCGGGAACATCAGGCCCTACGGGAAGAGCTCGTCGCTCTACCAGAGCCTGCCGTTCCCCGACGAGCTTGGCGGGAACAGCCGCCTCAACGACAAGAGCCTGGGGCCCTGCTGGAGCGTGCTGTCCTTCAACAAGCTTGTCGGGAGCAGTTGCTTCAACGACGGAAGCCCAAGGCCTCGTCGGAGCATCTTGCTCCTCAGCGCTTCGATCAGGAGCGCCTGCTTCAACGACAAGGACCTGAAGTCTTGTCGGAGCAAGTTGCCCCTTTGCCTCTAGCCTAGGAGCACCCGCTTCAACGACAAGAGCGCAAGGCCTTGTCGGAGCAAGTTGCCCCTCTGAATCTTTGGCGCTGGCTTTGGCAGCCTTCTTGCCGGCGGCTTCGGGGAGCTCTGCTGGGAAGTAGTCGCCAGAAGCCAACTTCCTCTTCCTGCCTTGCCCTACTGATGGCGTCACGGATGGCTGAGTTAGTTGGAGCACAAAAGTGCCTGGCTCCACAGGCAATTTGAGTGCGGCGCGCTTTGACAAACCATCGGCAATGTCATTCTCAGCACGTGGGACGTGCTCCATTTGTAGGCCGTCAAAGCGTTCTTCCAACTTCCTCACCTCATCTACATAAGCTTCCATCAATGGGCATTGGTAGTTCTTGTTCACTTGCCTGACGACAAGCTGCGAATCTCCCCTGACAATAAGCTTCTTGATCCCAAGGTCTGCCGCGATCCTGAGACCGGCAAGCAACCCCTCATATTCTGCAGTATTGTTCGTCGCCTGTTCCTTGGGAAAGTGCATTTGGACCACGTACTTGAGGTGCTCTCCGGTGGGTGCGACAAGCAGTACGCCAGCACCGGCGCCTTGCAGCGAAAAGGCACCATCAAAGTACATAAGCCACTCTTTGCTTGTCTCCTTGCCGGGGAGAGTCATCTCTGGGATTTCTTCATCTGGCGTTGGTGTCCATTCTGCGACAAACTCTGCCAAAACTCGGCTCTATATGGTTGATGTACTCTCAAACTTGAGGCCAAAGCTCGACAACTCCAACGCCCACTCGACAATCCTGCCCGTTGCTTCTGGATTTTGCAAAATCCTTTTCAGCGGGAAGCGAGTGATGACGGTAACTTCATGTGCTTGAAAATAATGGCGCAGCTTTCTCGAGGCCATGAGAAGGCCGAAAAGCAACTTCTGCACACCAGAATACCTTGACCTAGCTCCCTGCAGAAGGGAGCTCACAAAGTAGACCGGGCGCTGCACCATTTTCTTCTTTTGTATCACTTCACCTGACTGCGCAGACGAATCCTTGTTGGCAGCAAAACTTGTTGCCCCCAGCTTGTCGCTGGTCGTGCTTGCCGCAGTTACTGCCTCCTCATCCACCTCTCTCTCCGCTACCAGCGCAGCACTAACCACTTGATTGGTTGCCGCTAGATACAGCAACAACTTCTCTTGTGGTTTAGGCGCGACAAGTATTGGAGGAGAGGAGAGGTATCTCTTCAAGTCTTGCAGCGCCGCCTCCGCCTCCGGAGTCCATTTCAATGGACCTGCCTTTTTTAAGATCTTGAAAAATGGCAGGGCGCGCTCAGCTGACTTGGAGATAAACCTACTGAGGGCAGCAACACAGCCGGCAAGTCGTCGAACATCCTTGACGTGCTTCGGTGCTTCAATTTGCTCAATGGCTTTGATCTTGTCAGGATTGGCTTCAATTCCACGTTGAGACACAAAGAACCCGAGAAGCTTGCCGGAGGGAACTCCAAACACGCACTTCTCAGGGTTGAGCTTCAGGTTGATCTTGCGCAGATTTACAAAAGTTTCTTCTAGATCTTGAACCAAAGTAGCCCTGTCTTTGCTTTTGACCACTATATCATCCATATAGGCTTCCACATTTCTGTGCAGCTGAGGCTCAAAAGCAATCTGGACGGCTCTTGCAAATGTCGAACCAGCATTTTTCAAACCAAATGGCATACGTACGAAACAGTATGTGCCACAGGGTGTGATAAATGCGGTCTTTTCCTCATCTTCCTCAGCCATGAAGATTTGATGATACCCTGAATATGCGTCAAGAAATGAAAGCAAATCACATCCTGCCGTGGAGTCAACAATCTGGTCTATGCGGGGCAAAGGAAATGGGTCTTTGGGACAAGCTTTATTGACCTCAGTGAAATCAATACAAAGCCTCCATTTTCCATTCGCTTTGCGCACGACAACAGGATTGGCCAACCACGTAGGATGGAGCACTCCTCTGACGAGGCCTGCTGCTTCCAACTTCTTGATTTCTTCCGCAATAAACTCTTGCCGCTCCACAGCTTGCTTTCTGGCTTTCTGTTTGACGGGCCTCGCGTGGGGACAAACGGCAAGGTGGTGCTCAATTACTTTCCTGGGAACACCGGGGATGTCGGACGGTTGCCATGCAAATACGTCGACATTCGCCCGCAGGAAAGCAACGAGCGCGTTTTCCTATTTGTTGTCAAGTGTGGCACTGATGGTGAAGGAACCACCAGTGCCGTCCTCCTTGGCGGGCACCTTCTTTGTCGCCGGCGGAGCGGCTTTGTTCTTCTTGCACTTGCCGGTGGAGCTCTCTGGTGCGTCCTCGACGGCAGCACAGCACTCCGAAGAGGTGCGCTTGCCGGAGTGGGCACAGGAGCTCTTGCTGGACTTCCTCTTGTTCTCCCCCCCTGCGCTTCAGCGGCAAGTGCCTTGGTGGCAGTTGCGGCAGCTGCTTCCCGGTAGATCTTGTCGGCGCAAATAAGCGCATCCTTCTTGTCGCAGGGAACTGTGATAACACCTACTGGACCTGGCATCTTCAACACGTTGTAGGCATAATGAGAGGCTGCCATGAACTTGGCGAGCGCTGGACGGCCAAGTATCCCATTATAAGGCAATGGAATATCGGCAACATCAAAGGTGACCTTCTCGGTCCGGTAGTTCAGCTCGCCGCCAAATGTCACTGGCAGCGCGATCTTCCCTTTCGGCTTGCTCCTTCCTGGATTGACTCCTTGGAAAGTACCAGTTTCCTCAAGCTCGCCGTCAGAGATTTGAAGTTTCCGGAGCACAGCGGGCGAAATCAGATTCAAGTCGGCCCCACCGTCAACTAACATCTTCGTGACCTTGAGGTTGCGGATCGTTGGTGAAACCAACATCGGCAAGCACCCGACCGCCGTTGTGCGGTCAGGGTGGTCCTCAATGTCAAAGACGATAGGCGTGTCGGACCACTTCAGAAGCTTTTTGGCGTCAACAGATGGTTCCGCCGCATTGATCTCTCGCGCCCACTGTTTAAGTTGGCGGTGAGAAGAATGCAACGAAGCACCACCGTCAACACACAAGACTTCTGCGGCTTTCTGAAATTCGTGCTCACTGGATTCTTCATCATCTAGATCATCATCATCATCATCTTTGTCGCGTCCACGAGGAGGCCTGTCTCTCTGCTGCTGCTGCTTGGCCTTGCCGCGACGCCCTCCTCGGGCAGTGCGCTTCTTGCCGGACCCGCCAGCACCTTCTGGGGCCTTTTCCTTGTCACGTCTCTCATACTCAGCTTTTTGCTGTTCGACAAGCTGCTCGACTCGTCGACAGTTCTGGAGATCGTGCCCCTTGGTGCGGTGGATCTTGCAATATTGCTTGTCGGAGCCGTCCTGCTTGTCGGCAGCCGCCAAGGCCTGACAGTTGGCGCACGCAGCAATCTCCTTGCCGGAGCCCTCGACTTTGGCCTTGTCGGCGCTGCCGTTGCCGCTGGACTGCTCGACGGCAAGCACAGCTTTGCCCTTTTTCTTCCTGTTGTTCCGCCGCCGGCCCTTCTTTGCCGGGGCGGTACCTTCACTGTCAGAGCTCCCCCCTGCGCCAACACCTTCACCGGGAAGTTTCCTTCCCTCTTCAGCGCGCGCACACTTGTCGGCGAGAGCATATAGCTGGCCAATGTCTCTGACCTTGGTCATTGCCATTTCCTCTCGCATCTTGCGGTTACGCACGTTCTGATGGAACGCGCTAATAACCGCAGCGGGGTGAACATCTGGGATGTTGTACTGTACGCGGCTGAACCTTTGAATGTATTTGCGCAGGGGCTCTCCTTCCTTCTGGGGGATGAGGTGAAGATCACTCTCCTGGCCATGAGGTTGATGACCGCCAGTAAAGGCACCAACAAACTGATGGCACAGGTCCGCCCATGAAGAAATGGAGTTCTCCGGCAAGTGCATGAGCCATGAGACGACATTGCGCTTTAATACGAGCGGGAAGTAGTTAGCAAGAATCTTGTCGTCTCGTCCCCCGGCAGCTTGCACCGCAATGGTGTAAATGCTGAGGAACTCCGACGGGTGTGTCTTGCCATCATACTTCTCCGGCACGTCAGGCTTGAAAGCCTTGCGATTGGGCCACTGGACCTGCCGCAGCTCACGGGTGAACGCTGGACAACTTACCGCGTACGGCAAGTCGCCAGGATCCCCTGGCGCATGCATGTCAACAGCGGGCCCTGCGCGTCTGTCGGACTGACGATGCGCTTCTCTCCTTCGCTCGATAGTGGTACGAGCGTCTTCTCCTCCGCGTTCCTGAAGAACGAGGCACTGGTCGCGACGAGCTCGCGGGTCAGATGACGCCGTGGAATCATCGCCACGGGCGTCGTTTCGACGTGTCGGCGATCGAGGCCGTCTAGGTGGGGAGTGTACGGTTGTTGCCCCCTCGCCGTTCTTGTTGGTGACAGCATCATCACCAGTTCTCTTGTCGGCCGCGCGCACTGGGTCGGCATCAGCGAAGCTGAGAAGGCTCTGAATGGTTGCCCTCCACTCGTCAAGCTTATCTGCTGGTGGAGGGAAGTTCAGGAGCAGCTACGCACGCGCCAACGCTTCTGCTGGTGAGGGAGGTATCGAGTGGCGTGAGGACTTTGGGATGCTCTTACTCCTAACGGTGTTAGAAGGAGCATCTCCACGCCCAGGCGACCGCGCCTCGACCCCGCCAACGTGTTGTTGCGTATGGTGACCCCGCGCATCTCGAGATTGATGCGCAAGTTCATTATCCAGGGAGCGCCTGGCACCTGGGGCGTCAGGACGCTGCCTGTCACGGGCTTCTTGCGAAGGCCGCGGCGTCTGAACCGGCGCAGGCGTTCCAGAACGCGCAGCACCGTTTCTGGAGCTTGCAGGGCCAGCAGCAGCGAGCAGCGCTGCGTTCCCAGACCCAGCAGCGCCAAGATTGGCGTTGCTGGCCCGGTTTTGGACAGGTGGAGGTAATAGGAGCTCTCGCTCTCCAGTCCCCCCAGCAGCCGCAATCACGTCGGCACCCTCCTGCACAGGAGCAGGCGGGTTGGACGTGGACGCACCGATGGCTGAAGTCTTCTTTTTTGGAGCCATAAGACGGAGAATGGCCCAAAAACTAGCGCACAAATCGCTAGATTAGGTTCACACAATCTCCCTCCCCCCTACCTGGCGCGCCAAAGATGTCGGGGACGAATCCGCGATCACCTATGGGACCCAGAGAAGGACCCCTTTACGTTCGGCAGGGAGAGACGGTCGCGCGAAGAGCAAATCTAGCGAAGAACACGACAGTGCACGAGAGAGATTTACCCAGGTTCGGGCCGCACGGATGCGTAAAACCCTACTCCTGCTTTTTGGTTATTATCTGTATGATTGTTCTAGCTCCAGGAGCGCTACAGTACCGAGTAGCTGCGTACAATACTGGAGCTCTCCCTCTTCCAGTTCCTCCCCTTTCACGTTGCCCATGGGCCTCCTTTTATACGCACAAAGGGGTCTCCAACAGGTGGCAAACAGTAAAGGTAGAGGTGGAAAGTTGCTACAGTAAGGCCACTATTACCAGGATGACATGTCCTACCTACCACTGACGGCAGGGGACAAGGGCATTAAATGCCCATGCCTTTGCTGTCCAGATACATGTACCCGGACGTCGTGGACGTGGGAAAAGCCTATCCCACCTGCTGCTGCACCGCTATCTACAGTGCACCGCCGTCTACACAGTGCCCTGCCACGCACGCTTGGAAGGACCCAGAGCGCCACACTGGCAGAGGCACCGGAGCAGCACAGTAGCACAGTGGTACAGTAACGCTTGCCGCGGCAAGACCTTGCCGCACCTGACAGCTTGGCGCAGCCCATAGTTTGCCGTGCAAGGTAACTTGCCGGGGCAAGTACCTTGCCGCAGCCGCTATCTTGCCGCAGCCAATACCTTGCCGCAGCCAATGACTTGCCGGGGCAAGTACCTTGCCGCGGCAAGTACTCTGCTCCAGCAATGCCCAGGCTGGGCCTCAGCTGTCCCTCCCGGCGAGGTCCTCTTGCCGGGGCCTTAACTCTTGCTTTGTATACTTTGTTCTTGAATGGCTTAATAATCTTGAGCTTCTCTCTGGCTGTCCTCCCGCAAGCCTGGCCGCGGGATGCTACTACTGCCCATGCACAAGTACGGGGTACTAGGGTACCCCTATTCTAGTACACCGACAGTTCCATACCCTTTCTTAGTGGAAATTGAAATTTAATATTGCCTTCTTTCATATCATACACGACACCAATAGTACATAAATACGGTCTACCAAGTATAATTGGACAAGACGGATTACAATCAATATCAAGAACAATAAAGTCTATGGGCACATAATTCCTATTTGCAAGAATAATAACATCATTAATTCTTTCCAAAGGCTTTTTAATAGTAGAATCTGCCAAGTGCAAATTAAGAGAACATTCTTCAATGTTGGTAAGACCAAGCATATCACATAGAGATTTTAGAATTGTGGAAACACTAGCACCCAAATCACATAAAGCAAAACGCTCATAATTTTTAATCTTGACTTCGATAGTAGGTTCCCATTCATCATGCAATTTTCTAGGAATTGAAATCTCTAATTCCAATTTTTCTTCCAAAGCTTTCATCATGGCATCAACAATATGTTTAGTAAAAGCTTTATTTTGTTCATAAGCATGGGGTGAATTTATCATGGATTGCAACAAAGAAATACAATCAATCAAAGAGCAATTATCATAATTAAAGTCTTTGTAATCCAAAAGAGTGGGCACATCACTACTTAAAGTTTTGACCTCTCCAAACCCACTTTTATCAATTTTGTCATCAAGATTTTCACCCTCCGAATTATCGGGACGCCTTCTAACTAAAGTTGACTCTTCTTCAGTCCCTTTATCATCAATTTTGATTTTACTAAACAAGGAATCAATAGAAGAAACACCAATCACTTTAAGATCTTCATCATTTTTATGAAAGCAATCACTAGAAAACGCTCTTTCTAAAAATTCTCGTTTAGCTCTAAGCATAGCGGTTCTTTTCTTACTTTCATCGATAGAAACATATAAGGCTTTAATTGATTCATCAACTTCGGGTACAAAAATTTTCAACTTGAGATTTTCTACATCATGAGAAATTCTATCAATGCTTCTAGACATATCATCAATCTTATTCAACCTTTCTTCTATCGTAGTATTGAAAACTTTTTGAGCATTGATAAATTCTTTAATATTATTCTCGAGATCAGAGGTGTTCCTATTATTATTGTAAGAAGGATTACCGTAATTATTAGAGGAATTTCCAGGAAAAGGCCTAGGATTAAAATTACCTCTATAAGCATTGTTATTAAAATTGTTTCGCGAGACAAAATTCACACCTACGGGATCACTATTTTGCTCAATCAAAGTAGACAGAGGCACATCATTAAGATCAATAGGAGCACTTTAATTAGCAACCAATTTCATAAGAGCATCAACTTTTTCACTCAACGTACTAATTTCTTTAACCGAGTTAACCTTTTTACTAGTAGGTGCTCTTTCAGTATGCCATTGTGAATAATTTGCCATAATATTATCAAGCAATTTAGTAGCTTCACCCAAAGTTATTTCCATAAAAGTACCACCCGCAGCGGAATCTAAAATATTTCTAGAAATAAAGTTCAATCCCGCATAAAAATTTTGTATGATCATCCAAAGATTTAAACCATGAGTAGGACAATTTCTTAGCATCAAATTCATTCTTTCCAAAGATTGTGCAACTTGTTCATGCTCAAGTTGATTAAAATTCATGATTTGAGTTCTAAGGGAAATAATTTTCGTGGGCAGAAAATACTTTGTAATAAAAGCATCTTTGCACTTATCCCAAGAATCAATACTATTACGAGGCAAACAAGAAAACCAAATTTTTGCACGATCCCTCAAAGAGAAAGGAAATAATTTCAACTTCACAATATCATTGTCCACATCTTTTTTCTTTTGCATATCGCACAATTCTACGAATGTGTTTAGATGGGACACGACATCCTCATTAAGAGTACCAGAAAACTGATCTTTCATAACAAGATTCAACAAAGTGGCATTAATATCACAAGATTCCACACTAGTGGCGGGAGGGGCAATCGGATTGCTAATAAAATCATTGTTGTTGGTATTGGAAAAGTCACACAACTTAGTGTTTTCTTGAGTCACCGTGAGTACGCAAACAAGATTGCACACAAAAACAGATCTAACGAGAAAAAGCGAACGAAAAAGGGGGCGAATAAAACGGCAAATTTGTGAAGTGGGGGAGATGAAAACGAGAGGCAAATGGCAAATAATGTAAATTGCAAGAAGATGAGATTTGTGATTAGGAACCTGATAGATGTTGATGATGTCTCCCCGGCAACGGCGCCAGAAATTCCTTTTGATGTCGCTTGAACTACGTCGGTATTTCCCCAAAGAGGAAGGGATGATGCAGCACAACTACGGTAGGTATTTCCCTGAGTTATGAAACCAAGGTATCAATCCAGTAGGAGAACCAAGCAACACTATGTAAACGGTACCTGCACACAAAGAACAAATACTTGCAACCCGACGATTAGGAGGGGTTGTCAATCCCTCTACGGGTAATGGTGCTAGAAATTGTGAAGTTGACGGGATAAAAATTGTGTAGATTGGATAAATAGATCTTGATAAAACGCAAAGTAAAATAAGTAACAAAAAAATGAAGCAAGGTATTTTTGGGTTTTTGGAATAATAGATCTGAAAACAAAAGCAAATAAAAATAGATCTCAAAGCAAATATGATAAAGAATAGACCCGGGGGCCGTAGATTTCACTAGTGGCTTCTCTCAAGAAAATAGCACACGGTGGGTAAACAAATTACTGTTGGGCAATTGATAGAAGATCAAATAATTATGAAGATATCCAAGGCAATGATCAATATATAGGCATCACGTCCAAGATTAGTAGACCGACTCCTGCCTGCATCTACTACTATTACTCCACACATCGACCGCTATCCAGCATGCATCTAGCGTATTAAGTTCATGAAAAAACAGAGTAATGTAATAAGAACGATGACATGATGTAGACGAGATCTATTCATGTAGGAATAGCCCCCACCTTGTTATCCTTAATAGCAGCGATACATGCGTGTCTTGCTGCCCCTTCTGTCACTGGGAAAGAACACCGCACGATCAAACCCATCACAACGCACCTCTTCCCATGGCAAGAAAAATCGATCTAGTTGGCCTAACTAAACCAAAGATTCGAAGAAGAAATACAAGGCTATAAATAATCATGCATATAAGAGATCAAAAGAAGACTCAAATAATATTCATGGATATAGATCTGATCATAAACTCAAAGTTCACCGGATCCCAACAAACACACCGCAAAAAAGAGTTACATCAAATTGATCTCCAAGAGACCATTGTATTGAGAATCAAAAGAGAGAGAGAGGAAGCCATCTAGCTATTGCCTACGGACCCGTAGGTCTATGATGAACTACTCACGCATCATCGGAGAGGCACCAATGAGGATGATGAAGCCCTCCGTGATGGTGTCTAGATTGGATCTCGTGGTTCTGGAACTTGCGGTGGCTGGAATTGTGTTTCGTTGACTCCCCTAGGGTTTTTGGAATATTTGGGTATTTATAGGGTGAAGAGGCGATGCGGGAGGCCACTAAGGTGGGCACAACCCACCAGGGCACGTCTGGGCTCCTGGGCACGCCCTGGGGGGTTTTGCTCCCCTCGGGCCTCCCCTCTGGTACTTCTTTGGCCCATCTTGTGTCTTCTGGTCCAGAAAAATTCTCCAAAAAGTATTGCTGTGTTTGGACTCTGTTTGGTACTGATATTCTGCGAAGTAAAAAAAAGCAAAAAACAGCAACTGGCACTGGGCACTATGTCAATAGGTTAGTCCTAAAAGATGATATAAAGTTGCTATAAAATGATTGTAAAACATCCAAGAATGATAATATAACAGCATGGAATAAGCAAAAATTATAGATACATTGGAGACGTATCACCACCTCATGTTCTTCATCGGGAGGCCAGATCTGGAGTCCGTTCGGGGCTTCGGAGAGGGGGATCTTCCTTGTTTGTCATCATCAACCATCCTCCATCACCAATTTCATGATGCTCACCGCCGGGAGTGAGTAGTTCCTTCGTAGGCTTGCTGGACGGTGATGGGTTGGATGAGATTTATCATGTAATCGAGTTAGTTTTGTTAGGGCTTGATCCCTAGTATCCACTATGTTCTGAGATTGATGTTGCTATGACTTTGCTATGCTTAATGCTTGTCACTAGGGCCCGAGTGCCATGATTTCAGATCTGAACTGTTTATGTTTTGACTAATATATCCGTGTTTTTTATCCTACCATGCAAGTTGTATGCACCTGCTACGTGTTATGATCCGCATACCCCAAGGTGACAATAATTGGGATTCTTTCCGGTGATTACCGTAGTTTGAGGAGTTCATGTATTCACTATGTGTTAATGCTTTGTTCTGGCTCTCTATTAAAAGGAGGCTTTAATATCCCTTAGTTTCCTTATGGACCCCGCTTCCATGGGAGGGTAGGACAAAAGATGTCATGCAAGTTCTTATCATAAGCACGTATGACTATATACAGAATACATGCCTACATTACATTGATGAGTTGGAGCTAGTTCCGTGTCGCCCTAGGTTTTGACTATTACATGATGAATGTTATCCAATGTTATCACCGATCCAATGCCTACGAGCTTTTCACATATTGTTCTTGCTAAGTTACTACTGTTCCTGCTGCTGTCACAATTGCTACAAAACTATTGCTGCTACCGCTACTGTTACTGTTACTATCATTGCCCTTGCTATGAAATTAACATACTACTGTGCTACTGATCACTCTACTGTAGATATTTTAGTCTCCAGGTGTGGTTGAATTGACAACTCAACTGCTAATACTTGCAAATATTCTTTGGCTCCCCTTGTGTCAAATCAATAAATTTGGGTTGAATACTCTACCCTCGAAAACTGTTGCGATCCCTATATTTGTAGGTTATCAACATCTAACTTGTTTTTACAGGGGATGTTGTGATGTGGTCTGACCAAAACGGGATGTGATATATGTTGATGTATGAGACGATCATGTTTTGTAATAGGTTCACGACTTGCATGTCGATGAGTACGACAACTGGCAGGAGGAATAGGGTTTTCTTTAATTTATTGTATGACCTGTGTGTCAATCATTAAACACCATGTAATTGCTTTACTTTATCGCTATGCGTTAGCAAAAGAGCAATATTTGGCGAGACAACCACGTCACAACACGATGATGGAGATCATGGTGTCATGCCGGCGACGATGGAGATCGTGCCGGTGCTTTGGAGATGGAGATCAAAAGCACAAGATGATAATAGCCATATCATGTCACATATATTGATTGCATGTGCTTTTTATCCTTTTATGCATCTTATTTTGCTTAGGACGACGGTAGCATTATAAGATGATCCCTTCACTAAATTTCAAGATAAAAGTGTTCTATCTAAGTATGCACCATTGCGAAAGTTCGTCGTTTCGAAGCACATAGTCATTATCGGGTGTGATAGACTCTACATTTGCATACAACAGGTGTAAGCCAGTTTTACACATACAGAATACTTCAGTTAAACTTGACGAGCCTAGCATGTACACACATGGCCTCGAAACACGGAGGACCGAAAGGTCGAACACGAGTCATATAGTAGATATGATCAACATGGAGATGTTCACCGTTGATGACCACCCCATCTCATGTGATGATCGGACATGGGTTGGTTGATATGTGATGTCTACTGCACAACTTATTCTTGTAGACTCGTATTGGGCCTCTAATCGCAGAGTTTTGTAGGACAGTACCAATTTTCCCTAAAGTGGATGACCTAAGGTTTATCAATCCGTGGGAGGCTAATACGTCTCCAACGTATCTATAATTTATGAAGTATTCATGCCATGTTTTCAACAATTTTATATGGTTTTGGTATGATTTGATTAGAACTAACCCGGACTGACACTATTTTCAGTAGAACTATCGTGGTGTCGTTTTTTGTGCAGAAATAAAAGTTCTCGGAATGGGCTGAAAATTTACGGTGATTTTTTATGGACCAAAAGAGACCCCCGAAGCACAAGAGCTGGGCCAGGAAGTGGACGAGGAGGTCACAAGCCCTCTAGGCGCGCCCTACCCCCCAAGGAGGGTGCTTCGGGCTTGTGGGCATCTCGGGCACCCCCTTGACGTGAGACCAAAGCAAAAAATTCTTATAAATACCCAAACCTCTGAAAAGAACCCTAGATCGGAAGTTCCGCCGCCGCAAGCCTCTGTAGCCATGAAAAATCAATCTAGGCCCTCTCTGTCACCCTGCCGAAGGGGGCCATCATCACCGGAGGCCATGGAGGAGGAAGCCGAAGGGGGCCATCATCACCATGGAGGCCAAGGACCAGAGGGAGAACCTCTCCCCATCTATGGGGGAGGCCATGGAGGAGGAAGCACAAGGAGGAGACTCTCTCCCCCTCTCTCTCGGTGGCGCCGGAGTGCCACCGGGGGAACCATCGCCGCGGTGATCGTCTTCATCAACATCACCATCTTCATCACCTTCCTCATCTCTTTTAAGCGGTCCACTCTCCCGCACCCCGCTGTAATCCCCTACTTGAACATGGTGCTTTATGCCACATATTATGATCCAATGATGTGTTGCCATCCTATGATGTTTTGAGTAGATTTATTTTGTCTTTTGGGTTGATTGGTGATCTAGATTGGTTTGAGTTGTATGTTTTATTTTGGTGTTGTCCTATGGTGCCTTCTATGCCGCGCACACATGAAGGATTCCCGCTGTAGGGTATTGCAATACGTTCATGATTCACTTATAGTGGGTTGCTAGAGTGACAGAAGCTTAAACCCGAGTAAGGGGGTTGTTGCGTATGGATAAAGGGGACTTGATACTTTAATGCTATGGTTGGGTTTTACCTTAATGATCTTTAGTAGTTGCGGATGCTTGCTAGAGTTCCAATCATAAGTGCATATGATCCAAGTAGAGAAAGTATGTTAGCTTATGCCTCTCCCTCATATAAAATTGCAATAATGATTACCGATCTTGTTAACATTTGCCCAGGAGAATTCCGCACACCGATCCATCATTATTCCACACTCGCTATTTATAATATATAGCAATATATTCTAACTTTATGTTAACAGCACCTATTTTTATATTTTAGTTCTCCAATATCATGCAAAGCTATCCTCTTCATACCCACAACGTAGTTTTATTTCTCGTCTCTAGATGGAAGCAAACGTTCGGTGTACGTAGAGTTGTATCAGTGGCAGATATGACTTGAGAGAATATTGATCTTACCTTTAGCTCCTTGTGGGTTTGACACTCCATACTTAACACTTCCACCTTTGGAAATTGCTACGATGATTCCTTGCACTTGGTGATTATCGAGCTCTTTTCTGGCACCGTTGCCGGGGAGCAATAGCATGGGTTTGATATTCTCGTGTGTGCTTGTTTGCTTTCTTCACTAAGTAGATTTTGTTTTCCCTTTTGTTTTTGTTTTCTTTAGTTGTGGGTGAAACAAAAAAAAATATTTTAAGAATGCAAAATACAAAAAAATTACTTGCCTCTTATGCCTAAAAACTTTTTCAAAAAGAAAAGTGATTGGAAGGTTATGCATTGGAGAAGTGAGGGTCGACCTTGAACACTTGTGTTCATGCTCATGGAAACAATGTAGAATTTTTCATGGAAATTTCTCAAAAATAATTATCCATTGTATTATAAAAATAATGTGCCAAGATATGGCTTTAGGATTATTAGATTGCTTGTTTGCTATGTGCGGTGCAAAACAGAAACTTTGGCTGTAGTACGTGAATTTACAATTTTTACTGGAACGTCAAAAGTTTCTGAAATTTTTACACAGTACTTCTATGCAATTTTTTTTAGTTTTTCCTATTTTTTCAGAATTTTTGGAGTAACAGAAGTATACGAAATTTCCAGATTGTTCTAGATTATCCTGTTTTTGACAGATTCTGTTTTCTATGTGTTGTTCACTTATTTTGATGAATCTATGGGTTGTATCGGGGGGTATGAACCATGGTAAAGTTGGAATACAGTAGATATAATGCTAATATGAAATTGAAATGAGTTTATAACAATACCTAAAGGTAGTGATTTGCTTTATTATACTAACTGATCTCACGAGGGTTTGTTAAGTTTTGTGTGGATGAAGTGTTCGAAGATCGAGGAGTTATCGATATAAGAAGAATAAGGAAAGGCAAGAGTTCAAGCTTGGGGATGCCCAAGGCACCCCAAGTAAATATTTTAAGGATACTCAAGCATCCAAGCTTGGGGATGCCCCGGTTGGCATCCCATCTTTCTTCTTCAACAATTATTGGTATACCTCGGTTTTTGTTTTGTTCACATGATATGCGTCTTTTATGTTTATTTTTATTTTCGTTTCCTTTATGCACCATGCTAGTATGATATAGTCCTTTATTGATTTATATAATGCTTCATGTGCTTCACTTAAATCTTTTGAGTATGGCTTTATAGAATGCTCTTTGTGCTTCACTTAAATCTTTTGAGTATGACTTTATAGAATGCTTCGTGTGCTTCACTTATATATTTTGAGCTTGGATATTGGTCAATCTATATTAATTGTATAATTCTCTATGAACTTCACTTATATCTTTTAGAGTATGAATAAAATTATCATCGAAATTGGGCTTGGAAGAGTATCATTAAAATATCACTGCTTAGCTAAAAAGCTTTAAATATAAGTTCTTGTTTAGAGACAACCTAATATTTATCCTTACTGTTTTTGTGTGTTCACATGATTAAGATACTGTAGTAATCATGTTTTATAGTTTTTGTTTCAATTAAGTGCCAAGTAAAGCCTTTGGGATAGTGTGGCTGATAGTTGATTTGATTCTGTGCAAAAACAGAAACTTTTGCATTCAGTAGCAGAATTTGAAGAATTCACTGGAACGTGGAAAAACTCTGAATTTTTACAGAGGATTTATATACAAATTGTCTACGTTTTCCTAATTTTTCAGAATTTTTGGAGTAACATAAGTATGAGAATAATTCATATCTTTACAGACTTTTCTGTTTTTGACAGTTTCTGTTTTCGATGCATAGTTTGCTTGTTTTCTAGTTTCTATGGCTTATATTGCTTAATATAAATTGTGGAAATGATAGAGTACAATAGGAATTATGTGGAAACAATTATGAGTCTTGTCTTGACAGTACCCAAGTGAATGATTTGTTTTATTATACTAACGGAGCTCATGAGTTTTCTGGTGAGTTTTGTGTGATTGAAGTTTTCAAGTTTTGGGTGAGGTGTCGATATGAGGAGAATAAGGAGTGGAAAGACCCTAAGCTTGGGGATGCCCAAGGCACCCCAAGGTAATATTCAAGGAAGACTCAAGCGCCTAAGCTCCCCGAAAGGCATCCCCTCTTTCGTCTTCAAAACTATCGGTATACCTTACTTGGAGCTATATTTTATTCGTCACACGATATGTGTTTTACTTGGAGCATGTTTTCATTTTACTAGCTGTTTAAATAAAATCATTGGATCTATCTTAAATGAGAGAGAGTCATCACATGGCTATTTAACTATTTGACTACTCATTGATCTTCACTTATAACTTTTGGAGTAGTTTTGTCATTTACTCTCGTGCTTCACTTATATCCTATGAGTAAATGGTTGAATTAATTGAATATCATAAATCTGAAATTATATATGTTTCATATGCTTATCTCATGGGGAGTAATGACTTCACATATAAGAAGTATAGGTGGTAAAATTTATTGAAAGTTAGCAAACTCAACATTGGCCACTTGAACAATTCATGAAAGAATATTGAAGGAAGAGAGATTTCACATATAAATATACTATCTTGGACATCTTCTATGATTGTGTGCCCCGTTAATTGTTTTCAAACTTGAGAAAATTAGTTTAAGTTGGACAAGGAAGACAACGTAATGATTTGTGTTTGGGTATTTGTATAGAAGTTATATTGTTATGGATCCTCCAACATGTGGTGCTTGCTTAGGATCTTTTGCTAGCCAAAAAGTTGTACTAAGTAGAGATACTACTTGTGCATCCAAAAACCCTTAAACCCCATTTCTTGCCATGAGTGTCCACCATATCTACCTATGGATTGAATAAGATCCTTTAAGTAAGTTGTCATCGGTGCAAAAAGCAATAAAAATTGCTCCTAAATATGTATGATCTTTTATTGTAAGGGAAAAGAAGCGTTGTACGAACTTGTGATGGTAAAGAAATAAAAGCAACGAACTGCATAATAAAGGTTGCTATCACAAAGGGCAATACAATGTGACGTTCCTTTGCATTAAGGGTTTGCACATCCAAAATTAAAAAGCGCATGACAACCTCTGCTTCCCTCTGCGAAGGGCCTATCTTTTAGTTTCATGTATTTACTTCTATTCAAGAGTCAATAGTATTCCTTCTTATTTCAACCTCAATTATTCTCTAGTTGGCAAGCATCATGTGATGGGGAAAGATCTAAGCATATATGGCCATTCAAATATATTTGATCATGAATTATTATTGTTGACAATTATCTATATGATAAATAAGTTGGGAGGCGAAACATTAAGCCCCTATCTTTCTCTGTGTTTGACGGATGCTATTTTTTATAAAAATATGCTTTGAGTGTCAGCAATCATGGAAGATTATATGATAGTTGAGTATGTGGAATTTGCTAAATCAAAGCTAATACATAGTCCCTTCCTGAAAATAAGATGAATTGCAATTGTTTGATGACTGAGAACGTAGTTTGTTAGTTTTCAAGAAAGTTTATGGGTCTATACTTTAACATGTGAATAGCTTGCTACTTGATCATGAGAAGTTTTATGAGATGAGCTACTGTTTATGATATATATTGATGCTAGAAAAAGTGTTTGGAACTATCATTGATCAAATTTATACACTATGCTAGCATTCACACTTCATAAATTGTTTCTTTTATCATTTACCTACTCGGGGACGAGTAGGAATTAAGCTTGGGGATGCTGATACGTCTCCAACATATCTATAATTTATGAAGTATTCATGCCATGTTTACAACAATTTTATATGGTTTTGGTATGATTTGATTAGAACTAACCCGGACTGACGCTGTTTTCAGCATAACTACCGTGGTGTCATTTTTTGTGCAGAAATAAAAGTTCTCGGAATGGGCTGAAAATTTACGGTGATTTTTTATGGACCAAAAGAGACCCCGGAAGCACAAGAGCTGGGCCAGGAAGTGGACGAGGAGGCCACAAGCCCTCTAGGCGCGCTCTACCCCCCGAGGGAGGGTGCTCCGGGCTTATGGGCACCTCGGGCACCCCCTTGACGTGAGACCGACGCCAAAAATTCTTATAAATACAAACCTCCGAAAAGAACCCTAGATCGGAAGTTCCGCCGCCGCAAGCCTCTGTACCCACGAAAAATCAATCTAGGCCCTCTCTGGCACCCTGCCGGAGGGGGCCATCATCATCGGAGGCCATGGAGGAGGAAGCCGGAGGGGGCCATCATCACCATGGAGGCCAAGGACTAGAGGGAGAACCTCTCCCCATCTAGGGGGGAGGCCATGGAGGATGAAGCACAAGGGGGAGACTCTCTCCCCCTCTCTCTCGGTGGTGCCGGAGTGCCGCCGGGGGAACCATCGCTGCGGTGATCGTCTTCATCAACATCACCATCTTCATCACCTTCCTCATCTCTTTTAAGCGGTCCACTCTCCCGCACCCTGCTGTAATCCCCTACTTGAACATGGTGCTTTATGCCACATATTATGATCCAATGATGTGTTGCCATCCTATGATTTTTTGAGTAGATTTCTTTTGTCTTTTGGGTTGATTGATGATCTAGATTGGTTTGAGTTGTATGTTTTATTTTGGTGCTGTCCTATGGTGCCTTCCGTGCCGCGCACACGTGAAGGATTCCCACTGTAGGGTGTTGCAATACGTTCATGATTCACTTATAGTGGGTTGCTAGAGTGACAGAAGCTTAAACCCGAGTAAGGGGGTTGTTGCGTATGGGATAAAGGGGACTTGATGCTTTAATGCAATGGTTGGGTTTTACCTTAATGATCTTTAGTAGTTGCAGATGCTTGCTAGAGTTCCAATCATAAGTGCATATGATCCAAGTAGAGAAAGTATGTTAGCTTATGCCTCTCCCTCATATAAAATTGCAATAATGATTACTGATCTTGTTAACAATTGCCTAGGAGAATTCCGCACACCGATCCGTCATTATTCCACACTCGCTATTTATAATATATAGTAATATATTCTAACTTTATGTTAACAACACCTATTTTTATATTTCAGTTCTCCGCAAAGCTATCCTCTTCATACCCACAAAGTAGTTTTATTTCTCGTTTCTAGATGGAAGCAAACGTTCGGTGTGCGTAGAGTCATATCAGTGGCAGATAGGACTTGAGAGAATATTGATCTTACCTTTAGCTCCTTGTGGGTTCGACACTCCATACTTATCACTTCCACCTTTGGAAATTGCTATGATGATTCCTCGCACTTGGTGATTATCAGAGGCGTAGGATGAAGATGGTCTCTCTCAAACAACCCTGCAACAAAATAACAAAGAGTCTCTTGTGTCCCCAACACACCAAATACAATGGTAAATTGTATAGGTGCACTAGTTCGGCGAAGAGATGGTGATACAAGTGTAGTATGGATAGTAGATATAGGTTTTTGTAATAGGAACAATAAAAAATAGCAAGGTAGCAAGTAACAAAAGTGAGCACAAACGGTATTGCAATGCTTGAAAATAAGGCCGAGGGTTCATACTTTCACTAGTGCAATCTCTCAATAGTGCTAACATAATTAGATCATATGGCAATCCCTCAATGTGTGATAAAGAATCTAGCGGAGAACATAAGACAAAAATTTTTGTAGGGTATGAAACCACCTCAAAGTTATCCTTTCCGATCGATCTATCGAGCTATTCCTATAAGTGTCACAAACAGCCCAAGAGTTCGTACTAAAATAACACCATATGATACACATCAACCAACTCTAATGTCACCTAGATACTCAAATGTCACCACAAGTATCCATGAGTTGATTATACAATATGCATCAAACAACTTCAAATTCATAATATTCAATCCAACACAAAGAACTTCAAAGAGTGCCCCAAGATTTCTACCGGAGAAAGTAGGACGAAAACGTGCATCAACCCTATTCATAGATTACCCCAATGTCACCTCGGGAATCCGTGAGTTGAGTGGCAAAACATATATCAAGTGAATCAATATAACACCCCATTGTCACCACGGGTACTCATATGCAAGACATACATCAAAGTTCTCAAAAACAACAAAGTATTCAATCCGATAAAAGTGAAACCTCGAAGGTAAAAACTCAATTCATCGCAACAAGATAAAGAGGGGGAAACACCATATGATCCAACTATATTAACAAAGCTCGCGGTACATCAAGATCATGCCAAATCAAGAACACGAGAGAGAGAGAGAGATCAAACACATAGCTACTAGTACAAACCCTCAGCCCCGAGGGTGGACTACTCCCTCCTCATCATGGTGGCCGCCGGGATGATGAAGATGGCCTCCGGTGATGATTTCCTCCTTCGGCAGGGTGTCGGAACGGGCTCCCAATTGAGTTTTCAAAGGTACAGAGGCTTGCGGCAGCGAAACTTCTCATCTAGGGTTATTTTTGGGGGTTTCTATATTTATAGGATTTTTTGGCGTTGGTCTCACGCTAAGATGGGCCTCAAGGAGCCCACTAGTGCACCATTACCCCCCCAGGTGCGCCCTGGTGGGTGGTGGCCACCTCGTGACTGTTCTGTCCTGCCCACGAAGCTACTAGTGCCTCTTTTGTTCCAAAAAAAATCATCAAAAAGTTCCGTTGCATTTGGAGAACTTCTATTTTTGCACAAAAAACAACACCACGGTAGTTCTGTTGAAAACAGCGTCAACCCAGGTTAGTTCCATTCAAATCATACCAAAACCATATAGAAGTGTTATAAACTTGGCATGAATACTTCATAAATTATAGATACATTGGAGACATGTCAGCATCCCCAAGCTTAATTCCTGCTCGTCCTCGAGTAGGTAAATGATAAAAGAAATAATTTATGAAGTGTGAATGCTAGCATAGTGTGTAAGTTTGATCATTGATAATTTCAATCTCTTTCCCTAGCATCATAACAACAATTCTTTCTCATAAAACTCATCATGGTAAAGTAGCAATCAATTCACATGTTATGGTTTAAACAATGCATTCTCTTGAAACTTAACAACCTATATTCTTAGTCACCAAACAGTTGCAATTCAACTTATTCAACAAAGTCTAAGTAAGAGCTCCACATACTCAGTCATCATATAGTCTTCTATGATTGCTAGTACTCAAAGCCTATTTTTAGAACGAATGGCATCCATCAAACACAAAGAAAGATAAAGGCTTAATGTTTCGCCTCCCAACTCATTTATCATACAGATAATTGTCAACAATAATAATTCATGATCAAATATATTTTACTGGCCATATGTGCCTAGATCTTTCCCCACCACATGATGCTTGCCAACTAGAGAATAATTGAGGTTGAAATGAGAAGTAATACTATTGACTCTTGCATAAAAGTAAATACATAAGCTAAAAGATAGGAGCTTCGCAGAGGGAAGCAGACACTACAAAAAAATACACTTCCGTGATGATACGTGTTTGTCACAGTAGGTCATGTTTTCTATCATGGATGTACATCCATGACGATTTTATGACAGAATTAAGATAGTCATACCTGTGCTGTCGTAGAAGTGTTCCATGACAATACCAAAATTATCATCACGGAAGTGTCCACTTCCATGACGATAAATGGCGCGTCATGGAAGTGCTTTCGTCAAGGGTAACCAACACGTGGCATTCACCGTAACGGGTCGCCATTAAGCTATCGGGTTCCGGTTTGAATCCGATAACCCGTTAACAGCCCGGACCAATGGGGATTTTCCACGTGTAAAATTCTCAATGGCCAGAGGAACCACATGTCGGCTCACCGTTGGGACAGATGTCATCCACTCATTGGACCGGAGGCGCCTATGATAAGTCGACACATGGCACGGCCCAACAGAGGCCCATTCCGGTGAAAAGGCCGGCCTGTTTGACTTGGTTAAAAGGTAGCGGCCCGGCTCACGGAAAGCCTGTTAACGGCCTGTTCGCATATAGCCCATTTACAGCCCGCTAACTCACGGCCCGTTACGGCCTATCCGAATTAGGCCCAGTAGCGTCATCTGGGCCGTCCAATATGATGCTAGCCCGTTGTAACTTCCGGCCCATGTATGGCCCATGATGTCTTTCGGCCCATACGAGGCCCTTTGTAACTCTAGGCCCATTAAAGGCCCGAGGTGAAACTAGCTCATAATGAACAGTGTATCGCTTTATACCCATTAACGGCCCATTATTCCGTCGGCCGTTTCCAGCCCGTGTTAACTTTCGGCCTTCTAAGGGCCCATTTATTCTTGGGCTCATTTCCAGAATTCGGTTACTTACGGTCCGTTACTGGCCTGTTCTGCTTGTGGGCCAAATTCAGCCCGTGGTTACAGTCGGCCCGATTGTGGCCCGTTAACCCATTGGGCTGTTTTCATAGCGTCATCAAATACGACCTATTAATGGCCCGTTATGGTCGGGCCATAAACAGACGATTTCCACTCTAGCCCGTTTACGGCCCATTTTGCGGACCGTTATTGGTCCACAAATAGTACGGCCCATGTTTGGCGAAACGATTATACGGCCCATAGAAGGCCCATTGATTAGACGGCCCGTAGAAGGCCCATGGATCCTACGGCCCGTAGGAGGCCCATGGTCACTACAGCATGTAGCAGGACCATGGTTACAACAGTCCGTGTGTTGCCATGGTTATTGTGGCCTAGTTATAAAAATAGGTTATTGTGGCCACTAGAAAAACGCGGAAAAAGAACTGCAGTGACTACAAGCAAACAACTAAACAAGACAATAAGGAAATAAATAAGCAAGCAACTAACGCTAGGCTATTACGGCTATTACACATATTACATCCACTGGGTATCAAAGTTCGCCACCAGT
Source organism: Thinopyrum elongatum (assembly GCA_011799875.1). Classification (NCBI taxonomy): domain Eukaryota; kingdom Viridiplantae; phylum Streptophyta; class Magnoliopsida; order Poales; family Poaceae; genus Thinopyrum; species Thinopyrum elongatum. The sequence goes on from CM022299.1 coordinate 253,266,229, forward strand.
GCAAATATAGGGAACAAAGCAGCATATTACATACACTGGCCGTCTAAATTGGCCACCAGTGCAAATAAACGCGGCAGCAAAACAAGTCCATAACTGAAACAACTTCAGAAGAGCTCAAGAAACGTTATCCTGGGTATTCACCATGCTGGCAATAAGCTTAGCAAGCTTATTAAATTTCTCCTGTTTGGCGCTAAAATCCTCCAAAGCTTGCTGTTGCACCAGAAAGTATGCATCTGAATTCTCCAGGGACTTCCACAGTCCTTCGGCTTCTTGTCGCAGCAGAACTGATCGATGTCTTTCAGCTTGTAGTTGAGACTCAAGAAACCGAATTGATTCAGACAGTGAGTTTGAATAGCTTGTGCTAGTGGTAGTGGCTAGTAACTCGAACACTACACCAAGACAGGACTTTGGGGTTGTCTCACTGTCTTCAAGATAGTTTTCCTTAGCTGTTTTATCAGCTTTGTTGGAGACCAACAAGGATGTCTTACTATCCTGAACCTTATCTGCATTACTTCCTTTACCAATGCTTAATAAGGCACTCTTCCCCAATATTCTGTCAGCATTCTAAAAGAAGAAACAAGCAGACACATAACAGGTTTAGCATGTACTAGTATATGAAACTCATTTTGGTGAACCAGTTCATTAGTAAGGTGGACAGGATTAAACTACCAAGTCTTCTATTGCCAAGTAGTACATAATAAAAGCATCAAACAAACATATATCTATGTCCTATGGTCACTGCATTGTCTTGCCAAATCAAAATAGAGACACGGTTCAAATCATATCAATTCAAGACAAAGCAGCACTGAAAGAATACAAAGCGTGGGAAACTACACGGCACAACAAGATTTCAGATGGGTACCACGGGTCTACATGTACAACAACACTATTGGCTCCGTTGTGATGCTAGTAATGTGCATGATATGAGAAGTCAACTGTATACATAATTGAAATTGAAATCAACAGAGCTATTTATAAGAGCAAACCTGTTAAAGAAACATGCGTAAACATACCTGTTGTGCCATTGGAGTTTCGATTGGATCCTTCAATTTAAAAATAAGTTTGTATGAGTAAATACAGTGATACAAGAGCAAAGTAGTATGCACGATAGCAATGGAATCTTAAATGAGAACAGTTGTTCTTCAAGTTTAAGCACTTGTTCTACACGAACAGAGTACAGTAAGACGCAAGCATATAGTACTTAAAAATAAAAAATGAGCTCATAGACCTTACCACATTCTTGGTTCAGGACCAGTACAGAACAAGGCATTCCCAGTCATCGTCCAGTAATTGTGTCTCAGGAGAACGTAAGGGAATTTGATTAGTTTCTTTGCCAGTTAAGTATGTTTTCTTCAGGTAATTCCGATACTGCCACCAAGCATTCTTGAAGATAACAGAGGTATTAGCATAGGTTACCTCATCCTGAGTTTCCAAATCGGTCCTTCTCTATAGAGAAAAATGGGAAAATTTGTTGTATTATAACCATCCTGGAGGTAGAATGTATGGGACAAAGCAAAGTAATTGCCATGAATAACATTACTTACACATAACTCCTGGACGAACACCTGCAACTGGCATTTTCCTTCATCTTCAGTATAATATTTCCATGATGGGAAGATACACACATAGGATTTAACAACATCAAATGCGATAGATGCTAAACTACGAATGGCTGGTTGTGCTTCCTCCACAGGAATAGGTGTACTAACTGGTGGAGTTGGGGTTCGCCGTGGTAGTACTGGCGCTTTGGGCACTGGAGCTGCCTTACTAACTACTCTTGTTTGGGAGCTCTGTGGTGGAGATGGTGTTATGTCAACAGGAACTGGGTTACTATCTGCTGGGGTTGGGGTTAGATTGGGTGAAGCTGGTTCTCTGTCCATCGCAGTAGGGGTACAATCTGCGAGAGTCTGGGTTATGTGTGGTAGGGCTGGTTCTCGTGCATGTACAACCGGGGTGCTATCTCCACCAAGAGGTAGCACTGTTTTATTTGAAGACCGTGTTTTTACTCCGCTAGATACTGCCATCACCCGCTCCAATTCAAATGGCTGATAAATAGGAAACATAGTTGAATGTACAGACCTTGTATGAGAGACACATGCAATAGATAGTGTGGAAAAGAGAGGGCATGAAATAGTTGACATGTATATTGTTTAACTAAAAAGGATAGCATGACATAATTTCACATATATGATGTCTATCTAAACTGGATAGCATAGCATGACATAATTCAAAGATATGATGACTAACTAAACAGGATGACATGAGATAATTATATGATGTCTTTAGTAAACAGGTTCGCATGACATAATTCACATACATGTTATCTAAGTAATCAGGATCGCATGATTTAATTCACATATGTGATTTATATGCTAAGCAGAGGGCATTCTCATATATGATGTCTGAACTAAGAACATGGTGTTGAATATTGTGTATATGATGTCTAAACTATGCAATGCAAGACACCATATGCATGATATGAGCAGTATAACCGTGCCAAGTTAGAGCATACACCTCGGTGGGGGAATCGGGACCCAGCAAGAGATCTACTTTGACAGGTAGCACTGTCTGCTCTGAAGACCTTGTTTTCACTCCAGATTTTTCCATCACCCACTCAAATGGCTGATTCACAGGAAGAGTAGTTTAATGTACAAACATTGTCGACAAATGGAAATGTAATGAAGAAAAGCATGGGCAAGATATCATTCAAATATATGATGCCTGGTTAAACAGGATGGCATTGCATATTTCACATATATTATGGCTGGCTAAAAGAGATGAGATTGCATAATTCCCATATATGATATAGAAACTAAACAGGTGGCATTACAGAACATGTCTAAACTAAGCAGATGACATATATGATGTCGAAAGTAGGCATTGCAAGGCAACATATGCATGATATGACCAACATCATCATGCCAAGTTAGAGCAAACACCTTGGGGGGTAAATAGGAGTGGTCAGCTGCGTCTGAATCCGCCTCAGAACAGATATCTTCCTCTGGATTACAATCTGGTGAGGGGGGGGGGAGGGTTTGCCATTGAACCCATCATGGAGCGATGTCTGCATGACATTGTATTGCCACGCAAAACTCTTCTCTTTTTCTCTACATGTTCAGCATGACCGTGTACAATATCTGACATGCATACGTAAAAAATATAGTGAGATTATGTAAGGAGAGCATGCAGAAATCTAGAGTGATGGTAACAACCAGTGGATGGATCCAAAAATAATGATAGCAGGCTGATGATAGCTTTAATTTAATAAAAAGACAGATGATGATTGCTTTACTATTTGTTTCCCACCCAAGATGAACAACATAGGCATACCCTAGGTGAACCAGATAATAGACAGAGATACTATTCATTGCTGCCTCGATATGTGCCCCACAAGTAAATTTAAAACTCAAGTTTGAACATTAATTTGGACCTGACTTGGAGTCTAAGAGGTGAACAGGACGATAAAGTAGCAGGTAATATTAAGCAATGCATAACATAAGCAAAAACAAAAGAGTGCGACCTCTCTTGTGGACCCGTGTACTCCTCAGGTTCATCTGTTGAGTCAATGATGGTGATGCAGTTGCGGTGGGCGCCGGCGGCAGGGAAGGAGATCTGAGGTGGCGAAAGACGATCAGGAGTCATGATGTCTGGTTTGGTGGATGCTTCTGTTGATGGAGCAGCTCAGGTGAGGTGGACGACGTCGCGGCAGGAGCAAGACAAACCACACAAAATTTTCTTCGACACCTACCTGTAACTGAAGTAATTCTGTAAGGGCTCCTTTGGCTTGCAGGATTCTAAAAATGCAGGGATAGGAAAAACACTGGAATAGGATAGGAATGCACATGGGAAACATAGCATTTGTAAACACTGGATTTCTGTCAACTTGGGTGTTTGGTTCATAGGAATTGGAAGAGCAGAGGAATGCAAAGAAACATGGCCAAATTAAAGTGAAACCATATGAAAGCGTGTACAGTTAGAATATTATTCTGCCACTAATGCACTTGGTCTTGTTTTCATGCATAGGATTTTGAAAAGTAGGTCCAGGTGGATGTTTTGCTCCATTCCTTTCAACAAAATGCATGAATAATTGAATAGTAGAGTGCCATAGGAAAATTTCCTATTGCTATGTTTTTCCTTCACTTTTTCCTTTGAACCAAAATAGCCCTAATGGATCGACATGAATGTAGAGTAATAAGTGACGCGACAAGTGTATAACCTCTTTGCCGTAGCCGTGTCGACCTCAGCATCATTGGGTTGGTCGCTGAAGAAGTTGCGGCAGAGGTGGCTGTCGGAGGTGTGGAGGAAGATCTGAGGAATCTGTAGATGGCGTCCAGGGCACTACTCTGTTGTGATGAATGGTTCCGTCGTTGGAGCAGCTCCGGCAAGCCGTAAGACGTCGAGGCTGAAGCAGTACAAGACAGACATCGTTAATCTCAAGTGGGATTCTAATAGCATCTCCAATTGATGATGTAAAATACATTACCAAAAAGTGATAGATGTAAAATTTACATCACCAAAAAACACCTGAGTACAACAGATGAGGTAAATACTGTTGACTCTGAACTTAACTGTCGAAACTGAAATTTACTGTGGAATCTGAATGTTACTGTCAAAACTGAACGCACTGGTAGCAGAGAGGCACTTCACGTGTAGTTTAGGCCGCTCGAGCACTAGTAGTAGAGAAACAGTGATCTAAATCAGCAGGCGATCGACGGGGAACACAGTAGCAGATAGCAGCCGGAGCAGCAACGCCTGGAGGAGCAGCGCGAACTAGAGCTAGAGCAGCAACTCGTGTAGCTATAGCAGCCCGTGTACCAGCATCAGCAGCACGAGCGAGAGTGAGAGCAAGAGCAGAGCAGTAGCACGAGCGAGGGGGAGAGCATAGCAGCAGCGTGACCGAGCGATAGACGGAGCAGCAGCAACGCGAGCGAGCAAGAGCCGGAGCAGCAGCAGCAGCAGATCCAGCTGGTATGGACGCTGCCGCCAAAGGGGCCTCGCACTGGGGGAGAGCCGCCGTGGAGATGTCGCCCGCGGCGCCGGCTTCGAGGTAGCCGCGCCATGGGGGTGCGGGATGGAGCACCGTCGGCGCCGGGAGGTCGAGTTAAGGAGAAGGTGCGATGAGATGAGTGTACAACCTCTTTGGTGGCGCCGAGTAGGCCTCGGCTTCGTCCGAGGAGTCGGTGAGGATGCTGCGGTTCCGGTGGAGCAGGTTAAGGCGGTGCTGTGGGGATGGATCAGCCACGATAGACGAGGCGATCGTCGGAGCAGCTCCTTGGAGGTGGAGGACGGGGCGGCTGAACCGGCGGGACAACGAGATTGACGACGGATCCTCATCTGGGGAGGTGGATGAGGGACGTCGGGCCATTGTGGTGGACGACATCGTCGAGGAAGAGGCTCCGACTGGGCAGCAGTGGGGTGGCGGACGGAGGAGGGCGGGGTTTCGCGGCTGGAGCAGAGAGGTTATGGCGGCCTGGGATTTCGAATGGGGATTTCAAATGGCAAAAAGGAGGTGATGGGAGGGGGGGGGGGGGAGGGAAACCATGGACTTCAGAAGGAGCGCTTGTCCAAAATGTAGGGTGTGTTACAAAAGTACCCCCACCAATTTGAACTAGCGGCCCTTTCGGCTCAGGGTTAGAAGGGGGATTTCGCGTGTCGGGATTTGGCAGCTGGAGGGAGTTTTCGCGCGCGTTGTAATTTTGGGATAGCAAGGCGCGGGTTGTGAAGGCGCGAGTTTTGGGAGCACGATATCTGAATTTTCGGGATATAACAAGGCGCAGGTTGAATTTTAGGGACAAGCCTAACATGTAATATTGTACGTACCAAATCAATTCGCACTTCCCTCAACGAAAAAAATGAAAAAAATAAAACTATTCGCACTACACAAAGAGAGAGTCTTGTCCCGTTTTACTGTACCAATGCTATTCAAAGCTATGAATCGATGTTATGTCCAATTAATTTTTTTCGATGGCTGTATAATGCATGTAACCTACTCATACCAACATTTTAGTGCATTCCAAATGTCTATACTACCGCTGCAATTCGAACTAAATTTGAATTCATTTCTCTATTTGAATAAGAATCTACAATCATGATTGTTGCCAACTTAAACCATCATTCGTGTATTATCTTAACAACACACCACATGATTACTATAGATATAGATATGAACTATGTGTACTATATGAAATTGAATTCAAGATTTTGAATACACTTGATGTTGATTCCAAATAATAGTACATTTGATGTACTAACTAGATCTTCATAATCTAAACTATGTTCCATACGTACACCGTGTTTATCACACAAAGTATAGTGCCCTGCCCCCTACATTATGACAAGTATTTAGCCCTGAGCTGCAAAAGCCACACATTATCACAAATTATAATCAATGTTCTATATATTATATGTAGTATAACATGTTCATAACCACACCATGCGTATCACCATTATATATATTCATTCATGCATGCGTCGGTTTAAAACACTATGATATCTTCTTCAAATATCCGAATCCACTTTTTTATAATGAATTATGATCTCTGTTCGTCTTTTACACCCACACAATCCTCTTCTCTTTGTAGCTAGTGCTAACTTTCTATCGTGCATGCACACGCTTGCCCCCCCTCTCACCCTCCCTCAGTGTCCCCTCCATCGCGCACATTCGTTATTTTTCTTTAGGTCATTCACCCACGGTGTGTGTAGGCCCCCCGGCTCCTTCTTTCCGGCACACACCGGTCGATATACCTCTCTAGCCAAGTGTGCCTACCACAAACACACACTTCCCCTCTTCTCTTCTCACCGTCCATGCCCCCCTATGTCCAATACGGTTCCACGCAGGTGCACACTCCCACCCCTCTTTTCATCGATCTCATACTCGCACACTCCTCCCCCCTCGACATAGTAGGCCTCTCGCACCACCTCCTAGCCGCACCCCTCTCCCCCTGTCCGTCTCTCCAGACCTTATTTGCTTCTAACACATGCATGCATGTATACCTACTGATCTCCCTACATATAGCTAGGTCGACTATAATTCTTTTCCCCACGCACCGATCGACGTACCTCACTAGTTATGTCTCTCCCTTTCTCCGACACACGACGATTGATCTTCCTATGTAGTTACGTCTTCTTACCACAACCATATCGTCCCCCTCATCATCCTTGCATACCTCCCGACCCGTCTCTCACACGCACGTGCATAGACAGGCAGACATCCCCTCTCTTATTGATATTGCACTCATACCCTCGGTTTGTCTAGAAGGCCTCTCCCACCATTTGTGAGAAGCAACTCCACCACCAACCCTCCGACACTCTACCTTTGTCTCTCTCCCAACCTTATTCCTCTGCTACACATATGCATGGATGCCAATCGATCTCCCTCAATACATAGCTAGGTCTCTCTCCTTCTCCACACATATACCAGTCGATCTACCTCTCTATAGTTAGGTCTCTGCCCCCCCACACACCGATAGTCGAACGTTGTAGGTAGGTATCCATGCCACAGAGACAAACTGCACCTCTGCCCTCTCACATTCTAGTAGGCCAGCCGCCCTGTATCTTTGACGTGGGCAAACACAAATTCGATGGCACTCTTTATCGATCGCGCACCCACACACTTCATCCCTTTTTTTGATTCTATTGATATCTCATGCCGATGATCCCTCCACTCTCTTCTCGTGGATTGCTCCCTCTATATATGATATATCCATGACTCTGTTTCACACACATTGCATATGTTACATTTTTTTTGTTTGAGATATCATCGACACATTGCCTCTGTTTCGCACAAACCATCTCTCTCACACCCACCCACGTACGTACCTGCACGTAAAGAAGAGGTGCACGCACGACGCATGTACTCACGTCTTGTTCCCGGCCACACCCGCGCGGGTACACGGTGGAGTTCATTTCTGTACGAAAAGGCAGCCCACATGATAATTTGACGCGTGTAGTGGTTGTTTACTCGAAGGAGGGTCGTGTACCACGCGTAGACGGAACAAAGTTCGACTTGACGCATTAGTATTAAATAAAGTTATATTCCTCACTAGCACGTACAGAATATAAAACGATTGTCATCGGCAAAAAAGAAATCTGCTCCACTATATACAATGAAGCCTGCCCGCCGGGGTTTGTCTCTCGTCACACTATCTCACACAAGGCGGCGGTGGCCTCTCTCTCTCACCGTTGGTCACTGATCCGGCCGCATCCCGTCCACCGGCGGAAAGGGAGGATGTGCATCATTTCTCCATTCGACGGTGTTGAGGCAGCACGTCCCGATCTGCGGTACCCGCCGTTCTCTCTGACCAAGCTCCGACACAGTAGGGCCTTCGCCACTTGCTCGCTGCCGCAGTATGGGCAGATCCCGACCGCCGGCGCCCTCCTAGTTACATCCCGACGACCCTCAGGTATAGCTTCCTCCAGCCTTGCTCCACTGCCCATCTTCCCACGTTGCTGCATGTGGAAAATCCTGCATGTGGATCTTCTTTAGTTCTTTGCTTAAAACGTATCTCGGCCGGCGTACTTTCCATCTAGCAATCTCGTCCTCAAACCGTTTTTGATAAACCACCATGCTGCTATCTTTCCCTTGTGACATGGAATATGCTTCTTTTTTTTGGCGTATGTGTCTTCAACTCCTGTTATTGGGCAGTAATTGTTTCTTTTCTACCTCTTTTTGCAAACAGGGCTATCCATTTCACCTCGTTGCTATTGCGACCTTTTGGTGAACTGAACAAATCACTTTTTTCTTAAGAGTGTTTTGTGCAGTTCTGCCAAAATGTCACACGGGCAACGATTTTACATTTCTGTGGGACTACAAAAAGGGAGATTGGTTTTGCTATCCTCCTCATCCAACTCCATGCATAATCTTCTCCAACAAGTAGTTAGTCCTAAAGAGAGATTGTAGAGGTGATCGGCTTCTATTTGTGTGTGTTATGTTTCAGCATCTAGTTCCACTATTATTGTAATCACACTGACTGAATATCTTTGCAAACAGGGATGATCAACTCGATTTTAGTGGAACTGCACAAAATGATCGGATCGTGATGTCCTCCATACACCTCTTTCTTGGCTACAGAGCTGCGTGAAACTAGCTGCCAACCAATGAACACCGTGCCCAGGAAATGGAGCCATGCCTACGAACAACATCGATCAATTATATATCTTTCTTTATTTGTACACCTTCTCACAACTTTGTCTTCAGTTGTGATGTGAATATTGGCGCTGATCTGCGAACCATTGAGATGCATTAGCAGCCATGGTAGTTTCATTTGTATTTGATGGAATGTTGTAACGAGACAATCTTGAGGCAAGAGGACACATGAATCCTAAGTTGAAACCTTTTTTTTGTGGGAACCAAAGTTGAAACCTTCATAGCATCATAGTACAATTTCGTTATGCTGGAAAATTATGCGTACATTTAAACAAATCCTGAAAGATTGGTAGCAATGCCAGAAACAATTCAACTTCATTTCGCCGACATGTGGGACATCCTTCATCCAGCTCCACCTGCCATGCAGCAATATTGAGTGCAGAACTGCAGGGGAGATTCACCCCGGTCGTTGCGCCGTAGTAATAATGACTAGTGAGCAGTCAAATCATAGAGCCCCACCTTCGCCACAGTAAGTTGCTCGGACGAAGCAACCATCATTTCTCTCTTCGTTGAATCCGCTGGTACTCCAATATTCCCAGAGTAATAAGTTGCTCGGGCGAAGCAACCATCACTTCACCTTTCCCACAGTAAGTACTACCTCCTTTTTTTATTCTAGAAACAACCACACGCGGATATTGGACGGTAGCAGCACAGCAACTGAATCAAAAATCAAAACCAACCAATGAACTACTACTAATGGTGAGCGTTTGCTAGTATCATGTACTCCGTCTGTCCATGTATATAGGGCTTAATGCGTTTTCCGAGACTAACTTTGGCCCTGTTTGGATCCATGGGTTAGAGTTAGTTTGAGCTAGTTGGGGCTCAAATAGCCCTAAAGTATCCAAACATGAGGGTTAAATTGGAGCAAGTTGCACCTAACCCACCAAAAAAAACTATCCCACCCAAGAGGTGCTAATTGGAGCTAGTTCTCATTGGGCCGACTGAAAAATCACTTTTCTCTCTCTATCCCGCCAGCCAAGTGGTGCTAATTGGAGCTAGTTCTCGTGGGGCCCACTGAAAAATCACTTTTCTCTCTCCATCAAGTGCATTTATTTTCAATCTAACCCTGTCATCCAAACACCTCTTTGGCTTGAGTTAGTTCAGGGTTAGTCATGAGTTAGTCTAACCTCTAGCTGAGTTAGAGTATCCAAATAGGAGCAGTATAGGACATGCAAGTTGCTCAAAGCATACCGTCAAATTCATACGTGAAAGGATTTTCAAATGATATAATTTTCAAATTATATAAAATCTTATCAATAGTCAAAGGCAACCTCGAAGAATACATTAGGCCCTATATATACATATGGATGAAGGGAGTAGTACTAATCGCAACGCATGCATGCGTGTGGAGTACTACAGTACTAAACAAGAATGTTTTACATGCATTGGTTAATTATATCTTAGCTATGGCACTTAAAAATTTAATGCACAAAACAAGAACGGTTGACGGGATTAGCAGAAAGCAAAGCGCCTTTTTAGCGGGGATTTTCATCATTATATGAAGGTGCAAAACCAAGTGTTACTACTACACCAAACAAGTTCAAAACGAGAAACTGGACCCACTCACGGCACGGCACGCCTATCTTGTTTGGTCTGTCGGTCAAAGCGCTTCCTCTTCTTGGCATAACAATAGAGTACAGTAATTTTTTTAGAATGCTCTTGGCATGTCGCTAACATGTGGGAGCGAGTGATGAGTTAACCGACCTCAATAGACGGCAAAATCGCCAGCCCGCCACACTTTGAGAGAGACGAGGAGCGAGAAGCGATACGGGCTGGTGGTTTACTAGAGCTAGGTGTCGCACGAAGGCCAAGAAATATGGTGATAGCGTGGGTTGGCCATGTATGATGTAACTACACTGGGCTGCCGTGTTTCGGACTCTTCCGGTCTACTATGGAGAAGATTGGGTAGATTTTATATCGCTGAATAAAAATATTAAAGAGTCCAGACGTTCCATCGTGAGGTTTCTTGCTCCTTCTCGGTCATCGGAAAGCATTCTTCTAAGTTTTGCCGACATGTGGGACATCCAGCATCCAGGTCCACGTGTCATGCAAGAAAATGGAGTTAAGTATAGTAGGAGAGACTCACCAACGATCATGAACATAGGTGGAGTACGTGCACAAATCACCCAAAAAAAAGGAATACGAGCACGAAGAGAAGAGGTGCAGGCACCGACACCGGTACTCTTTGCCTCTTTCCCTAATACTCACGCGCGGGTACACGGTGAGCTCATTTCTGTACGAAGAGGCAGCTCACCTGATAATTTGGCGAGTGTAGTAGTTGTTCATGGGAACCACGCGTGGATGAATCAAAGTTCGATCATGATGCGGTGGTGCATTTTTTATAAATTAAGTTATTCTATTCGATGGCATGTACGCAACATTATTTTCTCAATGGAACGTGAATCGTGCACGCACTGAATGACGGAGCACGGGATGGTAGCCGTGGACATGGTCAGCTCTTTTTGGAGACTAATACACTACTTTTGATGTGTCCCATCAACTCGCAAATGAGGCGAAGCTTTGCTTACTACTAGTACAACCTCTCCCTCGCTCACGCGCGCTCGGTGGCTCGCAGGACAAGGAGAAGCTTTTGCTTTACGATAGTGCGCTTAATACAGGAGGTGGATGTGCAGCAGTTCATTCGGTGTCAGATTGCCAGAAGTATCTATACTGTAGTACCAACATCATTGTTAGACTTCCGGAAGAGGCGAAGAGCCAAGCGCACGGTCACCTACTCACAGTACAACCGGCCATGTTTGCACGAATTTTTTAACGTAGTACAATCTGAGTGGATTGCTCCAGTGGTCATCACACATGAGCCAATCGATTCGCACCCTTCCGCGCTCCATTTTGTCTTGCGTTCCTTCCTCCGTCCAGCATGCTGACAAGTGGGCCCCATGCTCATGTATTCTAATGTGGTAGTCAATTATTTTGCCAGAGTCAGCTATCACACCCTTTCGGTGCCACATTAATGTACCCACTAGAAACAAGTTGGACTTGTTCGGTTCAACTGCCTCCCTAGGTGTTTGGAGAGGAATTGGCCGGCGCGAGGCAGTTCCATAGGTGGGCAGGCGGCAAAAAACAGGGGAAAACACGCGAACCAGCAAGACGAGGGAGGGAAGCTTCTACATTCGCGGGGGACGTGGCATTGGCCATTGGGCAGCAACACACGGTCATCCAGGTACGCAATAAAGGATGCGAAGAGGCTTCCTATATCGGCAAGGACCAGCTTCCCTACCGATTGCTCATCCAATAGAACTCCCAAGTTAACTGTGCTGAGGCTAGAGTAGTCATCAGATGGGTGACCGAATGGGAAGTGGATTAAAACTAATGGGATGGGTTACAATAAACGTTTAATTGGCTTAAATGTATATAGTGCTCCGTCCTATCAGTTGAACCTCGAGGTCTTTGTTTTGTAATCTTTGACATTTTTTATTTTTTGAACACATGTTAATTGAAGGTCTATCGCTTTACTTTTTGATAATTTTTGTTTTTTGAACACATGTTAATTGGCTTGAAAGAAGGTCTATCATGTTACTTCACGACATCTTTCCAAAAAAAGTGATATGACTTTTGTCAACCTATAAGGCATGTCTGTCAAATTAACCTCGAGGTACTTGTTCTCAAATTAACCTCTGGGTCTTGCAGGAGTACTTGTTTTTTGAACGAATGTTAATCGAAGGTCTATCGCGTTACTTTTTGATAATTTTTGTTTTTTGAACACATGTTAATTGGCTTGAAAGAAGGTCTATCATGTTACTTCACGACATCTTTCCAAAAAAAGTGATATGACTTCTGTCAACCTATAAGGCATGTCTGTGAAATTAACCTCGAGGTACTTGTTCTCAAATTAACCTCTGGGCCTTGTAGGAGTGCTGCAATGTGTCAGCGTCAATTGCAAGATGAGCCAGCAAGCTAGCAGTGGAGTTGCCAACATGCTTAAAGTGCACGCAACATTGAGTAGAAAGAAGCATGCCCAGGAAATTAATGCGTGCTTAGGGAGGCCTTTTCTCAAAGAGCAAGTGTATATAAGGTACAGTCGGCAGGCTATAAGGACGAGGAGCGAGAAGCGATATAGGCTGCTGGATAGACTATAACTAGGTGTCCCACAGAGGTAACATTCAAAGTTATTCTCACACTATAGAATGGTATAGGAATGTGGAGAGATTTGGTTGATTTTATATCGCTGAATAATATAAAATATTATGAGTGCAGACGCTCCACCGCGAGGTTCCTTGCTCCTTCTCGGTCGTCGGGAATCTATGTTCTTCCACTCTTTTTTTTTGACGTGAGCTTTGCTCATCCTTTTGCCAACACGCGGGACATCTAGCATCAAGGTGCATGTGTCATGCAAGAAAATGGAGATAAGCAGTGTGTAAGTGAGTCGTGCACTTCGATGGCACGTACTACGCAATATTTTTCTCTCCTCGATGGCACATGAGTAGTGCATGTACTCAATGATGGAGCACGGGATGGTAGCCATGGACATGGTCAACCCTTTTTGGAGAGAGAACTAAATAACTTTGATGTGTCCCGTCAACTCACAGAACGACGAGAAGCTTGCTTACCACGCCTTCTCCCTCGCCCACGTGTGCGTGGTGGCTCGTAGCACGAGGAGAACTTATAAGCGATGGACGTGCAACAGTTCATTTGGTGTCAGATTGCCATAAGTACTACTGTAGTACCATCATTATTGTTCGACTTCCGGAAGAGGCGAAGAGCCAAGCGCAAGGTCACCTACTAACCTAGTACAGTATACTATAGCCAAAGCTGGTCCACCTTTTTAGAGCATGGTTAATTAATATAGGCGGCTCTTGCAGCGGCACATCATTTAGAGCAAGTACTCTCTTCGTAGGAACTTAAAACGCAGGAATAGGAAAAATAAAGGATTGGAGTGGCATGTCCACTTGAATCCCATAGCATTAACACAGTGTTCCCCTAAAAAAACAGAGTGTTTGACACATGAAAAACAAAGGAAGTGAAAAAAAGTTGGAGTGGATGCTAGATTGCCAATTAACACATGATTTCATAGGAAAAAAATACTATAGCATTATATCCTATGAATCAAACGACCAATGTAGGAAAATTATGAGGGGGGTCTCTCCAACAGTGTTCCTCGGCTCGCACCTAGCATCACGGTGGTCGAACTTGGAGTCATTCATCTGGTACACGTGGCATCTCAGATCTGGACACAAGGTGACGTACACCGTCAAGGTCCATTAGGCCTTGTTTGGTACTAGGGTTTTTGAGGGGATTGGTGGGGATAATCCCCATAGGGATTGGGTGAAATCCCAACCTTCACCCAATCCCTTCAAATCCCCATTTATCCCCAATACACTAGGTAGGAGCAGTGTATTGGGTATTGAGAAAAATGCACTAGAGTTTGGGGATTTGTGGGGAAATGTGGGGATGAAACATGTCAAATACACTAGAACCAAATGGTGTTCTAGGATATGTGGGAATTTAGGGGTTTGACCGGGATAATCCCCACCAATTCCCTAAAATACACCAGTACCAAACAAGGCCTTAAGGATAATGTTGTCCTCAAAGCCGGACGTACACGGTCAAGGTCCACGGTCAAGGGGGTCAGGGCGGACGCGACCTGTCACTGCGTCCGCCATTTGAAGTGACGCGCCGGCCGAGGGCGCCGCCCACTACACTCCCAGCTGTACCCGCCTCCTCGCCGCATTCAAAAACCTACATTTAAACCCGCGTGGAATGTGAGAAACCCACTCCGGCCACACACGTCCGTTCAGGAGCAGGACGCCGGCCAAGCTCCTCCTTCCACCATTTTCTCCACACTTTCGGCGGCATCTGATGAGCAGGAAGAGTAGTTCTCCAGCATAAAAGCCGTCTGGGTGGCCCGCCGAGCCCGGCAATTACGAGCGAGGCAGCTCGCTGCTCCACCTACCTCGCCTAGCCCGTCAGAGGCAGTTGCTGCACTAAGCCAGCGCGTGGTTCCGCAGCTGGCCGCTCCAATACAACTCGAGGAAGAGTGCCGACTTGCTCCATGCCGGCTTGTCGGGGAGCACGGCGGCACGGGCATCGTCGCTGCCCTCGATGCCACCGCGTCGTACAGCACCTCCAGTGCCTGCGACTGCGCCATTCGTCGTGGACGCACGTGTAGCCGCGCCATGCAGGCAGAGAAAGAAGCCACCGCGGATGTCGACGAGGTGACACGGCTACGCGGATGTCGACAAGGTGATGGCCAGCACGTCCCCGCCCGCCACCATCATCGAGGAGAAGTAGAACATGGGAGGCCGCCGCCGATTGTATCCCATGAAGGCCACCGCCAAGGCGACGCTAGCGAAAACAACCGGTGTCTTGCACGATTCTTCTTCAGCCGGATGCTGGAGGAGGACAAAGAGATCGGGCGGCGACCATTTAGATTAGGTATATTAATTCTACCAGGCTGGTTGTAACGGGAGTATCATAAGTAGTATCATGCATGCCAACTAGGCAAATTTGTTGAGGTGGCGTAGAATTAAACGAAGAAAGAGAGGGTTGAGTATCATATTATGATACCATATGGAATTAAGTTACTCCCACTGTGGTTAGTCTTAGGCCTTGTTCGGTTCAACCTCCTCGCAAGGGGGTTGGAGAGGAATGGAGGGGAATTTGGCTTGTACATGATTTAATCCCCCATAATCCTTGCTAATCCCCGTTAAAACCCCTTGAACCGCACATGCCCTTAAGGTTAAAAATGACCGTGATTACAGAGGACAGGGTACAAACTTCAAGGATTTAAAGGTGAGGGTTTGTTTCTGACTAGCTCTACAACCTCAAGGTTTATAAATCGAACTTCACTCTCCCCTCACACACACGCCCGAGTACACTCATGGTGGAGCGCATTTGCACATGAAAACAGGTAATGTGACAATTTGAGACATCTAGTCGTCCACTTAATGTGGGGTCTGGGACCAAATGTCAGCCATACAAAGTGCGAACTGAACGTGGTAGCGCGGTTATTGATCGAGTTTCTTTTTACTGGTACGTTAAAAGAAAAAAAATATGGTTGCACGCGTATTCAATTTAAAATGATCGCTACGGATGGAAAAACAATTACTACTCCACTAGTCCACTTCGGGACTTGCTTGCTAGGGTTGTTCTCTTCTTCTCACTCTCTCACCCTCTCCAGATCTAAACAAGACCGTGGTGTCCACTCTTTTGTCTCTCTCTCTCTCTCTCTTCTCTCCGGTTGACACAAATCCGGCCGGATACCTTCCGCTGGTGGTCGCCGGTGGCGAGGGAGGAAGCCGACGCGCGCCATCTTCTCTGACCTGGCGCCGGCGTGGGAGGTCCTCCTCACCCTTGCTCCCCGCCGTCGAGTTGGCAGATCCCGCCGCCTGCCTCGCCACATCCCGCCGACCGGAGGTATAACTTTTTTTAGAACCGACCTTGTTCTAATGGCCCAGCTCCCCATGTCGTTGCATCCCTTTTTTTTTCATCAAGTTAGGATTGCTCCCCACGTCGCTGCATCCTACATGTGGATATTCTTCTAGTATTACAAAGCTCTCCATGTAGCTAGCTTCGTCGGCTTGTCGAACACTCGAACACCACCTAAATTTTTACTATTAGAGGAAAAAAGGTACTGCAGATACTGGCTATCGAACCGATCTCTTGGTTGGAAAGGGAAATAAAGATGCTGGCCTGACCGGTCTCTTGGTCGAAAAAGGACAGAAAGTGGGGGGTGTTGGGTAGACAATGCAACCGAGAATGAGCACGTCTAGATTTCTTGTGGTCACATAGGAAAGGTCACTGACGAGAACAAAAAATGTACAAATCCAGACATGCTTTGAATGTTTTCCGCACTCGGCAACATCTCTCCCTCACCACTTTATGCCTCGGTGGATGTAAAACGTGCTTGTGCCTCCCCTGTCCCTATGCCCTTACTGCTGCTATTAATCTAACATCACAGGTAAAATGAAACAATGCCACTATTAATGTGATGTCACTGTTAAGTAATGCTGCTATCAATCTATTGCCATTGATAAAATGAATCAATGCCCCCACCGTTTTATGAAATGCTTCTGTCTTGCTTTATTTCTCATAAAGAGTGTTTTGGGCCATTACACTAAACTCTGACACCGGTAACATAGCTGCATCTCCGTTGAACTGCACAAAATTTAATTGCACAATGGTTAACACGATGATGTGTTTCTCCTTTCTGTATCACCCTTTGTTAGAACGATCATTCCTGTTAACGGTGCACGCACGTACTGATCAAGTGCTACTCCCAATCTGTCATCACATAGTTATAATGCAATTGTTATGCATGTTAATGTAAGCCCCCGTTAATCTAGTGCCCGTGTTGATTTGATGTGATGGCACTTCTTAGTTAATGGCACTTTTTCATACTGTCACTGTAATGCCATTGATAACATATGAGATGCTGTTGTTAATCATATGCGGCTGCAAAAAAAATGGCACTGCTTAAATAACCCTGTTACATATTTGTGCAAATAGGGTTGTCTATCTCCATATGGTGTCTATTTGTGCAAACGGAAGCACAAACCTCAATTTTAGTGGAACCTGCTGTCAGCTGACCTCACGGTGCTCCAGGTATTCCTACATTCTTAACTAGGTAGAATGACCAACACAAGATGAAATAAGCTTATTCGGACATTGACTTGCTGTTTGTAGTGTGGAACGAGCCTGTCATGTGTGGAGGAGCAAACAAGCACTGCAGCCACTCTGTCAACGCAAGATAAAAGAGACCGAGTCATTGATGTCCTGGCCGGCGAGTAGGGGTCGTGCAAACAGCGGTGCATTATTTTAGTGGAACTGCATAAAAAAGAAATTGGGGTTAGTCGGACAAATTTTCTACAGCCACACGGAAGGAATTGCGCTCATCGATTGCATAGAATTTCCTCCGTGCCATCATAGGAGATCCCAAGGTGGAAATCAACTAACCGCCTATAAAATTATGCACAATCTTCCTCATGCAGGTCAGTATCCCCTTCGTCCAAATGATCGTGTTTTGTCATGCCGAGCTATTGATATCTGCTACTATTTTGCGACACCGTTTAAGTACATCGCTTTCCTATCTTTTCACATTCAGGACAATGAAGATGATTTCAGTGGAACTGCACAAAATGGTCCGACGTTGAGTGATATCTATTGCCTCCTCTGTTTGCTCCAATGTGTCAACGTAAATTGCAAGATGAGCCATCAAGCTAGCTGTGGAGTTGCCAACATGCTCAAAGTGCACGCAACATTGAGCAGAAAGAAGCATGCCCAGGAAATTCATGCGTGTGTAGGGATGCCCTTTGCTCAGAGAAGCATCTATCATTTTTTCTTTATTTCTACACCTTCTCACAACTTTGTCTTGGTTATAGTCTTGTGAATCATTTAGATGCGTAAACATGCTGAACTTAAGTGCTTGTGAATGTTAGCTAGTATGCATACCGTATCTTGTGAAGCTTAGTTTAGTGTGAATGTTAGCGTGTCAACCTTTACAATCTATGTATATTGTGGTCATGTTATTTGACCCCTCATTTTGCCGCGCTACAACCAGTGTGAGTGTCTGCATGCAGTACACCATCCTCTAATTTGGTGGATGCCAAGCCGACCCGAAAAGGACCTATAACTTTTTTTCAAGTTGAAAAATGTTACCGATGAGGAGCCATAATTAAGCTGGAGGCGTCTCTTTTTTTCTTTCGAATGGGCAATAAGCTGGAGAGCTGGAGAGTGTCTCTAATGGGCTGCCTCTAGTGTTAAGGCCCTCCAGTACGAAACACAGGCAGCCGACTGGGCTGATACAAAAGCCTATCCATCTTAAAGCCCATTTGTTTTTGTTTTTTGCGAGGAAAAACCCATATTTCTTGAAGAGGGGGTGATCCCAGAAAAACCCTCCTTCCTCCTCGCTTCCACTTATATTGCAGCTTGCTGGACTCTCCCGCTTCCGTCGCCCCCCAATTCCCCCTGCTCCCCATCTTCCTCACTCGTACAGAAAACCCCCGCTCACCTTCTTCCTCACTCGTACAGAAAACGCCTGCTCCTCTTCTTCTACTCCTACAGAAAACCCCAACCCTCCTTCTTCCCCACTCGCACTGCCACTAGGCTCGTCTCTGGCTACTCTGCTCAAACCCGTGAGCTCGGCGTGACGCCCGCAAGGAAAATGGAGTCGGCTGGCCCCAGTGCCAAGAAGATGAGGCTCCCGCCAGCGGCGACGCCGGTTGTAGACCCCGCACCCAGCAGCGCGGGGAGAAGCGGCAGGCCCCCCACCGGATCTGAGGAACCCGTAGAATCTCAGGTGGACCACATCAGCGATCTCCCGGACGCCATCCTTGGGGAGATCATCTCGCTTCTCCCCACCAAGGATTGCTGCCGCACCCAAGTCCTCTCAATTCGGTGGCGCCCTCTATGGCGCACCACGCCCCTCAATCTCGACTGTCGTCAGCTATCTGTCATTCATGATTTTGAACTCCTCAGAGCCATCATCTCCTCCCACCAGGGCTCCGTTCAACGCCTCTGCATCCCGACACGCTACCTGCTGTCCATACCCTTTACGGTGGACGCTTGGCTGACATCCCCTGAATTTGAAAAACTCCAGCAGTTTGAGTTCTACCATTACCACGAAAGTTTCATACCACGAACCAAACACCAAGAATTTGTGCCCACACCACCATTGTCCATCTCGTGGTTTTCCTCCTCTCTCCACCCCGCCACCTTCGCCCGGTGCCATCTACCAGACGATCTGGTACAAATGCTTCGACTCCCACTGCTAAAAAAACTTTCGCTTGTGGTGGTTTATCTGTCGGAGGCCTCACTGCACATCATCATCCACTCTAGTTGCCCTGCCCTGGAGCGCTTGCTGATTGTTTTGGGAATAGAAATTCGTATCAGTTGTCTCCAAATAAAGTCGCCTCACCTTAAAAGCATTGGAATTTGTTTTGAAGGATAGCAGCTCATCATCGAAGATGCCCCTTCACTTCAAAGGTTGCTCCTTCATTATTGTTATATACCTTCGCAAATAACTGTCATCTCTGCGCCCAAACTGGAGACCTTGGGTGTAATTCATGATCCATTTAATGATCACAAGTTGGTGTTTGGCTCCACACTTATTCAGGTACAGTATATTATCATCTACACATTTGTAATCATAAGCTGTATTTTTCATTTGTGCGCATAAGTTTTATATCATCTTGGAGTACACTTTGGGTACTAATATTATGTTATATGCTCAATGAAGAGTTCGTCCATGGATAGCCTATCAATGCTGTTGGATTCTGTCAAGATCTTATATATCGGAATGTTTAGTTATGATCTGAACATAATTATTGGCTTGCTGTGATGCTTTCGATGTCTGGAGAATTTATATATAAAGGTGATGATTTCATGCACATTGAAAGCCCGTATATATTGTACTAGAATTAACCGTTCAGCTGTCACTCTTTCGACATACTCTTTTTTCAGACCTTAACTGTTTTCAGTCTTCATGTCTACTTAGGCATTAACACATGGAGAAAAACATATAACCAATCGGTGGCGTAATAAGCACTGGGATTTTCTCTGTTCTCATGACATTCGTCTGAGGACAATAACGATGGAAGGATATGCATCCAACCAGGCAAACAGAAGCTTTGTCATATTCTTCCTGTTGAATGCAAGGTTACTATTGTCCATGAGGCTTAAGTTTTTCAACAAGAAATTTCTCACGGACGAACATGTTGAACAGCAAAAAAAGAAGTTTCAGGTGGACAAATGGGCTTCTGAACATGCTCGGCTTCTATTTACAACAACTTGTAGTCATGCTCCAATAATTTTTGGCACAGGATGTTGATTTTATGGATCAAACCGATCCATTTGTTTGTGACTGCTAAAAACAGTGGTTGGGTTAGATGTTATCGCCATGTTCAATCTGGGTTTGGTCTAAATTTGATGAACAATTAATCCTTGGGCTTTTGTATCGTTTGTAAGCTTGAGTTACATGTTGTTGCCCTCGTACTCCCCTCCGCCTGCCACTACACTGCCTCATCTTCCACGGCTCCTGTTCGTTCCCGTCCGAGGCCTCGCCGTCGTTCTCCACCTTGGTTCACTCGCTGTGCCTGCCGCTGTCTGGCGTTGTCAACATGGTCAACAACCGAGAGGAATCAGGAGATGACTATATGTGGAGAGGCTGACAGTAGGGACCCACCAGGGTCATGGCATTACGCAAGCAGGTGCCTCGTTATTACAAGCAAAAAAAAAATACTTCCTCCTAATTGTTTGACAACTAGGTCCCACGCCATTGTCAATGTAGTCAATAAACGAGAAAATTACACAATGAGCGGCTAACACCAGGGACCCAGCAGCTTGCCCAGTTTTTTTTTTGAGAAGAAGCAGGTCGCCCAGTTGTTTTTTAGTTTTAGAGACAGAGCTCAACTGCGCGCTGTGCGGGGGCTGTGGCCCGTCTAGCCCACGCTTACGCTTTTATTTAAGCACATGACGAGCCCAGTTGATATCTTTTTTCTTTCTGAAAATGGCTAGCCCAGTTCTATTTTTTTTGGAGAATACCCAACCGAGGCCTACTTGCTTTTCTCAGCCCTGCTGGGCTGCAAATCTTTCAAGACGAGGAGGGACGTATTCGGCTTCCCCAGAAATGGGCTATAAGTAGTAAGAAATGGGCTATAAATTTTTAAACCAAAGCCAACCGGCAATTACATTCAAATATCTTTTTTTCTGGATTTCAAGATTTTAAATTTCATTCATTTTTTTTTGCGGAGAATTTTTTTTGATTTTTTTATATAATTAAAAAAAATATTTTTAACATGACTCAAAATTTTGTGATTAAAAGAGTTCGGACCCCATCGAAATATGCAAAATTTCGTTGAATTTTTTAGCAGTGCCCAGAATATGGTCTGTAATGCTAATAAAAAGAATATGGGCTTCAAAATATCCTTAAGAATTAGTAAATGGGCTGTAAATTATTGAAAATAATGGCAAATGGGTTGTATGCTGTTTTCCACAGATTTGGAGGCTGACTTCTGGGCCTACTAGGTTGACGATGACGCTGTCCTAAAAAAAATTGACGTGTACGCAAGGCTTTGTCAACTTAGTCAACATAGAGCAGTGACTGTAGGATGTCCATCCAATGGCCGTCATGCTTCTTCACTCTCTGATCTTCCTGCTCCAGCCGCCCAAACCAGTGCTGGTGGGACTGCCTGCTCCCTCCTCCCATGGCCGGCTATGCTGCCGCCAGGCCATCCCTCTACCCACCCGCACACCCTGTTATTTTCCGGCGACATCAGCCTCACCCCGCAGCCGACCAGTCATCCCTCGTACTCCCCTCAGCATGGGCATCCATTGCTGTGGCTTCGTCGGCTCTGGGTCGTTCCCTCCCTGGGCCTCGCCCTCGTCCATCGCGTTTGTGCTCTCGGCGCGGCGTGGTCAACATGGTCAACAAACAACAGCCATCGGAAGAGGGATGTAAGTGGAGAGGCTGACAGTAGGGACCCACACAAGCAAGTGCCTCCTTATTACACGAACAAAATGATTGCTCCTGCTAACAGCTAGGACCCACCGGCTATATCTTAGCACGGAAGTTAGTGCCTCCTTGTTATGCGAAAAAACTATTCCTCCCGATGACAGCTGGGACCCGGCAGATTTGGTGGCTGACTTGTGGACCTACCAAGCTGACGCATACGCAGGGCTTTGTCAACTTAATCAACAAATGATTCTAGCAGCTGGACCGTTGGATGTTAATTCAACAGCCGTGTTGCTTCTTCAACCTCTGTTCTTGCTCCTGTCTCCCATGGGCGGCAGTGCTGCCGCGCACCCGAACCAGTCTAGTTTCCCACTCCTCTCCATCTGCGACTCCACTGCCACGTCTTCCCCATGTCCGGGTCATTCCAGTCTGGGGCCTCGCCGTCGTCCACCGGCCTTGGTGCGCTCGGCATGGTGTGGTCAACGTGGTCCACAAACGAGAGTCATCGGAAGATGACTGTATGTGAGAGGTTGACAGTGGGGACGCACCACGCCCATGGACGCATGCATGCAACTGCATCCTTTTTACCCTGAAAAATAATGTTTTCTCCCCCTGACAGCTGGGACCCACCAGCTACATCTTCGCACACAACAAAGTGCGTCCTTATTACGAGAAAAAAATGAATTCCTGCCCCTGACAGCTGGGACCCATCAGCTATATCTTCACACGCAAGGAATTGCCTCTTTATCCTTCCTGACAGCTGGGACCCACCGGGTCGAACTGTACGTAGGGTTGTCTCTCTGGTAGCGAACGTGTACGTACATACTGGTCGATCGGTCTCTCTGCAAGGATGAACTGTGGCCGAGCAAGGAGCGGCACGTGTGACGTAGCAGTTGAGGCAGTCCTGTATAAATCATGTACACATACGTACAGCCACGCTGCAAGAAAGTAAATATGGCTACGTACGTACATACGGGCGGGGTCTCGAACATGTACGCGCGCATACTTACGACCAGGGCTCGTGTACATGGAGAGGCAATGGATGGCAGCGACGTCGTCCTGTTCATCGGCAGCTAACCGACTGGGTCAGAACGAAGGAAACAACGTCGTGTTCACCGGGAGCCAAGTGACTGGGTCGGAACGCGTCCTGTTCATCAAGAGTGAAGCCACTGGGTTGGAACACGTCCTGTTCATCGGGAGCCAACCGGCTTGGACGAAACAGCCGGAAAGGGGTCTGGCGTACTGCAAAACGGAGGAAAACGGCCTTCTGTTCGACCGCGTACGGTCGAAACGGGGTCCTATTCATCGAGAAGGGTCTGGCATACCCCAGAACGGAGGAAACAGCCTTCTGTTAGAGTGCCTACGGTCGAAACGGGGTGCTATTGATCGGGAGGGGTGTGGCATACCGCAAAACAGAGGAAACGGACTTGTGTTGGAGTGCCTACGGTCGAAACAGGGTCCTGTTCATCGGGAGGGGTGTGGCGTACCGCAAAACGGGACTCCACGGGCTACTGTTCATCCACCGTCTACTGCCTCGCTCCAGCCTCCACCTGCTACTGTTCATACACCGTTGACTTCCTTCAGCCTCCACCAGCTAATGTTCATCCACGAGGTCCTGTTCATCTAGCCTCCATCGGCTACTGTTCAACCAGCCCTCCACGGGGTCATGTTCATCAACCCTCCACCAACTACTGTTCATGGAGCCTCCACGGGGTCCTGTTCATCCACCCTCCACCGGCCTCCTCGATCAGGGTCCTGTTCATCCAGCGGCAACAGCCTACTACTACCACGGGGTCCTGTTCATCCAACCCCCACCAGAACTGTTCATCCAACACCCAACAACGGTCACTGTTCATCATGAGGCAGTAGGTTCGATTGGCTTCAGTTAGCAGCAGTAGTGAAGGAATCGCTCGATCGGGTTCAGTTAACAGCCAGGGATCGATCGATCGCTCGGGTTCAGTAACGCGTAGACAGTGCAATCACTCGGGTTCAGTAAGCGAACGCCTCGCTCGGGTTCAGTTAGAGCCCAACGCCTCGCACACACGCGCGTACGTGTACGAGAGAAATGTGCAATCCCTCTGTGCATCACTCGGCCCCGACCACCCACCGTAACCGGGAACTCCCCGATATTTTCCTCGCCCTCGCTTCTACCATGATTTTTTCCGTCATGGACGGCCCAAAGAATGTCATGCAACTGCGTCTCCGGTCCGCCCAGGGTGAAAAGCCCATTTTTTGTCATGATTTTTTGTCATAGAAGTAGGAGCCCACCACATCTATGATGATACCGGGTTTTGTCACAATTATCGTCATAGAAGTGTCATAAGCATGATATAATTTTTTTCGTTCGGCCCAAAATGTCATAGATGTGTCTTTTTTTTGTAGTGAGTGGTTGTCATGCGATTTTTATTTTTGGATGCGCAAGCTCTTAATGCAAAGGAACATCACGTTATAGTGCCCCTTGTGATAGCAACCTTTATTATGCAGTCCGTCACTTTTATTTCTTTACCATCACAAGTTCGTACAACCCTTATTTTCCCTTGCAATAAAAGATCATACATATTTAGGAGCAACTTTTATTGCTTTTTGCACCGATGACAACTTACTTGAAGGATCTTATTCGATCCATAGGTAGATATGGTGGACTCTGATGGCAAGAAACTGGGTTTAAGGGTTTTTGGATGCACAAGTAGTATTTCTACTTAGTACGATTCTTTGGCTAGCAAAAGGTCCTAAGCAAGCACCACATGTTGGAGGATCAATAACAATATAACTTCTATGCAAATATACCCAAACATAACTCATTACATTGTCCTCCTTGTCCAACTTCAACTAATTTGCTCAAGTTTGAAAATAATTAATGGGTATTCACAATCATAAAATATGTCCAAGATAATATTTTTATATGTGAAGGTTCTCTTCCTTATACTAATCATTCGTGAATTGCTTGTATGACCAATATTTTGATTGTCAAGCTTCAATAGATTTCACTTTTTGAAATCAATGTGAAGCTACTACTAGGTATGATACAAGCATATGTAGCACATATAATTTCAACTTTATGATATTCAATTCATTCAACAATTTAGTCTTAGGATATAAGTGAAGAACAAGAGTAAATGACAAACTACTCCAAAAAGATATAAGTGAAGATCAAATGAGTAGTTAAGTAATTAAGTAGCTAAGTGAGGAATATCTATCATTTAAAAATTTCAGATATTAAGTATTTTATTCAAACAGCAAACAAAACAAAATAAAATGATATTCCAATAATAGCACATCTCATGCGAAGAAGCAAAAACTTAGGCTCAGCCGATACTAACTGATAATTGTTGATGAAGAAAGGGGGGATGCCTACCGGGGCATCCCCAAGCTTAGATGCTTGAGACTTCTTGGAATATTATCTTGGTATGCCTTGGGCATCCCCAAGCTTGAGCTCTTGTGTCTCCTTAATTCCTCTCATATCATGGTTTCCTTAAATCTTAGAAACTTCATCCACGCAAAACTCAACAAGAACTCCTGAGATAAGTTAGTATAAATCAATGCAAAACCTTATCATTCTCTACTGTAGCAAATCACTAAAATTATAATTTAACATTGCATACTAAACATCTCTGCATATTTAATACTCATATCCTCAAATAAAATCATTAAAGAAGCAAACATATGCAAACAATGCAAACATAACAGCAATCTGTCTAAACAGGACAGTCTGTAAAGAATGCAACAAGGTTCATACTTATCTAACTCCAAAAATTCAGAAAAAATACCACACTGTAGAAAATTTATCATATCTCACCGTGTAAAAATTTCAAGATTTTACCATGTTCTGACTTTTCACAAATATTCAAAAGATAACAACAAACTTTCTGTTTTCAAACAGAAACATATAGACTTGCAAAATAAACATGGTAAAGGCTATCCTTGACATTTTTATTTAAATAAAATATGCAAAAGATTACTCTGAATAACAGCAAGCAAATCCTAATAAAATAAAATGATGCTCCAAGCAAAACTCATATCATGTGACAAATAAAAATACAGCCCCAAGTAAGGTTACCGATAATGTTGGAGATGAAAGTGGGGATGCCTTCCGGGGCATCCCCAATCTTAGTTGCTTGGATCTTGCTTGAATATTATCTTGGGGTTCCTTGGGAATCCTCAATATAAGGGTCTTGTTACTCCTTATTCTCCTCATATCGATATCTCACCCAAAACTTAAAAACTTCAATCACACAAAACTTAACGGAACTTCGTGAGATGGGTTAGCATAGTAAACAAATCATTCACTTGGGTACTGTCAAAGACAAGATTCATAATTATTTCCACATAATTCCTACTATACTCTATAATTTCCACAATTTCTATTAAGCAATATAAGCCATAGGAACTATAAAACAAGCAAACTATGCATTGCAAATAGAATCTGTCAAAAATAGAACAATCTATAAATATTTGAATAATGACCATACTTCTGTAAGTCCAAAAATTCTGAAAAATTAGGAAAACATAGGAAATTTGTACATCAATAACGTGTAAAATATTCAGAATTTTTCAACACTCCAGTAATTTTAAACAATTCTGTTACTGGGTGCAAAAGTTTCTATTTTTGCATAGAATTAAATCAACTATCAACCACACTATCCCAAAGGCTTTAGTTGGTACTTTATTGAAACAAAAGCTATAAAAAATGATTAGTATAGTAGCTTAATCATGTTAACACACAAAAATAGTAGGGGTAAATTTTTTGTTGTCTCCCAATAAGCACTTTTCTTTAATGCCTTTTTAGCTAGGCATGATGATTTCAATGATGCTCGCATAAAAGATAAGAATTGAAACATAACAGGAGCATCATGAAGCATATTACTATCACATTTAATCCTAACAAACTTCCTATGCATATGGATTTTGTGAGGAAAAAATTTATGGGAGCAAGAATCAACTAGCATAGGAAGGCAAAACAAGCAAAACTTCAAGATTTTCAACAAATAGAGAGGAAACTTGATATTATGGAGATATGTAGAAGCATATATTCCTCTCTAAGAATAATTTTCTATAGCATCATGAATGAATTCAACAATATAGCTATCACATAAAGCATTCTTTTCATGATACATAAGCATAGAATTTTTATTACTCTCCACACAAGCAAATTTATTCTCATGAATAGTAGTGAGAGCAAATTCAACAAAATAACTATCATGTGATACTTGATTTACATAATCAATTTGAGCATTAAAATCATGATGACAAGTTTCATGGTTATCATTATTCTTTGTAGCATACATGTCATCACAATAATCATCATAGATAGCAACTTTGTTGTCATAATCAATTGGAAGCTCTTCCAAAATAGTGGATTCATCATTAAATAAAGTCATGACCTCTCCAAATCCACTTTCATAATTATTACAATAAGATTCAACACCCTCCAAAATAGTTGGATCATTATTACCTAGAGTTGACACTCTTCCGAACCCACTTTCATCATTGTAATCATCATAAATAGGAGGCATGCAATCATCATAATAAAGATTCTCATCAAAACTTGGGGGGACTAAAAATATCATCTTCATCAAGCATAGCATACCCAAGATTATGGCTTTGCATATCATTAGCATCATGGATATTCATAGAAATCATACTAACAACATTGCAACCATGCTCATCATTCAAAGATTTTATGCCAAACATTTTATTGGATTCTTCTTCTATCAATTGAGCACAATTTTCCTTTCCATCATTTTCAAGAAAGACATGATAAAGGTGAATAATATGAGGCAACCTTAATTCCATATTTTTTTAGTTTTCTTTTACAAACCAAACTAGTGATAAAATAAGAAACTAAAAGATTCAATTGCAAGATCTAAAGATATACCTTCATGCACTCACCTCCCCGGCAATGGCGCCAGAAAAGAGCTTGATTTCTACTACACAACTTATTCTTGTAGACTTGTGTTGGGCCTCCAAGCGCAGAGTTTTGTAGGACAGTAGCAATTTTCCCTCAAGTGGATGACCTAAGGTTTATCAATCCGTGGGAGGCGTAGGGTGAAGATGGTCTCTCTCAAACAACCCTGTAACCAAATAACAAAGAGTCTCTTGTGTCCCCAACACACCAAATACAACGGTAAATTGTATATGTGCACTAGTTCGATGAAGAGATGGTGATACAAGTGTAGTATGGATAGTAGATATAGGGTTTTGTAATAGGAACAATAAAAAAATGGCAAGGTAGCAAGTAACAAAAGTGAGCACAAACGGTATTGCAATGCTTGAAAATAAGGCCTAGGGTACATACTTTCACTAGTGCAATCTCTCAACAGTGCTAATATAATTAGATCATATGGCAATCCCTCAACGTGCGATAAAGAATCACTCCAAATTTCCTATCTAGCGGAGAACATAAGATGAAATTCTTTGTAGGGTACGAAACCACCTCAAAGTTATCCTTTCCGATCGATCTATCGAGCTATTCCTATAAGTGTCACAAACAGCCCAAGAGTTCGTACTAAAATAACACCATATGATACACATCAACCAACTCAAATGTCACCTAGATACTCCAATGTCACCACAAGTATCCGTGAGTTGATTATATGATATGCATCAAACAACTTCAGATTCATAATATTCAATCCAACGAAAATAACTTCAAAGAGTGCCCCAAGATTTCTACCGGAGAAAGTAGGACGAAAACATGCATCAACCCCGATGCATAGATTATCCCAATGTCAACTCGGGAATCCACGAGTTGAGTGCCAAAATATATATCAAGTGAATCAATATAATACCCCATTATCACCACGGGCATTCATATGCAAGAGATACATCAAGCATTCTCAAATCCAACGAAGTATTTAATCCGATAAAAGTGAAACCTCAAAGGTAAAAACTCAATCCATCGCAACAAGATAAAGAGGGGGAAACACCATATGACCCAACTATATTAACAAAGCTCGCGGTACATCAAGATCATGCCAAATCAAGAACACGAGAGAGAGAGAGCAAGTGAGAGATCAAACACATAGCTACTAGTACAAACCCTTAGCCTTGAGGGTGGACTACTCCCTCCTCACCATGGTGGCCGCCGGGATGATGAAGATGGCCTCCGGTCATGATTTCCCCCTCTGACAGGGTGCCGGAGCGGTCTCCCGATTGAGTTTTTGAAGGTATAGAGGCTTGCGGCGGTTGAATTTCTCATCTAGGGTTATTTCTGGGGGTTTATGTATTATAGGATTTTTTGGCGTTGGTCTCACACTAAGATGGGCCTCAAGGAGCCTACCACCCACCAGCGCACCATTATCCCCCCAGGCGTGCCCTGGTGGGTGGTGTGAAAGCACAAGTGCTCCCTGGGTGTTTTTGGTAATTAATGTCAACATATCTTTTGTTGGACTAACAGTCTTATCTAGTGCATTTCAGAAAAGTCCAACTATGGAGTGGCAAGGACAAGAGGACGTGGAACCCTTTCAAAATGCTAAGGACAAAGATTGGCAAAAGCTCAAGACTCTTCATTTCTATTTTAGTGATCCAAGATCACATTGAGTCCATAGGAAAGCCAATACTATTAAAAGGGGATGAGGTGTTGCTTAATGGTCTACTTGCTCAAAGTGCTTAGTGATATTGCTCCAAAACCCTCAGCCACTTTCTCCATCCAAATATGTCCAAATCCTAATTCCAAACTCGGCCCCACCGATTCTTTCTATCCGGAGCCACCGAGTTCATTTGACATAGCCACTGTGAGAAAGATGGCCTTGACAACTCTCTGTTACTTGGTGCAATTATTTCTGTCTCACTGAGATGGCTTGCCAACTCTCTGTTGCCTTATTGCTTCACTTCGGTCTCACCGAGTTGATGCAATCGGTGCCACCAAGACGAGGTTTGCCCTAAGCCCTAGCACATCGGTCCCACCGAGTTGCACATCGGTCCCATCGAGTTGTTCCG
Organism: Thinopyrum elongatum; assembly: GCA_011799875.1. Lineage (NCBI taxonomy): Eukaryota > Viridiplantae > Streptophyta > Magnoliopsida > Poales > Poaceae > Thinopyrum > Thinopyrum elongatum. The sequence continues at coordinate 253,296,720 of CM022299.1, forward strand.
GTCGGTCCCACCGAGATTCCTAACATTCATATTTTTGAACAGATCGGTGCCACCGAGTTTAACTAATCGGTGCCACCGAGATGAGTCAAAAGTGTGTAACGGTTGGATTTTGTGTGGAGGCTATATATACCATCCACCCCCTTCTCCATTTGTGAGAGAGCCATCAGAACGTGCCTACACTTCCACCATTCATTTTCCGAGAGAGAACCACCTACTGATGTGTTGAGATCAAGAGATTCCATTTCTACCATTTGAACCTTGATCTCTAGCCTTCCCCAAGTTGCTTAATTTCCACTCAAATACTTCTTCCACCATAGCCAAATATGTGTGAGAGAGAGAGAGCATTGAGTGTCGGGGAGACTATCATTCGAAGCACAAGAGCAAGGAGTTCATCATCAACACACCGTCCATTACCTTTTGGAGAGTGGTGTCTCCTAGATTGGTTAGCTGTCGCTTGGGAGCCTCCGACATGATGTGGAGTTGAACCAAGAAGTTTGTAAGGGCAAGGAGATCACCTACTTTTTGAAAATCTCCCCGAGTGAGGCAAGTCCTTCATGGGCAATGGCCATGGTGGGATAGACAAGGTTGCTTCTTCGTGGACCCTTCGTGGGTGGAGCCCTCCGTGGACTCACGCAGCCGTTACCCTTCGTGGGTTGAAGTCTCCATCAACGTGGATGTACGATAGCACCACCTATTGGAACCACGCAAAAAATTCTCCGCGTCTCCATTGTGTTTGCACACTCCAATCCCATCCCTTTACATTCTTGCACTTGCATGATTTACTCTTTCCACTGCTCATACTCTTGCTATGCTTGTGTTGAATGTATTGTGTGCCTTTAAATTTTGATAAACTCAACCTTAACTCGAAGAAATTAAAAACTGCCACTTTTACTTGTTAAGGGTCTAATCACCCCCCTCTAGACCCCTCTTCTCGGTCCTTTCAATTGGTATTAGAGCATTGGTCTCCATTGCTTTGGTTTAATCACCATTGGAGGAAGATGGATGAGTCTATGTTCGGGAGTATTAGACATAGACTGACTATTCTTGATGAAGAGTTTTATGGTTCATGGAAAAATGAGATGCTTGAGATTTTCAATGAATATAATTTGAACAAGTATTTTCTTAGCCCATATGTGCCTCCTATTGATCCTTTGCATCCTACCCCCGATGAGTATCTTGACTTGGTTCACAATCTTAGGACTATTGATCTTATCATTAGAGGATTGCCTAGAAACTTACTTGTTTGCTTGCCAACCTTTGAATGCGCATGTACTATATGGAATTATCTTGAGGAATGCTTTCCAAATTATTCCTTGAAAAATCTAGATGAGATTCTTCATAAATCCATTGCTTTCTATAAAATGAAGACTAGTGATCCCAAGTTTGATGAATGTCTATTTGAGCTCCGTGACCTTATGCGTGCTAAGGGTTATGTTGGAATCATTAGTAGCATCATCTCGGAGACAATTAGAATTCATAAACTTGAACATTGTCATGATCATAAACCTAATGAATCACTTGCTCTAGGTGATGATCACACACATGATGATGATGACATTGAGCATGGCTATTATGATGAAGACGAAGAAGTGATATTAACTATGAGGAGACTATGAGAAATCTTAGTATCATGGCAAACTTTCGTGGCTACATGGCCAGAGGAAAAGAGTGGATTCTTGATAGTGGATGTACCGATCACATGACCGGACATAAAGACATGTTCCGCGAGCTTGCCAAAACTGATGGTCACGCAAGTATGTCACTTTTGAAGACAACTCCAAGGGTAAGGTACTTGGCCTTGGTAAGGTGGCCATATCCAATGACAGCTCCATTCAAAATTCAAAATGTTATGCTCATCGAATCTCTTGGTTACAATCTTCTTTCCGTATCTAGACTAGCCGACTTTGGTTTCAATGTTCTATTTACCGAAATAGATTGCCAAGTGTTTCGTAGAGATAATCATAATATGGTCTTTACCGGCATTCGTAGAGGTGATCTATACATTGTTGATTTCATTAAAAGAGCCCAACCTTGTACTTGTTTAATTACTAAATCTTCTAAAGATGGTTATGGCATAGAAGGTTAGGTCATGTGGGCATGCGAAATCTTGATAAGCTTATTAAAGGTTGTCGTGGTTTTGTCACGACACATGTCCCATTGAAAGGACTTAGACGTGAGGCCATGGCAGCGGTGATTAACTTGTCGGGGTTGAGCGGGTCGAGAGACACGAGTTTACCCAGGTTCGGCTCCTCACGGTGGAGGTAAAAGCCTACTCCTGCTCTTGTTGCTTATTACTTGAGTATCGATTACAAGGGAGCTGATTCGCTTGACCTAGCTATCGATTGATTGTAACTTGTCCTATTCTGTGCCAGGGACTCACCTTTATATACAGGTCGAGACCTCCAGCTTACAAGAGTCCGGGTCGGGTTATGATCCGTGACTGAGCCCTACTCTAAGTCACCTTGCCTTATAAGACAAGCCATCATACGACGGCTTACACTTCTGGGCCACCTTCTGACTTCGGGCCCTAAGCCGGCCCATCTTGTGAGCCGTCCTTGTTGTCCTGTGTCTTGATCATCTTGGCCCATCTAAGGCCCAGCTTCATAAGTCGCCAATGATCTGATCCGGCCCTATAAGGGCGGGTTATACCACGGGGTTATATCCCCAACATTCGGCCCCAGATTGATTTGAACTTGTTCATGTCAATCTTCAATTCCTCAATCTGGCGAGTCTTCTCTTTGGGTCTTTGCAATCTCAGTTCTAAAGAACACTCATAACCCGCCATACAAAAAGATGATGTCATCCCATAATTTCAGGAAAATCTTTATGACGTCATAATGAATCTTGTGCAAATCCACTTATCTCGAAAACAGAGGCGTCTTTTTGTTTATACCAAGGCGTCTGTTTGTTCCAGAAATTACTGCACCTCCTCGATTCTCGCACCCACCATTTATTGTTATCTCCTCCTTATAAATAGGCACAAGGGTCCCTCTTTTCATTCTTTACCTCGTCTTCTCCGCTTCTTCTTCTTCCTCTCGCAACCCTCAGCGACTGGAGCTCCGCCGCGTCCGTCGACCTGCGCCGGCCACCTTGCTTGGGGTCGCAACACCGCACCGCCTTCACCGGAGTTGAGCGGCGTATCTCCGCTCTTCACCAGCACAGCCAGGTACTGAAACATCCCCTCCTTTAGATTCCATTACCTCGTCGGAGTTCATAGGGTTCGTCGGTGTTCGTCAGTGTTCATCTGTTCTTCATTATAATATCCTGAGTGGATTTCATACTGGATCTGAGATGACCATAGAAGTATTGCGGAATAGCTTTAGCACCAATATTGCATCTGAATAGACCCTGCTTCATTCAGAATCTGCAAAAAGTTCCTTAGTAGCTTCTGCGGCCACTTCTAGGTTTAGCCATTATTTTTCTTTTTTGAACTGCCCGTAGATCCATAAATGTAGCTGTTTTAGTCTGAAACTTGTTTGTTCCACACTTAGCAAAATTTCAACAATTCCAAACTTAGCTAACCCGCCTTTGTATCTTGGGCGGCTTGCCAACATATCTGTAACTCGCCAATGCTTCAGAAACTGCCTCTTTTAAATAACTCGCCAACGTTCAGGGCGACTCACCCTTATGCTACTTATTCGTATAACTCTTGATGACGAGTCATTGACTTTTAAGTAACTCGCCCCTTTATATTTCCATAGTTTTTCTTGTATTCAGACGGCTCAGTATGTCAAAAGCCACCATCTGCATTTGGGGGCCTTCCCTTGTCACCGAAACCATCCTCAAGGACTATCAAGACCAAGGTCTCTTGGCGACTCAAGAGCAAATTGGCTAGTGAGTCAGTTAAGGGAATAATGTCCCTCGACCCAGCGAAGGAGAAATACTAGTTTTTACTGATCATATCGTGAGAGGCTTCACGCCGCCCGGGTCAAAGTTTTTCGGGATGTCTTGCACTATTTCAATCTTCATCCTCAAGATATAGGTCCAAATTCAGTATCAAATATCTGCTACTTTCAAATTTTCTGTGAAGTATATTTGCAAATAGAGCCCACTGTTGATCTCTTTAAAGAATTCTTCTATATGAACCGCTAGACTGAATGTGCGGATGGCCCAAGTCAAGAATTGGGTGGAGTCTCAATCCAGAGATGCAAGGATGTCAGTTTTCCTCCAGCCACCCTACCAAGTCACTCTAAAGGATGGGTTTAAGACTTGGTTTTATTGTAAGAATACTGTCCCTGCTAATGAGAACCCTCTGCCGGGTTATAGGGTTGATCGTCTCCCCGTCGACTTTGACCCGCCAAGCAAGCTTCTTCCAGATGAACATGCTGAGGCGCTCCCACTTTATCCAAAAGTAAAGGCCTTGCTGGCCAATGGGTTAACTGGAGTTGACCTAACCCGATGCTGGGTTTCATGGAAAATTCTTCCCTTAAGACGGCGGCCCGGCTTAATGTGTGAATATTTAGGCGAGTTAAATGACCCTCAGCAGTACAACTCTGATAATTTTACCGCTGATGAGGTCAATAAAACTGTGAAGAGTTTACTTGGGGAGCCTCAAGAAAATTGTAACAAGACAGGGCTATTACGTTCTTCAAGCTCAACCCGGCCTCACTTGTAAGTACTTGTTTATATCCGGCTTAATATCTTGATTTATTCTGCGTCTCACTTGTCAATCCCTCTTCATTACACAGCCCGGCTCTGCTTTCTGGAACAGGAAGAGGAAAACTACTGTAGCCAAAACCAGGACTGGCCCAATGCAGAAAAAGAAGAAAACAGTCGCTGTAACTGAGCCGGCTGCTGTGGGCGAGTCAGCAGATGCTGATGACCAATCAGAGGTAGAACTCGATTCTCTTGGCTGTCTTTTTATCGACTTAGTTGATGCCTCTTGTTCTCAGGATGATGTGGCAACAAGCCGGGATGATGACGCTGAGGTAATCTCTATCTCTTCCGGCTCAGACTCCTTGCCTGCAAAGAAGATAAGGCGGGTCATCCGGAAAGTAAGCTTTTCTCATCCAAATGCTCACTTAGACCCATACTTTATTTTGAAGAAATCTCAACATGAATTAAAATGCCAAACTCAGAGTGGCGGCTCTGAAGACCTGGTGGCCGGTTAACTCTTAACCCTTCTCGCAAGCAACATAACGAGGTGCCACATAGCCCAACTCTGTCTTTACCCAAAGCAGGCCTTATCCGACAGCCTCTTACCCCGTCTGATTTGAATTATCAGGAGTCGTCACCGTCTTCAGGCGGCTCATCTTTGACCCAGCTGCCTGCCTTCGTTATTAACCCAGGGTGAGTACTTGTACTTATTGACAGCTTAAAACTTATTGTTATGTGTTCTAAACCTTTTATTCTGACCACAGGGCTAAAGCCAAAAGCAAGAAACAAAAAGTGGGCGGCTCTTCAAAGACTCCTGAGATCCCTGAGTTGGTGGATCAAGTGTTGGTGACCTCTGAGGCCAATATCGAAGAACCTGAAGATCATCATGATGGCCAAGATGACCCGTCCCCGCAGACTGAAGTAACAACCTCTAAGGCCTATGATGTTGATGCTAACCCGACGGACAACCTTAACCCGCCGAGCCCCATCGTTGCCTCAAGCCCAATCAACACAACTGAAGAGATTCCTCCTGAGAAGAACAATGAGGATATTGCTATCATTGGGGCAAGTCAGAAAACACCTGAGACCTCCAATGTGTTAACCAAGCACATGTCCAAAGAAGAGGCGCCTTTGCTGGAAAAGGGCAAATCCAAACTTGATCTGCCCAGTTATGAAGACCTTAGTGTTAAAGACCTTCATGCTGGCTACTTAAGCCGCATTGCTACAAGCCGGGATATGGAAGCCGGCTTAGTAAACATGATGAGGAAGAAATACGAGGTACACTCTATTTTCTCCTGTTATATATCCTTATGTAGCCCCCAAGTCTTGATCATAGGAAAATCGTTGAGTATGGTTAAGACTTGAAGAAAAATGTGAAGATTCCAAAGTGTAGCCCCCAAGGGCCGGGTTATCATGCAAGTGATAAGCTGGTTCTTTAAACTTTGTTTGAAAAGGAAAACATCATGTCCCAAGGGCCGGTTTATCTTCATGAGATAAGTCGGGTCTTTAGACACTCTGGAAAAGAAAACATGATGTAGCCTCCAAGGGCCGGCTTATCTTCATGAGATGAGCCGGGTCTTTCAATACGACCACTTTGAAGAATTACCTGTAGCCCCCAAGGGTCGGCTTAGCTTCATGAGGTGAGCCGGTCTTCTATAGTATAGATTGAAAAGAACGACATACATTAGCCCCCAAGTGCCAAGGATATTGCTTGCAGTGTGTTTGGGACTTGAATAGTTTTGCCATAACATCTCTGTCCAATGCTGACTTAACCAATCTAGCAGACATATATTGTTCTCTTTGAATGATATTCTTGTTTGTAAACCTTTTGTATGAAGCTTTAAGCCTGGGTGAGTCAAACCTGGCCGGTTTAAAGAAGAACCTAGAATCTGAACAAGCTGAACGCGCCAAGGCTGAATCAAACTTGAAATCTTCTTTGGAAGATTTTGAAAAAATCAAGGTGAATTTGATGCTGAGAGATCCGCCTTTGAAATGGAAAGGGCCACTTTATTGAAACGGGCGGAAGACGCTGAGAATCAGCTTAAGCCGGTGACTGAAGAATTGGCCGGCTTAAAACAACATATTTCTCAAATGACAGCCGCCATCTTTGGTAAGTAAGACCTTTCAATCAATTGAAATAACTCGCTTGGCGACTTGAAATACTTAACTGCTTAACTCGCATGGCGACTCAAAATCTGTGATTACTAACTCGCCTGGCTATTCTTGTTTTGAATGTATGACAAGTGCCAGGAGCTCTAGTCTTGGGCAAAATTTGCTGGTAAAGCTGAAAGCCATCTATGCCTTGACGAAAAAACTATATGCTGGAAGCCTTCGCACTCTGGTAGCTGCATCCAATGGCAAGGAACCACCACAACTGATCAAAGATGTATTGGACCAACTATCAACAATGCCCAAACAAATCGAGGAACTGAAGCTGTCAACCGCCCATGCAGGAGCAATAACCTCGCTAAGCTGGACTAAGGCTTATCAATCCGAGTTGGATCCAAAAGAAATGGCTGGTGGGTTTCCAGAGTATAACGATGATGGGTTTGTCTTCAGTGGAGCAGATTTTGCCAAATGCATCAAGGAAATGCGGCCATTGGCCTGTCAACTTACCCAAGAACTGGATCTGAAGAAGTACCACCTGGCTTACAATAGCGACAATACTCGAATCAAGGCGCCTTCTTTTGACATTGTTGACTTGACTCCTCAAAGGCGTAAGCATATTTTTGCCTCTAATATTGACCCTTCTCCTGTCATGAATGATGAAGCAATCTTCGAAGCCTTAACTGGTATCGACTGGACCTCGGATAATCTTCAGATTGCAAGCGAAGAAGAGCCAGCACAGGATGACAGGGGACTTCTACTGCAAGACGTCAGGATGATGCTAACCCGGCGGGACATAACCCGGACCTCACAGGAACTGGCTTACAGGAGTAGTTGTACTCCTTATAAAAACTTTGCTGAACTGTTGGGCTCAACTGAAGCCTTGTAATAGGCTTAGCTAAAAACATTTGGTTTCCTTGTCATTCCTTCATGCATGTTTTTTAACTGATGATCCAACAGCTATATGACCAAGCTTCTTTGTATGCTTGATCAAATCTGATATGAATCTTTGCTTTGCACCACCTTGGAATACGGGTGCTTATCTAACAGTTTGGCATATACTCAGTAATGGGTCCAACAATGCCCGTACTGGCGACTTGTAGTCAAAAGCCATGGCGGGTTAGTAACCCAATGACTCATGGTCATGAACAACTTGAGGGGATCACCTGGCGGTTCATGGCCACAATAAGCTTTATAGTGATCAATGCTAACCTGAAGTTCATGTAACCCAGAGATTTGAGTAATAATATGATCAAGTGCAAATAATTCCTGAAAACACAGAAAATAAAAAAGCACAGGCATATATTAAGTTGAATTATAACTTGGCTTATAAAGCTCAATAAAAAAGACCAGCTTTTGAAGCTCAAGTCTGGCTTCAAATGAAGCTTGGCATAATAGCCTTGGTTTATCTTAGCTTTCAGTAAGCTGGCTCTCACATGACTTAAACTGGCATTTTAACTTTGACAAGTTCACTGTCTTAAAGATTGACTTGTTAAGAGTATGGCGGGTCATGTTTTTCGGAGTAGCATCAAGCATACGGGCATGTTTAACCAATAATGTGGCATTTTTTGCCTAGTCAAATGAGTGAGGAAGCTAAACTCGTTGAGTTGGAAGCCCCCAAGTGACCTTATGATCAATTAATAAAATACTCATGCACGTATGGGATGAAACAACAGAGGCCCCGAGTCACGGGGATGCCGGCTTTATTATGTTGATCATAAAATATATACATGATATGTATGTACAATAATTGGAGCCAGTGGCTCAAGTGTAGTAAGGCCGAAGGTGAGCAATGTTCCACGGCCAGTTGGTCTCCTCCTTAGAGGTACGTGACTTGTTGTGCTCACGTATGTCGATGAAATAATATGACCCATTGTTAAGGTGCTTGCTAATCACAAAAGGTCCTTCCTAAGGAGGGGAAAGCTTATGCATGCATGTCTGATCCTGAATCAAACGGAGCACTAAGTCGCCCTCCTGGAACGTCCGGCTTCGAACTCTTCGGCTATGAGAGCGATGCAGGTCTTGTTGGTAAATCGTCGAGTGAGCCGCCGCATGATCATGTTCTTCTTCCAAAGCATCCAGGGTGTCTTGACACGCCTTTTCACTATCTGCTTCAACGTAAGCCGCCACCCTGGGCGAGTCATGACAAATATCACTTGGAAGAACCACCTCTGCGCCATAAACCATGAAGAAGGGAATGTAGCCTATTGATCTGTTAGGGGTGGTCCTGATGCTCCAAAGGACTGTAGGAAGCTCTTCAACCCAACAACCCGGAGTACGCTTAAAAGGCACCATGAGCCGGGGTTTGATCCCCTTTAATATCTCCTGGTTAGCACGCTCATCTTGACCATTAGACTGTGGATGAGCCACTGATGACACATCAAGACGGATATGCTCTTGCTGACAGAACTCTTTCATAGCACCCTTAGATAAATTTGTTCCATTATCAGTGATGATACTATAAGGATAACCAAAGCAGAAGATCAACTTTTTCACAAACTGACTTGTAGTCGCCGCCTCACAGTTACTCACCGGCTCTGCTTCAACCCACTTGGTAAATTTATCAACTGTGACCAGTAAGTAAGTTTTCTTGTCCTTAGACCTCTTAAAGGGTCCAACCATATCAAGCCCCCAGACCACAAACGGCCAAGTTATTAGGATCATCCGCAACTCTTGAGCCGGCACTTGAGCCTGTCTTGCAAATTTCTGGCAACCATCACACTTTCGCACAATATCCTCAGCATCAGCATGAACCGTCAACCAGAAAAACCCATGTCTGAAAGCTTTAGCCACTGGGGATCTTGACCCGGCATGATGACCACAGTCCCCGGCATGAATTTCTTGAAGAATCTCACGGCCTTCCTCAGGGGAAACACAATGTTGAAACACGCCGGTTACACTGCACCTATGTAACTCACCATTGACAATTGTCATGGATTTAGATCGCCGGATGATTTGCTGTGCTAAGAGCTCATCATCTGGTAACTCGCCTCTTGATAAATAATTAAAATAAGGCAAAGTCCAGTCTGGAATAGCACATAAAGCCGCCACCAGCTGCCCTCTGGGTCAGGAATAGCGAGGTATTCCTCTGAAGGTAACCTAACAGACGGGTTATGCAGCACATCTAGGAACACATTAGGGGGACCGGCTTATGCTGAGATCCGAGTCGAGATAAAGCATCAGGCGCCTCATTCTGCTGCCGGTAAATGTGATCCACTTGATAACCTTTAAAGTGACTAGTGATGTTGGTGACTGCCTGACGATAAGCCGCCATGAGGGGGTCTTTAGAATCCCACTTCCCTGAAACTTGCTATGCAACGAGGTCTGAGTCGCCCAAGCACCTAACCCAGCTCAAGTTTATTTCCTTGGCCATGTAGAGCCCATGTAGCAAAGCCTCATACTCAGCCGCATTATTAGTACAGGGAAACATTAGCCTCAAAACATAACAAAACTTGTCACCTCGCGGGGAAGATAAAATAACTCCAGCCCCCAAGCCTTCCAATTGCCTAGAACCATCAAAGTGTATCATCCAGCATGTGTTATCCGGCTTCTCCTCAGGTGCTTGCAGCTCTGTCCAATCATTAATGAAATCCACCAAAGCCTGAGACATGATGGCTGTCCTGGGCACATACTTAAGATGATGTGGCCCGAGTTCAATTGCCCACTTAGCAACTCGGCCAATAGCTTCTCTGTTTTGTATGATATCTCCCAAAGGGGCTGAACTCCACTGTGATTGGATGCCCAAGAAAGTAATGCTTCAACTTGTGACTCACCATAAACACCCCAAACACCAGTTTCTGCCAGTGTGGGTGGTTAGTGCATTGCGTCTTGAAACAGGAGGTCTTGGGTTCGACTCACCCCCCCCCCCGCATGATATAACAATGGTTCCAGGCATGACGTGACGGTTTATTAGGATAACTGTGCTTTGGAGAAGGGGCATTGAGCATTTCCTCAGGATTCCTGGATCTCCCTTCATTGCAGGGTTGCTTCCCATTGCCATTACGACGTTGATTTTTATACCAAGTGTTGGTGTTAGCCACCAGATCTGACCCGCCATCGAGGTGTCTGGACTTACCACCATTACCCTGGTTATTTCCATTGTGCCCTGCCACATTCTGCTGCTGGCCCTTAGCACCGCCATTCTTCTTGCCCTTGTTAGGTTTATCGTCATCAGAACTAGGGTCCTTTGTATTATCAGAGTCCACGTATTTGGTGAGAGCACCCATGAGGTCACCCATGTCCTGGCACTTGCGCTTGAGCCGCCCGAGCTTCTGCTTAGGGGGCAAGAAATGACAGTTCTTCTCTAAAATCAGAACAGCCTGAGGTTGACCAAAAGGTTTACCGATCTATGATTGGTTCATTATTGTATCTTTGTGCCTCTTGTCTTGATATTATGCTAAGTGTGTTCATGTGTGCACGATATCAAGCGGCTCCTAAAGAATGTCACCTTAAGGCCGTGAAAAGGATAGTGAGATATTTAATTCATACACCAAAATTTGGCATTTGGTACCCTAAGAGGTCATCTTTTGATCTTGTTGGTTATTCCGACTCGGACTATGCCGGTGACAAGGTTGATAGAAAGTCCACTTCAGGTACATGTCAATTTCTTGGTAGATCCCTTGTCTCTTGGTCCTCCAAGAAACAAAATTTGGTATCATTATCCACCGCCGAAGCGGAATACATTGCCATCGGGTCATGTTGTGCTCAATTACTTTGGATGACCCAAACTCTTAAAGATTATGGGATACATGTGAAACATGTTCCGTTGCTTTGTGACAATGAGAGTGCTATTAAGATTGCTCACAATCCCGTGGAACATTCTCTAACTAAGCATATTGAAGTTCGTCATCATTTCATTCGTGATCATGTTGCTAAAGGAGATATCAATCTTAAGCATGTTCATACCGATAAGCAATTGGCGGATATCTTCACTAAACTGCTTGAGGAAAATATATTTTGTCATTTGAGAGGTGAATTGAACATCATTGATGCCTCAAACTTGGAATAGAGATTCTATTTGGATACATGCAAGGCATGAGCCTATGTGACTAATCCTTGATGTTTCTATTATGATGATGGCCATTTATCTTGGATATATTTGCACCCTTGTATGTTATCTAACCCTTCTAGGTTCTTGGATGAGCCTCAATCTATGAGATTGCAAATCACTCACATCTTGAGCAATCTCTACATCACCAAGTATCTATGCTTTGGTTGTTGAAATCAAGGAAGCATGAACTTATACAACATATCCTTTGACAATATCTATATGATGAAATTCACTCTTGCAAATTTGGATACACAAGTGCTATTCCTTGCAAGACTAACCCATGTAGGAAGATGAGATTCAACTCCTAAGGATGCTTCCAACTCTTGATGGACTACATCAACCTTGAGCATCCAACATAAGTTCAACTACAGGATCAAGATCAACACCACAACCCAAGGTATGTCATTCCATCTTAGAGGAGCTTTACTCCAAGTCATGAGTTAAAGCAACTCAAAAAGATGTGAATACATCAAGATGCTTAAATGAAAAATGGCAACCCCATTTTGAGCTTAACGATGAGTATGAACTATGATCAAGTGATCACACTTGACTCCTAAGTCAATATACTCTAACATAGGTGACTTTGTCGCCGACCACCTCTAGATGAAGTTCTCTAGTGTTCTTTTTGTACATTGCATTTTCATTTGCATTTCTTCTTGTGTTTCCCTTCTAAATCACTTCATCTAGATCTCTTTTGTTTTCTGCTTTGTTTGTCTTTAAATCAAAAATTTAATTCATTGCAAATCCTTATGAAAATTCCTTCAAAATCTTTGTGAGATTTCATTTGCAAGTGAGCTGAGTTGACAAATTTTTTCCTCTACATTGAACTTGGTTCTACCGATCCAAGCCCATCAGCCAGACCAAAGCACAAGGATTACTTGTACACAGCTCATCGGTACAACCGAAATGGACCAACTCGGTCTCACCGATGAGCATCCCCAGTGGCTCTACTATCTCAGAGTCACTGATTGAAATAGATCGACGCCACGGATTTCACTGCTGAGAAAACTTTTTGCCATCTTATATTGCCTATTTTCTTTAGCTCCACTCAATGATTCTTTTCCCCAGTCTGCATCTTGAGCTACATTATGCTTGCTTGTGTCTCTCAAGGATCATACTCACTTGACTCATATCCACGAAAACTACCCTTCTTGGAAATTGATGTCAAAGGGGGAGAGAGAGCTCATCAAAGCTCACTCTTACAAAACTCTTCTAAGAAAGGAAGAGAGATGCAATGTCATAAGAGGAGAGAAGTCACATGTCTTTAAGAGGGGAAAGAAATGTTAGTATTTGTTTTTTGGATTTTATCCATTTCTGCTCTAATTGATTTTTTTATCTCTGCTCTGATTTTATCTCACCCTACCTTCTCCCATTATCCAATGTTAGATTCAGGGGGAGTGCTTAAGGGGAGAAAAATCCTTAGAATTTATTGCAAATCTTTAAGTCCTTGGGGACATGTCTATACCTGAATGAAGTACTCACTCTGTGGTACTCACCTACTACATGTCATCCCAGTCTTGGTATTTTTGCGGATCTTGGAATCTTTCTTGTTTGGAGTTTTCTTGTGTTATGTAACCTTGTTTTCTCAATATTGCTTCTTTAAGAGTCAGCTCAAGAACCACAAGGTAAGTATATGCATCACACTCATGTGTATGATGGTCTCTTGCTTCTTCACATATTGTTTGCAAGAGGGATCCATAAACATGAAGGTACATCTCACTTAAATTCTTTGCTTTGATGCATATAGCCAAGATACATGCAACTCATTACTTGCTCTGTCATGATGTGCATTCACATGTTGCTCAATTCTATCATTACATGATTGCACACATATAGGGGGATCTTATGCATGTTGCATGTTCTTCCAAAGCTTTGCTTACCACTCTTCATTTCATTTACTTGAAGCTTTGACATATGTTGTCATCAATTACCAAAAAGGGGGAGATTGAAAGCACAAGTGCTCACTGGGTGATTTTGGTAATTAATGTCATCATATCTTTTGTTGGACTAATAGTCTTATCCAATGCATTTCAGAAAAGTCCAACAGTGGAGTGGCAAGGACAAGAGGTTGTGGAACCCTTTCAAAATGCTAAGGACGAAGATTGGCAAAAGCTAAAGACTCTTCAATTTTATTTTAGTGATCCAAGATCACATTGAGTCCATAGGAAAGCCAATACTATTAAAAGGGGATGTGGTGTTGCTTAATGGTCTACTTGCTCAAAGTGCTTAGTGGTACTGCTCCAAAACCCTCAGCCACTTTATCCATCCAAATATGTCCAAACCCAAATTCCAAACTCGGCCCCACCGATTCTTTCTATCCGGAGCCACCGAGTTCATTTGACATAGCCACTGCCAAAAACCCTAACGATTTGGTCACACCGATACGGATCTCGGTCTCACCGAGATCGCCTTGCCAACTCTCTGTTACTTGTTGCAATTATTTCGGTCTCACCGAGATGGCTTGCCAACTCTCTATTGCCTTATTGCTTCACTTTGGTCTCACCGAGTTGATGCAATCGCTGCCACCGAGGCGAGGTTTGCCCTAAGCCCTAGCACATCGGTCCCATCGAGTTGTTCCAGTCGGTCACACCGAGATTCCTAACGTTCATATTTTTGAACAGATCGGTGCCACCGAGTTTAACTAATCGGTGCCACCGAGATGAGTCAAAAGTGTGTAACGGTTGGATTTTGTGTGGAGGCTATATATACCCCTCCACCCCCTTCTCCAGTTGTGAGAGATCCATAGAACGTGTCTACACTTCCACCATTCATTTTCTGAGAGAGAACCACCTACTCATGTGTTGAGGTCAAGAGATCCCATTCCTACCATTTGAACCCTGATATCTAGCCTTCCCCAAGTTGCTTTACACTCAAATCCTTCTTCCACCATAGCCAAATCCGCGTGAGAGAGTTGAGTGTTGGGGAGACTATCATTTGAAGCACACGAGCAAGGAGTTCATCATCAACACACCGTCTGTTGCCTTTTGGAGATTGGTGTCTCCTAGATTGGTTAGGTGTTGTTTGGGAGCCTCCGACATGATGTGGAGTTGAACCAAGAAGTTTGTAAGGGCAAGGAGATCGCCTACTTCGTGAAGATCTACCCGAGTGAGGCAAGTCCTTCATGGGCGATGGACATGGTGGGATAGACAAGGTTGCTTTTTGTGGACCCTTCGTGGGTGGAGCCCTCCGTGGACTCGTGGAGCCGTTATTGTTCGTGGGTTGAAGTCTTCATCAACATGGATGTACGATAGACCACCTATCGGAACCACGCCAAAAATTCTCCGCGTCTCCATTGCGTTTGCACACTCCAATCCCATCCCTTTACATTCTTACACTTGCATGATTTACTCTTTCCGCTGCTCATACTCTTGCTATGCTTGTGGTTAATGTATTGTGTGCCTTTAAATTGTGATAAACTCAACCTTAACTCGAAGAAATTAAAAACTGCCACTTTTACTTGTTAAGGGTCTGATCACCCCCCTCTAGACCCCTCTTCTCGGTCCTTTCATGGTGGCCACCTCATGACTCTTCTGGCCTTCCCACGAAGCTTCTAGTGCCTATTTTCTTCCAAAAAATCATCAAAAAGTTTTGTTGCATTTGGAGAACTTTTATTTCTACACAAAAAACAACACCACAGTAGTTCTGCTGAAAATAGCGTCACTCTGGGTTAGTTCCATTCAATTCATACCAAAACCATATAGAATTGTTATAAACATGGCATGAATACTTCATAAATTATAGATACGTTGGAGATGTATCAATATGGATCATGTAAACACTTAGACAACTTGAGGGATGTTGATTTAAGTGGGAGTTCACTAGTAATTTGATTAACTGAACCCATTATCATGAATGTAATCTAAATTGTCTTTGCAAAGTTATGTTGTAGATCAATGGCTCGTTGATACGTCCATTTTTCATCATGATTTCCTACTGTTATTTATAATGTTTTTATGCATAATAATGCTTTATGGAGTAATTCTAATGCCATTTCTCTCATAAAATGCAAGGTTTACACAAAGAGGGAGAATGCCGGCAGCTGGAATTCTGGACCTGAAAAAGCTACATCTGAGATACCTATTCTGCACAACTCCAAATAAGCTGAAACTTTACGGAGAATTATTTTGGAATATGTGAAAAATACTGGAGCAAATAACTACAGGAGGGGGGGGCACCTGGTGACCATAAGACACCAGGGCGCGCCAGGCCCCCCAGGCGCGCCCTGGTGGGTTGTGGCCAGCCTGGCCCACCTTCGGTGCCCATCTTCTGGTATATAAATCATTTTGACCTAGAAAAAATAAGGAGAGGACTTTCGGGATGGAGCGCCGCCGTTTCGAGGCGGAACTTGGGCAGGAGCACTTTTGCCCTCCGGAGGAGCGATTCCGCCGGGGGTACTTCCCTCTCGGAGGGGAAAATCGAAGCCATCGTCATCACCAACAACCCTCTCATCTTTGGGAGACCAATCTCCATCAACATCTTCAACAGCACCATCTCCTCTCAAACCCTAGTTCATTTCTTGTGTTCAATCTTTGTACCGGAACCTCAGATTGGTACCTGTGGGTGACTAGTAGTGTTGACTACATCTTGTAGTTGATTACTATATGGTTTATTTGGTGAAAGATTATATGTTAAGATCCATTATGCTATTTAATACCCCTTTGATCTTGAGCATGAATATCATTTGTGAGTAGTTACTTTAGTTCTTGAGGTCACGGGAGAAGTCATGTTGCAAGTAATCATGTGAACTTGATATGTGTTTGATATTTTGATGATATGTATGTTGTGATTGCCTTAGTGGTGGCATGTGAACGTCGACTACATGGCACTTCACCATATTTTGGCCTAAGGGAATGCATTGTGGAGTATTTATTAGATGATGGGTTGCTAGAGTGACAGAAGCTTAAACCCTAGTTTATGCGCTAAATCGTAAGGGACCGATTTGGATCCAAATGTTTAATACAATGGTTAGATTTTATCTTAGTACTTTTTTCGTAGTTGCGGATGCTTGCGAGGGGGTTAATCATAAGTGGGAGGTTTGTTCAAGTAAGAATAGCACCCAAGCACCAGTCCACCCACATATCAAATTATCAAAGTAGCGAACGCGAATCAAACCAACATGATGAAAGTGAGTAGATGAAATTCCCGTGTGCCTTCACGAACACTTTGCTTATTATAAGAGACCATTTTGGCATGTCCTTTGCCACAAAAGGAATGGGATACCTTGCTGCACTTTATTTACCGTCACCGTTACTTGTCCATTACAAATTATCTTGCTATCAAACTACCTGTTACCGACTATTTCAGTGCTTGCAGAAAATACATTGCTGAAAACCACTTGTCATTTGCTTCTGCTCCTCGTTGGGTTCGACAGTCTTACTTATCGAAAGGACTACGATTGGTCCCCTATACTTGTGGGTCATCACTCGCGTTGTAGCTCCCCTGAATTTTAATGCGTTCCTAGAGAAAGAAAAGTTGAAAGATGATGGAAGCAACTATGCGGATTGGGTCCGTAATTTGACACAAAAGGCTTATGTCCTTGATGCACCGCTAGGTGAACCACCACTCTCGCAAACCTAGACGCTATGAATGTATGGCAGACCAGGAAATATGACTACGCAATAGTTCAGTGCGCCATGCTTTACGGCTTAGAACTGGGGCTCCAAAGATGTTTTGATCACCACAGAGCATATGAGATTTTGCAGGAGCTAAAATTGGTATTTCAAGCTCATGCCCAGGTTGAGAGGTATGACACCTCCAACAAGTTCTTTAGCTGCAATATGGAGGAGAACAGCTCCGTTAGTGAGCACGTACTCAAGATGTCTGGGTATTACAACCACTTGAATCAGTTGGGAGTTAATCTTCCGGATGAAGTAGCGATTGACAGAGTTCTTCAGTCACTACCACCAAGCTACAAAGGCTTCGTTCTAAACTATAACATGCAAGGGGTGGAAAAGATGATCCCCGACCTGTTCGTGATGCTTAAGGCCGCGAAGGTAGAAATCAAGAAAGAGCATCAAGTGTTGATGGTCAATAAGACCACCAGTTTCAAGAAGAAAGGCAAGGGAAAGAAAGGGAACTTCAAGCAGAATGGCAAACCAGTTGCCGCTCCCGTGAAGAAGCCCAATCCTGGACCCAAACCTGAAACTTAGTGCTTCTATTGCAAGGGGAATGGTCACTGGAAGCGGAACCGCCCCAAGTACTTGGCAGATAAGAACGATGGCAACATCAATAAAGGTATATTTGATATACATGTTATTGATGTGTACCTTACTAGTGCTCGTAGTAGCGCCTGGGTATTTGATCTGGTTCAGTTGCTAATATTTGTAACTCAAAATAGGAGCTGCGGAATAAACGAAGACTAGCTAAGGACGAGGTGATGATGCGCGTCAGAAATGGTTCTAAGGTTGATGTGATCGCCGTCGGCATGCTCCCTCTACGTTTACCTTCAGGATTAGTTATGAACCTAAATAATTGTTATCTGGTGCCAGCGTTGAGCATGAACATTATATCTGGATCTTGTTTATTGCAAGACGGTTATTCATTTAAGTCAGAGAATAATGGTTGTTCTATTTATATGGATAATATCTTTTACGGTCATGCACCCCTTGTGAATGGTTTATTCTTGTTGAATCTCGATCGTAGTGATACACATATTCATAATATTGATGCCAAAAGGTGCAAAGTTAATGATGATAGTTCCACATATTTGTGCCACTGTTGCTTAGGTCATATTGGTGTAAAACACATGAAGAAACTCCATGCTGATGGACTTTTGGAATCACTTGATTATGAATCATTCGATACATGTGAACCATGCCTTATGGGCAAGATAACTAAAACCCTGTTTTCTGCAACGATGGAGTGGGCAAATGACTTACTGGAAATAATACATACCGATGTATGTAGTCCGATGAGCATTGAAGCACATGGTGGATATTTTTATTTTCTTACCTTCACGGATGATTTGAGTAGATATAGGTATATTTACTTAATGAAACACAAGTCTTAAACATTTGAAAAGGTCAAGGAATTTCAGAGTGAAGTGGAGAATCATCGTAACAAGAAAAATAAAGTTTCTACGATCTGATCGTGGAAGTGAATATTTGAGTTACCATTTTGGCACTCATTTAAGACAATGTGGAATTGTTTCACAACTCACGCCTCCCGGAACACCACAATGTAATGGTGTGTCCGAATGTCGTAATCGTACTTTATTGGATATGGTGTGTTCTATGATGTCTCTTACTAATTTGCCACTATCATTTTGGGGTTATGCATTAGAGACAGCCGCATTCACTTTAAATAGGGCACCATCTAAATTCGTTGAGACAACACCATATGAATTGTGGTTTGGCAAGAAACCCATGTTGTTGTTTCTTAAAGTTTGGGGATGCAATGCTTATGTCAAAAGGCTTCAGCCTAAAAAGTTTGAACCCATAGCGAAGAAGAGCGTCTTCATAGGATACCCTAAAGAGACAATTGGGTATGCCTTCTACCACAGATCCGAAGGCAAGGTCTTTGTTGCCAAGAATGGATCCTTTCTAGAGAAGGAGTTTCTCTTGAAAGAAGTGAGTGGGAGGAAAGTATAACTTGATGAGCTAATTGTACCTTCTCTCGAATTGGAAAGCAGCACATCATAGAAAGCGGTTCCCGTGATGCCTACACCAACAAGTGAGGAAGCTAATGATGATGATCATGAAACTTCAGATCAAGTTGCTACTGAACTTCGTAGGTCGACCAGGACATGTTCCGCACCAGAGTGGTATGATAATCTTGTCCTGGAAGTCATGTTGTTAGACAATAGCGAACCTACGAACTATGAAGAAGCAGTGATGAGCCTGGATTCCGACAAATGACTTGAGGCAATGAAATCCGAGATAGGGTCCATGTATGAGAACAAAGTATGCACTTTGGTGGACCTGCCCGACGACCGACAGGCCATTGAGAACAAATGGATCTTTAAGAAGAAGATAGACGCGGATGGTAATGTCACTGTCTATAAAGCTCGACTTGTCGCAAAGGGTTTTCAACAAATTCAAGGAGTTGAATACGATGAGACTTTCTCACCCATAGTGACGCTTAAGTCTGTTAGAATTATGTTAGCAATTCCCGCATATTACGACTATGAAATCTGGCAGATGGACGTCAAAACAGCGTTCCTTAATGGTTTTCTCAAGGAAGAGTTGTATATGATTCAACCAAAAGGTTTTGTTGATCCTAAGGATGCTAACAAAGTATGTAAGCTCTAGTGATCCATCTATGGATTGGTGCAAGCATCTCGGAGTTGGAATATACGCTTGGATGAAGTGATCAAATCTTTTTTTTTATATACAAACTTAAGGAGAAGCTTGCATTTACAAGAAAGTGAGTGGGAGCTTTGTAGCATTTCTCATAGTATATGTGGATGACATATTGTTGATTGCAAATGATGTAGAATTTCTGGAAAGCATAAAGGGTTATTTGAAAGGAGTTTTTCAAAGGAAGACCTGGGTAAAGCTACTTACATGTTGGGCATCAAGATCTATAGAGATAGATCAAGATACCTGATGAGAATTTCACAAGAGAGCATACCTAGACAAGATTTTGAAGGAGTTCAAAATGGATCAGTCAAAGAAGGAGTTCTTGCCTGAGTTGTAAGGTGTGAAGTTGAGTAAGACCCAAAGCTCAACCACAGCAGAAGAAAGAGAAAGGATGAAGGTCATCCCCTATGCCTCAGCCATAAGCTCTATAATGTATGCCATGCTGTGTACCAGACCTGATCGGTGCCTTGCCATGAGTTTGGCAAGGGGGTATATAGTGATCCAGGAATAGATCACCAGACAGCGGTCAAAATTATCCTTAAGTACATAAAGAGGACTAAGGAAATGTTTCTCGTTTATGAGGTGATAAAGAGTTCATCGTAAAGGGTTACGTCAATGCAAGCTTTGACACCAATCCGGATAACTCTCAGTCGTAAACCGGACACGTGTAGTGGAGAAGTCATTTGGAATAGCTCCAAGTGGAGCGTGGTAGCAGCATCTATCGTATGACATTGAGATTTGCAAAGTACACATGGATATGAATGTAGCAGACCCATTGACTAAAACCTCTCTCACAAGCAAAACATGATCAAACTCCAGAACTCATTGGGTTTTAATCACATGGTGATGTGAACTAGATTATTGACTCTATTGCAAGTGGGAGACTGTTGGAAATATGCCCTAGAGACAATAATAAAATGGTTATTATCATATTTCCTGTTCATGATAAATGTTTATTATTCATGCTAGAATTGTATTTACCGGAAACTTAAATACATGTGCGAATACATAAACAACACCGTGTCCCTAGTAAACCTCTACTAGACTAGCTTGTTGATCAAAGATGGTTAAGGTTTCCTAACCATGGACATGAGTTGTCATTTGATAATGGGATCTCATCATTAGAGAATGATTTGACGGACAAGACACAACCGTAAGCTTAGCATATGATCGTATCCCTTTAGTTTTTGATACAACTTTCTTCATGTCAAGTATCTCTTCCTAAGACCATGAGATCATGCAACTCCCGGATACCAGAGGAATGCATTGTGTGTTGTCAAACATCACTCCGTAATTGGGTGATCATAAAGGTGCTCTACGGTAGCTCCGAAGGTGTCTGTTGGGTTGGCATGGATCGAGACTGGGATTTCTCACACCGTATGACGAAGAGATATCTCTAGGCCCTCTCGGTAATACAACATCATAAAGAACTTGCAAGCAATGTGGCTAATGAGTTAGTCACAGGATCTTGTAGTACAGAATGAGTAAAGAGACTTGCTAGCAACGAGATTGAACTAGGTATGGAGATACCGACGATCGAATCTTGGTCAAGTAACATATCGCTAGACAAAGGGAATTGCATATGTGATTAACTGAATCCTTGACATCATGGTTCAACCGATAAAGATCTTCATGGAATATGTAGTAACCAATATGGGCATCTAGGTCCCGCTATTGGTTATTGACCGAAGAGGTGTCTCGGTCATGTCTACATGATTCTCGAACCCGTATGGTCCGCACGCTTAACGCTCGATGACGCTAGAGTAGAATTGGGACATGTGCATTATTAACCGAATGTTGTTTGGAGTCCCGAATGAGATCCCGAACGTCACAAGGAGCTCTGGAATAGTCCGGAGGAAAAGATTTATATATACGAAGACTTGTTTTGGTCGCCGAAAAAGTTTCGGGTATTACCGATATTGTACCGGGAGTGCCGAAAGGGGTCCGGGGGGTCCACCTGCCCCGGGGCCCATATGGGCTGTGGGGGCGCCCTACCTACATGGTCCAGGGGCACCATGCCCAACAAGCCCATTCGCCCGGAACAAGAAAATGGGGAAGAGTCCTAAAGGGGGAAGGCACCCCCTAGGTGCCTTGGGGAGGGAGGAAACCTCCCTAGGCCGACGCCCCTCCTTGGAGGAGGGGCTAGGGCTGCGCCCCAGCCCTCCCCCTTGCCTCCTATATATATAGTGGGGGAGAGGGAGGGTCGGAACACACCAATTCCCACTCCCTGGCGGCAGCCCTACCTCTCCCATAACGTCGTTTTCTCCTCAGATCGGTTCCGACAGCGTTTGGCGAAGCCCTGCCGGCACTGTACCACCACCATCTCCACCATGGCATCATGCTGGTTGAGATCCCATATACTTCTCCTCTTCTCTTGCTGGATCAAGGAGGAGGAGACATCATCGAGTCGTACGTGTGTTGAACGCGAAGGTGACGTCTGTTCGGTACTTCATCGGATTGGATCACAATTGGATCGTGAAGAGTACGACTACATCAACCGTGTTATATACGCTTCCAGTTAACGGTCTATGAGGGTATGTGGACACACTCTCCCCTCTCATTGTTATGATTCTCATAGATAGATCTTAGTTGTTTCGTAGGAATTTTTTGATTTTCATGCAACGTTCCAACATCAGTGGCATCATGAGCTAGGTCTATGCGTAGATGATATGCACAAGTAGAACACAAAGAAGTTGTGGGCGTTGATGTTCAGATTGCTTACCTCCCTTGTCTTATTTTGATTCGGCGGTATTGTGGGATGAAGCGGCTCTGACCAACCTTACATGTCCTCGCACATGAGACCGGTTCCACTGACTGACATGCAACTTGTATTGCATAAAAGTGGCTTTGCAGGTGTCTGTCTCTCCCACTTTAGTTGAATCGGATTTGATATAGGCGGTCCTTGTAGAAGGTTAAAAGGCAAATTAAATATCACCATTGTGGTTTTTCATAGATAAGAACGGTTCTTATAGTTTGCCCTAGCAGCCACGTAAAAATTGGAACAACAAAGTAGAGGACGTCTAACTTGTTTTTGCAGGGGATGTTGTGATGTGGTATGACCAAAACGTGATGTGATATATGTTGATGTATGAGATGATCATGTTTTGTAATAGGTTCACGACTTGCATGTCGATGAGTAGGGCAACCGGCAGGAGCCATAGGGTTGTCTTTAATTTATTGTATGACCTGCATGTCAATCGTTAAACGCCACATAATTGCTTTACTTTACCGCTATGCGTTAGCAATAGTTGTAGAAGAAATAGTTGGCGAGACAACCACGTGACGACATGATGATAGAGATCATAGTGTCATGCTGGTGACGGTGGAGATCATGCCGGTGCTTTGGAGATGGAGATCAAAAGCACAAGATGATAATAGCCATATCATGTCACATATATTGATTGCATGTGATGTTTATCCTTTTATGCATCTTATTTTTCTTAGGACGACGGTAGCATTATAAGATGATCCCTTCTCTAAATTTCAAGATAAAAGTGTTCTATCTAAGTATGCACCATTGCGAAAGTTCGTCATTTCGAAGCACGTCATCATGATCGGGTGTGATAGACTCTACATTCACATACAACAGGCGTAAGCCAGTTTTACACATACTGAATACCAGGTGTAAGGTCGAGCACGAGTCATATAGTAGATATGATCAACATGGAGATGCTCACCATTGATGACCACCCCATCTCACGTAATGATATGACATGGGTTGTGTAAACACTTAGACAACTTGAGGGATGTTGATTTAAGTGGGAGTTCACTAGTAATTTGATTAACTGGACCCATTATCATGAACATAGCCTAAATTGTCTTTGCAAAATTATGTTGTAGATCAATGCCTCACGCTGTAGCTCCCCCGAATTTTAATGCATTCCTACAGAAAGAAAAGTTGAAAGATGATGGAAGCAACTATGCGGACTGGATCCGTAATTTGAGGATTATCCTCACTGCTGCACAGAAGGCTTATGTTCTTGATGCATCGCTAGGTGAACCACCCGCTCCCGCAAACCTGGACACTATGAACATCTGGAAGACCAGGAATGATGACTATATGATAGTTCAGTGCGCCATCCTTTACGACTTAGAACCGAGGCTCCAAAGATGTTTTGAGCACCACAGAGCATATGAGATGTTGCAGGAGCTGAAATTGGCATTTCAAGCTCGTGCCCGGGTCGAGAGGTATGACACCTCCGACAAGTTCTTTAGCTGCAAGATGAAGGAGAACAACTCCGTTAGTGAGCACATACTCAAGATGTCTGGGTATTACAACCGCTTGAACCAGTTGGGAGTTAATCTTCCGAATGAAGTAGCGATTGACAGAGTTCTTCAGTCACTCCCACTAAGCTAGAAAGGCTTCGTGATGAACTATAACATGCAAGGGGTGGAAAAGACGATCCCCGAGCTGTTCATGATGCTTAAGGTCGTGGAGGTAGAAATCAAGAAAGAGCATCAAGTGTTGATGGTCAATAAGAGCACCAATTTCAAGAAGAAAGGCAAGGGAAAGAAAGGAACTTCAAGAAGAATGGCAAACCAGTTGCCACTCCCATGAAGAAGCCCAAGCATGGACCCAAACATGAAACTGAGTACTTCTATTGTAAGGGAAATGGTCATTGGATGCAGAACTGCCCCAAGTACTTGGCAGATAAGAAGGCTGGCAACATCAACAAAGTTATATTTGATATACACGTTATTGATGTGTACCTTACTAGTGCTCGTAGTAGCTCCTGGGTATTTGATACTAGTTCGATTGCTAATATTTGTAACTCAAAACAGGAGCTGCAGAATAAACGAAGATTAGCTAAGGACGAGGTGACGATGCGCGTCGGAAATGGTTCCAAGGTTGATGTGATCGCCGTCGGCATGCTCCCTCTACGTTTACCTTCGGGATTAGTTATGAACCTAAATAATTGTTATTTGGTGCCTGCGTTGAGCATGAACACTATATTTGGATCTTGTTTATTGCGAGACGATTATTCATTTAAGTCAGAGAATAATGGTTGTTCTATTTATATGGATAATATCTTTTATGGTCATGCACCCCTTATGAATGGTTTATTCTTGTTGAATCTCGATCATAGTGATAGACATATATTCATAATCTTGATGTCAAAAGATGCAAAGTTAATGATGATAGTTCTGCATATTAGTGGCACTGTCGCTTAGGTCATATTGGTGTAAAACGCATGAAGAAACTCCATGTTGATGGAGATAGATGTTGTACAGAGTTTTGACCTACCATTGTTGAGGGAGATGGCGTGCGACGTATGCTGGCATGTCTCCTTCACACCGGACCTCTCCTCGGCGCGTACCCTCACCCTCGCCGATGGCGAGATCCTCCTCTGCCACGGCGTGCTTTGGATCGTGCTGATCGACTCGAGGGGGGTGACGGTGGATGCGCGTTACCTGCGTGATGGATAGCACATCGATATCGAACAGATTGTGTCCCTTTCCTTGCCATTTCGCTAGGGTTCGTGACCGGATCACGGTGGGTAGCACAGCGATGCACGCGTGCTCGGCATGACCGGAGGAGAGCGGTGCAGATGGTACACCATGCCACGACACGGGCGGCTGGCCGTGGGGCCCAGGCATCCTAGGGCCACACCTTGGTGCGGTCGAAGCGCCCGCCATGGATGCCCGACACGTGGACGGAGATCATAGGGGCCATGGAGAGACCATGGGTCACGCGAGAGGTATAAAGATCTCCCCCGTCCCCATCCTTGACCTAGACACCGCTCTTTCACACTTCTGGGAGGCACCGCAAAACCCTAGATCGAAAATCCCCTCCTCCTTTTGGTGGTGGGAGGGGAAGATCGGTGGTGACTGTAGATCTTTTGCGGCGGTGGTGGCCTCTGTGCTGCGTGTTCCGGAGGTGATGGAGGAGCGCGACGGCCACTGCTTCCGCGGGGACCGGCGGGATGGCTTCGGATCTGGGTGGATGGGGTGTGGAGCAGGTCATTTCGACCGCGGCTGTGGCCGGGGTCGCTTCTCCTGGTTCAGGGAGGTGGTCGGCGATGACCTCTCCATGAACAAGCAGGCGACATCAGCTTCGGACAACACTGAGCACTGGGATGATGCAGCGGAGCGAGCCAAGCAGGCAAGATCTGGGGGGGGGGGTTGGGTGGAGAAGAACCCTAACCCCCCTGGAATCAAAGTGGCAAACTCCTTCAGGAAGAAGCATATCTTCGACAATGTGCAACATGCAGAAACATCTACCCAGGTGCCCCCACCCAAAGCTTCTGATCCATGCTTGATTTGCAAATCCACTAGCCATACTCCTGCTAGTTGTTCGCAAGCTTTCTGTGAGAGGTGCAGTAAGATGGGGCATCTGGCGTCTGTTTGCATCACTTTTCTGCCATGGGAGTGTGTTGCGCCCATGTGTGCTTTTCAGGCCAAGGGGCTGATACGGGGCTAACCCGGTGTAGGCCGATCTTTCACGATTGGAGTGGATTCCCTCGGAAGAACACGATGAACACAGGGAAGAACGGGGAGAAATCACAAGGGGAAACACTCAAGAACAAGTCCAATCACACATCCACTAGACGATCAAACACACAAGATCCACAAGGTACATGAACAACAAAAGGAAAGATACAAGGTAAAGTTCATCTCCAAGAGGAGGTCTTGATGATATCCTAGACGGATCTTCCCTTGCGGGGGCTTGACGATATCCCGCAGGATCTTCTCACATGGAGGTCTTGAACTCCATGGGAGTGGTAGTCTCTCTCTCTCTCTCAAGAGTAGAGGTAGGTAGGAGCAAAGCTCACATACAAATGAGCTATCATATTTGCTAACCCTAACTAGAGGAAGGGGAAGGAGTATATATAGGCTAGTCCACGAAGGGGTAAGTGAGGAGGGGATACATGGGCCTCTGGCCCGACTCTGTGCGTAGGCAGGCGCCGGATGTCCGGGCTGGGGCCCGGATGTCCGGCCGTTCGTGAGACTCCGGATGTCCGGGGAACTAGCCGGATGTCCGGCCTGGAACAGGCCATTTTGCTCTTCTCTGGATAGCCGCAGTCCGGATTTTCGGGGGTGGCTGCCGGATGTCCGGGAGTTGCTGAGGCGCCGGATGTCCGGTCGCTGATGGTTTTGGCCGTCTATTGGGGCAGCTCCTGTGCGGCTGCCCAGGCACCGGATGTCCGGCCTCGGGCCTGGATGTCCGGCCGCTGTAGCTTCAGCAGCTCCGTCTTCTTCCGTCGTCGCTTCCAGGCTTCCCTCGCGGATGGTGTAGTTGTACACTTGCGTTCGCACTCCTCTGCGTCGTCCGTAGTGTTCCGACAATACCTATGCATGCACACGAGTGGAGTGTCAAGTAGTATACCATCCTCGAAGGGGTCAAGTGAGCACGAGTAAAGGAGATGATTCACCTTTGTGTATGTGAAGTAGATGTCGCACGTGTCACTCGCCGAACGGACTCTTGACATGGTGATGTACGTAGGATGCTCTGCATCATCTCCTCCCCCTTGGGAAAGATCCGACCTCGGATCGAAAACCAAATCACCATGGGAAAGAGATGGCTTCACCGTGTAGAAGTGGACGTTCACCAAGTACTCGTCATCTTGAAGCTCGAAATGGGCACTCTCCAATGTCACACCGTCTAGTGATTCCTTCAAAAGGAGTAAGGACAACAAACACTTGGAAAAAGAAATGTGGTTAGCGTTAGTGCAAAACCAAGCATTCAAGAGGTGATTCACCAAACAAGTGTCGTCATCAAGCATAGCATAGGGTGTGACAAAGGATTGTGACATGGCATGTAAGCATATCAATCGAGCACAAGCAAAGATATCATGGGGACAAGTATGTAATTGTGAGGTAGTGATGCAAATATGTGTTTCAAGAGAATAAGCATCTACCTCAAAGGCATAGCAAGCATTCACAAAGCTCTCAATGAAAGGTCTATGGTAGGCATAAGAATCATTCACAACACCAAATAGAATGAAGTGTCTAAACACATGGGTCAAGTGCAAGACAATCCAAGCATAACGTGCATAGGGTGTAGTGAATATAGTATGGCACTCAACACAAAGAAAGAGCAATTGTTCATCATGTGTGAGGCAATCAAGTCAATCATGTGACAAGCAATGGGACATGGCATATGTGAAGTTATGACATTGTTGCAACCAAGCATATTATAGGAGCAAGTAATCCAAGAATGGGATGCAACACACAAGGCATATATATCATGGTGCATGGAACGGGGAAAATGACAAGTCAAAGCAAGATCTCTAACATGTGCGCAATCAAATAGTCCAAGATGACCAATAAGTCTCATGGTGCAAGCAACACAAGTAGTATGATCCACAATATCCATGCTCAAGAAAGATGTCACCTTGAAGGCATGTCCTTGTGCATCCTTCACAATGCCGAAGTGGTAGGAAATGTGGTGTAGAAGCGAGTCGTGGTAGAATGTATGAGGCTCACTCTCAAGAGCTCGAATGGTCAACTCACGTGAAGTGGAAGTCGACACGAAGTCCAAGTATCCTACACATGCACACAACAAAACAAAGAACGTATGCGCATGGTAGATAAACACATCATCCATCATGATGGTTCTCTTCTCTTGCACATAACCATTAGTAGCACGAGTGCATGAATAATATGATGCAACAATGGCTATATTCATGGCACTAGGTATATGGTGCAAAGAGGTAAGACAAGCATGCTTCACAAGATATATGTCAAAATCTCCAAATATATGCGAGAATGCTATGGGGGCAATCTCATGAGCAAGTCTATAATCATTGTTGCTATCAATACATGGCAAATCATCTAGCATGAGAGATGCAACATATGGAGATATATGACAAGAAGCAATATGAATCATGTGCAAATCATGGTAATGGTTGTCATCAACCGCATGAAGTGAGCAAGTATGAATCATTGGTGATGCAACAAGGCAAGCAAGCATAGTGCTCAAGTTGTGCAAACTAGTGGAGCGAAGATGCAACACACTAGAGGAAATCATGGCAATCATGTCATGTGAGCAAATAATAGGCATAGGCAATGCACATGACATAACGCAAGCACGAACACAAAGCAAGATCATAGTATCATCATAGGAATGGGTCATAAATGGAACATGGCAATAACGAGCAATATCTCCACCAAGCTTGCAAATACACATACAAGTAGTAGAATCAATCATCATGTGTAATGCAAAGCATGGGTCACAAATGCATGGCAAAGGCATAGGAATGAGCATATCATGCAAAGTGAACATGGCAAGATGGGCATATAATATGTAATGGACAATAACCCATAGCCAAGTGAGGGCCATGTAGAAGAAATGCGTGAAGTCTTTGCGCGAAGAGAGCGGTGGGAAAGACAATCCATGGGATCCCAAGTCATCGTTGCTCTCTAGAGCTCGTTTTGTCAACTCATGGGATTGTGAGGTTGACAAGTATTCATGGGTACCTACACAAACGAGACACAAACAAAAGAAATTGTGTGCGTGGTAAATGTACACATCATCCATCATGATGTGTATGTGCACATGTGAGTTAGCATAAGATAAGCATCGATCGAAGAAATTTGATGCATGGTATATGAACATGTCATCCATCATGAAATAATAGTTATTATGTATAACACGATGGGGACACAAATTGAGAATGCAATTATATGGCACAACAAGATCATTTGTATTCATGGGGAGCATACTGTGCACACAAATAATGGGATCATGCAATGGATGGGATTGATCAAAATCTCCTAACATGTATGAGGAAACTATGGGTGTCTCCTCATGAGCAATATTGGAAACATCATATGAAGAATATGGGCAACACCCAAAACAATGCATATCCAAAGCTAGGTGGTCATGGCATGGCATATAAGATAAATGATTCAAAGGGAGCATATCAATATCATCACAAGAAAAACAAATGCCAATAACCATGGGCTTGTCATCTATGCCATATGTGCAAATTGGGTTTATTTTAATGGCATATGCATAGTCACTACGATGAGATTGCAAATATGACATATTGTTTATCTCATGCATAGCATATGACAAGTCAAGCGGATTGTCAAACATGATGTGACCTAAAGAACTGTCACAAGAAATCCTATGTAACATGGCATCACAACTAATAGACTCCACATGAGAATCATCATACTCATCATAAATAGGTAAATCATCACATGGGGAAGTCTCACTAGCATGAAGCATGGTAATAGGTTGATCAACATCATGCAAGCAATCATTGTCAAGATAGTCCACTAGTGGGACAAGAGCATCACCTTCGCCTATGTTACCTTTGTCATTCCACTCAAGTGGTGTAGGTGAGGTGGTAAAGACCAAATGGTGGTCATCTTCATCGTGATGGAACCATGTGGGGGGTGCATCATATTCCACCATGGCCATCGTCTTGTCCAAAGGAAGGACGTAGTCGTCGCGAATCGGCGCGTCATCATATATGGGACCTAGCACCAAATGAGAAGACACAATAGAGGTAGAGGTTAAGTCATTAGAAATCGAAGTGGCCTCACATGCCTTATCAACTATCTCACTCTCTCTATGTGGTGGTTCACTCACTCCCTCAAGGTAGGTGCACTCAATCTCACATATGGTGGAGTCACTCATCTCACTCAGGTGGTGGGGGTTGTGGCTCTCCTCACATGGGAATTGGGGCAACACATCATATATGGGGCTAGTGGTGAAGTCACTCTCACTCTCAATATGGTGGCAAAAGTCACTCAAGTCATCATACGTCGCCATGGTCGAAGGGAAAATCCCATGCTCAACTATCTCGTCACCGTCGCCATGGATGAAGGCCGAAGATGGCACATCATCACTCTCGCCTCCTAAGATGGAAGCATCATCCTTGCTCGTCACCGTGTCGCTCGCCTCCAAAGCTTGGTCCTTGATGGTCTCCGTAGTCGTAGTCGTCGCCGCACTGTCTTGAAAAAGAGTCGTAGGAGACTCGGCACTATCAATGCCACAAAGAGGGATGGCGGTGAAGTCGAACTTGGTAGCATCATCTTGGAGCTCGTCGGGCTTGGATATCATGGTGGTACTAGCCTCATGCTCGCCGTCTTGGAGCTTGGTCTTCGAGAAGTGTGCTTGGGGTGGAGAAGCCTTAGCCTTCATGAGTTCTTGTTCCGCCTTGAGGGCACCAATGTAGTTGTCGTCGAGGGACTTGTAGTTCTCAAGGAAGATAGTCTTGGAGATGTCGTTGTGTAATCCCATCATGAAGTGGAACTTCATTGAAATGGGGTCGTCCACGCCGGCTCGTCGCAAGGCAATCTTCATCTCCTTGAAGTACGCGTTGATGGACTTGGATCCTTGGGTGGTGTTCTCCAATTGGCGTAGAAGTTGTTCCGTGTAGGTTGGAGGTACGAACTCTCACCGCAAAGCTCTCTTTGTCTTGGGCCAAATCATGTCATAGCTCTCCGATGGTGTGTGAAGCCACCATGCCAATGCGTAGTCGTGGAAGTTCATTGTGGCGCACTTCACTTGATCTTCGGGAGGAACTTGATGTAGCTTGAGGTAGTCGTCCATTAGGCGTTCCCACTCGAGATACTCCTCGGGTTCTTGAGTCCCATAGAAAGGAATCTTGTGGTCGGTGTCGAGGTCGTAGTAGCTCGTGGAAGTTGCGGACTTGAGCTTGGGGAGCTTCTCTTGAGCATAGTCTTGAGGTGCTTGCTGGCGAAGATGCTGTATGTTCGTAGGCGAAGATGCCTTGAAGTCGCTTGGCGAAGATGCCAAGGGAGATGGTGAAGTCGTTGAGCGGTAGTTGGTGTTGAGCTCTTGACCTTCACGTTCTTGTTGGTGATGGTGTCGATGCCGATGTGATCTTGCCGGAGATGGTAGCTCGGAAGGATGTGCTCTTGAGCGTCTTCTCGAAGATGAGGAAGATCGCTTGTAGGACTTGATGTGGGCTTTGATCTCCTCCATTTGAGCTTGCATCTTGGCATCGAAGTTGTTGTTCGTGGCATCGAACTCGTCGTTGTAGATCGGAGGTGAAATGCCTTGCCTATCCATCACAAGACTCGAGTAGAGGTGAGTAGGAAATGAGATAAACAATACCAAGTTACCTTTTCCCAAAGTTGAGGATGTATCCCGTTTCACTCAATGTGAAATGAAAGAATAGTGGAATTGGTACCTGACTTGTTCACTCACACCTTTCAAGTAAAGCTTATGGTGGAGCTCGGTGAGGATAGTGGCACAAAATTTTTGATGCAAAATGTTAGCAAGAGTCAATAATGTTGAAAGAGATTCACAAATTCGCAAGTGAAACAAGTAGACCAATAGCAATGTGTGGCACACGGAAACACACACACGGATAGATAAATGGGGTCGTGCAACCAAGGGATGAGCACAAAATGTGGAGTCCATGGAAAACGTTCGTGTTGCACAACTCAAGAGAGACGCTAGCACGATTGCTCAATAGGCAGATACGACACTTGTGCACAACCTATAAGATGCAAAATGGATAAAGTTTCTATCCCAAGTATGCTATGTATGTATGGTTCCCGGTGATCTTCTCAAGATGATCCAAGATGATCGGATATGACAATCTTATGTGCAATGTGGTATGATGCTATGGCTCTTGCTTGCAAGCTTCTTTGTTCACTCTTTTTCTTTGCTTAAAAGCTTATTCGTCTTTTTTTTTGATATGGCCACAATGCGAAATGCACAAACCAAGATAGCAATTGTGTATATACGGGAACAATCTTGTGACACAAGGGATGATATGATACCAATATGATATGGTATGTATGCAATGGATGGTGTAGATCACTAATGTGCACAAGTAATGTTGCCGGCAATACTCAAAGGCTAGTCTCGATAGGCAAGTGATGCAAAATGGTCTAGGGGTTATCAATGCAATTTCAAGTGGAATATACAATGGTGTTGTCGAGGTTACCGTCCGTATGTACGATGACGACCTCGTGGCGATGATGAGTGGCGGTGTTCTCGACGTCGAACCGTTCCTAATTAGCCGAAACACCTTAGGAAACGGAAAAACCGTGAACTCAAAATCTCAAATGTCAAATGTGAAATGGTGGTAGCGGGAATGCGGTGGTGGTTTTGCGGAAGCTCAAAGGGATTGCAGAAATGCAATGATGGGTTTTGGAGTACGCAATGCGGAAGTGGAGGTTAAGGTGGTGGACTATACACGGTGTCGGAGTTGAAGTCGCCGTCCCTAAGTAGCCAAAACACCTTAGGAGACACAACTCACAACAAAAACAAAATTGGGTTAAGTTGGGGTTGCGGAAGTGTATGGTGGGCAAGCCTATGCGGAAGTTATGGTGGTGGTTGATAAAGAAGCAATCATCCCTAAGTAGCCGAAACACCTTAGGAGACTCGAATCACTACTCAAGCAACCGCCAATGCTATGGGGAACAAAATGGGTTAGGTTGCGGAAGTCGGTGGTGGTATTGCAGAGATGTGGTGGAAGCCCTAGGCAAAGATGCCAAAGTTCCAAAAATTTGATGGAGTCAAATGGTGATGGTGGTATTTTTGTGGGATGGGGGATGTCAATAGCTACGGTCAAAACGGTAAAACACGGTCAAAATCGGACTCCGAATGAATTAGTTACGGTCAAAACGGTAAAACACGGGAGGCAAAATTCCCAGAGGTCGGACATCCGGGGGTGGGGGCCGGATATCCGGGGGCTGATGTCCAGAACCGTGTAGAATTTGTGCTCCAGGAGCCGGATGTCCGGCTTGGGGCCCGGATGTCTGGCCCTACGATTCCAGATCGGGATTTGGACTTCGAAACTCAATTTGGGGCGGAAATTGATGATTTCAGGGGCAAAATTTGACGAATTTTGTGGGTGGAAGTGGGGGAAAAGATGGGGGAAAGCTAGATCCACTTGAAACCAAGCAAATCCATGGATCAAAATCAACAAAACATCATCAAACCAACAAATCACAAAAAAATTTGGGGGCTATTTTTGGTGGGGATTTTTGAATTCAGGACGAAATTAAGCAAAAGAAGGCTAGAAAAGGGTGGGAGGGACTCCAAATACATGATCAACGTGGCTCATGATACCATATGATATGGGGCTAACCCAGTGTAGGCCGATCTTTCACGATTGGAGTGGATTCCCTCGGAAGAACACGAAGAACACGATGAACACGGGGAAGAACGGGGAGAAATCACAAGGGAAAATACTCAAGAACAAGTCCAATCACACATCCACTAGACGATCAAACACACAAGATCCACAAGGTACATGAACAACAAAAGGAAAGATACAAGGTAAAGTTCATCTCCAAGAGGAGGTCTTGATGATATCCTAGACGAATCTTCCCTTGCGGGGGCTTGACGATATCCCGCAGGATCTTCTCACATGGAGGTCTTGAACTCCATGGGAGTGGTAGTCTCTCTCTCTCTCTCTCTCAAGAGTAGAGGTAGGTAGGACCAAAGCTCACATACAAATGAGCTATCATATTTGCTAACCCTAACTAGAGGAAGGGGAAGGAGTATATATAGGCTAGTCCACAAAGGGGTAAGTGAGGAGGGGATACATGGGCCTCTGGCCCGACTCTGTGCGCAGGCAGGCGCCGGATGTCCGGGCTGGGGCCCGGATGTCCGGCCGTTCATGAGACTCCGGATGTCTGGGGAACTGGCCGGATGTCCGGCCTAGAACAGGCCATTTTGCTCTTCTCTGGATAGCCGCAGTCCGGATTTCCGGGGGTGGCTGCCGGATGTCCGGGCTGGCGCCGGATGTCCGGCCGCTGATGCTTTTGGTCGTCTGTTGGGGCAGCTCCTGTGCGGCTGCCCAGGCGCCGGATGTCCGGCCTCGGGCCCGGATGTCCGGCCGCTGTAGCTTCAGCAGCTCCGTCTTCTTCCGTCGTCGCTTCCAGGCTTCCCTTGCGGATGGTGTAGTTGTACACTTGTGTTCGCAC
Organism: Thinopyrum elongatum; assembly: GCA_011799875.1. NCBI lineage: Eukaryota > Viridiplantae > Streptophyta > Magnoliopsida > Poales > Poaceae > Thinopyrum > Thinopyrum elongatum. The sequence continues at coordinate 253,331,640 of CM022299.1, forward strand.
TCCTCCGCGTCGTCCGTAGTGTTCCGATAATACCTATGCATGCACACGAGTGGAGTGTCAAGTAGTATACCATCCTCGAAGGGGTCAAGTGAGCACGAGTAAAGGAGATGATTCACCTTTGTGTATGTGAAGTAGATGTCGCACGTGTCACTCGCCGAACGGACTCTTGACATGGTGATGTCCGTAGGATGCTCCGCATCAGGGGCAGTGCTTTTTCTATATCCCTAATTCATGTACTGCTAAACAACTCAAGGAGAGAGCCACTAGTGTTGGTATCACTGTGGTTGAGGGGGAAGCTAGTGTTAATGAACTAGAGGATGTTTTCTCTGAGTATATTGGGACTAAGTGGCATTGTACTGCTCGTGCTATAGGTCCTCATACTTATTGATGTGATTCCCTAATCAGAGAGACATGAAAAAGCGTGTTATAATGATAGAATGACTCTCAAATCTTGTGGTGTGGTGGTGAAAATTGTCCCCTGGTTGGTTAATGTTGGGGCTAAGGGGGTGATGGAAACAGCTTGGGTTAAAGTGGCTAATGTGCCATTAGAGAGAAGAAATGAATGAAACTTGGCTTATGTTTCCTCGTTGGTTGGAGTTCCACTGGAAATCGACATGGCCACCCTACACAAGCCTGAATATGTATGGGTCCGGCTGGGTTGTCGTAATGTGGATGAACTCCCTGGTGTGGTTGAGGCTGTGCTAGGCACGCATTTCTTTGATTTTTCTATGAAATTAAAAAGATTCTAGTTTGAGATCCAGAGAGGATGACTAATGTGGCTCAGGTGGAAACAGCTAAAAAAACTCATCCCACGAGAAACAGACCCCGATGAGTAGGGCTGATCCTAAATCCATAGAAAAAGAAAGAGGCTGGGAGTCCAGCAAAAACAACACTGCTGGAAAAAAAAATCTTCCTATTGATTCTGTGGAAGAGGAAGAGGATGAATCTGAGGAGTCAGAACATAACACTCTCTTGATTGATTCTATAGCTACTGAAGCTTGTAATAGAGAGGACATGTTTGGATCTCAAGAACTGCTTATTATTGATGATAATAAGCAGTCTGCTGATGGATTTAGGTAGAAAAAGTTAATCCTATTCACATAGATGATAACATGTCCTATAGCCACACATCTCACTTGGATCTGGGTGATAATTGTGCTCAGGTTGAAGAAATTGAAGGAGATTTAGGTAGAAAAAGTTAATCCTATTCACATAGATGATAACATGTCCTATAGCCACACATCTCACTTGGATCTGGGTGATAATTGTGCTCAGGTTGAAGAAATTGAAGGAGATGTACCTAACAAAGCACAGGGGAGCTCTGAGTACATGATACAGTACCCTGCTTCCTCCTCTGATGATATGGGGGAGGTGATTCCTACTCCTCCACTTATATATGAAGATGTGCTGAGATTCAGCGTGAGGAACATGCAGAACATGGAGGGCAAGATGCAGGATAAGGCTGTGGCTATCTCAAAGAAAAGAAATCTGGAAGGTATATCACCAAATCATAATTCCTTTGATGTACTTTCAGATCCTGAACTTATGCTTAGAGCGTCCAAAATGGGGGTGATCATACCTGATACTAATTTCTCTAGTGTTGACATATTAAGAGAACTAGAGAAGATTAGGAATAATAATGATAAGCACTGTTTAAGAATTCATTCGATTAATCATTTAACGGGCCAGTTAATCGCTACTTGTAGGGCGGCCGAATCGAATAACAACTATTAATCGTGTTAACTTGCTAGGACGATTAATTGGCCCGTCAGACTGATTAATTGACCTGTTAAGCCGATTAATCGGTTATTAGGCCGATTAATCATTGCTGGCCCATTAGTTTGTGGGCAAACAAAGCCCAAAATTTTGGCCCATAACCCCTCACATTCCCCTCTCACTCCTCAATAGAAAGGGTTCGACCAAGCAATAACATATTTTGGTATATTACATAGCTGAGAGCATAAGAGTATGATATAATACATAAAAAAGTAGATATATGTAGAAAGGTTCCTATTTAATCTATCGATTAATGGTCGACCGATTAATCCAGTTAATAGGCTGATTCACCGATTAATCGCTACTCTCAAGCCGACCGAGCAGCTAACAGTTACCGATTTCCTGAACAATGATGATAAGCATGAATCTGTTCCTGAAGTATCTGTAGAGGAGAATGTGATGTATATTACTAATGGAAAAGGGGACCAAACTCCTATTAGCACTGAATAGATTGATGAGGAAGAAGACCAGAGGATCATTTTGTCTTAGTTAGGTCCAGGAAAAAAAGATCCCAAAGATTCAAGTGGCCATTTCCAGACCCATGACTAGAAGTCAAAATTCTACTGTAGGGAAGAAAAAAGTGAATATTAGCAGCCCTGTCCGTCATACCAGGGCCACCAGAGGGAAAAAAAAGACATCTGTCAAATGATAGGGATTTTTTGGAATTGTAGGGGGCAGTAAAAAAACGAATGAGTTCCTGTCTTTCCCATATTATTAGAGATCATTCCCTTGACTTTATCTGTTTGCAAGAAACTCACAAGAAAAAATTCCTAGATAACTTTTTTAGGAAACTTGGCCCCCATAATTATTTTGAATGGAACTGTATTCCATTAGTGGGCAAATCTGGTGGTATCGTTTGTGGTATTAAAAAGGAGAGGTTTGAGGTTATTGCTTGGAGGAAAGGCTGATTCGTTCTCCAAGTTTCCTTCTATGAAACTAAAGTCCAGAAAATATGGACTTTGTGTACTGTATATGGTGCTACCCATGACTGTGATAAAGGAAATTTCCTTACTGAACTAGCAGATTTCTGCAGTCATGTGCAGACTCCACTGCTGATAGGAGGGGATTTTAACATTCTCAGACACAGTGGGGAAAAAAAAGTAAAAACTGGCACCACTCTACATATACTGATCTCTTAAATTCTGTTATTAACTCCATATGTTTGAGTGAAATTCATATGAATGGGGGGTGTATACTTGGACTAACAACTAATCACATCAAACTCTTGAGAAATTAGATCGTGTTCTTATGAGTAGTGCTTGGGAGGACTTGTTCCCTCAAGTCAATGTGAAAAAACTGGTTAAGGATATTTCGGATCATAATGCTCTCTTATTGTCCTCTGACAACCCTGTTGTCGGAGTCCCACATAAAAGAGAGTTCAGGTTTGAGCTTAGTTGGCTCAAATCTGAAGAGTTTATCCCTTTAGTTGATAAAATTTGGAATCGTTATGTCAATGCAACTGATTCTATTGATGTGCTGAACATCAAGTTGAAACGATTTAAGAAAATTTTCAAAGGATGGGGGTTTGACAAATTTGGGCATGAGAAAATTAACAAAAAATAAATTAGAGAGGAGTTGGAGCGTATCGACAAAATGGAGGAAAATGTGATGTTCCAAACTTATTGTGCAGGATAACCGGACTTCTGGTAGAACTTAATGAAATTCTGGTCAATGAGGAGCTCTGTTTATTGCAACAATCTAAAGAAAGGTGGTTGCTCAAAGGAGACATCAATACTGCATACTACCAGAAAATTGCTAACGGTAATAAACGGAAAAAACACCATTCATTCCTTGAATGTTGGTGATACGGTCATTGAGGGGACTGAGAAATTACTTGACCATGCGACTAGTTTCTATAAAAATCTTTTTGGGCCTGCCTCGGGGACTATGTTTCAACTTGACCCCGAGATTTGGGGGGAGGAGGAGGAGATTTGTGAAGCTGATAATATGATTTTAAACAAACCTTTCTCAGAGGAAGAGGTCAGGAAAGCCCTGTTCTCTATGAATAGTAATAGGGCTCCGGGGCCAGATAGCATACCTGCTGAGTTAGCATTGTTGGGAGATAGTGAAAAATGACATAATGAATCTTTTTGCTGCATTTCATGATGGAACTCTTGACGTGTATAGGTTGAACTATAGCATAATAACCCTCCTTCCCAAAATTAGTGGGGCTAGTAAAATTCAACAAATTAGGCCCATTTGTTTGCTTAGATGCCCTTATAAGTTGATCACTAAAGTGCTTGATAATAGAGTGGCTCCGTTTGCGGACATGTTATTCAGCAAACACCATAATGCTTTTATTAAGCACAAAAGTATTATGGATGGGGTTTTATCTCTTGATGAGATTCTTCATCACATGTATGTTAAGAAAAAAGTGGGAATTGTCATTAAGCTCGATTTTGAGAAAGCTTATGACAAGGTTAACTGGGAATTTTTGGTAAAATGCCTTGAGGTAAGAGGATTTGGGAATACTTGGTGCGACTGGATGAAGAAGATTCTCCAGAATGGCACAGTTAGTGTCAAGTTAAACAACACTACTTGCCCATACTTCCAAAGTTTCAAGGGGGTAAGGCAGGGGGACCCGGTGTCGCCTTTTTTGTTTAACATAGCTGCTGAGTGCTTATGCAAGATGGTACTGTAGGCGCAAAAGAACAAACTGTTTGTCGGTCTTGCAGCAGACCTGGTGGAAAATGGTGTTGCCATCCTGCAATACGCGGATGACACGGTCCTATGTATTGAACATGATCCAGAAAAAGCTTTAAATTTGAAATTACTTCTTTATATGTTTGAGCTCATGTTTGGTTTGAAGATTAACTATCAGAAAAGTGAAATTCTTTGTGTTGGGGCTGATGACAATATTCTAAAAACATATGCTGATATTTTTAATTGTCAGATTGGTCATTTCCCTATGAAATATCTGGGGGGTTCATGTGAGTTACTCCTCCTTGCGAGGGGTGGACCGGGACTTTTTGGAGGCTAAATATATTAAAATATGTGATTCTGGTTTAGGGGTTAATGCTTCCTCAGGGGGGAGGTTGACTTTATTGAATGCTAATATTTCCAGCATTGCTTATTACTATATATGTCTATGTTCCTCCTGTCTAAAAGTATTATAGAAAGGCTAGATAAACATAGGAGGAGATTCTTTTGGCAGGTGACTAAGAATAGAAAACTCTATTACTTAGTCAGATGGCCCGGGATTTGTAGATCAAAAGACAAAGGGGGTTTGGGGGTGAAAGATCTCCATAAGCAAAACTTAAGTCTGCTTACTAAATGGTGGTGGAAACTTGAAACTAAAGACGTCCTCTGGCAAGATATAATCAAAGCCAAATATTTTGGTAGGGCTACACTAGCCACTGTTAAAGAGAAAATGAATGATTCCCCTTGTTGGAAAGCTATTATGAAAGTCAAAAACTTGTATATGGCCGAGAGACGGGTATCATCCGCTTTGGTGACGTTGCCAGGTTGTGGATGGATCCTATTGGTGATCAGATACCTTTTGCTGAACAAGTCCCTCATTTGTTTTTGATATGCAACTACCCTAACTGCACTGTGGATGCATGTGTGGAGGTTGATCCCATATCCTTCTTTAGAAGGAGATTAAGTTTTGAACTTAATGAGCAATGGCAGATGATGATTGCCACTGCAAAAAAAACTGTGTTTCTAAGGAAACTGATAGCATCAAATGGGCTTTGGGTCCTAAGTCTTCTTTCACAACTAGATATGTGTAATCTTTTCTGGAGAGGAATATTGCAGGTTGTGATTATAGATGGATATGGAAAGCTGGCATTCCCTTGAAGATCAAATTTTTTATGTGGCAACTGTCTCAGGATTCAATTTTAACTAGAGATGTGATGAAACATCGGGGGTGGAAAGGGAACCCTAAATGCTCATTTTGTGGGGAATGAGAGATTTCCCAGCATCTGTATTTTACTTGTCCAGTTGATAACCCATAAGTATAGGGGATCAATTGTAGCTTTTTCGATAAATAAGAGTGTTGAACCCAACGAGGAGCCAAAGGTGGGATTTATATTCCCTTCAAGTTCTATCGAGCACCGATACAACTCTACGCACACTTAACGTTCGCTTTACCTAGAAGAAGTATGGAACTATTTTGTAGGTGTAGGGATAAGTTTGCACGGATAAAAATGGATGTACATAACGAGAATAAAACTAAGAGTAATTTGCAAGATAATAAAAGTTAGTTTTTTAGTAGAAAGCTTTTTTGTAACACAAGAGAAAGATTTGTCCCTAGGCAATCGATAACTAGACCGGTAATCATTATTGCAATTTTATATGAGGGAGAGGCATGAGATAACATACTTTCCGTACTTGGATCATATGCACTTATGATTGGAACTCTAGCAAGCATCCACAACTACCAAAGATCATTAAGGTAAAACCCAACCATAGCATTAAGTATCAAGTCCTCTTTACTCCCATACGCAACAACCCCCTTACTCGGGTATGTGTTTCCGTCACTCACGCCACCCACCATAAGAGAATCATGAATGTATTGCAACACTCTACAGCGGTAATCCCACACGCTTGCGCGACATGGAGGGCACAATAGGACAACACCAAAATAAAACATACAACTTAAACCAATCATGATCATCAATCAACCCATAGGACAAAACGAATCTACTCAACCATCATAGGATGGACACACATCATTGGATTATAATATGTAGCATTAAGCACCATGTTTAAGTAGAGATTACAGTGGGGAGAAGAGGTGTTACACCGCTGCATAGAGGGGGACATAGTTGGTGGTGACGGTGGCGAAGTTGTTGGTGTAGATCATCGTCATGATGATTGCCCCGGCGGCGTTCCGGCGCCACCGGGAGAGAGGGGGAGAGAGCCCCCTCCATCTTCTTCTTCCTTGGCCTCCCCCCTAGATGGGAGGAGAGTTTCCCCTCTGGTCCATGGCCGCCATGGCTCCCAGAGGGGTGAGAGCCCCTCCGAGATTGGATCTCTCCCTCTGTTCTCTTCTGTTTGGCGTTCCTATTTTCTGGCCTTACACCATTTCTTAAATTCCCGAAGATCCGTAAATCCGATTTGGCTGAAATTTTGAGGGAATATTCTTCTGGATATTATCTTTCTTCCGGCCAAAGAAGGGTACCAACCGCCTTATAGGGGCACCACAAGCCTATCAGGCGCGCCTAGGGTAGGGGCGCACCGTCTGAGCTTGTGGCCCCCTCGGGCATCGTCTCGCATTGATTCTTTTTCCCAAAAATCACATATATTACAAAATAAATCTCTGTAAATTTTTATCACATTTGGACTTCGTTTGATATGGATATTCTGCGAAATAGAAAACATGCAACAAACATGAACTGGCACTGGGCACTGGATCAATATGTTAGTCCCAAAAATAATATAAAAAGTTGCCAAAAGTATGTGGTTGTAGAATATTGGCATGAAACAATCAAAAATTATAGATACAACGGAGACGTATCACCAGTCTCTAGGGTAACCTGGAGAGCGATTGCATGTATATTTGGCACCGAAATGTGTCGGGACAACATGTGGCAGGCTTACACTTGGTGTTATGCTTTCTTCCCAGGAGGGGAGACTTTCTATACTGTTGGCATTGACGCATTATGTAGGGCAACTTGGTATTGTCGCAATAGTGCTACCTTTGAATTTAGACCTCTCAAATCTTCATTTGAATGCATCTTTTCTACTTGTGCTCTTCTATGCTATTGGGCAGGTTTGCTGAAGCAGGAGGACACGGTGGATCTGCGAGCTAGGTTGGCTATGCTGAAGAACAACGCATCAAGGCTGATGCGTATCTGTGTTGCGAGCCAAAGCGAGGAGGCGCACTGAAGGAGATGGCGTCCTCTTACTCTCCCGCAATGCTAGCCTAGCTCTTTTCTTTTCCTACGAGGGAACTTTATCTTTTGATGCTCATCTGTGAGCGGTTGTCTGTTTGCTTCTGATGATAGGCTCTGTCATAAACTATTTTGTTGAATAGTGTCATCAGGTTTTCGCCCTCCAGTGGGTAATCTTGATGGTGAGTGCTCACAGTGGATTTCCTCGTGATGCTTGAACCCGCTTTCCCCTCTCCTATCTCATTCCCTGGACTTTGTATTTCCGTAAAGTCGTAGTAATGGAAAGGGGTTATGCCCGGTTCAAAAAAAGAAACAGCATATTGATGGACTTTTGGAATCACTTGGTTATGAATCATTTGATACATGTGAACCATGCCTTATGGGCAAGATGACTAAAATCCCGTTTTCCGGAACAATGGAGCGGGTAAATGACTTATTGGAAATAATACATACCGATGTATGCGGTCCAATGAGTGTTGAAGCACGCGGTGGATATCGTTATTTTCTTACCTTCACGGATGATTTGAGTAGATACGAGTATTTACTTAATGAAACACAAGTCTGAAACATTTCAAAAGTTCACGGAATTTCAGAGTGAAGTGGAGAATCATCGTACCAAGAAACTAAAGTTTCTATGATTTGATCGTGGAAGTGATATTTGAGTTACCAGTTTGGTGCTCATTTAAGACAATGTGGAATTGTTTCACAACTCACGCCACCCGGAACACCATAGCGTAATATTGTGTCCGAACATCGTAATCATACTTTATTGGATATGGTGCCTTCTATGATGTCTCTTACTGATTTGCCACTATCATTTTGGGGTTATGCATTAGAGACAGCCGCATTCACTTTAAATAGGACACCATCTAAATTCGTTGAGACGACACCATATGAATTGTGGTTTGGCAAGAAAGCCAAGTTGCCGTTTTTTAAAGTTTGGGGATGCGATGCTTATGTCAAAAGGCTTCAGCCTGAAAAGCTCGAACCCAAAGCGGAGAAGTGCATCTTCGTAGAATACCCTAAAGAGACAATTGGGTATGCCTTCTACCATAGATCCAAAGGCAAGGTATTTGTTGCCAAGAATAGATCCTATCTAGAGAAGGAGTTTCTCTCGAAAGAAGTGAGTGGGAGGAAAGTAGAACTTGATGAGCTAATTGTACCTTCTCTCGAATTGGAAAGTAGCACGTCACAGAAAGCAGTTCTCATGATGCCTACACCAACGAGAGAATAAACTAATGATGATGATCATGAAACTTCAGATCAAGTTGCTACTGAACTTCGTAGGTCGACCATGACACGTTCCGCTCGAGAGTGCTACGATAATCCTGTCGTGGAAGTCATGTTGTTAGACAATGGCAAACCTACGAACTATGAAGAAGAAGTGATGAGCCCGGATTCCGTCAAGTGACTATGATGAGACTTTCTCACCCATAGTGATGCTTAAGTCAGTTAGAATTATGTTAGCAACTGCCACATATTACGACTATGAAATCTGGCAGATGGACGTCAAAACAGCGTTCCTTAATGGTTTTTTAAGGAAGAGTTGTATATGATGCAACCAGAAGGTTTTGTCGATCCTAAGGATGCTAACAAGGTATGCAAGCTCCAGTGATCCTTTTATGGACTGGTGCAAGCATCTCGGAGTTGGAATATACGCTTTGATGAAGTGATCAAATATTTTTGTTTTCATACAAACTTACGGAGAAGCTTGTATTTAGAAGAAAGTGAGTAGGAGTTTTGTAGCATTTCCAATAATATATGTGGATGACATATTGTTGATTGGAAATGATGTAGAATTTCTGTAAAGCATAAAGGGTTATTTGAAAAGAGTTTTCAAAGGAAGACATGGGTAAAGCTTCTTACATATTGGGCATAAAAATCTATAGATATAGATCAAGACACCTGATAAGACTTTCACAAGAGAGCATACCTAGATAAGATTTTGAAGGAGTTTAAAATGGATCAGTCAAAGAAGGAGTTCTTGCCTGAGTTGTAAGGTGTGAAGTTGAGTAAGACTCAAAGCTCGACCACAATAGAAGAAAGAGAAAGGATTAAGGTAATACCCTATGCCCCAGCCATAGGCTCTATAATGTATGCATGTTGTGTACCAGACCTAATCGGTGCCTTGCCATGAGTCTAGCAAGGGGTACTAGAGTGATCCAGGAATAGATCACCGGACAGTGGTCAAAATTATCCTTAAGTACCTAAAGAGGACTAAGGAAATGTTTCTCGTTTATGGAGGTGATAAAGAGTTCGTCGTAAAGGGTTACGTCGATGCAAGCTTTTACACAAATCCGGATTACTCTGAGTCATAAACCGGACACGTGTAGTGGAGCAGTCATTTGGAATAGCTCCAAGTGGAGCATGGTAGCAGCATCTATAGTATAACATAGAAATTTGCAAAGTACAGACGGATCTAAATGTAGCAGACCCGTTGACTAAAACCTCTCTCACAAGCAAAACATGATCCAACCCTAGAACTCATTGGGTTTTAATCACATGGTGATGTGAACTAGATTATTGACTCTAGTGCAAGTGGGAGACTGTTGGAAGTATGCCCTAGAGGCAATAATAAAATGGTTATTTTCATATTTCCCATTCATGATAAATGTTTATTATTCATGCTAGAATTGTATGACCGGAAACTTAAATACATGTGTGAATACATAAACAACACTGTGTCCCTAGTAAGCCTCTACTATACTAGCTCATTGATCAAACATGGTTAAGGTTTCCTAACCATGGACATGAGTTGTCATGTGATAACATGATCACATCATTAGAGAATGATGTGATGGACAAGACCCAACCGTAAGCTTAGCATATGATTGTATCACTTTAGTTTTTGCTACAGCTTTCTTCATGTTAAGTATCTATTCCTAAGACCATGAGATCATGCAACTCCCGAATACCAGAGGAATGCCTTATGTGCTATCAAACATCACTTCATAATTGAGTGATCATAAAGGTGCTCTACAGGTATCTCCAAAGGTGTCTGTTTGGTTGGCATGGATCGAGATTGGGATTTGTCACTCCGTATGATGGAGAGATATCTCTGGGCCCTCTCGGTAATACAACATCGGAAAGAGATTGCAAGCAATGTGGCTAATGAGTTAGTCATATGATATTGTATTACGGAACGAGTAAAGATACTTGCCGACAATGAGATTGAACTACGTATGGAGATACCGATGATGGAATCTCGGACAAGTAACATATCGCTAGACAAAGGGAATTGCATACGGGATTAACTGAATCCTTGACATTGTGGTTCAACCGATAAAGATCTTCATGGAATATGTAGGAACCAATATGGGCATCCAGGTCCTGCTATTGGTTATTGACCGAAGAGGTGTCTCGGTCATGTGTACATGATTCTCGAACCCGTAGGGTCCGCACGCTTAACGTTCGATGACCCTAGAGTAGAATTGGGATATGTGCATTAGTAACCGACTGTTGTTAGGAGTCTCAGATGAGATCCCGGCCATCACGAGGAGCTCCAAAATGGTCCGGAGATAAATATTTATATATAGGAAGTCTTGTTTTGGTCGCTGGAAAAGTTTTGGGTAGTACCGATATTGTACCGGGAGTGCCGAAAGGGGTTCGGCGGTCCATCGGGGGGGGGTCCACCTGCCCCAAGGGCCCACTTGGACTGTAGGGGCACGCCCTAGTCTAAATGGGCGAGGGGCACCAGCCCCAAGAGGCCCATTTTCCTGGAACAAGAAAAAGGGGAAGAGTCCTAAAGGAGGAAGGCACCCCCTAGGTGCCTTGGGGAGGGAGGAAACCTCCCTAGACCGGCGCCCCCTCCTTGGAGGAGGGGCTAAGGGTTCGCCCCAGCCCTCCCCCTTGCCTCCTATATATATAGTGGGGGAGAGGGAGGGTCTAAACACACCAATTCCCACGCCCCGGCGGCAGCCCTACCTCTCCCATAACTCCGTTTTGTCCTCATATCGGTTCCGGCAGCGTTTGGCGAAGCCCTACCGGCGCTGCACCACCACCATCTCCACCACGCCATTGTGCTGGTTGAGATCCCATCTACTTCTTCCCCTTCTCTTGCTGGATCAAGGAGGATGAGACGTCATCGAGCTGTACGTGTGCTGAATGCGGAGGTGCCGTCTTTTCGGTACTTCATCGGATTGGATCGCGATTGGATCGTGAAGAGTACGACTACATCAACCGCGTTATATATGCTTCCGTTGATGGTCTACGAGGGCACATGGACACACTCTCCTCTCTCATTTCTATGCTTCTCATAGATATATCTTGGGTGTTCCATAGGATTTTTTTTTATTTTCATGCAACGTTCTCTATCAGGTGGTTGATGGAGGCGTCACATCGAGATTTTTCTCCTCCGGGCGCTCTTCCTCTACGTGGCGCTCTTCTCTTGCTTCCTTGACGATGTCAGCAATGACAACCTCAGTGCCAATGCTTGCCAAAGGAAAGATGGTAGTGGCCTCACGCTGGGGGCTATGCTGGGGGCTGATGATCACTACATCTGCGCCGGGCAGCAAGCTCATCATCGGTTTGTCCCCCATCGCGGTCCTCGCCCTCTTCGCCATCATTTGCGCCAAGGTTTTCCCATTGCTATTGATTCAGGTCAAGACAGGGCAAATCATATTAGCAAAGACAATGTATCAAGAATAGATAAGAGCAGTTGGCACGTACTCTTCGTCCTCCTCCTCGTCACTAAGGACAGAGAGGTCATATTCGCCCCTGGATCCAGTATCAGAGGCAGGAGGTAGGACTGGAGTCCTGTCTCACTTGGTTGCCAGAGGTGCGATAGGCTGAGACGATCCAGTGACTCCTATAGTCGACGCGGTTGGCTGCCCCAAAGGGGCACCCCGCATTTGCTGTTGCTGAGGGGCTTGACGTCGAGATCCTTGCCACCTGGTAGCCTTGGCGGCCGTGTCCTTGTCAGCCACGTCATCACCTGAAGACAAAGGGCAGACCGGCTCCCCAGAAGCAGCTCTCCGGAGTGTGCGAGTTCTCCTTGCCGGAGCAGGAGGAATAGGGGGCTCCCTGCGTATTTGCTCCTCAATAGTTTCCTCGCCTTGGTCTCCGGCAAGACTTTCCGGTGACTCGTCTACTGGTTTTTTCGAGCCTCTTCATCCATATTGGCCGCCGTGAAAGCAAGTAGACCGGCGCCTCGAGCCATTCTTGCCTCCTCCGTCCTCTTGGCGATATGTGTCAGCTCTTTGTTGGTGGTGTCGCGGATGAGGTTCTTCTCCTCTCTAACGGCCTTCCCAACTAGGGTGTCAAACCATCCCCTCACCACGTATCTGGGTGGTTGTTCCCAAGATCCAACAATGTCGTGGGCATTACATTCGGGCATCATTGCAGTGATGGCATCATTGGCGGAGTTTTTGCACAAGGGCACCACCTTTGCCAGCAACTTGAAGTTGCCGGTGGAGCGGAAAAGCTGGTGGCTGATAACCCACAAGTATAGGGGATCAATTGTAGCCTTTCTCGATACGTAAGAGTGTCGAACCCAACGAGGAGCTAAAGGTAGAACAAATATTCCCTCAAGTTCTATCGACCACCGATACAACTCTACACACACTTTACATTTGCTTTACCTAGAACAAGTATGAAACTAGAAGTAATTTGTAGGTGTAAAGGGATAGGTTTGCAAGATAATAAAGAACATGTAAATAAGAGCTAGGGGCTGTTTAGATAAAGAAACAATTAAGTTAGTTTTAGTAGAGAGCTTTTTGTCACAAGAAAGTTATTTGTCCCTAGGCAATCGATAACTAGACTCGTAATCATTATTGCAATTTTATATGAGGGAGAGGCATGAGCTAACATACTTTCTCTACTTGGATCATATGCACTTATGATTGGAACTCTAACAAGCATCCGCAACTACTAAAGATCATTAAGGTAAAACCCAACCATAGCATTAAAGTATCAAGTCCTCTTTACTCGCATACGCAGCAACCCACTTACTCGGGTCTGTGCTTCTGTCACTCACTCCACCCACCATAAGTGAATCATGAACATATTACAACACCCTATAGCGGGGATCCCTCACGCTTGTGCGACATGGAGAGCACCATAGGATAACACCAATATAAAACATACAACTCAAACCAATCACGATCATCAATCAACCCATAGGACAAGACAGATCTACTCAAACATCATAGGATAGCCACATATCATTGGATAATAATATATAGCATTGAGCACCATGTTTAAGTAGAGATTACAGTGGGTAAAAGAGAGGTTACACCACTGCATAGAGGGGGAGAGAGTTAGTGATGATGGTGCAAAGTTGTTGGTGTAGATTGCCGTCACGATGATGGCCCCGACGGTGTTCCGGCGCCACCGGGAGAGAGGGGGAGAGAGCCCCCCTCCTTCTTATTATTCCTTGACCTCCCCCTAGATGGGAGGAGGGTTTCCCCTCTGGTCCATGGCCTCCATGGTGACAGAGGGGTGGGAGCCCCTCCGAGATTGGATCTATCTCTCTGTTCTTTTCTGTTTCTGCGTTCATGTTTTCTGGCCTTTCACCGTTTCTTAAATTACTGGAGATCCGTAACTCCGATTGGGCTGAAATTTTAACACAATTTTCTTCCGGATATTATATTTCTTGCGGCGCAAGAAGGGTACCAACAGCCTTACAGGGTGGCCACAAGCCTGCTGGGTGTGCCCAGGGTAGGGGGCCCGCCCCTCAAGCTTGTGGGCCCCTCGGGCATCGTCTCGCGTTGATTCTTTTTCCCAAAAACCACATATATTCTAAAATAAATCTCCGTAAATTTTTATCGCGTTTGGACTTTGTTTGATATGGGTATTCTATGAAACAAAAAACATGCAACAAACAGGAACTGGCACTGGGCACTGGATCAATATGTTAGTCCCAAAAATAATATAAAATGTTGCCAAAAGTATATGAAAGTTCTAGAATATTGGCATGAAACAATAAAAAATTATAGATATGACGGAGATGTATCAGTGGCAAAGAACTCTGTGTTGTAGTACCGTCAAGTTGGCACCAAGCCGAGCGCTTACCCGCATGATATTAGCCGCATTGTTGAAATCCCAGGCCAGTATTCCCTTGTCCTAAAGGGGGGCGATGCAGTAGCGGAGGAAATTTGCTTCTACCATCTCAATGGTAAGGCCAGCAGCCCTGAGGATAAGGATGTGAGTTATGGCGATTGTGAGCTTCTTGTCATTTGCGTCAAGAGAGCCCCAATCCCTGCTGAGCTCCACCTTCTTCATCCTCGGCCTACAAAAGTCTGGGAATTTGGCATCCACCATCCAGCACCATTCTGGCAGCCATTCGTCCCACGCCTGGTGCAGTTGGCTATCAAGATAGATCTCCTTGGCGCAGGCCCTGGGGATCCAAGTGATGCCATTGGAAGGAGCATCTGCTTCGATATGAGGAACAAAATAGTGGCGGAAGAGAGCAACATTGGGCGTCACTCCAACAAAAATTTTGCACATATGTTTGAACAGATATACATGTCATGGCATTTGGTGTGAAGTCAAGAAGATGGAACCCATATGAGTACATGATCTCGGAAAAGAAAACAGAGATAGGGGGGACAAGCCCACAATAGAAGTATGCAGTGAAGAAGGGATACTTGTCTCCGCTGGATTTGGTAGAGCCGGGAAGAACTTGTGGGGCGGGATGGGCCACTGTCTCCCTCCCCCACATGATCGCGTACCGCGCCACCAGATCCTCCTGCTTCAACACTGGCGCAAAGACGACGTTGTTCTTCCGCAGCACCGCCATTTGTTGCCTCCTCTCCTCTGCTTCCGAGTCGGCTGCCCTCTTAGCCTTGCCTTGCCCCTTTTTGGGTGCCATGATGGATGCCGAGGAAGTGGATTTTGTGGAAGGATTGAGGAATGGCACGGTGGAGCGGTGGTAAAGGAGCAAACGTGCTCTGTTCTTGCACGAGGAAGAAGATGAAGGAGGCGGCTGCTAGATTGCAAGAGAAAGGGGGTAAATGAGCAACGCCTCTCGCGGTTTCCTCTTTATGGGGAAGGTGCGGGGGCTGGCTCTTTTCCGTCCAACATGGCTGCGCTTTTCACATGCACTACCCCTGGCAGCCATTTCGTTCCACCTCTCCCACATCCTGCATTTAATGCGCATCATGGGGGTGTGGTAAAAGAGAAGATTACAACAGTTATTCTCTCCCATGCGTGCCTGTGCACTATTTGGGCCTAGCCCAACGATGCCTCGCATGCGTGTATGGCCCAGGCCCGGGGGCTCCTGTTGGTGTACTAAAAGGGGGTCCCTTAGTACCCAGACTTGTGCACAGGCAGTTGTAGCCCTCCGGACAGCAAGGGCTTGCCAGAGGATAGCTCAACCCAAGCCTCAACTCTAGGATACCAAGACCGTGAAGAAGACCTCCAGGAAGGTGATCGAGAAGTACTAAGTTAGTACTATAGATCGAGACTTGATTTGCCGGCAAGCTTCGCACCGGTAAGCCAGGACCCGGCAAGCTCCTTGTCGGAAAGTTCTCCATCTCGCCCTTCGGCCGCTCCACCTCATCGACCAGCTGATGGCTTGTCAAGATTAGGTGTCGAGCGGGCAGGCGGCCTAAGGGGAGTCAACAGGATGCGTGTCGGCACGTCGCATGCAGATCAACTTTATTGACACCCATCTAGTGGGCGTGTCAAGGAGATAGGCTCATCCACGTCGACGGCACAGAAGGAGAGACGCCTTTTGCCAAAGGATGGCCACCAGCTCATGGTGCATTAAATGCCCTTGTCCTACTCCGGCAGGATGAGGTTGGATAGCATCAAGACCACTATTCACATACATGTAATGACCATGTTTCCACTGTGGTGACCCCTTTTTGTCTATAATAGGAGGCCCATGGCTACCTTGGCATGGGTCGACACCCTCCTCACGTTTACACAGTAGTTGCACCTTGCTCACGTATTTTCGGCAAGCTGCACTTGTAACTTGAGCCCCAAGTCAAACCACCCAAAGACATGAGTAGGGTTTTACGCCTCCACGGCGGCCCGAACCTGAGAAATCCTTGTGTGTGAACTGTTGGATTTGCTCTCTATGCTCGTCGATAACCCCAGACGAACTACAAAGGGATCCTCGCCGGTCCCATAGATCGTCATACTCCGACAAATGATCTACGTAACATGCATAATAATGATGAACGGTGGCTGAGCCACAAATACTATGTCAGCTAGATGATCATGCAAAGCAATATGACAATGAATGTGTATGTCATAAAAACAGAATGGTGGAAGTTGCATGGCAATGTATCTCGGAATGGCGAAATGCCATGATAGGTAGGTATGGTGGCTATTTTGAGGAAGATATAAGGAGGCTTATGTGTGATAGAGCGTATCATATCACAGGGTTTGGATGCACTGGTAAATTTTGCACTAACTCTCGAGGTGAGAAAGGGCAATGCACGGTACCGAAGAGGCTAACAAATTGCCGAAAGGTGAGAGTGCGTATAATCCATGGACTCATATTAGTCATAAAGAACTCACATACTTATTGCAAAAGTTTATTAGCCCTCGAAGTAAAGTACTACTACGCATGCCCCTAGGGGGGAGGCTAGTAGGAGTTAACCATCGCGTGCCCCCGAGACGCAAATGAAGACAGTCAATAATAAATCATGCTCCAACTTCTTAGCATAACTAAAGACTATACGTGCATGATTCAGGAATCAGAAACCTTAACACCAATTTATTGCTAAACCACAATCATTCACTAATACCTCCCACATATTACCATCTCTATATCGCAAAACTATTGCAAGGAATCAAACATATCATATTCAGTGATCTACAAGTTTTATGTAGGATTTTATGACTAACCATGTGAATGACCAATTCCTATTGACTCTCTAAATAGATATAAGTGAAGCAAGAGAGTTTAATTATTTCTACAAAAGACCATGCTCTAAGAAATATAAGTGAAGCAAAAGAGCATTCTAGAAATAACGGTTTCTATATGTAGAGAAGCAGGTATCCAAACTTCAAATGATATAAGTGAAGCACATGAAGCATTCTATAAAGCCATACTCAAAAGATATAAGTGAAGTGCCTGAAGCATTCTATAAATAAACCAAGGACTAACTCATACCAGCATGGTGCGTAAAGGAAAAGGAAAATAAACACAAAAGATGCTCCAGAATTTACACATATCATGTGAACAAAACAAAAACGAGACATACCAATAATTGTCAAAGAAGAAAGATGGGATGCCTTCCGGGGCATCCCCAAGCTTAGACGCTTGAGTCTCCTTGAATATTTTCCTTGGCTGCCTTGGGCATCCCCAAGCTTGAACTCTTGCCTCTCCTAATTCTTCTCATACCGATACCCCCTCGGTCTTTGAACACTTCATCCACACAAAACTTAACCGAACTTTTTATTAGAAAGGTTAGTACATTGTATAATTATAATCAAACATTACCCATTGTATGCTATCACAATTTTATGGCTCCAAGTCAACGGGGCTCAACAAGATTTCAAACATAAGCAAATAAAGCAACTATACCAAAAATCTATGAAAATAGGACAGTCTATAAAGATGCAAATGGTACATATACTTATGTAACTCCAAGAATTTGGAAAACTGAGGACATGATAAAAAAATTGCATAGCAGTATTGTGCAATTTTTTTTAGAATTTTTGCACGTTCCAGTAAATTATGAAAATTTAAGCACTACAGAAAAAGTTTCTGTTTTTTCACAGCACACACCAAACGAGCAATTTAAACATCCTAAAGGTAAATATGAAGGAAATATGCTCTAGAGGCAATAATAAAGTTGTTATTTTATATTTCCTTATTCATGATAAAGTTTTATTATTCATGCTGGAATTGTATTGATCGAAAACTTAAATACATGTGTGAATACATAAACAAAATACCGTGTCCATAGTAAGCCTCTACTAGACTAGCTCATTGATCAAAGATGGTTAAGGTTTCCTAACCATAGACATGTGTTGTCATTTGATAACGGGATCACATCATTAGGATAATGATGTGATGGACAAGACCCATCCGTTAGCTTAGCATATGATCGTTCAGTTTATTGCTATTGCTTTCTTCATGTCAAATACATATTCCTTCGACTATGAGATCATGCAACTCCCGGATACTGGAGGAATACCTTGTGTGCTATCAAACGTCACAACGTAACTGGGTGATCATAAAGATGCTCTACAGGTACCTCCGAAGGTGTTTGTTGAGTTGGCATGGATCGAGATTGGGATTTGTCACTCCGAGTATCGGAGAGGAATCTCTAGGCCCTCTCGGTAATACACATCATAATAAGCTTGCAAGCAAATGACTAAGGAGTTAGTTATGAGATGATGTATTACGGAACGAGTAAAGAGACTTTCCGGTAACGAGATTGAACTAGGTATGAAGATACTGACGATCGAATCTCGGGCTACTAGCATACTGATGGACAAAGGGAATTATGTATGTTGTCATAAGGTTCGACCGATAAAGATCTTCGTAGAATATGTAGGAGCCAATATGGGCATCCAGGTTCCGCTATTGGTTATTGACTGGAGAGGTGTCTCGGTCATGTCTACATAGTTCTTGAACCCGTAGGGTCCGCACGCTTAGCGTTCGTGGACGATATAGTGTTATATGATTTGGTGACCGAATGTTGTTCGGAGTCCCGGATGAGATCACAGACATGACGTGGAGCTCCTGAATGGTCCGGAGGTAAAGATTGATATATAGGACGATGATATTCAGACACCGGAAGAGTTTCGGAGTGCACCGGGTAGTCAACGGGGCACCGGAAGGGGTTCCGGACACCCCCGGGAGGTCTATGGGTCTAATGGGCCAAGGGGAGAGACACACCATCCCACAAGGGGGCTGGCGCGCCCCTCTCCCTGGCCGCCGGCCCTAGGGAAGGAAAGGGGGAAGGGCTAGCCCCTCCTGCCTTCCCCTCCACATGGGAGAAAGGAAAGGGGGGGCGCCACCCTCCCCTGCCTTTCCCCGCTTGCCTAGAAAGGCAAGGGGGGGTGCGGCAAGGGGCAGGACCCCAAGTGGGATTCGGCCCCACTTGGGGCGCCTCCTTGGCTGCTCCTCCCTCCCCCCCCCCCACCTATATATATATATATATATATATATATATGTGGGAGGGGGGCGCTACACAGAACCACGACAATCTCTTAGCCGTGTGCGGCATCCTCCTCCACAGTTTTGTCCCTCGGTCATATTTTCGTAGTGCTTAGGTGAAGCCCTGCGGAGATAGCATCACCATGCCATTGTGCTGCCGAAACTCATCCACTACTTGGCCGTCTTGCTGGATCAAGAAGGCGAGGACGTCACCGAGCTGAACGTGTGATGAACGCGGAGGTGCCGTACGTTCGGTACTCGATCGGTTGGATCGCGAAGAAGTTCAACTACATCAACCGCGTTACTAAATGCTTCTGCTTATGGTCTACGAGGGTACGTAGACACACTCTCTCCTTCATTGCTATGCATCTCCATGGATAGATCTTGCGTGTGCGTAGAATTTTTTTTGTTTCCCATGCAACGTTTCCCAACAATGGCTTCCGAGCCAGGTCTATGCGTAGATGATATGCACGACTAGAACACAGAGTTGTGGGCGGTGATAGTCATACTGCTTACCACCAACGCCTTATTTTGATTCGGCGGTATTGTGGGATGAAGCGGTCCGGACCAACCTTACATGTCCACGCCCATGAGACCGGTTCCACCGACTGACATGCAACTAGTTTTGCATAATGGTGGCTGGCGGGTGTCTGTTTCTCCTACTTTAGTTGAATTGAGTTTGACTATGGCCGGTCCTTGAAGAAGGTTAAAACAGCAAACTTGATAAATCACCGTTGTGGTTTTTGCGTAGTTAAGAACGGTTCTTGCTAGAAGCCCGTAGCAGCCACGTAAAACTTGCAACAACAAAGTAGAGGACGTCTAACTTGTTTCTGCAGGGCATGTTGTGATGTGATATGGTCAAGATATGATGTGATATATGTTGATGTATGAGATGACCATGTTTTGTAATATCGACAACCGACAGGAGCCTTAGGGTTGTCTCTTAATTATTGTATGAAATGCAAGCGCCATGTAATTGCTTTACTTTATCGCTATGCATTAGCAATAGTTGTAGAAGCAATAGTTGGCGAGATGACCCCGATGCAACGATGGAGATCAAGGTGTCGAGCCGGTGACGATGGAGATCATGACGATGCTTTGGAGATGGAGATCAAAAGCACAAGATGATGATGGCCATATCATGTCACATATTTTGATTGCATGTGATGTTTATCCTTTATGCATCTTATTTTGCTTAGAACGGCGGTAGCATTATAAGATGATCCCTTCACTAAATTTCAAGATAAAAGTGTTCTCCCCGAGTATGCACCATTGCCAAAGTTTGTCGTTTCGAAGCACCTCGTGATGATCGGGTGTGATAGACTCTACGTTCACATACAACGGGTGTAAGACAGTTTTGCACATGCAGAATACTTGGGTTAAACTTGATGAGCCTAGCATGTACAAACATGGTCTCGGAACACTGGAGACCGAAAGGTCGAACGTGAGTCATATAGTAGATATGATCAACGTAGAGATGTTCACCATTGATGACTACCCGATCTCACGTGATGATCGGACATGGCTTAGTTGATTTGGATCATGTTTCACTTAGATAACTCGAGGGATGTTTATTTAAGTGGGAGTTCATTAGTAATTTGATTAATTGAACTTAATTTATCATGAACTTAGTCTTATAGTTTTGCATATCTATGTTGTAGATCAATGGCCCGAGCTACCGTTCCCCTGAATTTTAATGCATTCCTAGAGAAAGCTAAGTTGAAAGATGATGGTAGCAACTACACGGACTGGGTCCGTAACTTGAGGATTATCCTCATTGCTGCACAGAAGAATTATGTCCTTGATGCACCGCTAGGTGACAGACCTGTTGTAGGAGCTACTGCAGATGTTATGAACATCTGGCTGGCTTGATCTGATGACCACTCGATAGTTCAGTGTGCCATGCTTTACGGCCTAGAACCGGGACTTCAAAGAAGTTTTGAACGTCATGGAGCATATGAGATGTTCCAAGAGTTGAAGTTGATATTTCAAGCAAATGCCCGGGTTGAGAGATATGAAGTCTCCAACAAGTTCTATAGCTGCAAGATGGAAGAAATAGTTGTGTCAGTGAACACATACTCAAAATGTCTGGGTATCATAACCACTTGACTCAGCTGGGAGTTGATCTTCCAGTTGATAGTGTTATTGATAGAGTTCTTCAATCACTGCCACCAAGCTACAAAAGCTTCGTGATGAACTATAACATGCAAGGGATGAATAAACCAATTCCTGAGCTCTTCGCAATGCTTAAGGCCACGGAGGTAGAAATCAAGAAGGAGCATCAAGTGTTGATGGTTAACAAGACCACTAGTTTCAAGAAAAAGGGCAAGGGAAAGAAAGGGAACTTCAAGAAGAATGGCAAGCAAGTTGCCACTCCCGGGAAGAAGCCCAACGCTGGACCCAAGCCTGAAACTGAGTGCTTCTACTGCAAAGGGAATGGTCACTGGAAGTGGAACTGCCCCAAATACTTGGCGGATAAGAAGGATGGCAAAGTGAACAAAGGTATATTTGATATACATGTTATTGATGTGTACCTTACTAATGCTCATAGTAGCGCCTAGGTATTTGATACTGGTTCAGTTGCTCATATTTGTAACTCGAAATAGGAGCTGCGGAATAAACGAAGATTGGCTAAGGACGAGGTGACGATGCGCGTCGGGAATGGTTCCAAGGTCGATGTGATCGCCGTCGGCACGCTACCTCTACATCTACCTTCGGGATTAGTTTTAGACCTCAATAATTGTTATTTGGTGCCCGCGTTGAGCATGAACATTATATCTGGATCTTGTTTATTGCGAGACGGTTATTAAT
This sequence comes from Thinopyrum elongatum, assembly GCA_011799875.1. Classification (NCBI taxonomy): domain Eukaryota; kingdom Viridiplantae; phylum Streptophyta; class Magnoliopsida; order Poales; family Poaceae; genus Thinopyrum; species Thinopyrum elongatum. The sequence goes on from CM022299.1 coordinate 253,354,128, forward strand.
TTAAATCAGAGAATAATGGTTGTTGTATTTATATGCGTATTATCTTTTATGGTCATGCACCCTTGATGTATGGTCTATTCTTGTTGAATCTCAATCGTAGTGATACACATATTCATAATATTGATGCCAAAAGATGCAAAGTTGATAATGATAGTGCAACATACTTGTGGCACTGCCGTTTAGGTCATATTGGTGTAAAGCGCATGAAGAAACTCCATACGGATACTTTTGGAATCACTTGATTATGAATCATTTGATACTTGCGAACCATGCCTCATGGGCAAGATAACTAAAACTCTGCTCTCCGGAACAATGGAGTGAGCTAATGACTTATTGGAAATAATACATACCGATGTATGCGGTCGATGAGTGTCGAAGCACGCGGCGGGTATCGTTATTTTCTGACCTTCAAAGATGATTTGAGTAGGTATGGGTATATCTACTTAACACAAGTCTGAAACATTTGAAAAGTTCAAAGAATTTTAGAGTGAAGTGGAGAATCGTCGTAACAAGAAAATAAAGTTTCTATGATCTGATCGCGGAGGCGAATATTTGAGTTACGAGTTTGGCCTTCATTTAAAACAATGTGGAATTGTTTCACAACTCACGCCACCTGGAACACCACAGCATAATGGTGTGTCCGAACGTCGTAACCGTACTTTATTGGATATGGTGCGTTCTATGATGTCTCTTACCGATTTACCAATATCGTTTTGGGGTTATGCATTAGAGACAGCTGCATTCACGTTAAATAGGGCACCATCTAAATCCGTTGAGACGACACCGTATGAACTATGGTTTGGCAAGAAAGCTAAGCCGTCATTTCTTAAAGTTTAGGGATGCGACACTTATGTCAAAAGGCTTCAGCCTGATAAGCTCGAACCTAAATCGGAGAAGTGCGTCTTCATAGGATACCCTAAAGAAACTATTGGGTACACCTTCTACCACAGATCCGAAGGCAAGATCTTTGTTGCTAAGAATGGATCCTTTCTAGAGAAGGAGTTTCTCTCGAAAGAAGTGAGTGGGAGGAAAGTAGAACTTGATGAGGTAATTGTACCTTCTCTCAAATTGGAAAGTAGCACATCACAGAAAACTGTTCCCGTGATGCCTACACCTACTAGAGAGGAAGCAAATGATAATGATCATGAAACTTCAGATCAAGTTACTACTGAACCTCGTAGGTCGACCAGAGCATGATCCGCACCAGAGTGGTACGGTAATCCTGTCCTGGAAGTCATGTTACTAGACCATGGCGAACCTACGAACTATGAAGAAGCTATGATGAGCCCAGATTCCGATAAATGGCTTGAGGCCATGAAATCTGAGATAGAATCCATGTATGAGAACAAAGTATGGACTTTGGTGGACTTTCCCGATGATCGGCAAGCCATAGAAAATAAATGGATCTTCAAGAAGAAGACTGACGCTGATGGTAATGTTACTGTCTACAAAGCTCGACTTTGTAGCGACCCGACCCGAATGGATCAAAGTCTCTGTGCTTAAGTGTCATCCCTGGATCGGTATGCTGACACACACAGTACTCGAGGATTTATAACAGAGGTAAATCACATGTATAAAGTAACGTAAATACTATTACCTCAATCCAAATAGCGGAAGTAACAACAAGGTTGTGGATTCCCATCAACACCAACGGCAAAGTTGAGTGTAGAAATCGTAACCCTAACGTATCACTTACTCGTCGTAAGAATCCTGCAACATGAGACGTTGCAGCCCGAAATGGGTCAGTACATTGAATGTACTGGCAAGATAACACAGTAGAGCAATGAACAGAATAAATGCTATCACTACATGCATATATGGCTGGTGGAGGCTCTACGGTTAATATGTTTTGCGAAAAGCCAATTTTTCCCTACATCAAAGGAATATATTTTGTTTAACTACAAAGTTGGTTGAAAATATTGAGAAGGTAAAACCCCCTCTCAATCCCAATTAAAAGTAATCATTAATCCCAACAAATTAATTTAGAGTGATGGGATTCAATATGAAAATCCAAGAACCAGATACTCAAGATGTCCATAACCGGGGACACGGCTAATCATGATTAGTTTGTACACTCTGCAGAGGTTTGTGCACTTTTCCCCACAAGACTCGATCTCCTCCGTTGGATTTCTCGCACTTCATGGTGTTTGAGAAACGGATGACCGACACACAGTCTTTCTGAAGCATTTACTCTTTACTCTGGGTAGACAGTTACACCTACTTTCCCCTACATCTGCTAGCCTACCACTGAAAGAGGTCATGTAACATACTCAACTATGCTAGAGCCCATAATAGCTTGTGGCTGCACACGGAAGTTTCTAGCATGAATAATCTTATGATCCCTTTGAGCCTGGGTGGCGAACCATAGGAGGATCACACGGTATAACCCCGGGATCTCCTAGGACAACACTGGTATATCCCCAGGTGTCCGGGCAAGCCACTGGTATATCCCCAGGGTGCCCCAACCAATCCACCCAGATGTGTATTAAAGTAGCCACCTTAAGTTAACCATTAATTAACAATCTCACATCTGTCATGGATACACTCAAAACCCAATCCACGTCTACGAGCATAGCATGGCAATATAAGCATAGCGTAGAAGTAACTCCCAAGGGTTTGATATTAAAAAAAGGCAATAGGTTCTACCTCATCATCTACTTCCCAATACCCACAAGTTAATCACATCCTAATCATGCAGTGTTTGAGGATTGAAACTAATGCATAAAAACTGGGTAACGAAGAAGTATGATCAATGTGTTACTTGCCTTGTACTGTTGATGAAGATCCTTCGCACTCATAATTTCTGATAGTTCTACTCGTCACACTCCGTTCAATCTAACGTGAGCAAGCAATTGCATACATAAGCACTCATGCAAAAGAATCGAAGAAAAGATCTCGAAAAACTTCGAAAACTAGCAATTAACTCTTGCAACAGAAAACAATTTCTAACAGTACCAAAATTGGGTGGATTTGGTCTTATCAGAAAGTTTAGGTCAAGAGCTTCAATTAGCAAAAAGAATCAATTAAATCGGAGTTACGAAACTCAAGTTATAGCCAAAACAAGTTTGAATATGAATCTGAACAAATTTCGAAATTTGAAAGTTGCAAAAAGTTTATTTGATAGATTCACTAGAAAGGTGGAATCAAGACAAAAATATTGGCGTTGGTTTCGTCTAATTTGGATGAACGAGTAAAAAGTTATGGCTATTTGAAAAATCAGGGCCAAGCTGTTTTACGGAAGAAAAAAAGTTATGCCTAAAAGAATTCTAGTCCTAAAATGTAAATACAAGGACTAATTTATAAATCTAATTATTCTACCGTACTAGTCTAGAAATAATAAGCTACGGGAGTATATAAAAAAATACGAAGAAAGATACCTTTATAAGGTAGAGAAAAGATGACTTCCGAGAGAGAAGACAACTTTCAGAAGTCCCGCCGAAGAGAAGAAAAATATTTTTATTTAGTGAATCTAGTCAAACCAAAATATATTGATTTAACCCGAATCGGATGATTTTTGGAGGCTCTATGGGTCTATATTTATAGGTGGATAGGAGGCTTAGAGGTCAAAGACTAGGCAATGTGGGACTAAACATAGACGAATAAATAAAACAAAGAAAAAAAACGCATGGGCCTAAAAAGCCTTTACCGGCCGGCCGCGCGCCTGCGTACGCGCATAGATTTTTTTTTTTAAAATATTTTTCTTTCCTGAAAATTGTTTAAAAAAAAAACAAATAAAATCGTAAACCTTAATAATAAAAAAAAAAATATTAATATATATGGCCGGCCGTCTACAATGCTGCCACTGGGCGACATTTAGTTCCAGGCGCACTCGCAGTTTTTTTTTTTTTAAATAGAAACAGAAAGGAAAAACTGAATAACGAAAATAAAAATAAAATTTTACATAGGCATATTATTATCAAAAATTTCAGAAAAAGATTTCCTAAAAGATGAACATATTTCAGCGGCAAATAAATTTCACAAAATTTAAATAAAGCAAACAGTGCTACTGCTGCAATAAACCTTATAAAATCATTTTAAAAATACCAAAATGATTTAAATTTATTCTCTCCAATGTGATATTGAAGGGAATCATTTTACCCTAATTTCCATATATTTTATTTTTGGATAAAAACAATTTGAATAAAAACCAAATAACTCCAAATTGAAAATAATTTCAAAGGGACTTTAAATTCGATTGTTTTAAACTTCCAACTCATATTTCATACAATTTGAAGAAGTCATTTTATCTTCTCTCATGAAAATCATTGAGTTGCTTGAAGTTTCTGAATTGGAAATATTTTTCCAAATGGAATTCAAATATTTTCAAACACCCTTTTCATTTAATTAAATGGAAGAAGTCATATCATCTTCACTCAAGGGTTTTGTATTTGAAAAGAATTTGAATTCATGGAGATCATAAATGCAAGGTGAAAGTTTTGGGAAAGTCATTTTATTCCCTCTCATTCAACTTTCAAAAAGTTTCCAAATTTCACTCAATTTCACACAAGCAACCACACCACAATCAAACAATCAATCAAAACTATTTATTTAATATAACATTCCAAAATTTAGAATTTTGGGATGTTACAGACTTGTTGCGAAGGGTTTTCGACAAGTTCAATGAGTTGACTATGATGAGACTCTCACCCGTAGCGATGCTTAAGTCTGTCCGAATCATGTTAGCAATTGCCGCATTTTATGATTATGAAATCTGGCAAATGGACGTCAAAACTGCATTCCTTAATGGATTTCTTAAAGAAGAGTTGTATATGATGCAACCAGAAGGTTTTGTCGATCCTAAAGGTGCTGACAAAGTGTGCAAGCCCCAGCGATCCATCTATGGACTGGTGCAAGCATCTCGGAGTTGGAATATACGCTTTGATGAGGTGATCAAAGCATATGGTTTTATACAGACTTACGGTGAAGCCTGTATTTACAAGAAAGTGAGTGGGAGCTCTGTAGCATTTCTAATATTATATGTGGATGACATATTATTGATTGGAAATGATATAGAATTTCTGGATAGCATAAAAGGATACTTGAATAAGAATTTTTCAATGAAAGACCTCGGTGAAGCTACTTATATATTGGGCATCAAGATCTATAGGGATAGCTCGAGACACTTAATAGGACTTTCACAAAGCACATACCTTGACAAAGTTTTGAAGAAGTTCAAAATGGACCAGTTAAAGAAAGGGTTCTTACCTGTGTTACAAGGTGTGAAACTGAGTCAGACTCAAAGCCCGACCACTGCAAAAGATAGAGAGAAAAAGAAAGTCATTCCCTATGCCTCAGCCATAGGTTCTATCATGTATGCTATGCTGTGTACCAGACCTGATGTGTGCCTTGCCATAAGTTTGGCAGGGAGGTACCAAAGTAATCCAGGAGTGGATCACTGGACAGCAGTCAAGAACATCCTGAAGTACCTGAAAAGGACCAAGGATATTGATGTGGAGAATCCTATGGACATCACCATGTCAAGAGTCCGTACGGCAAGTGACACGTGCGACATCTACTTCACATACATAAAGGTTAATCATCTCCTTTACACGTGTTCACTTGACCCCTTCGAGGATGGTATACTACTTGATTTCCCTCTCGTGTGCATGCATAGGTATTACAGGAGCTTCATCGACGACGAGGAGGAGTTCAAGCGCAAGAGAACATCTACACCATCCAAGAAGGGAGAAGGAGGAGGAAGAGGGACCCCAAGACGCGAAGCACCGGAGGCCTCGGACCACCCGGGGTGCCCGGCCTCCTATGCCCCGGGTGCCCGGCCCCCCGGCCCCCAAAGGGTGCGGCCCCTTACCACCCCGGGTGCCCGGGCTTTCACCACCCGGTGCCCGCACCCCCAGGTGCCCACACCCCGACCCCTCGGGTGCCCGCACCCTCACCTGGCGCTACCTCGGGTGCCCGGACTTCACCGCCGGGTGCCCGGCCTCCTCATCCCAGCGACCCTCGGGTGCCCGGACCCCTTTACCTCGGGTGCCCGGACCCCTCTGACGATGTTGCGTGCATGTGACGACCCCGGCTTAATCGTGCACTAATCATACATGCAAATGCGCACGATCAAGCCTAAGGACTCACTTGAAGATATCACAACACAACTCTAAAACATAAATAAAGTCATACAAGCTTTATATTACAAGCCAGGGCCTCGAGGGCTCGAATACATAGCTCGATGGCATACAAGCGTCAGCGGAAGAATCAGATATCTGAGTACAGATATATTACAGAGAGAGAAATAGGCCTTCACAGAGGCGGGGTAAAATAAAATAGTACGATCGAAAGGCGTAGGCCTCCTGCTCTGGACCCTCCGATCCTACTCCTGGTCGTCAAACGGCTCCTCGTAGTAGTAGTACTCGCCAGGCGGGTAGTAGTACTGGTCGTCGGCTGGGGCGTCTGGCTCAGGGGCTCCGTCGTCTAGTGGCATCAAATGGAATATGAGGGAAAAAGAAAGTAAAGCAAACGTGAGTACTCATCCGAAGTACTCAGCAAGCAAGGATCTACACTACATATGCAACATTGTCAAAGGAATGGCTGTATATGTGGACTGGGCTGCAGAAATGCCAGAATATAGGGGGAAAGCGTAGTCCTATCGAAGACTAGCATCTTCAACAATCTTCGACAGTCTTGCAGCAATAGAAGAGAGCAGATGAACATAATGTAAAGTAGTAGTAGTATCATCGACCTCGACCTGAGATCCTTTCTCGACTCCCTGCGAGAAAGCAATCCTAGAGCTGTACTATCCAGTTCTCATCTCATGTTCTAGTTGTACCGATCGGGATACAACTCCGAGTGTCCGTTACCATAGGACAGGCTATCGATAGAAGTTTGTTCCCTGCAGGGGTGCACCAACTTACCCACCACGCTCGCTTAACTCCGGCCAGACACACTTTTCTGGGTCATGCCCGGCCTCAGCTAAACAACACGCCGCAACCCGACCTAGGCTTATAAGAGAGATCAGCACGCCGGACTAAACCTATGCCCCCAGTGGTCTTGGGCCATCGCCCCGGGAACTCCTGCATGTTACGGGGCCACCGAGAGCAGACCTAGCAACCCCTTATACAAATGCGGTTACATTCCCAGTCCAACTCGGCGTGCGCCGCTCCATACTGATGTCAAACAAGCTTCGGCTGATGTATACGACGCAGAACGCCCATACTATGCCCACGTGATGGTTAGTGCTATCGGGCCAGAGGCCCTCGGATCAAATATCCAAACCGTAGTGGATTAGGAGCACGCGGAAACGAGCAGAGACTCACAATCGATGTGACCCCGTCGCCCCGTCACGAGGACTTGCGCCAAGGGCTAAGAATGCCCGGCCACGCCTCGTAGTTATCTCACGGGCACCATCCAGGTCAACCCAACTCCACATCACTTCGCAATAAGCTCACGCGGGTACCCCTCAGGGCCGACACGTCTTTAGTATCATGGTTCATAGTCAAGTCATAATATCCAAGGTAACTGTGTGTCTGACACCGAAGGGAACCCTGAGGAATCACCCTCGATGGAATTCCTGCTCGATGTTATCATCAAGGTGAACGAAGGAGGAATCACCCTCGAGGTCCACACTTGAGAGGTTGCACGACGATGTCGTTATCGGGGATGGTGTAGGAGGAATCACCCTCGCTTACCACGACCGAGTAACTAACCTACAAGGTTAACATCAGAAGTACTGACGAGGTATCACCCTCGGCACTCGACGGTATCCCAGTAGTGTCGGCAACTAAGGGGGAAAGTGATGTGCGGTGCCAGGGTCTGGTCTTCAATCCCGATGATCGGGTCTTCTGACATCCAGCGGGGCAGTCGGGATCAAGTGGGGGTCTCTGTCGGGACTCTACCCAGCCTATACTAATCAGTCTAGGATAACTAGAAAAGTAGCAAGGCAGGGTACAATAATCAGGCTATGCAGCAGATATAGGAAAACAGTAACAGTAGCAGTTCTAATGCAAGCATAAGAGAGAAGAGAATAGGCGATATAGGCATGCTCAAAATGGGGGTGCTTGCCTGTTTGCTCTGGGGCAAGGGCAAGGTCGCCTGTGGTGTCGTCGGGGACGTAGTCGTACTCCTGAGCTGCGTCTGCCTCGGAAGCTACATCAACGTCGGGGTCTACCGAGAGAGAAGAGGGGGAAGAAATAGGTAAACATAATGCAAACAAATGCAATACGGTGCGTGTGATGCTATGATGCAGTGCAGGGTTGCCTACATATGCATCTAAGTCATCTTAGTTATTTTTAGAATTAATCTAGGATTTATTTACCGAAGTGTGTGCACTATTCATCTGCCGGATACGGGTCCGGAGTTACGAGTTCTTCTACGTAGGGGGTTCCGACAAAGAAACGGACGGCACGATCAGACTTGTCTCGTCGTTCTGAGCAACTTTCATGTTTTAACTTTTTCGATCTGAGCTACGGTTTAAAAGTTATTAATTTTCAAAGTTTATTTGAATTCCTGGAATTTATTTATTTTACAGAAAAGTGAATTATGACGTCAGCATGAGGTAATGCTGACATCAGCAAGTCAACAGCCGGCTGACCAGGGTCAACCCTGACATGTGGGACCCACATGTCAGTCTCTGTTAGACTAACAGTGAATTAACTGAATCCACAGGGTTAATTAGGGGGTGGGCCCCACTTGTCAGCGAGAGATTAGCTTAATTAACTTATTTAACATTTTCTTTTTTCTTTTAAATCTTTTAACTAACGCGGGGCCCACATGTCAGCCTCACTGGTTGCCCAGTCAGCAGTTGACTGGGTCAACCCAGTCAACTGGGGCCCCCAGGGCCCACTGGCAGCCACCCTGAGGTGGGGCCGGCCTTGCCACGTCGGCGGTGGCCGGCGGCTCGCCGGCGGCGACGCCAGAACGCGGCGGTGGCCTCGGGCCTCGTCGGATTTTTCCTACGGGCCACCAAAAAGGACAGGGCCGGCCGCATTCGAATGGCCACTCGACGGCGCGTCGAGTGGTGGCGGTGGCGTGGCCGGAGACGGCGTGTAGCGACGGCGGCGAGCATCGCGGCGGACGCCGGAGTTCGGGTGCGGTTTACATCGGCGATGCAGACGTGCTAGCGAAGAACTAAACGGCCAGAAATCCTCTACGTGCGTGTGCGAGCTCGACGGGCGTGAGCCCGTGACCAAAAGGTCACCGGAGCCTCGTCGGCGACGAGGTCCGCGGCGTCGGGCTCGGGTTCGCATGGAGAAGCTGCCAATGCATGCGTGCGGAGCCACAGAGAGATGAGGAGGGAGGAGTGGCTCACAGTGAAGGCGCACGGTGGCCCGGTGACAGTTTAGGAGCCGCAGAGACGTCGCCGGGGACGAAGACGAACGGCGGCGACCCGAGGTTGAAGGTGAAGCTCGTGGATGAAGCCGCGCTCCTCCGCTCACACCAGCTGCTCCGGTAGGCGTAGTCGACCACGGCGTCCTCCCAGGCGCACTCAGACGAGGTGGGAAGGCCGTTGGCCACGGCAGCGGCGGATCGCGGCGACAGGGGCGCTCGGCCACCGGATCTAAGAAGGGAAGAGAGGCGGAGCGAGCGAGAGGAGAAGGGAAGAATGACGGAGAGGCCGGGGAGGAGTGGAGGTGCGTCGGCCTTATCCCCTCCGTCTCCTGTATCGTCGGTGGGTGGCGGCGTGTCGGCACGCGGTCGGCGCGCGCGCGCTCGGCCACAGCGGCGGCGACACGCACGGAGAGAGAAGGAGAAATGGGCCAGGTGGGCTGGATAGGCTGGCGCCAGGCACTGTGCACTTAGGCCGGTGCACAGTGGCCCATCTTTCCCTTTTTTCCTTTTCTGTTTTCTTTTTCTTTATTTCATTTCTGTTTTGAAATAGTTAGAGCACTTTTGCACTTTTGTAAAATGTGGGACTTAGTCCAAATATTACAGTGCCATTTTAGCTCTCACCAAAAAGTGATTTGGACAGAGTTGGAAACCATTTGTGTTTGAAATGATTTTAAATGGATTTAAATATCCTGTTTTGGTGCTGTTTCATCTTGTTAGAGTCACTTATCTAACTCCAACTTTAATGATGATGACTTTACAAATGTTCCTGGATTATTTGCCATTTAATGAACATTTTTCCAACAGTGTTTGATCAACTTCATATTTCACTTTTGAATTTGAGTTGATTTTCAAAATGGAGTTGATTTGCTTTGATTAACCACTTTGTTTAAGCACTGCAAATGAGATGACTTGGCATTATCAGCAGCTAATCATAGTGGCTATTACACAGGGGTGTTACAAGTTCTCCTCCTCTAAAAGAAATTCTCGTCCCAAGAATTTAGGAGGTAGAAGGGAAAAGTCCGGGATATTCTTCCCGAAGATGATCCTCGCGTTCCCAAGTGGCTTCATCTTTAGTATGATTCGACCACTGCACTTTCAGGAACTTGGTTGTCTTCTGACAAGTTCGACATTCAGCTTCATCGAGGATGCGGATCGGATTCTCCTTATAGGAAAGATCATCTTGTAGCTCGAGCATCTCATGATCCACTGCACGGTGCGGAGATTCCTTGAAGCACTTACGGAGTTGCGACACGTGGAAGACATCATGAATATGGGAGAATTGTGGTGGCAACTCCAATTTATAAGCCACCTGTCCACGTCTAGCCATGATGCGGAAAGGACCAATATAGCGAGGAGCTAGCTTGCCCTTGATTCCGAAACGACGGGTGCCCTTCATCGGAGTGACACGAAGATAAGCTTGATCACCAGGTTGATAGATCACACCCCATCGCTTGCGATCATAATTACTCTTCTGACGTTCTTGAGCTGCTTTGAGATTCTCCCGGACAATTCTGACTTGTTCTTCGGCATGCTGAATAATGTCCGGTCCAACAAGAGGTCGTTCCCTAGTTTCTGACCAATTCAGAGGGGTTCGAAATTTACAACCATAAAGAACCTCAAAGGGGGCCATTTTTAAGCTGGCTTGGTAGCTGTTGTTATAAGAGAACTCAGCATACGGAAGAGATTCCTCCCATTTCTTACCGAACGATATAACACAAGCTCGAAGCATATCTTCAAGCACTTGATTAACGCGCTCAACTTGGCCTTGGGATTGGGGATGATAAGCTGAACTCCAGGTAATATGAGTTCCCATTGCTTTCTGGAAACTTTCCCAGAAATGGCCAGTGAAAATGCTGCCACGGTCTGAACTGATTTCTTTGGGAATACCATGAAGTGAAACAATTCTGGAGATATATAGCTCTGCTAGCTGACTAGCAGTAATAGTCTCCTTAACTGGCAGAAAGTGTGCAACCTTGGAAAGTTGGTCGACGACGACAAGAATAGCATCGTGACCCTTCTGAGACTTGGGAAGACCAGTAATGAAATCCATCTGCACTTTATCCCACTTCCACAGAGGAATAGGAAGTGGTTGCAGAATTCCAGCAGGTTTCTGATGTTCTGCCTTCACGCGACGACAAACGTCACACTCGGCAACATAACGAGCAATATCTTGCTTCATTCTAGACCACCAGTACCTTTGACGAAGATCTCGATACATCTTGGTACTACCCGGATGGATAGATAGCGGTGTATCATGGGCCTCCTTCATGACTTTGTCAGTCATCAGCTCGAAGCGAGGTACTACAATGCGGTCTCGGAAGTACAAGGTTCCATCTTCAGCAATCGAGAAATCCCTGTACTTTTCAAGGTGAAGCTCTTTCTTCATTAGACCAATTTCGGCATCTTTAGTTTGCGCAATCTTGACAGCTTTCTCAAGATCTGGTTGTATCGCAAGGTTATTAAGAGAACCGTGCGGAATGATACAAAGGTTCAGCTTGCGCAATTCTTCATATAGCTGGGGTTGAGCTTGCTTTACCATGAGGTTACTACAATATGACTTGCGGCTCAAAGCATCAGCCATCACATTAGCTTTGCCAGGAGTGTAGGAAATACCACAGTCATAATCGGTGATTGTTTCCAACCAACGCTGCTGACGAAGATTAAGTTCCGGTTGAGTGAATAAGTACTTCAAGCTCTGATGATCGGTGTAAATCTCACACCGATTACCAAGGAGGTAATGATGCCACTGCTTCAAAGCATAAATCACAGCAGCAAGTTCAAGATCATGCACTGGGTAATTCTCTTCATGTGGACGCAATTGTCGTGAAGCATAAGCAATTACTCTTCGCTCTTGCATTAGGACACAACCTAGTCCTTGGCGAGAGGCGTCGCAGAAGATCACAAAATCTTTGCGAGAGTCTGGAGGAGCAAGGACTGGAGCAGAAGTCAGCTTGTCCTTGAGGGTCTGGAAGCTTTCCTGACATTTCTCTGTCCACTCAAACTTAACGCCTTTGTGGAGCAGATTAGTCAGGGGCTTGGCAATCTTGGAGAAATTTTCGATGAAACGGCGACAATAACTTGCAAGCCCGAGAAAACTTCTGACTTGCTTGACATTCTTCGGAGGGGTCTAGTCAAGAATAGCCTGAACTCGCTCCGGGTTAACTGCGATACCATCCTTGGAGATGACATGTCCAAGGTAGGTTACCTCAGAAAGCCAGAATTCACACTTAGAGTACTTGGCATATAACTTGTGCTCTCGAAGTCTCTCTAGAACAAGGCGAAGGTGCTCAGCATGTTCTTCTTTGTTCTTCGAATAAACCAGAATATCATCCAGATATACCACGACGAATTTGTCGAGGTAATCCATGAATATGTAATTCATTAAGCGGGAGAAGGTAGCTGGAGCGTTTGTTAAGCCAAACGACATGACGGTGTACTCGTATGAACCATAGCGAGTAACGAATGCAGTCTTCGGAATATCCTCTTCGCGGACACGGATTTGGTGATAACCCAACCTCAAGTCGAGTTTAGAGAACACCGAAGATCCTGCGAGTTGATCATATAAATCGTTGATCTGGGGAAGCGGATATTTATTCTGAATAGTTGCCTGGTTGATTGGACGGTAATCTTGAACCAAACGGTTAGTTCCATCCTTCTTCTTGACAAAGAGAGAAGGTGCTCCCCAAGCAGAGGAACTAGGGCGAATGAAACCCTTCCTTAAGGATTTATCAATTTCCTCCTTAAGCTCAATAAGATGGTGCGGAGGCATCTTGTAGGGACGCTTCGCAATAGGAGTGGTGCCAGGCTTCAAGTCGATGACGAACTCGACAGCTCTAGCAGGGGGTATTCCTGGAAGTTCTTCTGGAAAGACATCTGAGAAGTCACAGACCACTGGGATGTTTTTGATCCCATCAAGCGGAGAAGCATTCAACGCATTCAAGGCATAAATTTGAGCCTCAGCGTTCTGAGTGATATGAGCATGATAATTCACTATCTCATTCGAGGGGTGCAAGAGGTGAACAACTTTGGTGGCGCAATTGATTGAGGCGTAATGGGCCTTCAACCAATCCATTCCCAGAATAAGGTCAATCTTGGACGATTTCAGAATAATGGGAGAGGCACTGAACTCCAACCCTTCGATTTCAACGGGAACATTATAGCTAACCGCAGAGGTTCGGCAACCACCCGCGGGAGTATGTACCAATAAGGGTGTGTTCATGTATTCGCATTTAATGTCATGCATGCGTGCAAAATGTTTTGACATGAAGGAATGCGATGCTCCTGAATCAAATAAAACAGAGGCTGGTACTGAATTAACGAGAAGTGTACCCATCACAGTGTCTGGTTGATCTGGAGCTTCGGACATGTTGACGTGGTAGTACTGCCCACGACCATAAGAAGGTCTGGCATTATTGTTGCACTGTTGAGGAATACCACGGCCAGCAGAAGGGAGAGCCAGTTGATTCTAATTCTGAGAACAATCTCTAGCACGGTGACCTGGCTTGCCACACTTGAAGCATAGTCCGCTGTCAGGACGAGGTGCTGGAGCTCGAGGTGCTGGAGCTGGCAGAGGCTGCCTCGGTGGTGGAGGTGGCAGGCGTGGTGCAGCATAAGAGGGCCTGTTTGCAGGAGCTGCTGAATGGAACATGCCTTGAGGGAACAAGATGCGTCGCTTCTGGGAAGACGAGCCCGAAGATGAGCCCGCTTCTCAGGTGCGTCTGGACGCTTCTTTATGTTTCTTCAGTCCAGTTTCAACCATAATAGCCTTATTCACCAAGGTGACGAAATCAGGGTAATCTTGAACAAGCAGGGCCAACTGTATATCATGATGCAGTCCTTCACGGAACTTCTCTTGCCTTCGTTCATCAGTAGGAATGTCCTCTTCAGCATAGCGAGATAAGTCTAGAAACTCGCGCTGATAGACTTCCACAGTCTTGTTGCCTTGAACCAGACTATGGAACTCAGCCTTCTTCCTAGCTATGACAGCTAGAGGAATGTAGCGGGCACGGAAAGCAATCTTGAACTCTGCCCAAGTGACGACAGTACCAGGCGGCAGAGTCTGTCGGTGAGTGGCCCACCATTGGGCTGCGGGACCCTTCAGAAGATAAGTCGCAAAAGTGACATAGTTAACTTGGGCGACACCAGCAGACTCCATCTCATGAGAGATGTCACGCAGCCAGTCATCTGTATCTAGTGGGTTGACTGTGTTGCGGAAAAACGATGGACTGAGCCTCATAAACTCTGGCAAGGTGATGGATGGTGGCTGCTGATTAGCATCAGGATGAGGGAATTGCTGCATAATTCCCGTCATAAACTGGCGGTTGAGTTCAAACTGTTGCATCATCGCTGCCATGTAATCAGGTGGTGGCGGCGGTGACGGGTTGTTGTCAGCCATCCTGCTATTTCAACAGGGGTATTTCAGCAATAACTTATGCAAGTGTTTAACAATAAACATGATGTAACTCGACATTATTGAAAGAGTGCAATAGATGCTAAAAGTAATCATTAAGACATACAGATCCATACACAGTCGGTTACAATCGGGCAGCATAACGGCGCAAATTGAAAAGCTAGACACACTAGGTGGCACGCAGGCACGCGGTAAGGAAGTACACAACGTGACATAGCAAAGGCTACATCAGCGTCGGAGAAAACCACTGAAACGGGGTAACTGCAAGTGCGGATGATGAATGTTCGTCGCGGCAAGATCTTGTGCTCCATGTGCACTCTGATGCAGAACCTGGTCTCGAACTGTAAGAAGAGGTCCACGTGCAGGCGTGTGACCTCCCACTGCAGGCCAATCAATACCTGGCGGCATCTCAGTCCTGCGTGGGTAAAGAATATACTCCGGATGTATCCCTGCACGAACAGCTGGTAGCAACTGTGTCATAGCCTCATAGTAGCATGCTCGAGTGGCGAACAACTCGACGGCAAGAGCCCGAACAGTGCGATCCAGAGCCTGAGTGCACTGAATCAGAATCTGCGGGTCGTAGCGTCGAGACTCGTACGGGGCACAGGTAGCTGTGTAGTATCCAGTAGCATCTCCAACAGGTGCATACGGAATGTACCAAAACACAGAGTCATCCAAGCTAGCATTGTGCTCTCCTCGGAGACGTGCGACAGCTGAGTAGGCGGCATCATGGACTGCCATCTCAATCGTCACGCCTATACCGTGGAAAAGATGTAGCTCAGTGTCTGAGTCGTTCTGCTGATCATAGATCCGAACTTCAGCATAGTACTGCTCCTGGTTGAACTCGCGGTAAACCTCATAGACCATGTACTCGGGATACCAGCGGTAACCCAGTCTAGTCAGGAGGGCGATCAGAACAGCTGGAAACCCAGGGGCATCATGAGCCCAAGTGCGAAGCACAAGCTGGGTCGTAGGCCGCGGTGGAAACAGTCGATCCATCTGAAACATAGAGGTTCAGGGTTGTCATAAGACAATGAGAAATATAACCGATCTCAGAAGGAAAGGTTAAACAAAACAATGGAAAGGAAAATGATTATCAGACTAATCAGATCAAAGACAGGGAAATCGCACTGAATCCAGCTCTCCGGGTGGATAGAATTAACGAGATCCTAAATGTCGATGTTAGTAAATTTTATTAAACCCGAATAGATGAGAGATTAGAATCCCAGAGTAAAGACGAGGAATAAAAGATCCTAATACCACCCAGTTGGCGACGTGGGCCCGTAAGCCACACAGCCAAGTTAGTAAAACAGTTTTTGACCACTAGACTCAACTTCGGCCAAGGAATTGGGAAGGGGGATACCTAGAGGCAGTCGGCTCTGATACCAACCTGTGACGACCCCGGCTTAATCGTGCACTAATCATAGACGCAAATGCGCACGATCAAGCCTAAGGACTCACTTGAAGATATCACAACACAACTCTAAAACATAAATAAATTCATACAAGCTTTATATTACAAGCCAGGGCCTCGAGGGCTCGAATACATAGCTCGATGGCATACAAGCATCAGCGGAAGCATCAGATATCTGAGTACAGATATATTACAGAGAGAGAAATAGGCCTTCACAGAGGCGGGGTAAAATAAAATACTATGATCGAAAGGCATAGGCCTCCAGCCCTGGACCCTCCGATCCTACTCCTGGTCGTCAAATGGGTCCTCGTAGTAGTAGTACTCGCCAGGCGGGTAGTAGTACTGGTCATCGGCTGAGGTGTCTGGCTCAGGGGCTCCGTTGTCTGGTGGCATCAAATGGAATATGGGGGAAAAAGAAAGTAAAGCAAACGTGAGTACTCATCCGAAGTACTCAGCAAGCAAGGATCTACACTACATATGCAACATTGTCAAAGGAATGGCTGTATATGTGGACTGGGCTGCAGAAATGCCAGAATATAGGGGGAAAGCCAAGTCCTATCGAAGACTAGCATCTTCAACAATCTTCGACAGTCTTGCGGCAATAGAAGAGAGCAGATGAACATAATGTAAAGTAGTAGTAGTATCATCGACCTCGACCTGAGATCCTTTCTCGACTCCCTGCGAGAAAGCAATCCCAGAGCCGTACTATCCAGTTCTCATCTCATGTTCTAGTTGTACCGATCGGGATACAACTCCGAGTGTCCGTTACCGTAGGACAGGCTATCGATAGAAGTTTCTTCCCTGCAGGGGTGCACCAACTTACCCACCATGCTCGCTTAACTCCGGCCGGACACACTTTTCTGGGTCATGCCCGGCCTCAGCTAAACAACACGCCGCAACCCGACCTAGGCTTATAAGAGAGATCAGCACGCCGGACTAAACCTATGCCCCCAGTGGTCTTGGGCCATCGCCCCGGGAACTCCTGCATGTTACGGGGCCACCGAGAGCAGACCTAGCAACCCCTTATACAAATGCGGTTACATTCCCAGTCCAACTCGGCGTGCGCCGCTCCATACTGATGTCAAACAAGCTTCGGCTGATGTATACGACGCAGAACGCCCATACTATGCCCACGTGATGGTTAGTGCTATCGGGCCAGAGGCCCTCGGATCAAATATCCAAACCGTAGTGGATTAGGAGCACGCGGAAACGAGCAGAGACTCACAATCGATGTGACCCCGTCGCCCCGTCACGAGGACTTGCGCCAAGGGCTAAGAATGCCCGGCCACGCCTCGTAGTTATCTCACGGGCACCATCCAGGTCAACCCAACTCCACATCACTTCGCAATAAGCTCACGCGGGTACCCCTCAGGGCCGACACGTCTTTAGTATCATGGTTCATAGTCAAGTCATAATATCCAAGGTAACTGTGTGTCTGACACCGAAGGGAACCCTGAGGAATCACCCTCGATGGAATTCCCGCTCGATGTTATCATCAAGGTGAACGAAGGAGGAATCACCCTCGAGGTCCACACTTGAGAGGTTGCACGACGATGTCGTTATCGGGGGTGGTGTAGGAGGAATCACCCTCGCTTACCACGACCGAGTACCTAACCTACAAGGTTAACATCAGAAGTACTGACGAGGTATCACCCTCGGCACTCGACGGTATCCCAGTAGTGTCGGCAACTAAGGGGGAAAGTGATGTGCGGTGCCAGGGTCTGGTCTTCAATCCCGATGATCGGGTCTTCTGACATCCAGCGGGGCAGTCGGGATCAAGTGGGGATCTCTGTCGGGACTCTACCCAGCCTATACTAATCAGTCTAGGATAACTAGAAAAGTAGCAAGGCAGGGTACAATAATCAGGCTATGCAGCAGATATAGGAAAACAGTAACAGTAGCAGTTCTAATGCAAGCATAAGAGAGAAGAGAATAGGCGATATAGGCATGCTCAAAATGGGGGTGCTTGCCTGTTTGCTCTGGGGCAAGGGCAAGGTCGCCTGTGGTGTCGTCGGGGACGTAGTCGTACTCCTGAGCTGCGTCTGCCCCGGAAGCTACATCAACGTCGGGGTCTACCGAGAGAGAAGAGGGGGAAGAAATAGGTAAACATAATGCAAACAAATGCAATACGGTGCGTGTGATGCTATGATGCAGTGCAGGGTTGCCTACATATGCATCTAAGTCATCTTAGTTATTTTTAGAATTAATCTAGGATTTATTTACCGAAGTGTGTGCACTATTCATCTGCCGGATACGGGTCCGGAGTTACGAGTTCTTCTACGTAGGGGGTTCCGACAAAGAAACGGACGGCACGATCAGACTTGTCTCGTCGTTCTGAGCAACTTTCATGTTTTAACTTTTTCGATCTGAGCTACGGTTTAAAAGTTATTAATTTTCAAAGTTTATTTGAATTCCTGGAATTTATTTATTTTACAGAAAAGTGAATTATGACGTCAGCATGAGGTAATGCTGACATCAGCAAGTCAACAGCCGGCTGACCAGGGTCAACCCTGACATGTGGGACCCACATGTCAGTCTCTGTTAGACTAACAGTGAATTAACTGAATCCACAGGGTTAATTAGGGGGTGGGCCCCACTTGTCAGCGAGAGATTAGCTTAATTAACTTATTTAACATTTTCTTTTTTCTTTTAAATCTTTTAACTAACGCGGGGCCCACATGTCAGCCTCACTGGTTGCCCAGTCAGCAGTTGACTGGGTCAACCCAGTCAACTGGGGCCCCCAGGGCCCACTGGCAGCCACCCTGAGGTGGGGCCGGCCTTGCCACGTCGGCGGTGGCCGGCGGCTCGCCGGCGGCGACGCCAGAACGCGGCGGTGGCCTCGGGCCTCGTCGGATTTTTCCTACGGGCCACCAAAAAGGACAGGGCCGGCCGCATTCGAATGGCCACTCGACGGCGCGTCGAGTGGTGGCGGTGGCATGGCCGGAGACGGCGTGTAGCGACGGCGGCGAGCATCGCGGCGGACGCCGGAGTTCGGGTGCGGTTTACATCGGCGATGCAGACGTGCTAGCGAAGAACTAAACGGCCAGAAATCCTCTATGTGCGTGTGCGAGCTCGACGGGCGTGAGCCCGTGACCAAAAGGTCACCGGAGCCTCGTCGGCGACGAGGTCCGCGGCGTCGGGCTCGGGTTCGCATGGAGAAGCTGCCAGTGCATGCGTGCGGAGCCACAGAGAGATGAGGAGGGAGGAGTGGCTCACAGTGAAGGCGCACGGTGGCCCGGTGACAGTTTAGGAGCCGCAGAGACGTCGCCGGGGACGAAGACGAACGGCGGCGACCCGAGGTTGAAGGCGAAGCTCGTGGATGAAGCCGCGCTCCTCCGCTCACACCAGCTGCTCCGGTAGGCGTAGTCGATCACGGCGTCCTCCCAGGCGCACTCAGACGAGGTGGGAAGGCCGTTGGCCACGGCAGCGGCGGATCGCGGCGACAGGGGCGCTCGGCCACCGGATCTAAGAAGGGAAGAGAGGCGGAGCGAGCGAGAGGAGAAGGGAAGAATGACGGAGAGGCCGGGGAGGAGTGGAGGTGCGTCGGTCTTATCCCCTCCGTCTCCTGTATCGTCGGTGGGTGGCGGCGTGTCGGCACGCGGTCGGCGCGCGCGCGCTCGGCCACAGCGGCGGCGACACGCACGGAGAGAGAAGGAGAAATGGGCCAGGTGGGCTGGATAGGCTGGCGCCAGGCACTGTGCACTTAGGCCGGTGCACAGTGGCCCATCTTTCCCTTTTTTCCTTTTCTGTTTTCTTTTTCTTTATTTCATTTCTGTTTTGAAATAGTTAGAGCACTTTTGCACTTTTGTAAAATGTGGGACTTAGTCCAAATATTACAGTGCCATTTTAGCTCTCACCAAAAAGTGATTTGGACAGAGTTGGAAACCATTTGTGTTTGAAATGATTTTAAATGGATTTAAATATCCTGTTTTGGTGCTGTTTCATCTTGTTAGAGTCACTTATCTAACTCCAACTTTAATGATGATGACTTTACAAATGTTCCTGGATTATTTGCCATTTAATGAACATTTTTCCAACAGTGTTTGATCAACTTCATATTTCACTTTTGAATTTGAGTTGATTTTCAAAATGGAGTTGATTTGCTTTGATTAACCACTTTGTTTAAGCACTGCAAATGAGATGACTTGGCATTATCAGCAGCTGATCATAGTGGCTATTACACAGGGGTGTTACAAGTTCTCCTCCTCTAAAAGAAATTCTCGTCCCAAGAATTTAGGAGGTAGAAGGGAAAAGTCCGGGATATTCTTCCCGAAGATGATCCTCGCGTTCCCAAGTGGCTTCATCTTTAGTATGATTCGACCACTGCACTTTCAGGAACTTGGTTGTCTTCTGACAAGTTCGACATTCAGCTTCATCGAGGATGCGGATCGGATTCTCCTTATAGGAAAGATCATCTTGTAGCTCGAGCATCTCATGATCCACTGCACGGTGCGGAGATTCCTTGAAGCACTTACGGAGTTGCGACACGTGGAAGACATCATGAATATGGGAGAATTGTGGTGGCAACTCCAATTTATAAGCCACCTGTCCACGTCTAGCCATGATGCGGAAAGGACCAATATAGCGAGGAGCTAGCTTGCCCTTGATTCCGAAACGACGGGTGCCCTTCATCGGAGTGACACGAAGATAAGCTTGATCACCAGGTTGATAGATCACACCCCATCGCTTGCGATCATAATTACTCTTCTGACGTTCTTGAGCTGCTTTGAGATTCTCCCGGACAATTCTGACTTGTTCTTCGGCATGCTGAATAATGTCCGGTCCAACAAGAGGTCGTTCCCTAGTTTCTGACCAATTCAGAGGGGTTCGAAATTTACAACCATAAAGAACCTCAAAGGGGGCCATTTTTAAGCTGGCTTGGTAGCTGTTGTTATAAGAGAACTCAGCATACGGAAGAGATTCCTCCCATTTCTTACCGAACGATATAACACAAGCTCGAAGCATATCTTCAAGCACTTGATTAACGCGCTCAACTTGGCCTTGGGATTGGGGATGATAAGCTGAACTCCAGGTAATATGAGTTCCCATTGCTTTCTGGAAACTTTCCCAGAAATGGCCAGTGAAAATGCTGCCACGGTCTGAACTGATTTCTTTGGGAATACCATGAAGTGAAACAATTCTGGAGATATATAGCTCTGCTAGCTGACTAGCAGTAATAGTCTCCTTAACTGGCAGAAAGTGTGCAACCTTGGAAAGTTGGTCGACGACGACAAGAATAGCATCGTGACCCTTCTGAGACTTGGGAAGACCAGTAATGAAATCCATCTGCACTTTATCCCACTTCCACAGAGGAATAGGAAGTGGTTGCAGAATTCCAGCAGGTTTCTGATGTTCTGCCTTCACGCGACGACAAACGTCACACTCGGCAACATAACGAGCAATATCTTGCTTCATTCTAGACCACCAGTACCTTTGACGAAGATCTCGATACATCTTGGTACTACCCGGATGGATAGATAGCGGTGTATCATGGGCCTCCTTCATGACTTTGTCAGTCATCAGCTCGAAGCGAGGTACTACAATGCGGTCTCGGAAGTACAAGGTTCCATCTTCAGCAATCGAGAAATCCCTGTACTTTTCAAGGTGAAGCTCTTTCTTCATTAGACCAATTTCGGCATCTTTAGTTTGCGCAATCTTGACAGCTTTCTCAAGATCTGGTTGTATCGCAAGGTTATTAAGAGAACCGTGCGGAATGATACAAAGGTTCAGCTTGCGCAATTCTTCATATAGCTGGGGTTGAGCTTGCTTTACCATGAGGTTACTACAATATGACTTGCGGCTCAAAGCATCAGCCATCACATTAGCTTTGCCAGGAGTGTAGGAAATACCACAGTCATAATCGGTGATTGTTTCCAACCAACGCTGCTGACGAAGATTAAGTTCCGGTTGAGTGAATAAGTACTTCAAGCTCTGATGATCGGTGTAAATCTCACACCGATTACCAAGGAGGTAATGATGCCACTGCTTCAAAGCATAAATCACAGCAGCAAGTTCAAGATCATGCACTGGGTAATTCTCTTCATGTGGACGCAATTGTCGTGAAGCATAAGCAATTACTCTTCGCTCTTGCATTAGGACACAACCTAGTCCTTGGCGAGAGGCGTCGCAGAAGATCACAAAATCTTTGCGAGAGTCTGGAGGAGCAAGGACTGGAGCAGAAGTCAGCTTGTCCTTGAGGGTCTGGAAGCTTTCCTGACATTTCTCTGTCCACTCAAACTTAACGCCTTTGTGGAGCAGATTAGTCAGGGGCTTGGCAATCTTGGAGAAATTTTCGATGAAACGGCGACAATAACTTGCAAGCCCGAGAAAACTTCTGACTTGCTTGACATTCTTCGGAGGGGTCTAGTCAAGAATAGCCTGAACTCGCTCCGGGTTAACTGCGATACCATCCTTGGAGATGACATGTCCAAGGTAGGTTACCTCAGAAAGCCAGAATTCACACTTAGAGTACTTGGCATATAACTTGTGCTCTCGAAGTCTCTCTAGAACAAGGCGAAGGTGCTCAGCATGTTCTTCTTTGTTCTTCGAATAAACCAGAATATCATCCAGATATACCACGACGAATTTGTCGAGGTAATCCATGAATATGTAATTCATTAAGCGGGAGAAGGTAGCTGGAGCGTTTGTTAAGCCA
Organism: Thinopyrum elongatum; assembly: GCA_011799875.1. Classification (NCBI taxonomy): domain Eukaryota; kingdom Viridiplantae; phylum Streptophyta; class Magnoliopsida; order Poales; family Poaceae; genus Thinopyrum; species Thinopyrum elongatum. The sequence continues at coordinate 253,376,883 of CM022299.1, forward strand.
AACGACATGACGGTGTACTCGTATGAACCATAGCGAGTAACGAATGCAGTCTTCGGAATATCCTCTTCGCGGACACGGATCTGGTGATAACCCAACCTCAAGTCGAGTTTAGAGAACACCGAAGATCCTGCGAGTTGATCATATAAATCGTTGATCTGGGGAAGCGGATATTTATTCTGAATAGTTGCCTGGTTGATTGGACGGTAATCTTGAACCAAACGGTTAGTTCCATCCTTCTTCTTGACAAAGAGAGAAGGTGCTCCCCAAGCAGAGGAACTAGGGCGAATGAAACCCTTCCTTAAGGATTTATCAATTTCCTCCTTAAGCTCAATAAGATGGTGCGGAGGCATCTTGTAGGGACGCTTCGCAATAGGAGTGGTGCCAGGCTTCAAGTCGATGACGAACTCGACAGCTCTAGCAGGGGGTATTCCTGGAAGTTCTTCTGGAAAGACATCTGAGAAGTCACAGACCACTGGGATGTTTTTGATCCCATCAAGCGGAGAAGCATTCAACGCATTCAAGGCATAAATTTGAGCCTCAGCGTTCTGAGTGATATGAGCATGATAATTCACTATCTCATTCGAGGGGTGCAAGAGGTGAACAACTTTGGTGGCGCAATTGATTGAGGCGTAATGGGCCTTCAACCAATCCATTCCCAGAATAAGGTCAATCTTGGACGATTTCAGAATAATGGGAGAGGCACTGAACTCCAACCCTTCGATTTCAACGGGAACATTATAGCTAACCGCAGAGGTTCGGCAACCACCCGCGGGAGTATGTACCAATAAGGGTGTGTTCATGTATTCGCATTTAATGTCATGCATGCGTGCAAAATGTTTTGACATGAAGGAATGCGATGCTCCTGAATCAAATAAAACAGAGGCTGGTACTGAATTAACGAGAAGTGTACCCATCACAGTGTCTGGTTGATCTGGAGCTTCGGACATGTTGACGTGGTAGTACTGCCCACGACCATAAGAAGGTCTGGCATTATTGTTGCACTGTTGAGGAATACCACGGCCAGCAGAAGGGAGAGCCAGTTGATTCTAATTCTGAGAACAATCTCTAGCACGGTGACCTGGCTTGCCACACTTGAAGCATAGTCCGCTGTCAGGACGAGGTGCTGGAGCTCGAGGTGCTGGAGCTGGCAGAGGCTGCCTCGGTGGTGGAGGTGGCAGGCGTGGTGCAGCATAAGAGGGCCTGTTTGCAGGAGCTGCTGAATGGAACATGCCTTGAGGGAACAAGATGCGTCGCTTCTGGGAAGACGAGCCCGAAGATGAGCCCGCTTCTCAGGTGCGTCTGGACGCTTCTTTATGTTTCTTCAGTCCAGTTTCAACCATAATAGCCTTATTCACCAAGGTGACGAAATCAGGGTAATCTTGAACAAGCAGGGCCAACTGTATATCATGATGCAGTCCTTCACGGAACTTCTCTTGCCTTCGTTCATCAGTAGGAATGTCCTCTTCAGCATAGCGAGATAAGTCTAGAAACTCGCGCTGATAGACTTCCACAGTCTTGTTGCCTTGAACCAGACTATGGAACTCAGCCTTCTTCCTAGCTATGACAGCTAGAGGAATGTAGCGGGCACGGAAAGCAATCTTGAACTCTGCCCAAGTGACGACAGTACCAGGCGGCAGAGTCTGTCGGTGAGTGGCCCACCATTGGGCTGCGGGACCCTTCAGAAGATAAGTCGCAAAAGTGACATAGTTAACTTGGGCGACACCAGCAGACTCCATCTCATGAGAGATGTCACGCAGCCAGTCATCTGTATCTAGTGGGTTGACTGTGTTGCGGAAAAACGATGGACTGAGCCTCATAAACTCTGGCAAGGTGATGGATGGTGGCTGCTGATTAGCATCAGGATGAGGGAATTGCTGCATAATTCCCGTCATAAACTGGCGGTTGAGTTCAAACTGTTGCATCATCGCTGCCATGTAATCAGGTGGTGGCGGCGGTGACGGGTTGTTGTCAGCCATCCTGCTATTTCAACAGGGGTATTTCAGCAATAACTTATGCAAGTGTTTAACAATAAACATGATGTAACTCGACATTATTGAAAGAGTGCAATAGATGCTAAAAGTAATCATTAAGACATACAGATCCATACACAGTCGGTTACAATCGGGCAGCATAACGGCGCAAATTGAAAAGCTAGACACACTAGGTGGCACGCAGGCACGCGGTAAGGAAGTACACAACGTGACATAGCAAAGGCTACATCAGCGTCGGAGAAAACCACTGAAACGGGGTAACTGCAAGTGCGGATGATGAATGTTCGTCGCGGCAAGATCTTGTGCTCCATGTGCACTCTGATGCAGAACCTGGTCTCGAACTGTAAGAAGAGGTCCACGTGCAGGCGTGTGACCTCCCACTGCAGGCCAATCAATACCTGGCGGCATCTCAGTCCTGCATGGGTAAAGAATATACTCCGGATGTATCCCTGCACGAACAGCTGGTAGCAACTGTGTCATAGCCTCATAGTAGCATGCTCGAGTGGCGAACAACTCGACGGCAAGAGCCCGAACAGTGCGATCCAGAGCCTGAGTGCACTGAATCAGAATCTGCGGGTCGTAGCGTCGAGACTCGTACGGGGCACAGGTAGCTGTGTAGTATCCAGTAGCATCTCCAACAGGTGCATACGGAATGTACCAAAACACAGAGTCATCCAAGCTAGCATTGTGCTCTCCTCGGAGACGTGCGACAGCTGAGTAGGCGGCATCATGGACTGACATCTCAATCGTCACGCCTATACCGTGGAAAAGATGTAGCTCAGTGTCTGAGTCGTTCTGCTGATCATAGATCCGAACTTCAGCATAGTACTGCTCCTGGTTGAACTCGCGGTAAACCTCATAGACCATGTACTCGGGATACCAGCGGTAACCCAGTCTAGTCAGGAGGGCGATCAGAACAGCTGGAAACCCAGGGGCATCATGAGCCCAAGTGCGAAGCACAAGCTGGGTCGTAGGCCGCGGTGGAAACAGTCGATCCATCTGAAACAGAGAGGTTCAGGGTTGTCATAAGACAATGAGAAATATAACCGATCTCAGAAGGAAAGGTTAAACAAAACAATGGAAAGGAAAATGATTATCAGACTAATCAGATCAAAGACAGGGAAATCGCACTGAATCCAGCTCTCCGGGTGGATAGAATTAACGAGATCCTAAATGTCGATGTTAGTAAATTTTATTAAACCCGAATAGATGAGAGATTAGAATCCCAGAGTAAAGACGAGGAATAAAAGATCCTAATACCACCCAGTTGGCGATGTGGGCCCGTAAGCCACACAGCCAAGTTAGTAAAACAGTTTTTGACCACTAGACTCAACTTCGGCCAAGGAATTGGGAAGGGGGATACCTAGAGGCAGTCGGCTCTGATACCAACCTGTGACGACCCCGGCTTAATCGTGCACTAATCATAGACGCAAATGCGCATGATCAAGCCTAAGGACTCACTTGAAGATATCACAACACAACTCTAAAACATAAATAAATTCATACAAGCTTTATATTACAAGCCAGGGCCTCGAGGGCTCGAATACATAGCTCGATGGCATACAAGCATCAGCGGAAGCATCAGATATCTGAGTACAGATATATTACAGAGAGAGAAATAGGCCTTCACAGAGGCGGGGTAAAATAAAATACTACGATCGAAAGGCATAGGCCTCCAGCCCTGGACCCTCCGATCCTACTCCTGGTCGTCAAATGGGTCCTCGTAGTAGTAGTACTCGCCAGGCGGGTAGTAGTACTGGTCATCGGCTGAGGTGTCTGGCTCAGGGGCTCCGTTGTCTGGTGGCATCAAATGGAATATGGGGGAAAAAGAAAGTAAAGCAAACGTGAGTACTCATCCGAAGTACTCAGCAAGCAAGGATCTACACTACATATGCAACATTGTCAAAGGAATGGCTGTATATGTGGACTGGGCTGCAGAAATGCCAGAATATAGGGGGAAAGCCAAGTCCTATCGAAGACTAGCATCTTCAACAATCTTCGACAGTCTTGCGGCAATAGAAGAGAGCAGATGAACATAATGTAAAGTAGTAGTAGTATCATCGACCTCGACCTGAGATCCTTTCTCGACTCCCTGCGAGAAAGCAATCCCAGAGCCGTACTATCCAGTTCTCATCTCATGTTCTAGTTGTACCGATCGGGATACAACTCCGAGTGTCCGTTACCGTAGGACAGGCTATCGATAGAAGTTTCTTCCCTGCAGGGGTGCACCAACTTACCCACCATGCTCGCTTAACTCCGGCCGGACACACTTTTCTGGGTCATGCCCGGCCTCAGCTAAACAACACGCCGCAACCCGACCTAGGCTTATAAGAGAGATCAGCACGCCGGACTAAACCTATGCCCCCAGGGGTCTTGGGCCATCGCCCCGGGAACTCCTGCATGTTACGGGGCCACCGAGAGCAGACCTAGCAACCCCTTATACAAATGCGGTTACATTCCCAGTCCAACTCGGCGTGCGCCGCTCCATACTGACGTCAAACAAGCTTCGGCTGATGTATACGATGCAGAACGCCCATACTATGCCCACGTGATGGTTAGTGCTATCGGGCCAGAGGCCCTCGGATCAAATATCCAAACCGTAGTGGATTAGGAGCACGCGGAAACGAGCAGAGACTCACAATCGATGTGACCCCGTCGCCCCGTCACGAGGACTTGCGCCAAGGGCTAAGAATGCCCGGCCACGCCTCGTAGTTATCTCACGGGCACCATCCAGGTCAACCCAACTCCACATCACTTCGCAATAAGCTCACGCGGGTACCCCTCAGGGCCGACCCGTCTTTAGTATCATGGTTCATAGTCAAGTCATAATATCCAAGGTAACTGTGTGTCTGACACCGAAGGGAACCCTGAGGAATCACCCTCGATGGAATTCCCGCTCGATGTTATCATCAAGGTGAACGAAGGAGGAATCACCCTCGAGGTCCACACTTGAGAGGTTGCACGACGATGTCGTTATCGGGGGTGGTGTAGGAGGAATCACCCTCGCTTACCACGACCGAGTAACTAACCTACAAGGTTAACATCAGAAGTACTGACGAGGTATCACCCTCGGCACTCGATGGTATCCCAGTAGTGTCGGCAACTAAGGGGGAAAGTGATGTGCGGTGCCAGGGTCTGGTCTTCAATCCCGATGATCGGGTCTTCTGACATCCAGCGGGGCAGTCGGGATCAAGTGGGGGTCTCTGTCGGGACTCTACCCAGCCTATACTAATCAGTCTAGGATAACCAGAAAAGTAGCAAGGCAGGGTACAATAATCAGGCTATGCAGCAGATATAGGAAAACAGTAACAGTAGCAGTTCTAATGCAAGCATAAGAGAGAAGAGAATAGGCGATATAGGCATGCTCAAAATGGGGGTGCTTGCCTGTTTACTCTGGGGCAAGGGTAAGGTCGCCTGTGGTGTCGTCGGGGACATAGTCGTACTCCTGAGCTGCGTCTGCCTCGGAAGCTACGTCAATGTCGAGGTCTACCGAGAGAGAAGAGGGGGAAGAAACAGGTAAACATAATGCAAACAAATGCAATACGGTGCGTGTGATGCTATGATGCAGTGCAGGGTTGCCTACATATGCATCTAAGTCATCTTAGTTATTTTTAGAATTAATCTGGGATTTATTTACCGAAGTGTGTGCACTATTCAGCTACCGGATACGGGTCCGGAGTTACGAGTTCTTCTACGTAGGTGGTTCCGACAAAGAAACGGACGGCACGATCAGACTCGTCTCGTCGTTCTGAGCAACTTTCATATTTTAACTTTTTCGATCTGAGCTACGGTTTAAAAGTTATTAATTTTCAAAGTTTATTTGAATTCCTGGAATTTATTTATTTTACAGAAAAGTGAATTATGATGTCAGCATGAGGTAATGCTGACATCAGCAAGTCAACAGCCGGCTGACCAGGGTCAACCCTGACATGTGGGACCCATATGTCAGTCTCTGTTAGACTAACACTGAATTAACTGAATCCACAGGGTTAATTAGGGGGCAGGCCCCACTTGTCAGCGAGAGATTAGCTTAATTAACTTATTTAACATTTTCTTTTTCTTTTAAATCTTTTAACTAACACGGGGCCCACATGTCAGCCTCACTGGGTTGCCCAGTAAGCAGTTGACTGGGTCAACCCAGTCAACTGGGGCCCCCAGGGCCCACTGGCAGCCACCCTGAGGTGGGGCCGGCCTTGCCACGTCGGTGGTGGCCGGCGGCTCGCCGGCGGTGACGCCAGAACGCGGCGGTGGCCTCGGGCCTCGTCGGATTTTGCCTACGGGCCACCAAAAAGGACAGGGCCGGCCGCATTCGAATGGCCACTCGACGGCGCGTCGAGTGGTGGCGGTGGCGTGGCCGGAGACGGCGTGTAGCAACGGCGGCGAGCATCGCGGCGGACGCCGGAGTTTGGGTGCAGTGGAGATCGGCGATGCAGATGCGCTAGCGAAGAACTAAACGGCCAGAAATCCTCTACGTGCGTGTGCGAGCTCGACGGGCGTGAGCCCGTGACCAAAAGGTCACCGGAGCCTCGTCGGCGACGAGGTCCGCGGCGTCGGGCTCGGGTTCACGTGGAGAAGCTGCCAGTGCATGCGTGCGGAGCCACAGAGAGATGAGGAGGGAGGAGTGGCTCACAGTGAAGGCGCACGGTGGCCCGGTGATAGTTTAGGAGCCGCAGAGACGTCGCCGGGGACGAAGACGAACGGCGGCGACCCGAGGTTGAAGGCGAAGCTCGTGGACGAAGCAGCGCTCCTCCGCTCACACCAGCTGCTCCGGTAGGCGTAGTCGACCACGGCGCTCCTCCCAGGCGCACTCAAACGAGGTGGGAAGGCCGTTGGCCACGGCAGCGGCGGATCGCGGCGACAGGGGCGCTCGGCCACCGGATCTGAGAAGGGAAGAGAGGCGGAGCGAGCGAGAGGAGAAGGGGAAGAATGACGGAGAGGCCGGGGAGGAGTGGAGGGGCGTCGGCCTTATCCCCTCCATCTCCTGTATCGTCGGTGGGCGGCGGCGTGTCGGCGCGCGGTCGGCACGCGCGCGCTCGGCCACAGCGGCGGCGACACGCACGGAGAGAGAAGGAGAAATGGGCCAGGTGGGCTGGATGGGCTGGCGCCAGGCACTGTGCACTTAGGCCGGTGCACAGTGGCCCATCTTTCCCTTTTTTCCTTTTCTGTTTTCTTTTTCTTTATTTCATTTCTGTTTTGAAATATTTAGAGCACTTTTGCACTTTTGTAAAATGTGGGACTTAGTCCAAATATTACAGTGCCATTTTAGCTCTCACCAAAAAGTGATTTGGACAGAGTTGGAAACCATTTGTGTTTGAAATGATTTTAAATGGATTTAAATATCCTGTTTTGGTGCTGTTTCATCTTGTTAGAGTCACTTATCTAACTCCAACTTTAATGATGATGATTTTACAAATGTTCCTGGATTATTTGCCATTTAATGAACATTTTTCCAACAGTGTTTGATCAACTTCATATTTCACTTTTGAATTTGAGTTGATTTTCAAAATGGAGTTGATTTGCTTTGATTAACCACTTTGTTTAAGCACTACAAATGAGATGACTTGGCATTATCAGCAGCTGATCATAGTGGCTATTACACAGGGGTGTTACAGTGCATTAAGGGCCAAATGACCCATGTACCCCTTTTTCTCCCCAAATCTTCCCTAGACTATAAGTAGACGTTCCCTAGCTCAGAATTGGGGTTAGCTAAGAATAGATCTAGACATTAGAGCTTAGCTCATGTATCTCCCCTTGTGGGTTTCCTCTTGAGGGAGAAGACTCCGTTGGAGTTCAAGGCCTCCATTGGAGAAGATCCTTATGGATTCAAGACCTCATCTCCCTTTGGGATTTGGGATGAACTTTACCATGTACCCATGTTTCTCTTGTTGTTTATGTACCTTTGTGGATCTTGTGTTGATTTGAGTCTAGTGGATGTGTGATTGGACTTGTTCTTGAGTGTTCTCTTGTGTGTTCCCCTTTGTGTTCCTCTTGTTCTTGGGGATTTGCCCTCCAATTCGTGAAAGATCTCCACTTAGGGTTCCACCCTACAACATCTTGGTATCTAGAGCCACGTTGATCACGAATTTGGAGTCTCCCCCACCGTTTTCTAGCCTAATTTTGTGTGTTTTTGTCCCAATTCGAAAATTCCCCACAAAAAGAGCCCCAATTTTTTTTTTTTTTGCATTTTGTTGGTACTTGTGAGTTTTTGTTGTTTTTGATCCATGGATCTAGTGTTTGGCAAGTGGATCTACCTCCCTTGGCGTTCCCTAGCCCCAATTTTTCTTTTTACCCATTCAATTTGGAGCTTGAAATCACGTTCTTCCACCCCTAGTTCGAGATCTGAAAATTTCGCCCAAAATCGAGACTTCTCGGCCTACCCCGGGTACCCGGACCCCTTGCACCCGGACACCCGGGCACCCAGACCCCCGGGACATTTCCGTGCAACTTCCCTGACCACCCCGGGCACCCGGACCCCTTTTCCCCGGGCACCCAGACCCCCGGGCAACTTTCCCCCAACCTCCCTGACCACCCCGGGCGCCCGCACCCCTTACCCCCGGGCACCCGGACCCCCGGGCCACTTTTCCGCCCAACTCCCTGACCACCCCGGGCACCCGCAACCTCCCACCCTCGGGTGCCCGCACCCCCCAGTTTCAGCCCAACACCGAAAACCGTTTTGGCCATAACTAATTCATCCGGAGTCCGATTTTCGTGTTCTTTAGCTCGTTTTGTAGCTATTGAAATCCTCCATCCCACAAAAATACTAACACCATCATTTTCCATCATCAAAATTTTCGAATTTTGACAACTTTGCATAGGCCCGCCGCCATAACTTCTACACCACCACATAAAACTTCCACAACCTAACCCATTTTGGTTCTTATTGCATTTGTGGTTATTTGAGTTGTGATTTGAGTCTCCTAAGGTGTTTCGGCTACTTAGGAACGGTTACATCTTCATCCACCATCGGACACTTGTATCGTTCCATCGACTACATCCACTACGAGCTTCCGCAAATGACGACGATCATCCATCCTTTGAGACCATCTTCAACCGGAAGCAAGGCCGGTTACCACCGACTTCGTGAAAGGTTAAGTGACGAAGGTATCCATTCCGCCATAAACTTTTCCTTCCTTGTCGTTACACTTTGCTAGCCCCACCATCTTTGCGATTACCTCCATACCTATCGAGACTAGGTATCCGAGTATTGCCGGGCTTCGCGAAAACTTGTGCACCATAGTGATACGATATCATATTGTTGCATCATTGGATATATCATATAGTGCAAGTCCTTGCTCCCGTGCATATCTTGTGATACTTATCTCATGTATGTGGTTGAGGCTCAATAGGCATAGTGGAAAGGAAGAGAAGAGCAAAAAAAAATCTAAAAAAAAGAGAGCTTCTAAGCAAGAAAAAGATCCAAAGCTTATAAGCAAAGAGCGGAGCATGATAAGAGATACTTGTGCATGAGGATACATGGAATAGGAAACATTTTGCTTGCATGCAAATAGGTTGGTGCCAAGTGGTGAATCGTGCCCAAGTGTGCAATCAAGCTAGTGCTCTCCTAGTGTTTGTGCAACACGAGCTTAGTCTTTGTTAGGCAATTTTGTATTGCTCATCCCTATAGTTGCACAAGCCCCATTATCCCACCGTGTGTGTTTCTTTATTGCCCTCCTCTATATTTGTGATCACTTGCTTTGCATTTGGAGTCCTTTGGATTTATCTCAACATTTACAATATCTTGGACTTCAATTTGCATGAATTTGTGCCACTTGTCCTAACCAAGCCACTCGATAAGCTTTTTTTTGTAGGTGTGAGTGAACTAGTCCGGTACCAATTCCACTATTCTTTCATTTCACATTGAGTGACACGAGATACATCCTCAACTTTGGGAAAAGGTAGCTTGGTATTGTTTATCTCATTTCCTACTCACCTTTGCTTGAGTCTTATGATGGATAGGCAACGCACATCTACTTCGGTCTACAACCACCACGACGAGTTCGATGCCACGAAAAACTTCATCAACGCCAAGATGGATGCTCAAATGGAGGAGTTCAAAGATCTCATCAACAACCGCAAGAGATCTTCATCATCTTCAAGGAGACGCTCAAGTGAACATGCTTCCGAGCTACCATCTCTGGCAAGGTCACGTCGGCGTCGACACCATCATCGACAAGAATGTGATGGTTAAGAGCTCAACAACAACCATCGCTCTATGACTTCACCATCTACCTTGGCATCTTCGCCAAGCGACTTCAAGGCATCTTCGCCTTCGAATATGCGGCATCTTTGCCAACAAGCACCTCAAGAGAAGCTCCCAAGCTCAAGTTCGCGTCTTCCACAAGCTATTACGACCTCGACATCGACCACGAGATTCCTTTCTATGGGACTCAAGACCCCGAGGAGTATCTCGAGTGGGAGCGCAAGATGGATGACTACCTCAAGCTACATCAACTTCCCTCCGAAGATCAAGTGAAGTGCACCACAAGTAACTTCCACGACTACGCATCGACATGGTGGCTTCATAAACCTTCGACAAGCTACACCATGACTTGGCCCACGATGAAGAAAGCGATGAGGTGAGAATTTGTGCCTTCCACCTACATGGAACATCTTAAACGCCAATTGGAGAACACCATACAAGGATCCAAGTCCCTTGACGAGTACTTCAAGAACACGAAGAAAGCCTTGCGACGAGCTGGTGTGGATGACCCCATTTGGATGAAGTTGTACTTCATGATGGGATTGAACAACGACATCTCCAAGACTATCTTCCTCGAGAACTACAAGTCCCTCGACAACAACTACATTGGTGCTCCCAAGGTGGAACAAGAACTCATGAAGGCCAAGTCTACTCGACCCCAAGCAAACTTCGCGACGACCAAGCTACACGACAACAAGCATGAGGATCGTGCCACCGAGATGTCCAAGCCCAAGGAGCTCCAAGATGACGTTCCCAAGTTCAACTTCACCGACATCCCTCTTTGTGGCATTGACGATGCCGAGTCTACTATGACTCTTTTTCAAGATGGTGTGGTGACGACTACGACTACGGAGCAACTCAAAGATCAAGATTTGGAGGCGAGCGACATGGTGAAGATCAAGGATGATGCTTCCATCTTTGGAGGGAAGATTGATGATGTGCCATCTTCGGCCTTCATCCACGGCGAGAGTGATGATGTGCCATCTTCGGCCTTCATCCACGGTGACGACTACAAGACGGTTGAGCATGGGATTTTCCCTTCGACCACGACGACGTATGATGTCTTGAGTGACTTTTGCCACCATATTGAGAGTGAGAGTGACTTCACCACTAGCCCCATATATGACGAGTTGCCCCAATTCCCATGTGAGGAGAGCCACCACCACCACCACTTGAGTGATTTGAGTGACTCCACCATATGTGACATTGAGTGCACCTAACTTGAGGGAGTGAGTGAGCCACCACCACATAGAGAGAGCGAGGTAGTTGATACGGCATGTGAGGCCATTTCGATTTCTAACGACTTACCCTCTATCTCTATTGTGTCTTCTCATTTGGTGCTAGGTCCCATATATGATGACGCACCGATCTTCGATGACTTCGTCCTTCCTTTGGACAAGACGATGGCCATGGTGGACTATGATGCACCCCCCACATGGTTCCGTCACGATGATGACGTTGACCACAATTTGGTCTTTGCCACCTCACCTACACCACATGAGTGGAATGACAAAAGTAACATAGGTGATGGTGATGCTCTTGTCCCACTAGTGGACATTCTTGATATTGATTGCTTGCATGATGTTGATCCTCCTAATACCATGCTTCATGCTAATATGATTTCCCCATGCAATGATTTACCCATTTATGATGAGTTTGATGATTGCCATGTGGAGTCTATTAGTTGTGATGCCATGCTACATAGGATTTTTTGTGACAATTCTTTAGGTCACATCATGTTTTACAATCCGCTTGACTTGTCATATGCTATGAATGAGATCAACCATATGTTATATTTGCAATCTCTTCGTAGTGACTATGCATATGCCATTAAATTGAACCCAATTTGCACATATGGCATAGATGACAAGCCCATGGTTATTGGCATTTGTTTTTCTTGCGATGATATTAATATGCTCCCTTTGCATAATTTATCTCATATACCATGCCATGACCACCTAGCTTCGGATATGCATTGTTTTGGATGTTGTTCATATTCTCCATATGATGTTTCCACTATTGCTCATGAGGAGACCCCCATAGTTTCTTCATACATTTTAGGAGATTTTGTTCACTCCAACCCATTGCATGATTCCCATACTTGTGTGCACAATATGCTCCCCATGAATAAACATGTTATTGATGTGCCATATACTTGCATTCTCAATTTGAGTCCCCATCATCTTATACATAACAACTATTCTTTCATGATGGATGACATGTTCATATACCATGCTTCCAATTTCTTTGAGCGATGTTTATCTTCTGCTAACTCTCACATTCACGTACACATCATGATGGATGATGTGTACATTTACCACACACACACTTTCTTTGGTTTGTGTCTCTTTTGTGTAGGTACCCATGCATACTCGTCAACCTCACAATCCCCTGAGTTAACGAAACGAGCTCTAGAGAGCAATGATGGTTTGGGATACCGTGGATTGTCCTTACCACCACTCCCTTCGCGCAAAGACTTCGCGCATTTCTTCTACATGGCCCTCACATGGTTATGGGTTATATACCACTTCTCACTTTATGCCCATATTGCCATGTTCACTTTGCATGATATGCTCATTTCTATATGTTTGCCATGCATTTGTGACCCATGCTTTGCATTACACATGATGATTGATTCTAGTACTTGTATGTGTATTTGCAAGCTTGGTGGAGATATTGCTTGTTATTGCCATGTTCCATTTATGAACCATCCCTATGATGATACATTGATCTTGCTTTGTGTTCGTGCTTGCGATATGTCATGTGCATTGTCTATGCCTATTATTTGCTCACATGACATGATTGCCATGATTTCTTCTAGTATGTTGCATCTTCGCACTACTAGCTTGCACGACTTGATTTCTATGCTTGTGTATGCTGCGTCACCCATGATTCATATTTGCTCGTTTCATGCGGTTGATGGCATCCATTTACATGCTTGTTTCCATGATGACCTTGATTGTTCTAAATTTATGTGCTTTCATGCCATGTCACAATCCTTTGATACGTCTCCAACGTATCTATAATTTTTTATTGTTCCATGCTATTATATTATCTGTTTTGGATGTTTTATATGCATTAATACACTATTTTATATTATTTTTGGGACTAACCTATTAACCTAGAGCCCAGTGCCAATTTCGATTTTTTCCTTGTTTTTGAGCTTCGCGAAAAAGGAATACCAAACGGAATCCAAACAGAATAAAACTTTACGATGATTTTTCTTGGACCAGAAGACACCCAGGAGACTTGGAGTTGAAGTCAGAAGAGCCACGAGGCGGCGACAAGGGTGGAGGGCGCGCCCCCTACCTTGTGGGCCCCTTGGTGACCCCCTGACCTAGATCTTCCTCCTATATATTCACATATATTCCCAAACCACCAGAAGCATCCACGAAAACACTTTTCCACCGCCGCAACCTTCTGTTCCCGTGAGATCTCATCTTGGGGCCTTTTCCGGCATCCTGCCGTAGGGGGATTCGATCACGGAGGGCATCTACATCAACTCTATTGCCCTTCCGATGAAGCGTGAGTAGTTTACCTCAGACCTACGGGTCCATAGCTAGTAGCTAGATGGCTTCTTCTCTCTCTTTGATTCTCAATACAATGTTCTCCTTGCTGTTCTTAGAGATCTATCCGATGTAATCTTCTTTTGCGGTGTGTTTGTCGAGATCCGATGAATTGTGGATTTATGATTAGCTTATCTATGAATATTATTTGAATCTTCTCTGAATTCTTTTATGCATGATTTGATATCTTTGTATTTCTCTTCGAATTATCGGTTTGGTTTGGCCAACTAGATTGGTTTTTCTTGCAATAGGAGAGGTGCTTAGCTTTGGGTTCAATCTTGCATGATTTCACCTAGTGACAAAGTATGGATAGCGAGACACGTATTGAATTGTTGCCATCGAGGATAAAAAGATGGGGTTTACATCATATTGCATGAGTTTATTCCTCTACATCATGTCATCTTACTTAAGGCATTACTCCGTTCTTTATGAACTTAATACTCTAAATGCATGCTGGATAGCGATAGATGCGTAGAGTAATAGTAGTAGATGCAGGCAGGAGTCGGTCTACTTGACATGGACGTGATGCCTATATTTCATAATTATTGCCTTGGATATCGTCATAACTTTGCGCTTTTCTATCAATTGCTCGACAGTAATTTGTTCACCCACCGTATTATTTGCCTTCATGAGAGAAGCCTCTAGTGAAACCTATGGCCCCCGGGTCTATTTTCCATCATATTACTTTCTGATCTACTATTTTGCAATCTTTTATTTTCAGATCTATATACCAAAAAACCCAAAAATATTTTATCTTTTGTTTAGTTTTATCTATCTATCTCTATCAGATCTCACCTTTGCAAGTGACCGTGAAGGGATTGACAACCCCTTTATCGCGTTGGGTGCAAGTGTTTGATTGTTTGTGCAGGTATTGGTGATTTGTGCGTTCTTCTCCTACTGGATTGATACCTTGGTTCTTAACTGAGGGAAATACTTATCTCTACTTTGCTGCATCACCCTTTCCTCTTCAAGGGAAAAAACAACGCAAGCTCAAGAAGTAGCACGAAGAATTTCTAGCGCCGTTGCCGGGGAGATCTATGCCAAGTCAAGACATACCAAGTACCCATCATAAAATTCTCATCTCTTGCATTACATTATTCACCATTTGCCTCTCGTTTTCCTCTCCCCCACTTCTAAAACGATTTTCGAAAAGATTTGCCTTTTTTATTCGCCCTTCTTTCGTTCGTCTTTTTCGTTTGCCTTTTTGCTTCCCCGTTTGTTTGCTCGATTTGTTGTCACTATGTCAGGATCTAGGGAGGTTATCGTTGAAAATCTTGAGGGAAAACTTGGATCTGGTTCTTTGGATCATGAAACTGAAACTCCTCCTAATTACAAAGCAAAAACTTTTAACGTTGGAGATGGTAATATTATTGGGAAAAGTGTTATTCAAGAATTCTTTGATTGTACGGGATCTATGCCTATTAGTAAAAGATCTATTCTTCTTGATACAAATTGTTATGCGGATGCCATTGTTATGCTTGTTGAGAAATTAGAAAGAAAATTTGTGCACATTCATCCTACTTTGCAAAAGGTGTTTTACGAACTCCCAACATTAATCATCATATAGCTAAAAAGATTGCCACCATCATCCTTATGCGAGAATTTGATTTTATAATACAAAAAGCTAGGGATATTTTTGCTTTCTATAATAAAGATGTTGCACACCCTCCAATTGAAGATATCCTCCATGATAAAGAAACTATGCGTAGTTTGGAATCTAGGGATTATCAATCTTATAGCGAGAATCTTAGGAGGAGAGTTCCCTATTCAGAAATCTCTCAAGCTTTGTACCTTGAGACCTATGAGGAATTTGATTGGATTACAAGGGGAATTTATGTAGGATTTAATAGGGATTGGTTGAATAAGATGATGAAAGAACCCATTAGAAACGAGATACGTGTTCTGTATGATGATATATATGGTGATGATCCTGATTATGGGTTTATGAATGTCATAATCACTAGTCAAAGTCCTTTTCATGATTTAAGTTCATCTACTAGAAAGGAAATAAAGGAAAGGATATATTTGTTAAGACGAGTTTTGGAGGATTTGATGAGAAAAGAATTGCATCCCAAAGATGACAATACCTAGATCTATGTGTTTTTATGCCTAGCTAAGGGCGTTAAACAATAGCGCTTGTTGGGAGGCAACCCAATTTTATTTTTATGCTTTTTGTTTTGCTACTGTTTTTGAATAAAATACACATTATTACCTCTGTATTAATTGTGTTTTTGTGTTTAAATTAGTGTTTGTGCCAAGTAAGACCTTTGGAATAGCTTACGGTGATAATTGATTTGATCTTGCTGACAAACAGAAACTTTTGTGTCCAGTCACAGAATTGTTTAATTTCACTGGAGCATGGAAAAACCCTAAATGTTTTACACTGGATTTATATACAAATTTCCTCTGTTTTCCTAATTTTTAAGAATTTTTGGAGTTACAGAAGTATTAGAACAATTCATATCTTCGCAGACTGTTCTGTTTTTGACAGATTGTGTTTTCTTTGTGTTGTTTGCTTATTTTGATGAATCAATGGGTAGTATCGGGGGTATGAACCATGGAGAAGTTGGAATACATTAGATATTACACCAAAATAAATAAAGAATGAGTTCACAACAGTACCAAAAGTGGTGATTTTATTTTCTTATACTAACGGATCTCATGAGTTTTCTGTTGAGTTTTGTGTTGTGAAGTTTTCAAGTTTTGGGTAAAGATTTGATGGACTACGGAATAAGGAGTGGCAAGAGCCTAAGCTTGGGGATTCCCAAGGCACCCCAAGGTAATATTCAAGGACAACCAAGAGCCTAAGCTTGGGGATGCCCCGGAAGGCATCCCCTCTTTCGTCTTCGCCTATCGGTAAATTTACTTGAGGCTATATTTTTATTCACCACATGATATATGTTTTGCTTGGAGCGTATTGTATGATATGAGTCTTTGCTTTTTAGTTTGCCACAATCATCCTTGCTGTACACACCTTTTGAGAGGGACACACATGAATCGTGATTTATTAGAATACTCTATGTGCTTCACTTATATCTTTTGAGTTAAGCAAATTTTGCTCTAGTGCTTCACTTATATCTTTTTAGAGCACGGCAGTGGTTTTATTTTATAGAAATTGTTGAACTCTCATGCTTCACTTATATTATTTCGAGAGTCTTTTTAAACAGCATGGTAATTAGCTTTGGTTATGAATTTAGTCCTAATATGATAGACATCCAAGAGAGATATAATAAAAACTTTCATATAAAGTGCATTGAATACTATGAGAAGTTTGATTCCTTATGATTGTTTTGAGATAAGAGGATGGTGATATTAGAGTCATGATAGTGAGTAATTGTGGATTGTAGAAATACTTGTGTTAAAGTTTGTGATTCCCGTAGCATGCACGTATGGTGAACCGTTATGTGATGAAGTCGGAGCATGATTTATTTATTGATTGTCTTCCTTATGAGTGGCAGTCGGGGACGAGCGATGGTCTTTTCCTACCAATCTATCCCCCTAGGAGCATGCGCTTAGTACTTTGTTTAGATGACTAATAGATTTTTGCAATAAGTATATGAGTTCTTTATGACTAATGTTGAGTCCATGGATTATACGTACTCTCACCCTTCCACCATTGCTAGCCTCTCTAGTACCGCGCAACTTTCGCCGGTACCATACACCCACCATATACCTTCCTCAAAACAGCCACCATACCTACCTATTATGGCATTTCCATAGCCATTCCGAGATATATTGCCATGCAACTTTCCACCATTCCGTTTATTATGGCACGCTTCATCATTGTCATATTGCTTTGCATGATCATGTAGTTGACATAGTATTTGTGGCAAAGCCACCGTTCATAATTTTTATACATGTCACTCTTGAGTCATTGCACATCCCAGTACACCGCCGGAGGCATTCATATAGAGTCATATTTTGTTCTAAGTATCGAGTTGTAATTCTTGAGTTGTAAGTAAATAAAAGTGTGATGATCTTCATTATTAGAGCATTGTCCCATGTGAGGAAAGGATGATGGAGACTATGATTCCCCCACAAGTCGGGATGAGACTCCGGACGAAAAATAAAAAAATAAAAAAAGAGGCCAAAGAGCCCAAAATAAAAAATGAGAGAAAAAGAGAGAAGGGGCAATGTTACTATCCTTTTTCCACACTTGTGCTTCAAAGTAGCACCATGATCTTCATGATAGAGAGTCTCCTATGTTGTCACTTTCATATACTAGTGGGAATTTTTCATTATAGAACTTGGCTTGTATATTCCAATGATGGGCTTCCTCAAATTGCCCTAGGTCTTCATGAGCAAGCAAGTTGGATGCACACCCACTTAGTTTCTTTTTGAGCTTTCATACACTTATTGCTCTAGTGCATCCGTTGCCTGGCAATCCCTACTCACTCACATTGATATCTATTGATGGTCATCTCCATAGCCCGTTGATACGCCTAGTTGATGTGAGACTATCTTCTTCTTTTTGTCTTCTCCACAACCACCATATTCTATTCCACCTATAGTGTTATGTCCATGGCTCACGCTCATGTATTGCGTGAAAGTTGAAAAGGTTTGAGAACACCAAAAGTATGAAACAATTGCTTGGCTTGTCATCGGGGTTGTGCATGATTTGAATATTTTGTGTGATGAAGATGGAGCATAGCCAGACTATATTATTTTGTAGGGATAGCTTTCTTTGGCCATGTTATTTTGAGAAGACATGATTGCTTTATTATTATGCTGGAAGTATTATCATTTTTATGTTAAAATTAAACTTTTGTTTTGAATCTTATGGATCTGAACATTGATGCCACAATAAAGAAAATTACATGGATAAATATGTTAGGTAGCATTCCACATCAAAAATTCTATTTTTATCATTTACCTACTCGAGGACGAGCAGGAATTAAGCTTGGGGATGCTTGATACGTCTCCAACGTATCTATAATTTTTGATTGTTCCGTGCTATTATATTATCTGTTTTGGATGTTTTATATGCATTAATATGCTATTTTATATTATTTTTGGGACTAACATATTAACCTAGAGCCCAGTGCCAGTTTCTGTTTTTTCCTTGTTTTTGAGCTTCGCAGAAAAGGAATACCAAACGGAGTCCAAACAGAATAAAACTTCACGATGATTTTTCTTGGACCAGAAGACACCCAGGAGACTTGGAGTTGAAGTCAGAAGAGCCACGAGGCGGCGACAAGGGTGGATGACGCGCCCCCTACCTTGTGGGCCCCTCGGTGACCCCCTGACCTAGATCTTCCTCCTATATATTCACATATATTCCCAAACCACCGGAAGCATCCACGAAAACACTTTTCCACCGCCGCAACCTTCTGTTCCCGTGAGATCCCATCTTGGGGCCTTTTCCGGCATCCTGCCGGAGGGGGATTCGATCACGGAGGGCATCTACATCAACTCTATTACCCTTCCGATGAAGCGTGAGTAGTTTACCTCAGACCTACGGGTCCATAGCTAGTAGCTAGATGGCTTCTTCTCTCTCTTTAATTCTCAATACAACGTTCTCCTTGATGTTCTTGGAGATCTATCTGATGTAATCTTCTTTTGTGGTGTGTTTGTCGAGATCCGATGAATTGTGGATTTATTATCAGCTTATCTATGAATATTATTTGAATCTTCTCTGAATTCTTTTATGCATGATTTGATATCTTTGTATTTCTCTTCGAATTATAGATTTGGTTTGGCCAACTAGATTGGTCTTTCTTGCAATGGGAGAGGTGCTTAGCTTTGGGTTCAATCTTGCATGATTTCACCCAGTGACAAAGTAGGCGTAGCGAGACACGTATTGAATTGTTGCCATCGAGGATAAAAAGATGGGGTTTACATCATAGTGCATTAATTTATTCCTCTACATCATGTCATCTTACTTAAGGCATTACTCCGT
Organism: Thinopyrum elongatum; assembly: GCA_011799875.1. Lineage (NCBI taxonomy): Eukaryota > Viridiplantae > Streptophyta > Magnoliopsida > Poales > Poaceae > Thinopyrum > Thinopyrum elongatum. Next base: position 253,396,539 of record CM022299.1, read on the forward strand.
TCTATATGAACTTAATACTCTAGATGCATGCTGGATAGCGGTCGATGTGTGGAGTAATAGTAGTAGATGCAGGCAAGAGTCGGTCTACTTGACACGGACGTGATGCCTATATTTGATAATCATTGCCTTGGATATCGTCATAACTTTGCACTTTTCTATCAATTGCTCGACAGTAATTTGTTCACCCACCGTATTATTTGCCTTCATGAGAGAAGCCTCTAGTGAAACCTATGGCCCCCGGGTCTATTTTCCATCATATTACTTTCCGATCTACTATTTTGCAATCTTTTATTTTCATATCTATATAGCAAAAAAACCAAAAATATTTTATCTTTTGTTTAGTTTTATCTATCTATCTCTATCATATCTCACCTTTGCAAGTGACCCTGAAGGGATTGACAACCCCTTTATCGCATTGGGTGCAAGTGTTTGATTGTTTGTGCAGGTATTGGTGATTTGTGCGTTCTTCTCCTACTGGATTGATACCTTGGTTCTTAACTGAGGGAAATACTTATCTCTACTTTGCTGCATCACCCTTTCCTCTTCAAGGAAAAAAACAATGCAAGCTCAAGAAGTAGCAGCCATCTCTTTCCCATGGTGATTTGGTTTTCGATCCGAGGTCGGATCTTTCCCAAGGGGGAGGGGATGATGCGGAGCATCCTACGGACATCACCATGTCAAGAGTCCGTACGGCATGTGACACGTGCGACCTCTACTTCACATACATAAAGGTTAATCATCTCCTTTACATGTGTTCATTTGACCCCTTCGAGGATGGTATACTACTTGACATCCCTCTCGTGTGCATGCATAGGTATTACAGGAGCTTCATCGACGACGAGGAGGAGTTCAAGCGCAAGAGAACATCTACACCATCCAAGAAGGGAGAAGGAGGAGGAAGAGGGACCCCCAAGACATGAAGCACCGAAGGCCTCGGACCACCCGGGGTGCCAGGCCTCCTATGCCCCGGGTGCCCGGACCCCCGGCCCCCAAAGGGTGCGGCCCCTGACCACCCCGGGTGCCCGGGCTTTCACCACCGGGTGCCCTCACCCCGACCCCCCGGGTGCCCACACTCCTACCCCCGGGTTCCCGCACCCTCACCTGGCGCTACCCCGGGTGCCCGGCCTCCTCATCCCAGCGACCCCCGGGTGCCCGGACCCCTTTACCCCGGGTGCCCGGACCCCTCCGATGATGCCTGCGTGCATTAAGGGCCAAACGACCCATGTACCCCTGTTTCTCCCCAAATCTTCCCTAGACTATAAGTAGATGTTCCCTAGCTCAGAATTGGGGTTAGCTAAGAATAGATCTAGATATTAGAGCTTAGCTCATGTATCTCCCCTTGTGGGTTTCCTCTTGAGGGAGAAGACTCCATTGGAGTTCAAGGCCTCCATTGGAGAAGATCCTTAGGGATTCAAGACCTCATCTCCCTTTGGGATTTGGGATGAACTTTACCATGTCCCATGTTCCTCTTGTTGTTTATGTACCTTTGTGGATCTTGTGTGGATTTGAGTCTAGTGGATGTGTGATTGGACTTGTTCTTGAGTGTTCTCTTGTGTTTTCCCCTTTGTGTTCCTCTTGTTCTTGGGGATTTGCCCTCCAATTCGTGAAAGATGTCCACTTAGGGTTCCACCCTACAACAGATATGTTTCTCATTTATGGAGGTGACGAAGAGCTCGTCGTAAATGGTTACGTCGATGCTAGCTTCGACATTGATCCGGATGACTCTAAGTCACAAACCATATACGTATTTATATTGAACGGTGGAGCTGTCAGTTGGTGCAGTTCCAAGCAGAGCGTCGTGGCGGGATCTACGTGTGAAGCGGAGTACATAGCTGCTTCGGAAGCAGCGCATGAAGGAGTCTGGATGAAGGAGTTCATATCCGATCTGGGTGTAATACCCAGTGCATCGGGTCCAATGAAAATCTTTTGTGACAACACTAGAGCAATTGCCTTGACGAAGGAATCCAGGTTTCACAAGAGAAGCAAACACATCAAGAGACGCTTCAACTCCATTCGTGAACAGGTCAAGGATGGAAACATAGAGATTTGCAAAATACATATGGATCTGACTGTAGCAGACCCGTTGACTAACCCTCTTCCGCGAGCAAAACATGATCAGCACCAAGACTCCATGCATGGGTGTTAGATTCATTACAATGTAATCTAGATTATTGACTCTAGTGCAAGTGGGAGACTGAAGGAAATATGCCCTAGAGGCAATAATAAAGTTGTTATTTTATATTTCCTTATTCATGATAAAGGTTTATTATTCATGCTGGAATTGTATTGATCGGAAACTTAAATACACGTGTGAATACATAAACAAAATGCCGTGTCCCTAGTAAGCCTCTACTAAACTAGCTCGTTGATCAAAGATGGTTAAGGTTTCCTAACCATAGACATGTGTTGTCATTTGATAACGGGATCACATCGTTAGGAGAATGATGTGATGGACAAGACCCATCTGTTAGCTTAGCCTATGATCGTTCAGTTTATTGCTATTGCTTTCTTCATGTCAAATACATATTCCTTCGACTATGAGATCATGCAACTCCCAGATATCGGAGGAATACCTTGTGTGCTATCAAATGTCACAACGTAACTGGGTGATCATAAAGATGCTCTACAGGTATCTCCGAAGGTGTTTGTTGAGTTTGCATGGATCGAGATTGGGATTTGTCACTCCGAGTATCAGAGAGGTATCTCCGGGCCCTCTCGGTAATACACATCATAATAAGCTTGCAAGCAAATGATTAAGGAGTTAATTACGAGATGATGTATTATGAAACGAGTAAAAAGACTTGCCGGTAACAAGATTGAACTAGGTATGAAGATACCAATGATCGAATCTCGGGCAAGTAACATACCGATGGACAACGGGAATTACGTATGTTGTCACAAGGTTCGACCGATAAAGATCTTCGTAGAATATGTAGGAGCCAATATGGGCATCCAGGTTTCGCTATTGGTTATTGACCAGAGAGGTGTTTCGATCATGTCTACATAGTTCTCGAACCCGTACGGTCTGCACGCTTAACGTTCATTGATGATATAGTGTTATATGAGTTATATGATTTGGTGACTGAATGTTGTTCGAGTCTTGGATGAGATCACGGACATGACGAGGAGCACTGGAATGGTCCGGAGGTAAATATTGATATATAGGATGATGATATTCGGACACCGGAAGAGTTTCAGAGTGCACCGGGTAGTCAACGGGGCACCAGAAGGGGTTCCGGACACCCCCGGGAGGTCTATGGGCCTAATGGGCCAAGGGGAGAGACACACCAACCCACAAGGGGGCTGGCGTGCCCCTCCCTGGCCGCTGGCCCTAGGGAAGGAAAGGGGAGAGGGCTAGCCCCTCCTGCCTTCCCCTCCACATGGGAGAAAGAAAAGGGGGGGCGGGCGCCACCCTCCCCTGCCTTTCCCCGCTCGCCTAGAAAGGCAATGGGGGCGCGGCAAGGGGCAGGACCCCAAGTGGGATTCGGCCCCACTTGGGGTGCCTCCTTGGCTGCTCCTCCCTCCCTCCACCTATATATATGTGGGAGGGGGCGCCACACAGAACCATGACAATCTCTTAGCCGTGTGCGGCGCCCCCCTCCACAGTTTTGTCCCTCGGTCATATTTTCGTAGTGCTTAGGTGAAGCCCTGTGGAGATAGCATCACCACCACCGTCACCATGCCGTCGTGCTGCCGGAACTCATCCACTACTTTGCCATCTTATTGGATCAAGAAGGCGAGGACGTCACCGAGCTGAACGTGTGCTGAACACGGAGGTGACGTACATTCGGTACTCGATCGGTTGGATCGCGAAGAAGTTCGACTACATCAACCGCGGTACTAAACGCTTCCGCTTACGGTCTACGAGGGTACATAGACACACTCTCTCCTTCGTTGCTATGCATCTCCATGGATAGATCTTGCGTGTGCGTAGAATTTTTTTGATTTCCATGCAACATTTCCCAACAAAATCTTAGCACATTATTTTTATAATACAATGGATTTGTACAAGGGGATAATTATTTCTGTTGAAAAGTTTCTGTAATCAAGGTTCACAAAGTTTCCATGAGCATGAACAAAGTTCAAGGCTAGCTCCCACTTCAACGATGCTCATCTTTCTCACTTTCACTTTTCTTTTTGAAAAAGATTTAGGTTCTCCTCTATATTTTTTTTGTTTTTAAACTTTTTAAAAGCACACAACAGAATAAAATGACTCTCTAAAACTTCCGGGTTGTCTCCCTGGCAGCGCTTTCTTTAAAGCCATTAAGCTAGGCATACAGTGCTCAAGTAATTGATCCACCCAGATCCCAAGGTATATCAAAGCCAATTTTAATTAGCAATGATTTGTAATTTAGTAATGAGCACAAAGTAACATATATCGCATAACAACGGAGTCTAACTCTCTTCCTATGCATCAACATGTCATAAAAGAACAATTCATGCACACATAATAGATGCCAATGCATAGTATGAACAGTTTCTTTAAATTTTATCATATTGGAAACATATAGAGGCGGAGATGTAGTTCATCTCTCATAATAATTGCAAGTAGGAGCAGCAAGCACATGCATATTATATTCATCAAAATCATCATGTGTAGTAGTAAAATGCAACCCATCAATATAATCCTTAATAAGCGCAAACTTCACCGATATAGTGTAGTTGGGAGAATTCAAAAACATAATAGGACTATCATGTGTGGGTGCAATAGCAACAATTTCATTCTTAACATAAGGAACTATAGCAAGTTCATCTCCATAAGCATAATTCTAATTGGCATCTTGGCCACAAGCCTAGCAAGCATCGATTTCATCAAAAAGGGACATTTCAAACGAATCCAAGGGATCATAGCAATCGTCCTTCGGTAAGCATGAAGGGAATTTAAACAATGTATGAGTTGAAGAGTTACTCTCATTAGAAGGTGGGCACGGGTAGCTAATCCGCTCTTCCTCCTTTTGTTCTTCGCTCTCCTCGTCATCTTTTTCATCTAATGAGCTCACAATGTCATCAATTTCTTCTTCCATAGATTGTTGCAAAATGTTAGTCTCTTCTTGGACAATGGAGGCTTCCTCAATATATTCTTTAACATAAGCATTAGAAGCATAGTTTTCATAGCAATATTTAAGTATGGCAAAGTTTTCAGATTTGTAAAGAGTAGCATCATACTTTTCAATCAAAGAAGCAATTTCATAGGCACCCTTAAAAGAAACAAATTCTTCAATTTGTTCAATATCACAATAACTATAAACACCTTTGGCATAAGAAGCTAAAATGTAATTATCATTAAACTCACCTTGGTAGGGAAGGTGTTTTTTAGGGTCTTCAGAACAACAAGTAAAATCATATATTTCACATAAATTCCAAGCATAGCAATGCAAACTATTAATACGATGCCATAAGATTTTCCCTTTTGAGATAAGCGATGTTACGCAAAATAAGCATGCTCATCTAATGATTTTCCCTCAACTAAGCTAGTTGGGTTTTCAGCACGAGCACAAATGGATCGAAGATGATCCAAGTAAAAAGCTTCAGCAGTATGATAGATTTTGGGTGGTTCTTCAACCATTGGGTTGGCAAGTACAATTTTTTTGGGTATTTTATGTTTCCTACCCATAACTAAAGATAGAAAATAAGAGCACAAAATAAAAACTACTTAGAGATAAAGCAAACAAACACACACGAGAATATTCACCCCACGCTATTGCTCCCCGACAACGGGGCCAGAAAAAGGTCTTGATAACCTACAAGTATTGGGGATCAATTGTAGCCTTTCTTGATAAGTAAGTGTGTCAAACCCAACGAGGAGCTAAAGGTAGTATTTATATTCCCTTCAAGTTCTATCGACCACCGATACAACTCTACGCACACTTAACGTTCGCTTTACCTAGAAGAAGTATGAAACTATTTTGTAGGTGTAGGGATAAGTTTGCACGGATAAAAATAGATGTACATAACGAGAATAAAACTAAGAGTAATTTGCAAGATAATAAAAGTTAGCTGTTTAGTAGAAAGCTTTTTTGTAACACAAGAGAAAGATTTGTCCCTAGGCAATCGATAACTAGACCGGTAATCATTATTGCAATTTTATATGAGGGAGAGGCATGAGATACCATACTTTCCATACTTGGATCATATGCACTTATGATTGGAACTCTAGCAAGCATCCACAACTACCAAAGATCATTAAGGTAAAACCCAACCATAGCATTAAGTATCAAGTCCTCTTTACTCCCATATGCAACAACCCCCTTACTCGGGTATGTGTTTCTGTCACTCACGCCACCCACCATAAGAGAATCATGAATGTATTGCAACACTCTACAGCGGTAATCCCACACGCTTGCGTGACATGGAGGGCACAATAGGACAACACCAAAATAAAACATACAACTTAAACCAATCACGATCATCAATCAACCCATAGGACAAAACGAATCTACTCAACCATCATAGGATGGACACACATCATTGGATAATAATATGTAGCATTAAGCACCATGTTAAGTAGAGATTACAGTGGGGAGAAGAGGTGTTACACCGCTGCATAGAGGGGGACATAGTTGGTGGTGACGGCGGCGAAGTTGTTGGTGTAGATCATCGTCATGATGATTGCCCCGGCGGCGTTCCGGCGTCACCGGGAGAGAGGGGGAGAGAGCCCCTCCATCTTCTTCTTCCTTGGCCTCCCCCCTAGATGGGAGGAGAGTTTCCCCTCTGGTCCATGGCCGCCATGGCTCCCAGAGGGGCAAGAGCCCCTCCGATATTGGATCTCTCTCTCTGTTCTCTTCTGTTTCGCGTTCCTATTTTCTGGTCTTTCACCGTTTCTTAAATTCCCGGAGATCCGTAACTCCGATTGGGCTGAAATTTTAACATGATTTTTTTCACGATATAAGCTTCCTTGCAGACGAAAAAGGACCCCAACCGACTTACGAGGTGCCCACAAGGCAACCCCGCGCGGCCAGGGGGGTGATGGCGCCCTGATGCCTTGTGAAGGATGTGGGCCTCCGTTTGCGTTGATTCCACCTCCCAAAAATCACATATATTCCAAAATAAATCTCCATAAAATTTTATCGCATTTGGACTTTGTTTGATATGGATTTTCTGTGAAACAAAAAACATGCAAAAAACAGGAACTGGCACTAGGCACTGGGTCAATATATTAGTCCCAAAAATAATATAAAATGTTGCCAAAAGTATATGAAAGTTGTAGAATATTGGCATGAAACAATAAAAAATTATAGATACGACGGAGACGTATCACTTCTCAATTGCCTAATGATCAACCGTGTCGGTGTGAGACTTTCTCTATTTTTGTATTCCCTTTTGAACCCCCTCATCATTCTCTTTGCCATCCAAAGTGCCAAGTCCTCGACTCATGCTCAAGTATTGCATGAAAGTGAAAATGTTGAAGTGAGAAAAAGTATGATTTGATTACTCGGCTTGTCATCGAGGTAGTTCATGATTAATATTTTATGTTAGGAAGACTAAGCATTCTAAGCTATATGATTTTTTAGGGATAGCTTTCTTTAGTATTCTTTATTTTGAAAGGGCATGATTGTTTGCTAGTATGTCTGAGTATCGATGTATTTATTCCAAATGATAGACTATTTCCCTGAATCATCTGTATCCTAATATTCATGCCGTGAGAGGATTACATGATAAACATGCTACGTAGCATTCAACATCAAAAATTCTGTTTTTATCATTCTCCTACTTGAGGATGAGCAGGAATTAAGCATGGGGATGCTGATATGTCTCCAACGTATCTAAATTTTTTGATTGTTTTATACTATTATATTATCAATCTTATATGCTTTATATGCAATTGTATACCATTTTTGGGAACTAACCTATTAACCTAGTGCCCAGTGCCAGTTTTTGTTTTGCCTATTTTATTGTTTTGTAGAAAAATAGTACCAAACAAAGTCCAAACGCGATGAAACTTTACGGTGATTTTTATGGACCAGAAGGGACCCTGGAAGATTCAGGAGGAGGCCATACATACGAGTGGACCACAAGCTCACATGACGCGCAACCCAGGGGGGCGCCACCTGAGCTTGTGGGCCCCGGGCGCGCCACTTGAGCTTGTGGGCCCCTCGTAGCACCATTTGACCTAATTCCACTTCCATAAATTCTCTAAAATCCCAAAACCACCAGAGCAAGACCCGAAACAATTATTCCCCCTATGCAAACCTTTGTTCTTCCACGATCCCATCTGGAGGCCTTCGTCGGTACTTTGCCGGAGGGGGAATCGATCATGGAGGGCCTCTACATCAACCTTGCTGCACCTCCAATGATGTGTGAGTAGTTCACCACAGACCTACGGGTCCATAGTGATTAGCTAGAGGTTATCTCTCTCTCTCTCTGATCTTCAGTACAATGTTCTCATCGGAGTTCTATTCGAAGTAATCTTCTTTTGCGTGTGTTTGTTGGGATCCGATGAATTGTGGGTTTATGATCAGATTATTCATTGAAGTTAATTGAGTATTTTCTGAACTTTATTATGTGTGATTGTTATACTATGTAATGCTTTCTGAACTATGAGTTCTCTTTGGTCAAGTTGATGATTAGATCTTCAGTGGAAGTGGTGCATAGTAGTAGGTTCAATCTTGCGGTGTCCTCACCTTATTTTCATAAGGGGTAGTGAGGCACGTATTTGTATTGTTGCTACTAAGGGTAAGACAACGGGGTTCAATCATATTACTTAGTTTTATTCTGTCTACATTATGTCATCATACTTCATACATTACTCTGTTTTTCATGAACATGATACTTAGAGAGGCAAACATAGAAGCGCTCTCGAAGTGAAGTGATAGTAGTAGGCGTCAGTAAGTTTAACGGTCGCGTGTGTTTGTTGGGATCCGATGAATTGTGGGTTTATGATCAGATTATTCATTGAAGTTAATTGAGTATTTTCTGAACTTTATTGTGTGTGATTGTTATACAATGTAATGCTTTCCAATCTATGAGTTTTCTTTGGCCAAGTTGATGATTAGATCTTCAGTGGAAGTGGTGCATAGTAGTAGGTTCAATCTTGCGGTGTCCTCACCTTATTTTCATAACGGGTAGTGAGGCATGTATTTGTATTGTTGCTACTAAGGGTAAAACAACGGAGTTCAATCATATTACTTAGTTTTATTCTGTATACATTATGTCATCATACTTCATACATTACTCTGTTTGTCATGAACATAATACCTAGAGAGGCAAACATAGAAGCGCTCTCGAAGTGAAGTAATAGTAGTAGGCGTCAGTAAGTTTAACGGTCTACTTGTCACTGACGTAATGCCTATGTACTGATCATGCCATGAATAACATCATAACTATGCGCTTTACTATCAATTGCACAACAGAAATTTTTTTACCCACTGTATGTTATGTTCTTGGGAGAGATGCCTCTGGTGAAAACTATGGCCCATGGGTCTATTCACCATATTTACTAAAACCCTAAAAATCCCGCTACAACTTATTTACTTTTATTTTCTTTTGCAATTTATATATCTATCACTATCAGAATTAATCCTTGCAATTAACGAGTACAAGGGGATTGACAACCCTCTTACCCGCATTGGGTGCAAGTATTTTGTTTGTGTGTGTGTAGGTACTGCCATCCTTTGTCTGCATGAATCTCCTATTGGTTCGATAAACCTTGGTTCTCTACTAAGGGAAATACTATCCGCTACTATATTGCTTCTCCCTTCCTCTTTGGGGAAAAACCCAACATAGTTCACAAGTAGCACTTCTCTCCCCCTCTCTCTCGGTTGCGCCAGAGCACCGCCGGGGGAACCATTGTCACGGCTACCATCTCCATCAACTTTGCCATCTTTATCAACACCTCCATCACCATCCTCCCTCTATATTCAGCGGTCCACTCTCCCGCAACCCGCTGTAATCCCCTAAATGAACATGGTTTTTGGTCCTATGAATTATTATCCAATGATTTGTGGATCGCTATTATGTTTGAGTAGATAAATTTTGTCCTACGGGTTAATTGGTGAATTACTATGAACTATGATTGGTTTAAATTGCTTGTAGTTATGTTACTGTCCTTTGGTGCCCATCATTTGAGCGCGCGCGTGGATCACACCATAGGGTTAGTTGTATGTTGATAGGACTATGCATTAGGGGGCAAAATCGGCACAAACTTCCTCTTACCATAGAAATTGATACATACGGGATTGAAGAGGGACCAATACATCTTAATACCATGGTTGGGTTTTACCTTGATGAACTTGTTAGTATTTGTGGATGCTTGCTAATAGTTCCAATCACAAGTGCATAAAATTCCAAGTAAGGGATGACATGCTAGTAGAGGCCTCTCCCACATAAAAACTTGCCATCGGTCTAGTAACTTAGCTGGTTGCATGGGGACAATTCCACGCATTCTACCACCACTTTTCCACACTCGCTATATTTACTTTAGGTTTGTTTATTTAAATAGCACATAACTTTTATTTCCATGTCTTCCAAACCTATTCCGTTACACCTACAAAGTAGTTTTATTTCTTGTTCTAGGTAAAGCAAATGTTAGTGTGAGTAGAGTTGTATCAATAATCGATAGAACTTGAGAGAATATTAATTCTACCTTTAGCTTCTCGTTTAGTTCGACACTCTTATTTATTGAAAGGGCCGCAACTGATCCCCTACACTTGTGAGTTATGACGTTCTTCGAACCCGCAGATACCCAGGATCACAGAGTTTGAGCCACGAGGAGGTTAGAAGAAGGGAGGAAGTGGGGTGTTATTCTGACCCGAGCGATAGAAAGGTTTAGTCTCGAGCTATCTAGTCTTTCATCATACGTTTCTGATGAACCTGTAAGTTGCCGTTATGATCACCCTATTATGGATGACGTTAGAACAAGCCCAGAGTGCACCGTCCAGTATGGAGTGGCTTGATACTCTCATTGTCTAATGAATTGTGCATACATTAACTTTACTGTGTTATGGGCTATAGACTTGTGACAATTTTATCTTTTAGTATAACATAAAATTTGGGTCAATTCAACACGAATGTTCTACTGCCATCTTGCCCTCAATGTTGCAGACATCATCGTTACACCTAACTATGCCCATGATAAAAAAAAATAGAACCATCATGCAACACTTGAGCTAGTCCTAGAGATAAGACTAGGAATCTTGTTTTACTGTTTATAAATCTACACGTGCATGCGAGTTTTCCTCTAAACCACTTGTTTTTCGCAAGTTCAAGAGCCATAGCAGTTGTAGCATAGAATATAAACATTAATTACAAACATGGAACTAAATAATAACACAATTATTATTGCCTCTAGGGCCTACTCCAACAACCTTTATATGGAAGGGGTGGCTTGAATTGGGAGGAGGAGGAGTCCTCCCTCCCTAGTTCGGTCGAACTAGGAGGACTTCCCCTCCTAGTCGGTTGCCCCCTTGGCCCTTTGGCCCACTCCCACCTATATATACTAGATGATGCCCCGCGCATTGCTGCAGGATTTTTTTTTCATGAATTTTCTGAGAAAGGTCAGGAAAAACACTCAAGTAATAAAACTGTGTAGCTTTCTTACACATTCTGCAGAGCTGTCAGTGTACATTAAGGTAAGGTCAAGAGGACAACACATGCCTCATAGTGGAGGTTTGCAAAAAATATGTGCATGATAACATTTGATGCAGATACATGTAGTCCAACAGTGTTTTATACCTTTGGAATTTGTTGCTAGCATACTCAGTAAAGTCGACTTTTTATTTTGTAGTGGGGTTTCTGTGAAAGAAAGTTTTGTGTTAAAAAATCATCAAGGAATTAAATAAGTATCACCATAATGCAGCTAGCAGGTTAGAATTACCCATCATTGGGGGGAACTTAAAAAACAAAAAAGTAACCTGCAAATATATGATATCTTGATTATCGACAGATGCATGCAGCAAACGTCAATAATCACAAATAGAAGACATGTTGAACGACACGAAAGATTATGGAAGACATAACATCAAAGGGTATTTGCAATACCTGATACTGCAATCGGTGAAAACTTAATGCATTCCTGCTAAAAACATGGAGGATCTGGAGTTACCTTAAGTAACATGATTTACGTAATCTGCTAGAGCAAAACAAAATAGTCATGAAACCTGAAAGGAGTTACCTTAATCACCTTTTTTGCCGACAAAATAGATATGCAACCTGCAAGATCAAATCTGGAGTAATCTGGAGTTGAAAGATAAAGAAGTAAACTCAAAACAGATACACGATCTGCTAGAGAGCAAATTTGGAGTTACCTTAATCGCCCTGTGATACCGTGAAAGGATCTGGAGCAATGTGGAGTTGAACGACAAAGTCATTACCTAAATCACAAAATAAGTTAATCTGGAGTTGTGGATCAAAGGCAAATATGGAACGACAAAGAAAGGATCCTGGAGCAATGTGGAGTTGAATGACAAATAAGTAATCGCAAAATAGATACACAATCTTCTAGAGCAAATATGGAGTTACCTTAATCGCCTTGTGATGCCATGAAAGACCATCTTGCTCTCTCACTAGGATCACGAAGTCAAAGACACATGAACGCCCTTGTGTGATTGCACGCCTCGTCAGGGGAGGGCAGAAAAATGTCCTGCCTAGGGGTTCGACGCCCGGCATGGAGAGCGGTCACGCCTCCTGCTATTCCTTTGGCACGCCCGTGGCGACGGCAGGTCTTTGCCATGTCTGCATGGGCGATGGCTCAGGAGTCAGGACCAAGTCTCGGCAGGGAGGCGGCACAGGGCGGATGACCAAGTGCAAAGGAAGTGGAGAAGATGCCCGGGATTGGGAAAGGCAGCTTATGGGGAGGGGAACAATGCGAGCCGCAATTCACACAAAGCAAAAAAATGAGCACCAATAAGCTGGTTCCACCTCCGTGCATAACGATTAATTTCCGTGAGCATTCAGCCCGTAAGTGTGGCATTATTCAGGTCAGGAGGGGAAAGGGGAAGGGCAGGGTGAACGGGAGGAGAATAAGAAGCAGCGGCCAGGGAGGGGAGGTGGAAAAGGCGGACATGCTCGGTAACGTAGCGCACTTAGATTTTTCTTGCTGAGGTGGCACATTGGCTGATGTGGAGGGCTGCATGTTGGTGTTGATGTGGATGGCCTGCATGTCAAGAGAAATCATCTAGTGGGGGGCTCCTGTTTAGATATAGTAGACGTGGGGAGAAAACTCCCTTGAGGTACACCAAATCCTAAGGGAGTTTCTGCCACATAGCTAAGCTCTAATCCCGGTCTAATTGGTCTCAAGGTTTAGACGGGCTCTAATTCCAGTCTAATTGGTCTAAATAGAATTAGACTCCTAAGTAGATGCAATGCAGCTAGGAATCTCTCTCTCTCTCTCTCTAGTTTTTATCAAAGCCCTTCTTCCTAGACATCGAAGTGTTGCCGAATTACTACTATGGAACGCGTGGATACCTCGAAGAGGTCGCAGACTTTGACTCAAGATCGACGGATCATCTTGGAGAAATTCTCATGGCTGGGAGGTATAACCTAGCTGCAGGAATTGTCGCGTTTCACCAACTTCCTGACTGCTTCCGCTACTCTACTAGTTGGTGAGTTTGATCGTTATCTGCCATGTTCATAGTGTTCCTGGGTGTGATCATGTAGCATAATATATTTTTTGTTGCGTAACACGTTCCCCTACACAGTCAATAGCATATGCGTCGTAAGTAGGGCCTACGCATGTAACACTCCAACCTCTCACCTTCACCAATGCATCAAATCATGCTAGGGGAAGCAGATTAACCTAAGGTTTTTTGAAGATGGGCTCCTGAAAAAGAAGGTGCACATTGTCAATAGATTAGTCTATCATTCTTTTTGAGCTAAGATGTCACGACGTCACTGCGATGTGATTGTGGGAGGGAGATGAGATGCAAGGAAGGCGTCGCAAGGGGATGCAATCACCATCCTAGATGTCAACCCATTAGAGATAAGGTTGATGAGGGCGAAGCAAAGAAGACGGCAAAATGACGAGACTTCAAATTCAGTCGCAACTATTCGCCTTACTCTCGCTAGGACCAAGGGGGGATGTTTGAAGTGTATTTGTCTTTACTCCAAGTTTTTACCCCCACCATGTACTCTATATTTTAGCTAGTTAGAGCATCCCCAACGGATGCCCTAAAATAGCAGTCGTGCACATAAAACTGCCGTTTGGGGGCATTTGGAGAAAACAAAATAGCGTTCGGTAGATGCCCTATAGGTATATGGTGCAAAAAAAAAATACATCATTCCCTATAGGTATATGGTGCCAAAAGCATTACATCATGCCCAAAGTTTTGCTACAAGCGATGCCAATATACATCACCACTAGTTGCTGTCAAAAACCAAAAATGCTATGGTAGGAACCCAACTGTTGTTCGTTCAACTTTCACTGTGTGTTGCGCCACCCCCACCCCGTCTTCGCGTCATCCAATTCCGGTCGACAGTCCACCGCATCTGCCAATCACACGGTCGCTCCGAGCCCCGCGGCCACCCCGCCAGGGGTCGCCGCCCCGACCCCCACCGGCGTCGAGTTCACGCCACCACCGCCCGTCCCACACAATTCCAGCCATCCAACCACGCCATATTGTCGGATCCACCCTAGTCGCCCGCCCTGAGCTCCCGCAACCACCCCAAAGCACCATGCTGCCGTCCCTGCACTTCCCCGCCCCGTCGCCAGATTGCATCGTGACCGTCGCCATGCCCACCGAGCTCCTCCCCATCATCGATCGTCGGATCAGCCTCCTGGCCTCCCCCCGTCGGATCGTCATGCTTCATGTGATTCTCAAAGTTTAAAGCATCAGTTTTTCCCAAAGCACCATGCTGCCGTCCCTGCACTTCCCCGCCCCGTCGCCAGATTGCACCATCACCGTCGCCGTCCCCACCAAGCTCCTCCCCATTATCGATCGTTGGATCCGCCTCCTGGCCTCTCCCCGTCGGATCGTCATGCTTCATGTGATTCTCAAAGTTTAGAGCATCAGTTTTTGGATCCGTCTCCTGTCCTTCCCCCGGTCGGATCATCATGCTTCATGTGGTTCTCAAATTTTAGAGCATCCGTTTTTGGGCTGATCGAAAAGCAAAAACTTTTCTCACCTCACCTATAGCCATTTTTAGGGCTTCAAATTTTTGGGCATCCGTGGAGATGTTCTTAGTTGTACATCGGACACATAAATATCCAAGTTGTTATTGCAAGGTAATGAAAACAAATGATGTACTATATCTTGAATTCTTGATCATACTGTTGATGAGTAAATAAAAGAATCAAAATTAAGACATCCACACATATGGAACAAGCACTCTACCTTCAAGAAAATTGTAGTATGTAGAAGAACAATGATTTTAACACACATAATGCACACCACATAGTACAAGCTAAATTACATGCACGTATTATCTTACTGCAAGGTAGAGACTAGCTAGCTTCTCTAAGCCTCTTGATAAGGGTATCCAGCGATTTCTTCTTTGGATTCTGCCTAGCACCCCTAGTTCCAAATGTCGAGAAATAGCTCTCTGAGGTATCCCTGAATTTCTCCGAGATAATTGCCACCTTTTTGTAATCAAGCTTATTGTAGCTCTTCTCACGGATCACTGGGTTAAGGAAGTTCTCTGGGCTGTTGCTCATAAGAAGATTCACTAGCTGCCTCGGCTCCACCAGTGCAGACTTCATTTCACTTGCTGCAGAATCCTGATGAGAGTCCAGGAACAGGCTCGACATGTTCTCTGCGAATGACTCGAACATTTTAAGATCAGTATCTATACCGATGACTGCGCTAGCACTAAACCGCTTCACTGAGTCATTCAAGAATAGGCCAATAATCCTCTCAGAGATATGCACAAGAACTGCAACAAGAACACGACGGAGCACTGGAAGAGGAAGGATCTGTTGAGCAGTTGAAGTAAGAGTCTCCAGATAGATAGTGACCTCATTGGCATACTCATTGCCCCCAGCAGGTGGGTCATCAGCTATCCAGTTGACACCATCAGATTGCCGCATGAATTCGTCAACCTTGGAACACAATAGCCGCAGCAGAAGCGCCTCTGCAGCATCACGAGACTTGCGAAGTGGAAAGTCACGCCGCCCATGCTCTACTGCGCGTAGAGGCACACCACACAATTGCGCTGCGTGGCGTGTAAAAAACTCACACGCACGCTCCATTATGGACATGTTTGCAGCAACCTGCATTGCCTGAGAGACACTCAGACCACTGCCTGAATCCACAAGCTTCTGTATCAAAGCATTCACAACCTCTGAGAGTATCCGACTAAGGTACTTCTTCACTGCTGCATATGTGTCACCACCGCCCCCATGCGCCATGAAGCTCACCGAGTCCTCAATGAATGACCGCACAATACGACAAATATCTGGCACAGTGCATGAAAACGGCGCGACATATGGGAATGCCGGTGTGATATCAGAGCTCTGAATCCCAAAAGCAAGCACATTCATTGAATACTCATACTCCTTCCTCATGAGCATCTGATCAAACTTATCTGCAGCCAGTGCCTCTGCCACCTGTCTCCGGCAATCAGCAAGCAGCAAGTCATGGTACTTGTCCCGATGCTTAGCCAGCACGTCGAGTAGCATCCCAACTGGATAACTATATCTCCTCATTGTGGCAGCAAGCAAGGCAGCATAATCAGTTATGAGAAGCAGGTGGTTTGCTGTCTGCATCCTAGAGAAGTTATCTTCCAGCACGGAGATCATCTTTCCTACTGCAGCCTCCCACAATGCATCTACATCCACCCGGGATGTAAGTCCACCCCCTGTTCGAAACACACGGTCCTCGACAATAAAAAACCCAGCGATCTGCGCGAAGAACACCTGATGAGACTCAAGGAATGGTGTTGCCGCAATCACATCAAAGTCGGATGTTAGCTGGAGCTTCCTGTTCTCCAGGTAGTACTTCTTGAATCGCTCCTCAAGCGCCAGTGTCTGGTGTATGTGCATGGCACGGTAGAGCTGTGTGAGGTCAAACGATGCTGCAGCGGCACCATCCGACCCATCAGACGTCGCCGTGGCTGCAGCAAAGTCGTCGAGGTCACCAGCTCCGTCATCGTCCAGGGTGATGGACTCCTCCAGCGGGCGGTGCTTGGAGCGGAGCTCCTCCTGGCGCTGCCTGGCGGCAGCAGAGCGGCCAATGGCCACCTGTCCAAGGTGCCGCGAAGCAGCCCGGATGCTGACCATCCAGTCGGCGAACTCCCTGGAGATCTCGCGCTCAGCGTGGACGCGCACCGCGGGAACGTGGCTGAGCAGCATGCGGCGAAGGGCAGGAAGAGGCAGCGGCTCGGGGCCAGAGGCAAGGTCGAGATCGATGGCATCGACGGCGCGGAGGGCGAGGTAGAGACTGTGGTTGCCGGCCTGGAGGTGGTCATTAGCCCGAGCGGCGAGCGCGAGCAGGCGGACGCAGCGGTGGGAGGAGGCGAGAGCGGATGAGAGGTTCCCGGCGAGAGCTCGCGCGGCAAGGAACGACTCGAGCGAGGCAAGCAGCGGCGCGGCAGATGACAGGAGAGCGGAGTGGGAGGCGGAGAGGGAGCCCTTGAGCACGTCGGCGTCGGCGAGGAGAGAGCGGAGATCGTCGACGGCGCGGATGAAGTCGTGGAAGTGCGCGCGACAGAGCTCCTCGATCTCGGACTCGCGGTCCCGCGCGACGGCGCGGAGCGAGGATAGAAGCGGCTCCGGCCGCCCGCAGGCGAACGCACGCCGGACAAACGGGCCCAGGTCCTCCCCCGCCGAGATGGCGGTGGAGAGCTGAGCCAGGTCTGCTTCGGAAGGGACTGAGCCGCCGCCGGCCGAAGCCGACGCTGGCGCGTCGCCGGCGAGCTTGCGCCGCATCGAGATCTGGAGGAGGTGGGGTTGTGGGAGAAAGGGAAGTTGCCGAGTTGGGCAGGACAGGGAAAAAGGAACTGTTGGTATTGCTACCAGAAGAAACAGGGGGTGGTCGGGGCAAGCTGGCGTGGAGTGGCTGGAACGTGGGACCAGTACAGAAGTATGCGCGTGGACTAGTCGGGATGTCGGACCATATGTCAATTTTTTTATAAACGGCGACTTTATTATCTCAAAATGTAGCATCGAAGGATACAAAGCATCATTATGAGTAAGACTCGGCCTCTGCATAATTAGAATGCACACAACCAAATCTAGAAGTCTGACAAAAATTCATGAAATACTTGTGGACGGATACAAATTTGACGCTATTTGGATGACTGGACACATAGAATGATAGAGGCAAAGGTGTCCCGTCTTTCGATGAGATGGTGGCTATCGTTTTTGATGGAGTAGACTTTGACGATCCGACTACGAACGTGCGAGGACATCGCGCCTTAACAATCGCTAAACCAACTCCGAGAGGTTATTGACCACGCCGGAGCACAATCAACCTGACCTCGAAGGTCTATTTCCTGCAAGCAATCGAAGAACAAGCAAGAAACTGAAATTGCAATCTGGATATTGCGAATAAAAGATGAAAGCTTTATTGATCAAGGTGGGGTTCTGTGACGTCTTGGTCTGGTCGTTGAACACAAACGAAGTACGCGAAGTTGCAGCTATGGCGAACTTTTAATCTAAACAAAACCCAAAGTCTAAACGGTGCCCTAAGAGCTGTATATATGGAGGAAGAGGGGGGGGGGGGATTTCGTGGCCCTTGAAGGAGGGGTCCGAAACCAACCCTATCTCTTGTTTCCCCACACATACGGACTCTAAAAACAGCCTATACTCAAGTATTTTGAAATTACATGGGCCTGGTCAAATAATAAGGTGACGCAGCACCTATAATAGCCTCTGGACGAAATTTATGAAGTGGCATCTTGTATATTTCGTCCAAGGCTTCATGCACTCATTATGGTGGCTTCAAAGTCCTGAAATCATCACTTGTAACTCCGTTCTTGTTCCCCTTGCGCATGCCATCATCTCCATGCTTGAACTTGCTTCAAGGTTCCTCTTTCTTGTCCAAGCTAGGCCCTTCATTTGTAAGCAAAACAAATGTATCCAATTTAGGCAGCATCATATTCTCATGAACATTAGAATCATTACCAAGAAACGAAAGTACCTGATAATTTAATTGGCGTGCGCGAGCTCTAGTAATTGGTCCAATATGTATAGCAGCAGGGGTTGTGGATGTAACAATGGTATTGATATCCTCATCGTCCTCCCCTTCTTGAAATGAAGTCGTCCTCGATGGAAGCTCATCTTCCTCACCCAAATAAGGCTTCAAATCTGCAATGTTAAAAGTGGGACTAACCCCAAAATATGCAAGCAGCTCAAGTTTATATGCATTATCATTTATTTTCTCTAACACCTTAAAAGGACCATCAGCACGTGGCATTAGTTTTGATTTGCGCAAATCAGGAAATCTATCATTACGCAAATGTAACCAAACAAGATCTCCAGGTGCAAACACAACATGTTTTCTACCCTTATCTCCAGCAAGTTTATATTTAGCATTCATACGCTCAATGTTCTCTTTAGTTAACTCATGCATTTTTAAGACTAATTCAGCACGTTGTTTAGCATCAAAATTAACCTTCTCCGAAGATGGCAGAGGCAACAAATCAATAGGTGCACGAGGTAGGAAACCATATACAATTTCAAAAGGGCACATCTTAGTAGTAGAATGCAACGAACGATTATAAGCAAATTCAATATGAGGCAAGCATTCTTTCCACATTTTCTTGTTATTCTTCAAAACAGCCCTAAGCATAGTAGACAATGTTCTATTGACCACTTCAGTTTGTCCATCAGTTTGGGGGTGACAAGTAGTACTAAAAAGAAGTTTAGTCCCCAACTTAGCCCATAAACATCTCCAAAAGTGGCTAAGAAATTTGGTATCACGATCTGAAACAATAGTATTTGGCACATCATGCAAGCGAATAATTTCACGAAAGAACAAATCAACAACATTAGCAGCATCATCGCTTTTATGACATGGTATAAAGTGTGCCATTTTCGAGAACCTATCCACGACAACAAATATGCTATCCCTCCCCTTCTTTGTTCGAGGTAAACCCAAAACAAAGTCCATAGATATATCCTCCCATGGAACACTAGGTACAGGCAAAGGCATATATAAACCATGAGGATTGAGTCGTGACTTAGCTTTTTGACATGTAGTGCAGCGAGCAACAAAGCGCTCAACATCCCGTCTCATCTTTGGCCAAAAGAAATGTGTAGCAAGTACATCCTCCGTCTTCTTCACGCCAAAGTGTCCCATTAATCCTCCTCCATGCGCCTCCTGCAACAACAAAAGACGAACGGAGCTAGCTGGAATGCATAGCTTGTTAGCACGAAACACAAATCCATCGTTAACGACGAACTTGTTCCATGTTCTCCCTTCTTTACAATTCTGCAATACATCTTTAAATTCAGGATCATGCACATATTGATCTTTGATGGTCTCCAAACCAAATATTTTAAAGTCAAGTTGTGAAAGCATAGTATAACGACGAGACAACGCATCAGTAATAACATTTTCTTTACCCTTCTTGTGTTTAATGACATAAGGAAAAGTCTCAATGAATTCTACCCATTTAGCATGTCTACGGTTCAGTTTTGCTTGACTTTTAATGTGTTTCAAAGATTCATGATCAGAATGTATAACAAATTCTTTGGGCCATAAATAATGTTGCCATGTTTCTAAGGTCCGAACAAGAGCATATAATTCTTTATCATAAGTAGAATAGTTCAGACTAGGCCCACTCAATTTTTCAGAAAAGTATGCAACAGGTTTGCCATCTTGTAATAATACACCTCCTAATCCAATTCCACTAGCATCACATTCAAGCTCAAAAGTCTTATTAAAATCAGGAAGTTGGAGTAAAGGAGCATGTGTCAACTTATCTTTCAATACTGTGAAGGCTTCTTCCTGTGCGGTACCCCAAACAAAAGACACATTCTTCTTTGTAAGCTCATTGAGAGGTGCAGCAATGGTGCTAAAATATCTCACAAAACTCCTATAGAAACCAGCGAGGCCAAGGAAACTCCTCACTTGTGTGACTGTTTTGGGCTGCGGCCAACTCTCAATAGCTTCAATCTTGGCTTTATCAATTTCAATTCCCTGTGGAGTAACAACATAGCCAAGAAAAGATACTCGGTCGGTGCAAAAGGTGCACTTCCCAAGGTTACCAAACAAACGTGCATCACGTAGAGCAATAAAAACAGCACGTAAATGTTCCAAATGTTCCTCCAAAGATCTGCTATAAATCAATATATCATCAAAGTAAACTACCACAAATCGTCCAATGAAAGCACGTAAAACTTCGTTCATTAATCTCATGAAAGTACTAGGTGCATTAGTTAACCCAAAAGGCATGAGTAACCACTCATATAAACCAAACTTAGTTTTAAATGTTGTTTTCCATTCATCTCCCAATTTCATACGAATTTGATGGTATCCACTATGCAAATCAACTTTGGAGAATATTGTAGAGCCACTCAATTCATCAAGCATATCATCTAGCCTAGGAATAGGATGACGATTGCGAATAGTAATATTATTAATGCCTCTACAATCAACACACAAACGCGATGTACCATCCTTTTTTGGCACTAGTATAATAGGAACAGCACAAGGACTAAGAGATTCGCGTATATAACCTTTGTCGAGCAG
Organism: Thinopyrum elongatum; assembly: GCA_011799875.1. Classification (NCBI taxonomy): domain Eukaryota; kingdom Viridiplantae; phylum Streptophyta; class Magnoliopsida; order Poales; family Poaceae; genus Thinopyrum; species Thinopyrum elongatum. The sequence continues at coordinate 253,418,105 of CM022299.1, forward strand.
CTCCTGTACTTGACGCATAATCTCCTTCGTCTCCTCTGGATTGGTACGGTATGGCGCACGGTTTGGCAGCGAAGCACCGGGAATTAAGTCAATCTGATGCTCAATCCCGCGAATAGGTGGTAATCCCGATGGCACGTCTTGTGGAAAGACATCAGCGAACTCCTGCAAAATGGTAGTGACAGCAGGAGGCAAAGAGGAAGGCACGTCCTCGAATGAAAATAACGCCTCTTTGCACACAAAAGCATAGCCAACATATTTGCTGAAATCTAGCTCATCAATATCAGATTTGGTGGAAAGTAAACATGCACTTTTCAATTTAATTTCAGAAGCAACACTAGATGGTTTATTATTAGGCTTCATTTGTTGCTCAAATTCTTTTGCCACAATCTGATTTTCACTCTTATTTTTCTCCTGTTTTGCTTTACTAGCTCTATTAATATCATCTTTCAAAATAGAATCAGGAGTCATAGGAAGCAAATTAATATGTTTATCCTTATGAACAAGAGTATAGTGATTGTTTCTACCATGGTGTACAGAATTTTTATCAAATTGCCATGGTCTACCAAGTAATAATGAATATGCTTGCATGGGTACCACATCACAATCAACATAATCAGCATATGTAGAGATACTAAAATGCACACGAACAGTACGTGTTACCTTAACCTTGCCGCTTTTGTTGAACCATTGGATATAGTAAGGATATGGATGTGGTCTTGTGGTGAGAGATAGCTTCTCCACCATCTCCATGCTCGCCAAGTTGTTGCAGCTCCCTCCATCTATGATGACGCGAACAGAACGTTCTTCACAACTCCCTTTGTATGAAACAAACTATGTCTCTGATTTTGCTCAGCTTGTGTGACCTGCACACTCAAAACACGTTGAGCAACTAAACATTCATACCTGTCAGCGTCTTCAGGAGCCATGTATTGCGTCTCATGATCAGAATCATCTCCACCGTGTTCTTCACTTGTAATAAGAGCCAAAGTCTCCTCATCATAGTCACTAGCGGACTCATACCCACCATACTCAGTAGCAATCATAACACACGAAGATTGGCATTCTCTCGCATAATGACCTCTACCCTTACAACGACAACAAATAATATCATGAGTGTGCCCTGTTGATGCCATAGATGAAGAAGAGCTCTGGGCAGGCCCAGAAGGTGTACTCCTTGCAGATGGTGGTGGTGGTGCCTGTTTTCTTGTATCTCAGTTGGAATTGGCGGCTGAAGTCAGTGGTGCTGCAGTAGGACGTGTGGGAGTAGAGGATGCACGTGGTGTCCATGATGAAGATCGACCTGCAGAAAAATTAGTTCGCACCAATGTCTGTCGATCCTGCACTTCACGTTCAGCTTTGCAAGCAAGATGGAATAAACGAGTGATATTATTATACTCCTTATACTCTAGAATGGTCTGAATCTCTTTATTTAATCCACCCATAAAACATGCAAGCATAGCTTCATTATCCTCAACAATACCACATCTAATCATGCCAGTTTGTAAGTTCTGATAATATTCTTCCACATAATTTTTTCCTTGTCTTAAACGCTGTAATTTTTGAAGTAATTCACGTTGATAATATGGTGGAACCCAATGAGTATGCATAGCAGTTTTCAAAGCAGCCCAAGTAGCTGGAATAGGATATAATCTACAATATTCGGACCACCATACACATGCAAAACTAGTGAAAGCACAAACAGCAGCAGCAACCCGTCTCTCCTCGGGATATTGTAAACATGTAAAACGTTGTTCAGTTTCTAACTCCCAAGTAAGATATATATCAGGAACATATCTACCCTCAAATGGTGGAATATTCAATTTCAGTTTAGGAATATGGTCATGATCTCGTACCTGAGGTGGTGCTGCAGCCCTACCATTGCGATAATATGCATGAGGTCGACCTGCTGGTGGTGGTGCTGGTGGTTGCACGTAGTTTTGATTTTGATCAACCTCATCCTCGTAATAGTCCTCCACCTCTGCAGTAGCAGCAAGAGCAACAGAAGCATCAATAGTAGGTACAACGGCACAAGAAGTTTGACCAGGCTCAAGGGGAACTCGCAGTGCTCGTCCCACTTGATTTGGAAGGCGATGTTGGTGTTGTTGTTGCTGTAGAGGTGCGACAGGTGTAGCGGGCGGTGGTTGTGGAAGACACGCGAGCAATTCATTAAACTTGTTATCGAGCTTTGTTTCGAACGCCTTCTCAATGCCATCTATCTTCTCCATGGCCTCTTCAAATCTGTTTAGCACATCTTCCACCTGTCCACTCATCATTTGCTGAAACTTATCATGTAACTCTTTGTTCGTCATGTTCTCCCAGTCAGTCTCGTCGACTTGTGATCCTGCCATGGTTAGCAGCAATAGAAACAAACAAGAATATGATCCTACCGACTACTAGAAACTGGTGGTGGTGTGGTGTCACAAATCCGTCAAGCAAATCTCAACTTGTTACCAGTTCTTACCCAGCAGCAGGTGGTGATCGGCAACCTTTGTAGTCAAAACTCACAAAGCTTGGACAGAGCGATTGCCAGGTGGTGTCAAACGCACGATGTAGATGTATGTGGAGCTAGGAAGGCTTATGATATGGTAGCAAAAAGGGTCAGCAATAATCAATTCAGAGATGCAATGTTGAATAAACGCTCAACGGCGGTACTGTGCTGGTCCTAGGCTAGACCGTGCTAGAGACGCGAGCCTAGAACACTAACAAAAACACGGCGCTGCACGTAAACAAGGGAGGAGCACACTCTGAATTTTTTTTCTTTTTTTATCACTTTTTTTTTGCACTTTTTTTCCTCCTTTTTTTTACTCCGCAACATATTTTTTTCGAAAAAGTCTACAAATGGTCTAAAAACTACCTAGCCAGAATTTTCCAGACTTAGTTTTTTTTTTTGAAACTGGAACTATTTTTCTTCTGCGGGTGGCGCGAAAGTTGGGGAATCCGACTTGTTCACAACTCGTAGTATCGCGTGATCTGGAACTCGAAAATAAAGGAACAAATACTGGACTCGGACTAGGACTGGTGGCGGAGATGAATCTGGTGGAACTCGGACTGGTGATGGTATATGACGGTAGTATATGTGGACTCGGATTGGTGGTGGTATATGGACTCGGATCGGTGGTGGTATATGGACTCGGATTGGTGGTGGTATATGGAATCGGAGCGGTGGTGGTATATGGACTCGGAGCGGTGGTGGTATATGGACTCAGAGAAATAGCAGATAAGCGGTCGTGGTATATGGTAGGGGCGATGATGATGGTGCGGCGGCGGCGTGACAACTTGTGAACAGAACTCGAAACTCTAAAGAACTAGACGCTAAGACCAGCAACTTGACACGACGATGCAACCGCAAATTCAACAAAGCAAATACAGAAAAGATTATGCAATGGCTCAGATTGGTTTGGATATGATGAACTAACCCTATTTTTTTGGCTTTTTCCTGGACTGTAGGTATGAAGAACAGACTCGATCTAAACTACGAAAAACTGTAAATCTCACCGAGCAACCTGGAAATCTGATACCACTTGATAGCGGCAAAGGTGTCCTATCTTTCGATGAGATGGTGGCTATCGTTTTTGATGGAGTAGACTTTGACGATCCGACTACGAACGTGCGCGGACGTCGCGCCTTAGCAATCGCTAAACCAACTCCGAGAGGTTATTGACCACGCCGGAGCACGATCAACCTGACCTCGAAGGTCTATTTCCTGCAAGCAATCAAAGAACAAGCAAGAAACTGAAATTGCAATCTGGATATTGTGAATAAAAGATGAAAGCTTTATTGATCAAGGTGGGGTTCTGTGACGTCTTGGTCTGGTCGTTGAACACAAACGAAGTACGCGAAGTTGCAGCTATGGCGAACTTTTAATCTAAACAAAACCCAAAGTCTAAATGGTGCCCTAAGGGCTGTATATATGGAGGAAGAGGGGGGGGGGGGGGATTTCGTGGCCCTTGAAGGAGGGGTCCGAAACCAACCCTATCTCTTGTTTCCCCACACATATGGACTCTAAAAACAGCCTATACTCAAGTATTTCGAAATTACATGGGCCTGGCCCAATAATAAGGTGACGCAGCACCTATAATAGCCTCTGGACAAAATTTATGAAGTGGCAACTTGTATATTTCGTCCAAGGCTTCATGCACTCATTATGGTGGCTTCAAAGTCCTGAAATCATCACTTGTAACTCCGTTCTTGTTCCCCTTGCGCATGACATCATCTCCATGCTTGAACTTGCTCCAAGGTTCATCTTTCTTGTCCAAGCTAGGCCCTTCATTTGTAAGCAAAACTAATGTATCCAATTTAGGCAGCATCATATTCTCATGAACATTAAAAATCATTACCAAGAAACGAAAGTACCTGATAATTTAATTGGCGTGCGCGAGCTCTAGTAATCGGTCCAGTATGTATAGCAGCAGGGGCTGTGGGTGTAACAATGGTATTGATGTCCTCATCATAGAACGTGCAAACTTGCATTGAAAAAAGAGGTGTTTGATTGTCTCGTCATCTATACCAATATAAAAAGACCCAAAGGGGCAGATCCAACTGATCTCGGCCATCAAACTTAGTCAATCCAACTGATCTCCAAAGGCGAGCGTTCAACGTGTTTAACGTGCAATTAATATCGTACCAAATATTGCACTAATCATAGAATTAACACACAAATAAAAGCATACCTAATATCCGCGTGCAATTAATATATTGCCTAAATATTAACGTGTGTTGCACGTGTGCATTTACTAATGAGTGCAAAAAGAACACTTCTTACTCCCTGGCCAGTTGCGTCGTGCGAGGTTGTCTTTGGTTAACACAACTCCCCTACGAAGATACCACATGAATATTTTCACTTTTAGTGGAATTTTACACTTCCAAATTTTCTTATTATTACTCACTGGTACCTCAGAGTGTGTGAGTGCACGGTACATAGAGTCTACCGTGAAAGACCCTGATGTAGTAAGGTTCCAGCGAAACACATCCGGCCTTGTGTCAGGTTAATCGAATCCAGCCGGGATAAAAGATTATGCCATGACACAAGTCGGGGGCCAATCAAATCCCGTCTGAACGAAATATTCGGCGGGGAAGAGCTGAGCACGTGCGCAATAGTATTATTCTTTTCGCGAGCAATGTTATATAAGGCTGGATATTGTTCTCTGAGACTGGCATTGCCTAGCCAGATGTCTTCCCAGAAACGAATCTTCGACCCGTCCTTTATCGCGAAAGACCCAAAGCGAAAGAGATGTTTCTTTGCCGCCATTAGGCCAGCCCAAAAGTGCGAGTCGCCAGGTTTCCAATATGCCTGAGATACCGCCTTTTGGCCTAGATACTTGTTGTGCAACATGGTTTGCCAAACACCATCCTTAGTAAGAAGTTTAAATAACCATTTACTGAGAAGGGCCTCATCCTTGACCTGCAGATCATGAATTCCAAGGCCACCTTGGTCTTTAGGCCTACAAACCACGCTCCATTTGGTCAGCCTGTATTTTTTCTTTTCACCGTCTCCTTGCCAAAAAAAATCAGGATCTAAAATAGTCCAGTCTTTGCAGGACCCCTTTTGGGACTTGGAAGAAAGAAAGCATATAGAGAACCATGTTTGTGAGGACGGAGTTAATCAAAACTAGCCGACCTCCAACAGAAAGCAGTTTTCCTTTCCAATTGCTCAACAGTTTCTCTAGTCGCTCCTCCACATGCTTCCACTCTGCAATGGTGAGACACCGATAATGAACCGGTATTCCCAGATATTTAATCGAGAATTGGCCGAGTG